>OY728153.1:157181730-158431730 GCA_963277665.1 Viscum album
CATTTAAATTTAAATCCACAAAATGATTAAAAGGGGTAAGTCATTTTGAGAAGCTATTTAGGGGTTATGATATTATAATATGCTTATATATGATCAATATATATTATTCTAGTTTTTTTTCTTATATTCCTCTTTTATTTTATTTTAATTGTTTTCCCTATCGTACACATTTTTAACTCCATTAAAATTGGGAACAATTAAAGCTATTTTTTTTGTGGAGGGATGAGTGGTTTTTTTGGGTTTTCATGCTTTCGTTATTCTCACTAGTATACTCTAATAACATCTATAGTGGTTAAATTTTCTAAAGAGAGTAGTCTCTTTCTCTACAATTTTTTTCTTCTTCCCACTGTTTTCTATCCTTTATCATCAAAATGATACATGATGTAGTTTTTTTGGCATTGAAATGATTTTTTATGGGATATTGTACTGCATGTGGAGGGTCAGTGTTTTATAATTAAAATTAAAAAGGGAGGATTTTAGTGATAGGTTTTAACTCAAAAATACATATATATAACATTTAGAATTAATATTTTTAAATAAAAATGATCAAATCATTATAAACCAGCTTGGAGGATTTCTTTTATCTCACCAATATCGATGTGATATTACATATACGTGTTTAATTTTTTATTTTCATTTAAATATTTCTATATTTAATTAATTTTTAAAAACCCCAATTATATTACTATATAATTTATTATTTTAATTTTTAGTATTTAAATTGGGATAATTTGAATTCATTGTTTCTAAGTTCTATCTATTAAAGATCATCCATAGTATTTAACTATATGAGTAATTTAGTTAGAATGATTTATTTGATAGGTATTCATGAAATATATATTTTTTCAATTATTAATAATTACCAAGGTGAAAAATATCCTTCAAATTATTTTTTAATATAAAATAAATATCTTTAAAAAACAAAAAATATATAACATCTTTTTGTATCATTTTTTAGGTAAACATGTATTTTCACAATTTTTTTTATTGTTTGTGTCCAATTTATCAAAATATTTTTTTGATTTTAATAAGTTATAATATTGGATTGTTAATTTTTTTGGAATTAAAAAAGGATTCAATACTATAATAATAAAATGTAATTTGTTTCATTTTCCCAAAAGTAATTGGAATATTAAAATGATTCCAAATAAAGGAAAAAAAGAAAATAATGATCTATTTATATTTTCAATATAACATACTTTTGTGGATATAACTAGAAAGGTACTGGATTGAAAATTATATAGATAATTTCTATAGAAGTATAAGAAAGTATACAAGCCAAATGATGTGTATGTGAGAGATCAACATGAATTGGATGAATATTCAGACAATTTATAGTGGTTGAAAATGTATGTGATTATGCAGACCATTATAATGAAAAATTAGTAACACTATGTCAATCTCATTATTTATAATAATAACCCACCAAATACAGGTAATTCTAATTTATATTGGGGGATATTTACTACCTTACTCTAAAATTAATTACGCAACTCGATGAGGTGCTAAAAAAATAAGAATTAATTGATGTTGAAATGTCATAAGAAGATAATATTTATATAATATTTTTTAGATTTTATTGAAAATGAATATAATATAACCTATCATTATTTTTAATTAAAATATATGCATTATAAATTGATTTAATGAGGGGTTAATGAATAATAAGATACAGATATTCAGAACAAGTAGCCAGTGGCCATAATAGAAGAGATAAATTTTCATGTTGAACTATATAAAGGGGTAGATTATTATTTTAGTTCATATTATTTAAATATAATTCAATTTAAACTTTTACTTAATCTCCGCCATTAAATAATTTCATAAAGAAATTTCATATAATGTATTCCATAGATTATGTTAAAATATAGGTGGTCAACCATGTTTAGGACAAAATAATAGAGAATCAAATCTTTTTCCGCCACCTCCCTTGCAAACTATACTTCATTGATATGGGTAAGGATCCTCAATACTATGTACATGGGTTATTCAAAACTAATGTGAAGGTATTAATGTTGTATGGAAAATTATTTGGTAGTTCAAATAATGCAATATATACCAACAATTATTCATTAATTTACAACTAGAACATCCACATGGAGGAAGATGAGAACTATAACCTCATTCAGGGGGGGGGGGGGGTTAAACAATGTTTTTACCTCTTATTTCCCTACCGATTTCTAATTTTTTGAATTTACTTTCAATAATTTTTTTTATTTTTTGTACTTTATTTCACATGTTTATAAAGTGGCCATATCAATGAGCTTAACTCAAGGATTCTCTTATAGAATAAATTTAGGCTATGACTTCAAATACCATTTGATTATATACTTTATTATTTTTAATCTGTAGAGCTAAAATGATTGGTAATAAAATATATGTGTAATTGAGTGTCTACATACATTGAATTTTGATTCATTATTATTTATTTTATCTTTTTATGAACATCGTTCATCAATGAATATTTTATATCATTTTTCTACATATTATATATTTTTAGGGGATTTATTTATTTTCATTAAAATGTTTTTAAATAATTTTTTATGTGAATATTTATTATGGAATATGATTTTGAATCCTTTTTTGAGTTTGGATATTTTTGGAATTTCACTCCAGTGAACCACTAAATCTAAATAATTTTCCAATAATGTGAGGGATGCATAAATTTTTTTTCATATTCTTCCCAATACATTATATTTATTTAAGGGAAGATTGATTTTTTACAAGAAACACATTTTATGATTTTTCTCTTTAATGGTTATGAGTTTATTATTTGATATTGTTAAAATATTTATAAGGAGAACCATATTTTTACATTAAACTAAGCTTTATGATTTGATTTTTTATCACATAAATCTATGAATTTTTTATTCTTTTACTCCACATTATAATAAAATATTTCCATCCAACTATTAATCCTAGTATTTGGGAAGGATTTATCATTTTTATGTGCAGGGTAAAGGGCCTTTAAAGAGTTTTATATTGGATGTAACTCATTTCTAGGAAGGTTGATGTGTATTTTAACTTTTTTTGAAATTTATAAATTTTCAATATTCATTATTTTTCAATTAATTTATGTAATCATGTTCTTCAAAAAAAGAATACAATTAGAAAAGAAAATTATAAAAGTATGAAATAAGGATGATCTTGAAGTGTTCATTATGCTGAAATTTTTGACTCATATAACTATCACATATTATGGGAATGAATTTTCATTGATTCATTTTATTTTATTCTACCTCATTTCCTATTATTATAAAATAGTAACAATGATTAAATACAAACAATTTTTAAAAAACAATATATTGTATTCATTATTCGACCAATCTTCATTTTCATTTAAAATGGGGGTTCCATGTTCCATTTTCACTTGAATATTTATGAGTTGCAATTTAATTGTTGAATTTTCTCTTTATTGACTTTGAATTTTTTATTGAAATTACCCATAATAACAGAGATACAAAAATTTCCTGGAAAATTCATCTTCATTGAAGAATATTTTCATTCTAATTGTGTTCAGAGATGCAAATTTTAAATATCCCATAATGGAATGTAATTTCTAATTATGAAAGTAACTCTAGATTTAGTCTCTCTTGAGTGAACAACGACAAAAAATTCCATGTTTAATAACATGATATTAATCCTTGGATTGAATAACGAGGTAGAACAAATATAATTTTGAGGGAGAAAATTGAAATGGTATTTTTTCCATAGATTATACATGGTGGAATTATATTTTCGATGCGATCCTTGAAATTTTCTCACTTCTTCATCTTGTGTGTATTTTAATATTTATATTTTATAATTTACTCATAGAGTAATGATTAATTCTGTGGGAATGATGATGCTCATATTTTTCATATATTTTATTATTTAATTAAATGATTTAAATCACACTAATTTTTTATTTAATGTTAATTGTAATATATTTAGTATTTTTTATTAAATTGATATTAATATCAATAATATATTGTATTATTATTTCTAGGAAATGACTTCATCTTGGTATAGCCATAAATTTTTCTACACAAACAGAAAATGTTATATATTATTTTTTAATATTAAAATCAATATGGTATTCATCTCTTTAAACTGGACCTTCATCTGAATCCAATAATAAAAGTCCAAAAAGAATCACAGAAGTATGTCGATTGAATATGTGTCAAGTTTGGGAGACTTTTAAATATTGTCTTATAGATTACAAATGGAAAGTTAAAATAAAAAACAATTTCACATTGATATATTTAATATTTATAGGATAAAAATTTAAACTATGTATTATTGATATTTAACGTCATTAAAGGCCTCAAATTTGTTGGAAATTAGGGAATCTTAAGATGAAGAGTTTCCAATAAAGAATATTTTTCATTTTTAATTCATTCATAAAATCAATTACCCAAGTAAAAAATAATATAAAATTTTGTGAGTGCATGAGAAATTCATAGAGGAACAACTTAAAATATGTGACTACATGTCAAATTTTCATGTTTCATGATATAATCATAAAATATTCCAATTATCAAAATATTATTCATAAAATAAAATTTTTAATTATAAGAAATCATTTAAAGATATTGAAATAATAAATCCTTTTTTAAAAACTATTTTCAATTAAAAATAAATTCTAAAAGGATTTATTTATAACATTAATAAAAGTAAATGGGGTGTCAAATCAATATACTCTTTAATGAAATGATATTATGATGAAGTACCTTAAAATGAACATTTTTTAAATAAAGTAGTTTAAATATATTTTTCACTATAAATACACATAAAATAAGTAGAAATAAAATATGAGATATAAAATATTCATATCAAAGTTAATTTTTGAAATAAATAATCATGATGTATATGTATAACCAATAGAATGGAAATTGGGGTAGGAAATTCCTTACAGCATACATTCTGTCAAATCGTATGACCCATAAAAGTAATAATTATAAATCGTAACATTTAGTAACAAGAATATAAAGTAGTTTATGATATTTCATATAAATTTTTGTCATATATAAACCAAATAAAATGAATAAGTAGTGAATAAGGAATATATCTCATAGAGGAGAAATATGATACGAGTAAATCCTTACAATGTTCATATAAATAACGTATGAATCAAGAAGTGGGGTAATTATTTGTATAAAAGTATATAAACATAATGATAATTGAAAATTAAAACATAAATAAAGATACAATGATTCCATACATAATATTTATATATTACAATCAATGATGTATGTGAAAAACCCAATGAGTGGAAATTGAGTTAAGGAATTCCCTAACATTGAGTCTGATTCTCCACATACAATATTTATATGACTGGATAAAAAAAATTGGTATATTAAAAAAATTTGGTTAACACTTTTCATTTTTATTCTTACTTTTATATCACATATGAACATGTCATAAAATTAACTTAATTAATTATGTTCAAGTCGGACGGTTTATTGATATTCGGTACGGGAGTTGAAAATGAACTTGAAAAGATGTTAGTAGTCCATGTAATCATAAGTACATCATTTCCAGAATAATAAAATAATATATATATATATCTTATATATTAATTATATAATTATTTATAATAATATTTAAATACAATCAAAAACTATGTTCACGGAGACGGTACACTATACATACACATGAACACTATTTTTGATTTTTATCTCATATTAAAAGATAAAAATAGAATGAAATATATGTAAATATGAATAAATATATAATATCATTATTATGTAATTATTATGTAATTTATATCATATTTTTTAACTGAGATATCCGTCATACATTTCATGTGATTTTTGAATGAATAACATTGTTTTGAGGAAGCGGTAGCCCACAATTCCCTATACGTCGTTATTATATAACCACAATATGGAAACCATGAATGTATGTTAAATATAAAATTTATTAAATAATAAATATTTTATAAAATAAATATTAAAATATTATTTTAATATTACTTTTTTTGATACCTTCTATAAAGGCGTTAATTTTAAAAGAACAAAATCATTATTCACTGAGACAAGTAACCGTCATTACTAGGACAAAAATTTCGTTACATTTAATATGAAGAGGTGCAAAAATAAGTTGATATGATATATTTCATTATAAAAATAAATTTCTAGTAAAACCATATATTTAGATTTGTAATTCATTTTTTATTGATAAAGGTGAGAAGAATGTTTAAAAAGAAATTATAGTTAGAGAGGTTCTTTGATAAAATTACCCCTTGAATGTCCCCTCCTTAAATGACCCTTGAGGATATTAGAATTGGTTTTCTGGTATGAACGGAAGAAATTGGATATGGGGAGAGTGAGGAAGAGTGGGTTTGGTTGAGAATTTAGTTTATAAAAGGTTTTTTTTTTCTAAACAGGGAGGTGATGGGTTGTATTTATACTTCTGGAGATGCCGTTTTATGTAATAAAATTGTTGATTATTTTATATTTATGCTAACTTCATTGAGGTGGAATTAATTTCACCAAATCAAACAATAAGTTAATAATTTGAATGTATTTTAGGGGCGAGAAAAACCTCAAACAAACATAAAATGTTTTACTTTTTATTATATTTTAATCATTTACTATTTATAAAATTAACCCGTTTTATTTTTTACCAACACTTTGGTAAGAATTTTTTTTACCTTTGGAACTTCTTAATTACCAAAAAAAGAAATAGAATTTAAAAAATTATTAGAAAATTCTAATGAAAAATAAAGAATCTCTTTTTCCTAATTCATTTCAAAGAGTTTGAACAATTAGATTATATATTAATTCCAATGAAAAAATTAAAAATTAGGTTTTTAAAGTGAAACGTTCAAAAGTATTAAATGTTTATATATATTATATGAATTTAATATTGATTATCATGAAAATTTTTTATTAAATGATATAAAATATATATATACTTTAAAAACTATAAATAATGTTCTATAAATATAAATAAATTATAGGAAAATGCTGTTCTGGACTAAAATGTTGTATTTTTCACTATTCAATAAAATATGACTGTTTTTAGAAACATACGAAAAATTTATCAAAAATAAATTTGATGTCCCGATTCAAAATAATATATATATTTTTTCAAAATATAATTTACTATAGTGTCCAAAACTAGAATTAAAATGGGTTCATCATAAAATTGTGGTAGACCAACATTTTTTGAAAAATACCTTTTTTATGAATAATGTATAAAATATACATATATTATGATTATAAAATCAATTAAATGAATGTAAAAACAATTATAAATGAATAAAGAATTGTTATATAATTACCCGTGTTGTTACATTCTTGCCGAATTTTAGAAATGATGTCCTTGTAATTTTATTCAATTATTAAACAATTGTGGGTAATTTTCCCTCATGGTATATTCTGATTACCTTGTTGTCTCTTTAATCATATAGTTTTTACACAAAACCATATCCCGGTGAATCAACATCTTCCAAAAAACAAGATATTTGTAGTAAATAATTTATATAGCATGTTCCCTGTTAAATATATTCGGTTTTAATTGAAATACTTATTGATTAAAAACACGATATGGATTTAGCATATACATTCTCCACATTGAAACACAAAAATCATTGTGTTCCTAGGATAAACTTGGAAGAAACTACACTCTGTTGGAAACTGATCCAACATTATCTTGGATTTCAACATTTCAAACAAATTTTGTACTCAATGTCCCCTTATTACGAATACAAATCACAATTTTCTATGTAAAGACATTGAGGGAGACATGATTAACTATCTCGAAAGAAAAAAATTCATCCTCTAGTTATATAAATAACTTTTCTGCCTTCTCTGGGTTGTCTTCATGTCTTGCTGAATCAAATGAACTTTATCTGTGATTTCCTCTACCAAATCGAGTTCCATAAACATCATTTATCTAATATGATACAAAAAAACTGTAGTTCGACACCACTTTCCATATAATGCCTCAAATGGTTCCAAATTTAATCTAAAATGAAAACTATTTTTATACGAAAACTCATCCAATGAAATATAATTATCCCAACATCCTTGGTATTTCATTTAACTAGAACTTAATATATCCTCTAATGTCTAAATTGTTTGTTCTGGATTCCCAACTCATTAGTGACGAAAGGGTGTGCTGAAAATTAATTCAGTTCCCAATTAATTCTGAAGGCTATTCCATAATTAATAAGTTAAACTCGTATAACCATGTAGGTTGATCTAGATTCATAGTATTTAAAATATGATGAAAATGAGATGATTCAGTCAATCAATCAATATTAACATAGTTCACATTATTACCTCATGAAGTCTGTAGTAATCTAACTACGAATTCCATTGATATATTTTCCCACTTCAATCATGCTTTGTAAATGGATAAATAATCCCATTAGGCAATTTCCACTCTTATTTAACCTGTTCAAAAATCAAACCTTTCAGGGAAAAATCAATAATATCTCTATTCAATCCATCCTAAAATTAAAACTCTTGAAATTCATTATACATCATAGTGTTACCCGCAAAAATTGAAATCGTACAACAATGATATTAATTTAACAAGTAATTATTAAAATATGAATCACAAGGGAAATTAACCTCTTTAAAAACCTCAAAACACAATCATTATCAATATTAATTTCAAGTAACTTATCTGTCTGAACCAATTCTACGATTTTTTTTTCAACTCATTGTCTTCCTTCTGCTCTTGAATAATTCTGTATAATAGTGATGATTTCACTAACACATGAATAAGAATAGAGATATTTTTTTCACCATAAACATTCATGCCAAAATTCATCAAATCATTGACAAATGAATCCCATTGAAAACATAGAATGGTTAATGTAGCATTACATTTTTAACTAAAAGGATCACCCACATTATTCCCTTTTTTGGATTTTAATGAATCATGCAATCATAATTTGTGATCAGTTCTAGCCATCTTGTATGTCCCATGTTCAGTTATTTTTTATATAATATATATTCTAATTTTTTTTTATTATAATAAATTTCACACGTTAATCCATACAAATGATACCTCTAAACTCATATTTTAAAATCAACATCAAAAAAATCAAAATCATGTGTAGGGTATTTTAACTCAATATGTTTCAACTGGTGTGAAGAATAATCAATTACATGATCATTTTTCATTTCTAAAAAACCATGTACATTCAATTAGTCATAAAATAAAATAAACAATTCACTATTTTTGGATAGAAAGTCCAAAAATAATCTATTTACCAATATTATTTTCAATTTTTGAAAAAAATCATCACAAATGTTTTTCTAGATCATCTTAAGCCCCTTTTTTATCATAGTTAGTGGTATTGATTACTAAAAAATGTATTCAAGAACCCTTGGTAATAACTTACTATTACAAAAAAACTAGGATTTTCTATGACATTCATAGTTCATGGACACACATCAATAACATTCATTTTAGAAGGGTCAATAATTACACTATCCTTAGAAACAATATGTCAAATGAATGAAATTTAGGGCAACCAAAATTCTCTCTTACTGAAAATTCCATATAATTTATTTTTAAAAAAATTTCAAAACAATATTTAAGATACATTCATAATCCTACCGACATTGAGAATATTATAAAATATCATCTATAACAAAAAATAAACTAAATCATAATGATTGAGTCCATTAACATGATACATTAATACAATAGGGTAATTAGATAACCCAATGAAAATAAACACATACACATAATGCTCATATCATCTTTGGAAAACTACCTTTGGAATTTCATCCTCCTTCACCATTAACTAATGGTACCTGGCCTTCAAATAAATCTCTAAAAAATACTTATATCCCTATAAATGATAAAAAAAATCATTGATATGAGGAGAAAGTTACTAAATATGAATAGTGATGTAATTTGAGGCTCTATAGTCAATAAATGTCTCATATAATCATTCTTCATTTTCCCAAATAAAATGTGATCACCTAATTATGATGTGATATGTTTTATATGAAACATTTATCATGTAATTCTTGCAAAAGTTCTTTCAATTCCACTAGTTCTATTTGAGATATTTAATTTGGGGGTTCAGAGATAGTATTATCCTTAAACACTAAATCAATAGTAAATTCAACTACCAAATTAGGATTAACACAAGAAATTAATCCAAAAAAACATTGGTAAAATCATTCACTATTTGAATATCACTAATCAATATTTTTTTCTTTTCAAAAGCATTATCCTAATAAACTTAGCCTCCATCATTAATCATTCACCTAGCTTCCTGGTATGCTCTAAATATAATGAGATCATTGAAGAAAACATTCCTGGCTATGACCTATATTATAGCATGATAAATAAAATCCATTTTATTACCAAAATGAGGTCAAAATATACGAGGGAATGTTGAACAGGATTTTCAGGAAAGACCATTTGACTAAAGATAATAGGAATATTCTTATATATATGGTTTTCTTCAATACTTTCACCAAAATTTTTACCAAAAGTTATATATCAAATTCGAGAGGTGATATTTCTAATTTACATGAAATAATCATAGAAAAGAATGAATGTGATGATATGGAGTCAAAATTATCATTGGAATACTTTTTAAAACCCATTACATAACTATAAATACTTAATTTAATGGAAATTCATCAAACATAATAGTAGTATATAATTTCCCCATGCTTATTTTCTATCAATATTTCATGTTTCCACCATTGGTAATCAACATTGGACACATGTTGGCATAATTACCATACTCATTGAAACTAAAAAAATATACAACTAGATATTAATTTCTTTCTTGATCAACTTATTTATATTCAGGAGCAATATGGAAAATCATACCACATATAAATAAATATCCAAACATTTAGAAACATTCTCCATGATTCTTTTTTATCACACTTCTAATATTATGGAAATCTAGTTTTATTATATCAAAACTTTTTTGATGAATGCTTTCGAATATCTTTCCTACTAGACTTCTTATTTTTTATAGTCTTATTGAACACATGATCATTATAAAACTCCATCTACACTTTATCATCACATTTTTCAAGTTTCTCAAAGCCTTTGAATTTATGATAAGCTATTTACCTTCAATATCTCATATTTAATGCTCAGTAAAAAAATTTTATCTTACACTCCATATACCATATAAAATATGTGATATACCTTTTCAAATAGTTGAATGTATATTCATACGTAAAAATAATCATTTTTTTAGTTCATGAATTCATTTTCCATCCTAAGTCAAACAACACTAGTAAAATCCCTCTCAATAAATATATGGTCATATTCATCCCATTACATGGATTAAATCTCTTTACTTCCTATGATATTTGTAACCATTTTCCACCACGGATTGGATTCTCCATCAAAATGATAAATAACAAGACTAATCCTTGGAGGCTCCAAACAACCCCTGACATCGAATTTATTATCTTGGAATTTAATCCAGCCTTCATGTAAAATGGGGTCAGATGATCCCTTGAATGATGGGGGATGCTATATCATAAAAGTTTCCACTATAGTCATGATCCTATATGGTAGATCCATTTTCTCACTTTCATGAACACCAAAATCATTTATTTCATGAGTCAACTAATCCATCACTACAACAAACTACTCATTTATGATTCTAATTGTCTCGGTATTTTGATTTGGAAGGTTGTTTTCCTCTGTATTCTAACCCATCATATATTCCCTATTAACTCAGGGGAAAACCATTCTGAACAGACATATCTTAGACGAAGAAATATGGTAATACTAAAATTATATAATATTTTAACATAAAAAAAACAAAACTCTTTCCAAAGAAAATTTATTAATATTACCAGAACCTCTAATGTTATCTAAACCATGTTCGGATTGAAACTATAGGGACTCATCCATATTACTAAAAAAATATTGAAAATTATTTTTAGAATACAATTAATTACATTCCAAAAATCTATTCAGTATATTAGTTTAGATAATTATACCATAATTCATACATATAAATAGAAATATTACAATTTAGACACTTCTAGTCGCTTTCGTTTTTTTTACAAATCAAAATCTATAAAAAGAAAAACATGGTTTCTATTAAAATTAAATTAGTACAAAAACACCCTTAATCCCATCATTTCCTCATATATAACTTGAATATAGTGAAAAACATTTTAACACTTGGGATGAGTAGAAAAATCTTAGTAATGGATACACAATGAAGGAAAACAGTTTGTCTTGAAAAAACATGAAAATCGTGAAAACATTATCTTAAATTAATAAATTTATCATTTAAGAAAAATTAGATATTTTATATTGAATTGTAGATCATTTTATAACATTTTGTTCTATAAAAGTATTTCCATAGTTAAAGGTAAATTGGAATATAATCATACTTAAATAGAATAACCATACAGTTGGCTTCCATGTATATTTCTCTTACCCATGAAATATGCATATGGATGAATTCAATACCTATTGAATTTGAGGATATAATTTCACCACCAGTCCTTGGTTTATCATATAACCCCACATCCTTGCTTTATCACGTAACCAATAATCAAATGTCTAAATACCATGAACAAAATTATAAAATATTACATTTATCAAAATTTATTCATAAAATCCTATTTGTAATCCAAAGAAAAAATTTCAAGATATAAAAAAAATCAATCCATTTTCAAAACCATTATCAATACAAAAATAAATATAAATGGATTTATTTATACATCTCATAAATGATGTTGATGTATAACATCAAAATACACCACAATGAAATGAGATAGATAAGAAGTTCCTTACAAAGATCATTTTTAATATAATAGTTTGAATTTTTTTCAATATAAATTTAAATAAAACAAGTATAAATAATATATGATATTTTCAATATTCATTTCACACATAATAGTTGAATGACAGAATCAAAAAGTAGATGTTTAAAACAAATAATTGATATTGGGTTATGAAAATCCCTTAACACTTGTAATATATTGAATCGTATGACCCATAAACATAAAAATGATTGAATGATACATATTATAAAATGATTATAAATAGATTAAATATATTTAATATTATTGTTTTTTAGATATAAACTATAAAAAATTTAATTTTTGGTGAATAAGAAGTTTATATCATAGTGGAAAAAAGTGTGAGGATTAAATCCATACAAAGTTTGTATCAATGATGTAAGAATTTATCAATGGTCAATTTTGTGTAGAAATAGTATAAACACACAATTAAAAGTAAAAATTAAAAAATAAATAAATATATAGTAATTCCACAGTGATTATTTTCAAAATATAATCAATGAAGTATTCATAAGACCCAATGAGTGGAAATTGAGTTAAAGAATTACCTTACCTTGAGTCTAAATCTTTAAGTAGAATATTAATATTAATAAATAATAAAAATATGTTAATTTTTACATTCTTGAAATTTTTTTTAATTTTTATTATTCCTTTTACATTTCTAATTACAATTTTATAAAAAATTTATATTTATTTTTGTTCATGACAGACGATTTATTGATATTTCATACATTAGTTGAAAATGAACATGATAAGATCTCAATAGTCCATGTGGTCATAAGTCCATCATATTTAGAATATATAACATTATATATATATATATTAATTATTAATTATATAGGTAATTATAATAATTTTTAAATGCATACTAAAAACATCATTTATGTATATGGTAGGACGTCTGTACCCAAGGATGTTTTTTTCGTATTTCATATCACATTTAGAGAATAAAATTAAATGAAATATATTTAGAAATTAAAATTTATAATATCATTAAAATAGAATTATAATTTAATTTATATCATATATTTTAACTCAAAAAATTCTTATTACATTTCATGTGATTTGTGAACAAATCACATCATTTTGAAGATGTGGTATACCACAAATCCCCAAACGAAGTTAACATATATCCACAATATGAAAAGAATGAAAGTATGTTTAATATAACATTAACATAATATTAAATAGCTTATAATATTCATATTTAAATATTATTTTACGTGTAATTTAGTTTTAAGAAAAACCATGAAGGCAGTAATGGAAAAAGAGAAAAAAACATTATTCATGTAGGCGATTAACAAGCATAACTTGGATGAAAGTTTCTTTTCGTTGATTAAGAGGAGGTGAGAATAGAAATTGATATGATATATTAAATTTGAAACATAAATCTAAAGTACATAAATTATTCTATATTTATCATTCATTGATGGCTGAATGGCACGAGGAGAAAGTAGAAAAATAAAATAAATTATGAGTGGTGCATTGGGAAAATTACATCTTGAATATTCCCTCCTTTAAATAACCTTGATAACATGGATTTGGTATTTTGGGGAGACCATAAGCACTTGTACATGGGGAGATTGAGGATGAGCATTTTGGGTAGATATTTGAGTATCTAAAATTATTTTAGGGATGAAATGGCCATGTGAGAGGTGGAATTAATACATGGGGGAAGGTGGGTTCAAGTGATTAAGTTAGTGATTATTTTTTATTCCAAGATAAAAATATTGAGTGGAATTAAATTAGATGAATTATATTTTATATTTACTTATTTAGGATCATTAGGGTTTATAAACACATAATGAAACCTTTAATTTTTTTTATGTATCTTAAACCATTAACATTTCTATCTATAACATGTATTATTTTTACGTATATGGTGGTAAATAATTTTTCTACCATGAAAATTTATGTTTATAAAAAATTTAAATTGATTATAAAACCATATTTGGACCTTATTATTAAAAATATATTATATATTAGATCTATATAAATTTACATTATTTGAATAATTACATTTAACATTAATTCCTCAGACAAAACAAAAGAACAATTTTTAATGAGAAAGGTTAAATATTTTCAAATGTTTTTTTATCTAATTTAAATTTTAAATTATTTCCAATGATAAAAATTGGATTAAATAATAATAAAAAATTATATATGCATTAAATTAAAATAAATGTATATTCTAATAATATAAATAAATTAAATGAAAAATTAGTTACAGATTAAAATGCAGTATTTTTTTCTATCCATTAAAATATGAATGTTTCCACAAAAATACAAAAGAATTTATAAAAACTAAATTTATATGTCTCTATTCAAAATAATATGTTTAAATTTATATATTTAATTATTAAATTTGTCAAAAACTATATTTAAAATGGATTCTCCATCAAATGGTGGTAAAATAAATTTTTCTGGGAAAAATAATTTATTAAGAATAATGAAATATTTATACTTATATTATTCCATTAAAATATATCAAATGAGTGAAAATATTTATAAATTAATATAGACTTATTCTATCATTACATGGGCTATTACAAAAAATCAGGGAAGGATGATATTATTTCCAACTCATATCTCCATTTGATTGATGTCTCCCATAGTGGACTATCCCAAAAGTGAAATTAATTCATCAACGTATTCTTAAAAAGAATAGATATGAAATTCGAAAGTGTATTTAAATTTTAATCATATCCTAAATTAATAGAATGTTCTCTATATATGTAGAATTTTTTAGGTCCTCATCAGGTTCCTTGAATGATAGTAGACACTTTCTATCTAAATGATGTCCATTTATAGTACTCGTCTATATAGAACAATGATGTCTCAATATAATCCTGAGACTTTGATATTTCTTTCTAGAAAGGAAAAATTACTTCATTTAGTTTTCCATAATTTTCTATATACATGACAAGAATTTTCCATCGACCCCAATAGCTATTTTATACATCTAACTTATGTTTCTCATTTTCTATTTGAAAAATATATGTTTTTTGGATATATATCATACTATATCAAGGATATTTATATAGGTCCTTACTAGAACGAATTTCTTCTACAAATGGATTTTTGTTTTTACCATATAGGTGATTAAAAAAATTCTATATCAAATTACATGTGGATTTATATCATTAATATATTTGATGTTTCAAAAACAATTTTAATATACCATGTCGAATATTACTTTTTTATAGTTTGAAAAGTAAATTTAAAAAAATTCATTCAGTACAACAAATAATTAATATATATTTAGTTAAAATAGGACATATAGAGTCTTTCATAATGTCCTTGTCTAATATTCATCTTGATATAGTGAAAAATAATAATAAATCCCATCCTTAAAAACTACTTTGTTTTAGTTGGTCTTATAAAAAAACAACCTTCACTAACACATATGTAACCAAAAAAATTTATTGTATATGGGATATAAGAATTAATATCTATTAATGTCCATGTATCTTCACAATGAGTTATTATACAAAATGGATTATTTAAAGATTAACCATCTAAAAATGTAATAAATGAATTAAAATAACTTGTGAAAAGATTGTACATTCAAAACAACATTAATTTTGATTATAATCAAATTTCAAGAGAATTCAAATAAAAAATCAAACTATGTTCATTCCTATGTAGATTACTAATGCTATCTCATATAAATATGATGATACTATGAGATAATATTTTGAAACAAAAATCTGAGCATGATGGGAATTAAAAAATACACAATTCCAACTCTAATATAGCTCACTCCCTAATTATAATGTATGTTTGACATATTATTTTATCCACAATTCAATAAATTCTAAAAATTACTATTTAAAATATCATGATGGGTTAAATCATCCATGTTTCATGTTATTAAACATCATATCCTAACATACTCACTACAATCCAAAAACTTAAATAAATGATGTATATGATTTTTGTGTACAAAATATATTACACATACATTTAGGTCACATGATTATAAACTATACGCCATTTTATTCTTATCACACTACATATAATTTAATGAAAACACCCACCCTTGACATGAACTCTCATGTGATATCAGTAATCATACAATTTCCTATTATTTCCCACACTTGGAAGGACTCACATAGGAATAGAGGTTTATGTTGATTTTCTAGGTTAGAAATACTGAGATTCTTCACGTTTAATGGAAGGGAGCCACATCATGGTTTTATGAAATAGGTTCCTCTATAAATAATCTCTTATATGGGTTTGGAGGGTATGTGAGACCAATCATCCTTAGATGATCATTATTAAAATTTATGAGTTATCATTGTGTTCTTCTTTCCTCTATATTTTTAAGGAAACTAAAATAAAATACCCGTTATAATAAATCTGGGTGTATTGATTCATTTTTATTAATGATACATATTTATGTCTAAATTGTTTATCCCAATGAAAAAACTGAATTAAAAAAATGTCCCCAAATCTATTTTTGTGGTTAGAACAGTCAATATTTTATTATTGGATTATTTTTCCATGCATAGTAGTAATAAAATGTTATCCTAATTCCCCATATAGAAACAATTAAGTTTTTGTTATTATATATATCTATGATATATATAGTGAAATTATTATCTACAATCCATGAACCAAACACAAATCAAAACACAAAGCTCATGATTCTTCTCAATGATTTGATTTATTCATTCACATTAGGTATCCCACCTCAGAGTTAGTGTCGATATGGTATTATTTCATTTTTATGACTATGTTATCTGTAAAAATTATCATAAGAGTATCATATACTTATGACACTAATATATTAAGAATTTAGTGTCTGAAACTATGAAATTATAGTACACAACACATGATACATCCTATATAACATAAAACTATATAGAATGATCCACAAGATGATATCCAATATCCCCTTTGTATAACTAAAATCAATTTTTTGATCCTTATAATGTGTTTATTTATTCATTGACCTATTATATGAAAAAATTATGCATCCCACATATATGATATTATTATGTATAGGGGTAATTTAAAAAGAACTATGTGTAGAATTATTACCATAACATGGTAAACATAGTGATTCCAGGTTATCCTATCGTAGACATAACCATATATTATACATAATCCTATTATTCTATATAGATGAGAAATTTTTTAATTATTTATGGGTTGTATCACTTCTTCTCTCATCCAGGAAACCATTTTACTCAGAATCTCTTATAAAAGAACAAAATATATACATAAGAACCTCATGGGAACTACATGTATCTTCATTTCATATAAATACATGATTTATAGTCATAATAAGACCTCACATCCTAGGCCAAACCACAATTTTCATCAAAATCGTACCCAGTCTCATTACAGGAGAGGAAGATCTTGATAATCATTTAAATTTATTATTAGTCCCATATCAATGAATTTATGTAATAATAAATCACATTTATCATCATACATATTAATGTACATTAAACTAAATTAATTAAAATTCCATTATAGCTTACCTCGTATATTTTCTGTTATAGTTTTTAATTTATTCATAATCTCATTATAGAAGATCCATGACTATATAATAATTCATTATGTGTTTATTAATTAACAATATTATATGATTTTCCACATCATCAGAACCATTTGGCCCATGAATCATGTTGTTTCAATAGTCATAGTGAATCTTTTTATTCTTTTATTGTTCTAATACTCAATCCTTCTCCTAATCCATGCTTCATATTGATGTTTATTCCCCATCATTGTCATCATGTATCTCTCAATGGTTCTAAAAATAAGATGATAAAATTATGTTATGTGTACATGGTTGATCAATTACATCCTTCATAGTTAGTGGTTATACCTCAAAAAACCAATTTATATGTGAAATTCCCACAATTAGAAATCCCATTATCATTTTTCATTAAACCTTGAATGATTTAGTATGTCCCCGATGAGCATAAATAGATCAAAGTAGTTTTTTATACAGTACATGTTTACCTTACATGAGATTGTAATCTACTAGAGAGTTCATGTAATATAAGATCGTACATGATGATAATATTAACCTTTATTCTTGAATAACCAAGTGACTAGGGTCTCCTTCCCAAAAAAAATTTACACACATGTGTAGATCCCATGGAACAATTATTTTAGATCTTTTATTAATAATCTCATTCTATAGAATGAGTATACCCCCATACATGATCATGTTCAATAAATGGGTTATTATCGCTATGAACTACATGTGAATTGAATCCCGCATTATTGGATATATGGTGCTGTATAGATCCTCCATATGATTCTAGGATGATAACCATTATCTATCTCAATTAATTCATTGATCAATAAATTATCTTATAATGGTGATGTAATGACTGAGGTGTTTTTACCACAACATGGATTTATTCTTATAAATATTTAAAACATCATTCCATGAGTGTTTTAATCTCAAAAAGCTTTTCATGTATATTAGTAATGAGTGTATACAAATCAAAGGGAGACAATTATATGGTAATTATAATCCCTGTTTTCAAATACAACCCTTCCAACTCGGGAAAACCATGTCTTATAGAGAATTAAATCTAATCATTTAACTTTTATATCAATATTACTTTGTAACCCATCATTATAAGGATGTCAGTGATCACTGTCAACATATTTCTCTCATCTCCTATCTATTTTTTTGATATAAGTAACTAATGTTATAGATTTCATATTTCTAATTCCCCATTAACATGTGTGTATGTACTTTATCGCTTGAAACTCATTTGGTTTTCCATATCATACCCCTTACTATTGATGGACTATTCATTATGACCTTAAACTACATGTGATCCACTTGTGAAAAACCGTTAAATCTTAGGGATATTTATTCACATGTGGTCTTACTTCATCCCTATTATGTTAATTATCTCACACATTAGACCAATAATGGTGAATTTAAATTAAATTCATCCTCATATGGATGATGGTCGTATATTACTAATGGATACTCTATTCATGTCATGTTTCATTTTTTCACTTGTTACATATATTAGAATAAATTTTATTGGATTAAACTCATTGAAATTAAACTCTAAACATCCAATTTAATTTATTTCTAAGTATTAAATATGTTAATTCATGTTGGGATACATTATTCCCATATTATTTAGGTTATCTCACTGTTTCTATTCAAATTATTATTTCCTTTAACCTTAAAAACATATAGTAAAATATACATGACCATAAAACTTAAAAAAATGGTTAAATTATTATAAACATAATCCTTAGAATCATCTATTCAATGTCACATGACCTTAATATAGAGAAATAATGTTCAATATTTCATGAACATTGATCTAATATTGATAAAATGTGACATAAAACATCTTAGGAAGAGAACCAGTATAGGGTGGCTGGAGAAAAATGAAAAATTCCAATATCTATGTCATTATATTTCATGTTATAGTCCTCAATTAACGATGAAAAGAAATAAAATGAAATAAATATTGTGGTCCCACTATATGAACCTAGAAATATCAATTTTATGCTTGTTGGACCATTTTTCGCAATCAAAACATTAGTTTATTTTTATGATGTAACCTATCCATCAGAATAAGTATTGATACATTGTGGTGTAACTATTAATGTTTTGACACCCTTATTCAGTTCTATTTATCTTATAGTCCCTTTGTATTACACAAGTGATTGAGTCTTCACAAACCATTCATGTTTATTAGTAATGGATGTATTTTGATCCATGTAACACCTCTATTTGGTATTGATCACCAGTGGTACCATATTCAACAACCAAAACCAATGGTATTATAGTATTAATGAAAATGTATAATGAACAAATATTTACATATATGGATATTACATCAATTTATATGAATATTAAGTATATTAAAAAAAATACATGCCTGGGGTTTATAATAATATGTTGTCTAGGGAAACATGGAAAAAATATTTTATCATGGTGAACTATCTTCAACATCTCCAATTAATATATCCACCATTATTACTTCTACCTAAAACACTTCTTCATACCATTGGGAAAGGAAACATAAGAAATGGGTGACCTCATATACTCATTAAGGGTAAAAACAATTAAGAATAACATTAAAAAGGGTATGGAATTTGATAATAACATTTGAAGATTACTCCATGAATATTAGAAAAAATAATAAATAATTGTAGTCCATTAGACATGAATCATATGAGAATTAATAAAATAGGACAAGGTATCATAAAATAGGAAGAGAAAATTAATTTGTGTCATGCATGTTGGTTTATAACATTGTGAACATGTATAAGTTGAGATAGGTTCGCTCATTAAGTTAAGGACATGAAATCAAGCCCCATCATCAACATGTGGACATGGAACCGGGTTGATGCATAACATTTTGATCATGTTATCAGGTTCACAGATAACTTTATGGATGTGAAACCAAGTCCATGCTTATCATCATGATTGTGTAATCTAGTTCACACATTACCTAATGGACAAGAAACTAGGTCTATGCATAACATTGTGAATATTAAATTAGGTTCATACATAATTGTGTGAAAATGTAATTAGGTTCATACAAAAACTTTTGGACATAAACCTAGGAAAATGTATAACATTCTAATCATGTATTAAGGTTCACTCATAACATTTTTAACATGTAAACAGGTTCACACATAAATTTAAGGACATGTAACCAGGTCTATGCATAATGTTGTGAACATATAATCTGGGCCACACACAACATTTATACTAAGGATTCAACCATCATTATCCATTTAATTGGATGTAGATATAAGTCCGACACATCTCATAATAAAATCCCTCATACATTCTCCACATGATAATTAAAAATTCATCATATCATGACCTATAAAAAGTCATAGGTTTTATAAGCATATGACCATGACCCATGAAATAAAATGGGTTTCATTAATATTTATTCACATAAAACCCCAATTGAAAAGAGAAGGGATTTATAACCATTTCATCAAAGCATAATCTGTGAAAATAATAAGGTTTCAAAAAAATGTAACTCATGAAAGGGAAACATGATTCATCATTAAAATGGAACTATGCATAACATATTCATAGATATAATATAAATGGAACATTTTGATAATTTCCTAAAAGGGAATTAGTAACATAAACAGTTTTCATTGTAGATAAAAATTAATTTTGAGATTTCAAACAAAAATATTTCTTTATTTCAATATCATTTCATAATTTAAGACTACTTATTTATAATTTAAAACCCATTAAAACAATTTTCATTGAAAATATCTATGAAAAAATTTGATGGAATATTTTAAAACAAAAAAATATGAACAATAATTTTTCCTTGAAAATTATCATCATGTATATTTTAAATTCATTTGTGAATACTTTTTGGAATCCATTTTTTAAAATAAGGTTTTTTAATATTATAGATTTTTGACTAAAGAGAGAGGCTATATTATTTTACAAAAATAAAATTATCTTAAGTACCAATGAGGGAAAAGGGAACTAACACATGAAGATATTTTGAAAAAACAGAGGAGAAGGAAAATCTTGAGTGTTCTTTAGATTTGGATATTAATATTTCAATAAGGGAAACATAAACATAAACAATCTCAAAAAGCGATGAGATTACCCCAATATACTCTTATAACTCGTGAACATTGGATCATAAACCCCATGTAAAAAAATTAAATTACATGTATCATAACATATCGTGAAAATAAAGATATTCCTAATATAACAGTATAATTAAATTATATACACCTCGAAATAGAGTTTAGGTGCATAATAAAACATGAGTCTCAATGAAGGAAAATTGGTACCAATCATTTATACAGATTGGGTATTTTTGAAACATAAAACGGTTGATAGAATGATAAAAATAAAAATATTAATATATATATAAATTGAAATATAATATACATACAATAGATTAATTGTTATTACAGACATAACTCCATGTGAAATATTGGCTAAATTAAGATGTATCTCACAGAAATTAAATGTTAGATGAAATCTCATTACCTTGTGACTTGAATCGATTTGTACTCAAAAAATATTTTTTATATAATAAATATAAGTTAATTATATATATTTTACATAATTTTATTCTTATATATATTACCATATATGTCTTTATTAGGTCCTTATGTTACCATCTTTTTACCGATCATGTGTTAAGGTTTCACTTCGGGTTATATTCACTTTATTCTTCGCACGCGTCTTAATTTTCCATATCCTTGTTAGTTATATAAATATAATTATTATATAATGTATAACATGATATATGTATATAATTTATATATATTACATGTATAATATAATAATTTTTAGCATAAATAATAACAAAATGGAATATATTGTTCACGGAGATGACAAGTTGAATGCACCCATTGACATTGTTTCTATTTTTAATGTTTTATTGAAGGAAATTTTTTAAATAAAATATGTATATATTTTTATATATTTTTATTTATTGAAGTATCATAACATTACCACATATATCATATAATTTTATTAAACTGGTATTTAATACATTCCATGTGGTGTGTGAAAAAATCAAATCCTTTTTAGGGGGTGGTAGTCCACACTTCCTCAAATGAGAATATAATATTACCACAAACTAGAAATTAAAAGGCATGTGTTGTAAAATGTAATAAAAACAAACAAACAAATTATTATTATTATATAGAACAAAAAAAATATAGTTTTTATCATAATGGACACTATGGTTGGTGGTAAACAAGAAATGAACAAACTTTATTTTGTGAGCCAACAGTTTACTGTACAAAAAAAATATATATTAAATATCCATTAGAAGGAAGTGTGTGTAATTTTAGATTTAACCCTTTGAATAAAAAAAATCCTAGTATAAATGCGACAAAATTGTTTTCACACAATAATTTAATAAAGAGAGTGGAGAGGAAGATAAAGAAAATAACATGAAAGAGCGTGAGGGAAGATACTACATCTGAATCAGGTTACTTGTATTAATTGGTTAAAAAAGGACTCATTGAGATTAATTATTCCAAAAGATATAATTCAAGGTATAAGGGGTGAATTTTAGGAGGATAATTGGGAATATATTGGCCTAAATTTATTGGTTTTAGAGGTGTGAGGAATGGGTAAAAGCGGTGGCATTTTATCGTTGATAAGGAGTGACACTCTTGTAAATATTTGAAGATAGAATTTCATCCACATTTTTGGTGTGGAATGTGGATCAATTAATGTAACATGGTTTATCCCATTTATTATAAGGTCTAAATAGGGCCAGCCAATGTTTTTTGGACATGTTTATAGGTTTTTTGGGCCTTAAATTTATGGTTTTGTACTTTATTAACATAAATTTTCTCTTAACTAATGTAAATAATTTTAATCAATTTCATTGATATTTATATTCAAAACAATATGAAATTATTAGATATTTTTTATTATTTTGATTCCAATTATGGAATCAATTGTTCCATATTCTTATCCCAGAAGTAGAATTTTTTAATTTAAAATCAATCCCACTAATGGGAGGACACAGCAAGATTTTAATGTAAAATTTTTCTGAAGATTGATATGTTTTTACATATTATTTCATTATGAAATTGGTCAAAATGAACTATAATGGATTAACAGGTAAATATATTTTCTAACTAAACAATTAATAAATTCAATAATATAAATTATCATTATAAATAAATTAGATGAAAAAAACGTTTTTAAATAAATCTATTATTTCCAACTATTCATTATAAGATGAAAAATTAAATAAAAATACCAAAAATTATTCCTATACTAATTTTTATTTCTAAATTAAAAATATTTTGTTTATTTTGAAATATGAAATCTAAAAATGTTCCAAAAACGTTATTTATAAATGGATCTCCATCAAAAGTCGGTAAAAATTTCATTAAAATATAGGTTTTTATACATAAAATTGTGTTTCTTCTTATCTTGTGTCTATATAATCTAAATATTGAATATAAAAAAATTTGGATAAATAAAATATTTACTAGATAAATATAACTTAATAATCATGAAAAATTAAATTTAATAGTTTAAAATAGCTTTTTGACTATAATAATATTTATTTAATATTCAATACTTTTTCATATTCATTACTAGGTAATCAATGAATTCCCCTAATATTTTTATGAAAAACATATTCACATAATTTAGTTACTAAAATTCAGATCCATCTACATTAAGACTATGTTATATTCCATAATAATAATTTTTTTTAATTATCTGTTACAATTAGTTAACACATGGTCATGCGTATTATGCATGTCATCGAGGAAGGTCAATAATGCATGTAATGTATGGTAACCTTGTTGTTATGTATAATGTACACTAATTTGGTATTGTGTGTAAAAAAATCCAAGCTAGTTCTATCTAATTGGATTGTTTGACTTATTGAAATTCAATTTACAGTGTCGTATGATGTGAAAAATATAAAAATATTAAACTAATTCGAAAAATATTTCACCAAATTGTCGGGGTGTTAAATTTTACACCCCTTAAAATAAATTTCACCCTCAAAATTATTCTCGTTTATTAATGGTTCAATAGTTGATTGTTTTCATAGAATCGCGCATCATAAAATTTATATTAATATTTCCCTTAAAAATGGAAAATTTGGAACCATATCCTTTTCCCAATGTAACATATAATTGAGTTTCCAAATAAAATACCATTGATTTGGAGTGAAGAATATATAGTGAGGAAACTCATAAATAATTATAGGTAGTTATTGAGGCCATAAATCACATAAAATTGAATGATAAACCGAATAATGTGGGCATCAAAGTCATAAATATGTGATGATCCCAAAATCCATTAGTTCAATAGAGTTTAATGTATTAGGAAAAACATATTTTTGTCATTATCTTATCACTGAGTAATTATATTTAATGACAATTTATATATTTAAAAATACTTTCATGTTGTTTTCCTCTACATTATACATAGCCTCAACCTTTGGTTATTCCTTGATAGATTTCTACATCATCGTTAACCCTAAGAAATTAATTGGAATTCTAATTTTTTTGATTTACTAACAGATCATCAGATCCAGAAGAAATCATCTCATCTATCATTGGTTACCATTAACACAAATTGGTTATCAAATATTCATAATTACTCATGTGGTAAGATAATACACTAATATCAAATATATTATTTGAATATTTTTTTACATTTCCACAATTGGTCAACATTATAACCCATCCAAATAGTAATTCTTCCTTTTCTCCATAAATATGATATTCTCTTATACCAAATTTTCTTTGGATACTTGTGTTCATTTTTACACTAATAGAACAATAAATTTGATTTTATTATTGAAAATTCCGTGTATATGTAGGAAGCGTTACTAAATGATGAACAAAAAGTTAATCGAAGGGATTATTCATACAAAATAAAATTTTAATGTCCCGACTAGGGGGAAAGGATATGTTTTCCCCTAATTTACATTATTCACATCATCCATTGTGGTGGAATAAGGTTTACCTTTTTCATTTTTCAACAGATTTTGTTATGTATTATCATCCATATCATCCAATGGATTAGGGAAATGAGTTACATAATGTCCAAACTCAATGATTGTGAAAAAATGAATTGTTGGTGGACTATCCTTTACATATATATCTCTCTTAATTTTATTGAATTTACTCTTCTCAACATTTATTCATTTTTTTCTTAGTGCCCTGACATCACACACTTGAAACACCTTCAACTCCATTTTATGAAATCTCTTATGTGCTCATTCCCATAGGCTATGGAAGGTATGCATTTGAAATATTTTATTATATTTGATAGATTTCACATTGAACTGCTTATTCTTGTTGATGATAAATCTATGATATTTATAAGTAAATCAAACCACAATTTCAACTTTGATCACACAACACAAAATCTCATCATATCTACTAACGTCTCTTTTGCGAAAATCTGATCTGAGAAATGGATTTATACCACTCAACAACTTATCATCATTACAATTATGTTGGAAGATAATAGAAGAATAGTACCCGACATGTCTGCTGAAATTACCCTCATATGTACCAACTGATTCATCATCCATTTGCTTGAACTCAAGGAACCCATTTTCCAAAATCCTATGAAGAAAATTAGTAAAATAATTATTGAATAATAAGTTATTGAACTAATCTCAAACCATGGATTCTATTTAATCATGATTCCTCATATTCTTGATTAGAGTCCACCACTGATCTGCTTCACCATTTACGCGATGAATAGACACAATGAATTTTTCACGATTAGAATACTTGAGAATGGTGAATACATTTTTAATGGTACTGATCATATGTTGTTCAATATGTACATCACGTGACCCACTGAATGATGCCGGATGATTCCATATGGAGGAATCTCAAGAATATTGTTATCTCTTTTCCTCATTTGGAAACATAGAATGATTCATATATTGAGAAAGATATGAGAGTATAGAAAACAAGTTTCCTATTTCATACCCCATTGTATTCAGACATTCAGGTGGGAATTCATTTCATTTCCTGTTATAATCACCATTAATGTAGTTCCTTTGGGTTCTATATATTGATTGAATGCAAAATTATATGGTAAGAAACATTTATCATAATGTGAAATGTCATAATCATGAAGAGTCACTTATGTTATTTCTACATCATGCCACCTTCCTTAAAATATTTCATCATATGTTTATCCAATGATTTTCATTTCCAACTTCTAATTAAAACATTCATGATGGTTGTGAATATTTAGTGAATTTCCAAAGCATATTCAATGGGAGGGCCATTCCTTGTGTGCAACAAAGCCCATTGTTATGTAAATGATTACCCCAATTCAGGCACAAAACATATTGTCAGAGTAGTTACCATAGGTATATATATGCCAGATCCACATCCATTTATATCATCCATATAGGGATGTATTTTCTAGGAATCCACAAAATATATTTTTTACCAAAATTCAATGACATTTTAATATACTTTCACTCTTCTATGTTCATATCCATTGTGACATCCTTAGACATATACATATTAATATACATTGGGATATCACTATGGTTTTCTCATCCAAGTTTCTAAAGGCTTACTACACCTTTCATTTGATACCAACTATAGAGACCCAGGCTTGACATACATGGATATTACATCATTTGATATTAATATTCATTACATTAAAAAAGTATATGCTCGAGGACTCTAATAATATATTGTCTTTGAAATGTTTGAAAAAAATATTGTATCCTAGTGAATGATCTTGAAAATATCCCACAAAGATCTCCACCATTATAAATTCGACCAAAATCCATTATTCATTCACAGAGAAAATGAAACATAAGAAATGGGTGATCTCAGATTCATAGTAAATGTAAATAAATTAATTGCATAAGAAAAAAAAAGGGAATGGAATTTTAGAATAAATTTCCATGATAATTTCGTCCATATTAGAGAAAAAATTAATGAATTTTCATTCATAATACATTAATAATAACTAAATAAAGTGAATAGGAAAGGTAATGTTGAAATATTGAAGGCATTGAATTTATGACATGAAATTGTTTTTACAATGTTGTGAACATGTATAAGTAGAGACAGGTTCACTTATTATGTTAAATATGTGATGTGAGGCCCCAAAATCAACTTGTAATCATGAAACTAGGTGCATGAATAACAATGTGAACATGTAACAAAGATCACACATAACCTTAATGAGATGAAAAAAATTTCCTTGCATCACATTATGAATGGGTAATAAGGTTTACAAATTACCTAATGGACATTAAACTAGGACCGTGTATAACATTCTGAACATGAAATCTGGTTCACGCATAACATTCAGTACACGTAATCTGGTATACAAATAAAATTATGGACACACAACCATTTTCATAGGTTGCATTGTGAACATGTAATAAGATTCACTCGTGACATGTTGTGTATGTAATCATGATAACACATAAACTTATAAACATCCAAACAAGTCCATGCATAACATTTTGATCATGTCAACAGGTTTACAATCAACATTTATACTCATGAGTCATCCATCATAGCCAATGTACTGGAGGATGATATAGGTCCAACCAATCTCATAATAATATCATTCATACATGTTCACTAAGATAATAAAACACTCATCATATGAAGACCCATAAAATTACATAGGTTTTATAAATATCAAAACATAACCATTAAATGAAATGGGTATCATTAACATTTCTGAACAACAAAACATATGAATAATTTATATATTTTATAACTATTTCATGGAATCATATCCCATGAAATGAAGAGGGTTTCATAATCATGTAACCCTCAAAAGGGAAATAGGACTTATAAAGTCCATTAATTTAAGTATAAGAAATTCATAGAAATTATTCGAAAGGAAACCTATTATCATTTCATATAAGTGAATGAGTAACATCAATGTATGTTATATTATATAAAAAATATTTTTGATATATCTTTCAAAAATACATCATGAGGAAAATAACATTTCTTCGTTTAAAACTGATATTTATAACGTAAAACTTATGAAAATATTGTTATTTGAAAATAGATTTGAAAAAATGTAATTGTTTATTGGAAAACATTAAAAAATTAAAATTTCTTTTTTCTTGGAAAATATCTTCATGGATCTTTTGGAAATAAAATTTTACAACATTTTAAAATCATGGATTTTGAATACTATAGTTCTCAGGCTGAAGAGGGAGAATGTCTAATTTTACATTAAAACATTTTGTTAAGTACCAAAGGGTGGAAAATGATACATAAAAATGAATGTATCTTGAAAAACTAAATTATAATAAAGTCATGAGTGCTCTTGAGATTTGGATTAGAACATTTCTTCAAAATAATCATAAACATAAACAATCCTGAAAAGCGATGAGATTGCTTCAATAGACTCTTAAAACTCATTAAATTTGGATCATACACTCCATGTATGAAAAGGAAATTAAATTAATATGAATATTTCTTGGAATGAATGATATTAATGATATAACAGGTACAATGGATGTATATACACCTTTAAAAAGTGTTTAGGTGATTAACTAAACATGTGTCTCAATAAAGGAATATTTAGAGAAACATTTTTACCAATTGTGTGACTATTGAAATATAAACCCCGCAAAAAAGATAGAAAAATTGAAATTTTAATACTCGTATTTTTATTAATATGATACATATAATATCGTTATGGTATATACATACACCAAATAAAGGGAAGAGTGACGAACATAACATGTATCTCACAGAAATTTAAAGTGGGATTACCTCCCATTACCTTGTACCTTGTCTCTCTTAGTACTCATACAAGCTTCCCGTATAATAAATGTGAGATTATTATAATATTTTTATAGATTAATATTATTATATATGTCCATATTTTGTGGTTTTTTATGACATTATTTTACCTATTTGTTAGTGATCATGTATAAAGGTTTCACTTCGTGTAATATTATCTTTATTCTTCGCATGTGTCTTAATTTCTTATATCATTGGACCTTATATTAATATCATAATTCAATAATGGAAAACATTATATAAATATCAATTATACAATGTATTTTTATATTAAAATAATTTATAGAACAAATAATAATAAAATACAATATGCTATTCTTGGAGAGGGTAACCCGTACGTACACATAATGGATGTATCTGTTTTTAATATCGTATTGAAATTAAGTGTTTAAATGAAATTTGTATATTTATTTATGTATATATATATATATATAATTATTATAGTATAATTTTAATATATTATATATCACATAATTTCATTAATTCCATATTAAAAAGAGTCTATGTGTTATGTGAAATAATCACATCGAATTGAAGGGGCAGTAATCGACTGTCCCTCAAATGAGATTATCTTATTACCATGAAATGGAAATAAAATTGAATTTGTTGAAAAAATAAATACATAATAAAAAATACACAATATATATTAGATATAAAATATATAAATATATTTTCCATCATAATGGCCATCATGATTTTTGGAAAAGGAGAAATGAACAATCATTGTTTCATGAGGCTGTAGTTCATTGTACATAGAAACAGTATGTTCGATATACATTAAATGGAAGTTTCCATAAGTGTAGTAATAATACATTGAATAAATACATACTAGTATATTTGGTATACTTATAATGTCACACAAGGCTAGAATAAAGAGTTTCGAGGGGTGCAGAAGGAAAATAAATGGATAATGATTGAGAGAAGATGTAAACACTAAATCGAGTAACATTTGTTGTTTTGTGACTAAATTTTTCTTTGATAGGATTTCATCACAAAGGGATGATTCATGGTATAAGGGAGGCTATTTTAGAGACTACTTAGGATGATATTTTCCAAACATATGATGTATGATTTTTCTGAGGGACAGGTAGAGGTGTTGGCATTTTATATGGGACTAGGAGTGGATCTCTTGTAAATATTTGATGAGTCCCACTTTTTTTATGTTGTGAGTGGATCCAATATTTTAAAAATATCAAAAAGATTTATTATGAGGTTGATTTATGTCTAGAAAATTGTTTTCGTATCAGTTTCTAGATTGTTTTCTGCCTTAAATTTATGTTTTAGTACCATATTAAACCAAATTATATCTTAACCAATGTAAATAATTTTAATAACATTCACCGATATTATGGGTAAAAAAATTTGACCATATTAGATAGTATAAATTATTTATATTTAAAATATGGAATCCATTTTTCAAAATTTTAATCCCATAAGTATTGGTATAGGTATTAAAACTTATTCCACTAATGGGACGACACTAGGAGTCATTAAAGTGTAAATGATGAAAATATTTACAGGTTTTAACATGATATTTTAATGTGAAATCTATTCCAATTAACTAAATTTTATGAAATGGGAAACATTATCTGTCTAAAATATTGAACCATTTAATAATATAATTTAGCCTTATAAATAAAATATATGAAAAATATGTTTTGAAATATAATCCAATATTTTAAACTATTAATTAAAAGATGAATCCTTACATAAAAATATCAAAGATTATCCTAACCAAAATTTTAAGCCTCAAATAAAAACATTAAGTATATTTTTTCATATGGAATTGTAGAAAGTACAAAAAATTGGATATAAAAGGGTTCTCCATAAAAAGGATATAAATGATACATATAAAATAATGTTTTCTATGCATAAAATTGGTATTGTTCTTATATTATATATATTGAGTATATGGGATAAATATAAAAAAAATTAATCAGTATATAATATATGTAATAAATTAATATCACATACTAATATAAATTAATTAAATGATATAAGTTAAAATATCTATGTAACTGTAATAATATTTTCCATTTTATTCAATCAGTTTTCATATTCAATATTTGGTAATCTTTGAATTAACCTTATATTTTTATACACTGCATATTTTCATAATATAGTTAACAAAATTCATATCCCTAAAAAATTACTAGGTTATATTACATAATAATAATATTTTTAATAAAATATTGTATTTAGGTAACACTCATATGGAAGCTACGACCCCAATTCCCATCAATCCCAGATCGGGTATCCATGTCGGGGGCTCCCTGTAGCCCTAAGAGCCTTCTACTTCTTATCACTACCTCCAAATGCTTGCGGTATTCTTTGAGGATGCATTGGGTATCTCTCTCTTTAGATATCAACACTTCAGTTTCTCAGAGTATCCCTCAGTGGTTCAGTTAGTTTCTTGAGGTGGATATAGCCTATCTATAGATATTCCCATGGTGGAATTTGATTTGGCAGTCTCTAGCTTTAATTGGACCCTTGAGGATGGGATTGGAGCTAGAAAGACACCTCTACCAGTCTTCAAACATTGTGTGGACTTCTAGGGGATGCAAGATCCAATATTCATATCTAAGGCCCATCACCTATCCTTTTTCTTGTTCTTGTCCTCAAAATCGAGAGTTCTTCACGAATTGTGTAGTTCTTCTCAAAATGGGTTAATGTGGAGCTCTTGTAGTGGTTTGTGGTCATGATACATCTAAAAATATTTGGATATCACAGAGGCAGTGGTGTGGATTTGTCTACCATGGACCCCATCTCCCTTTTAGAACGGAACTTTCCTCAAAGCTATCAGATACACTCTAGGAGGTTTCATCAATGTGGATGGCCATACCAGGTGTGTCGTGGGTTTGAAAGTCACCCGAATGTGTGTTATGCTAGATCTATCCTCTCCCATTCCATAGAATAATTACCTAATGGTCTAGGGATCATATATGTTGTCCCAAGACATTGTGTATCCAGTGTATCCTGGTATCCATCCTTCTTGTCTTCTATTAGTGTATTCATAGATGATGTGTAAGCGATGTCACCATGGAATCCCTTGGTGTGAGGTATGGACATTCTCCAGACGTGCTTCTTCCCTGTGAGGGTCGGTTGGTACCTTCTAATCCTTGGTAAAGATAGCTCTTCGGGCCATTTCCTCGCCAACAGTATCACCAACTCATTTATGCAACCCCGGTATATTGACTGCTCCAGTTGGTGTCACGTTACCTAGTGTGGCTCTATTCTTCCTTCCACAAAGGGACCCCACTTCATGTTTGTAATAGTTTGTTGTATATTATTACAGTCCCCACCATAACCTCTTTCCGGGTTGAATAATGTAATACATTACGAGGCATCCCACAAGCCTTTATGAGCCATTGGATATGCCTTTCCTTATTCATGAAGTGTCTCCTCAGGAGGTTGGGATGTTTGAGAATATAAGTGAGCATGATTCTCCCCTCTCACTGTTGGGAGCTTTGGTCACCAAGGATGTTGTCGGAATGATATGGTATGAGGAATCATTTACTGAAGCATCCCATGAGAAGGGTAAACAGCCAAGAAATATTTACCTCCCATGTGATGTGAGAGGGAATTAAATCAAGAAATATTCTCACTTGAAATCGGCACATCCAAACCTCCCTGACCTCAGTCAGAGTGTTTACACTCATACGAAATCCAAAAAACCAAGGTCGCATAATAGAGAGTTCAACTCATACCACTAGCTTGAGTGCATGTTTCATGGGGCCTATGAAAGGACACTGTTTAATCAATTATTAACATCTTTATATGGAACTCTCATGACCATGGGGTGAGGGTACAAATAGTCTGGATAACTTTGGAGATCATGAATAACAAAGTGCTCATTGAAAATATTCCAAAAACCAAATAGAACTCGGCCAAGCTACACATGTTCACCCAAAATATCATAAATCATGCATCCATGCATGCGGCTCCAACTAATCAACATATATGGATATTTTGGAATAGGGGAATTTTGGTGGACCTCATCCTAGAGGAGGACCTGTTCATCATGACGAGGGTGAAAATGAGATCATTCCACATATTATTATGCTTAATTTATTGATGCTATGAAAATTGATGAAGGGAATCTCTAAGGAATTATATTAGAACATTTTACCCCGGAAGTGAACCATGGATTATAGGTGGCAACGAACACATCATCTCAGAACCAACAAAGAAGAAAAAGAATTGGGGAATTCCCACATTGCGCTAGAATGGAATTTTACTATTTCATAGAAAGAAAGGGCTTAATGGATCCTGGATACACTGGTGATTTCATAACATGGTGTAACAGTCAAAGAGGTAATATGCATTGTTGGAGAAGGTTAGACCATTTTTCTCCAAAATTCATGGCATCACCATGTTTCAGAATTCCAGCATGAATCACCTGGTCCGTGGTATCTATATTCACTTACAATTTCTTGTATATATATCCTCATGGTTGGTATATACAGAAAGGATTGGGTTCTATTTTTACTGGACTCGGATCTCTGATTTCCTTCATTTGTTGAGTGGTTCATGGGGGGAAATAGTAAAAGGAAACTCCTGGGTGCATATTCATAATAAACTAATGTGGCATAAATAGCGGATACATATATGGGTATGGGATATTATCCCTATTGAACAAAATATAGAGGATCATAATATAGATTTCAAGTGCTTGGATGCTAGTCTAGAGGAAGTCTAGAATTACTAGCATCAATGATTTTTCTATCAAGAAGAATTATTTTTCGGAACTGATCCTTAGACAAGAACGAAAGGATTAAATAAAGTCAAGGATAATGTTACTACCTAAGGGTAACAACAACACGAAACACTACAATGCTTTCATAATGGAGAAAATACGCCCATAAAACCCAATATCATGCTAGATCATTTCAAAAACACATATTATAGAGATATTGTTGGAGGAATAAAGTAGTGTTTCTTCACAGACCATCTTGCAGGACCGAACACAATGATGTCCAGTGGTTACCAAAGCAGAAGTGGAGAAATATGGTAACAAATTCCCGATAGTGTAACCTCTGAGGAAGATTCCTGATTGGAATCATTCCCATATGAGAGTGACATTCAAAATTCCATGATGAATCTCAATTTTTAGGGTGCCCTAGGGCCTGATTATTTTCATGGCTGATTCTACATAGCCTCATGAGAGGTCGTTAAGGATGGAATTGTTGCAATAGATTGACAATTTTTCCAAGGAGTAATTGTCAGATACCTCGCAAGCCCCATGACTTTGGTTCTCATACTAACTCTAAAGTATCCATCCCCCCTCATCTATTATTGTCATGCGAGTATGTTCATTTTCTTTTACATGATCCTTGTGAGTAACATCAACATGAGGCTGAACATTCATCTCTCCATGTGGACTTCTATGGAGAACCCAAACTTCAAGAGAGGCGTTCAATACTAGGAGCAATAGCTCTGGCATAGTAAATGAAGAATAAAAAAACAAGACACATTCATCCAACATGGTCATAAAATAGGACATGCAGAAGGAATACAATATAAGGGAATGGGAATTCATCAATAGGGTAATAGTAGAAATGGGTCTCTCTCTCAATGCCTCCGAAATTCTCATCAGATATTGTAGGTCTTCATGGATGGTTGTATCATTCATGGGGAGATCACAAGTCATCTTCAATACCACCCAAAATTTACCTCAAGGTGACTTGATATCCCCAACTACAATCATTATTTTTGAATATACTCTACAAAGCCTCTTGAATAGAGGGATCTCCAATGGTAGTATAATACCCTATCGAAAGAAAATGTACCTTCACTCCATCTCCCACATGATGTTTGTAGATGACATGATCATATTATCAAATGGAAGGAAGAGGTATGTTTGTTGTATTAATGTTATATTTGAATAATATATCTATTATAGTGGTTAGGAGATCATCCATTCCCAAAGAAATTTGTATATCTAAAAAAATGTGCGACAAGATTGGCTAATCATATATGCAACCGAATGGACATGAATCCTAGATATTTCTTGATGTAGTATCATTAAACTCAACTATCATCTAGAAGAATGTAAATTCAGGATAGTGATAAAGTGGTTAGAATGATAAATTTTTGAGTCCTCAACTGGATGAACAACATCTTATATTTTAGGGGTGTATTGCATTGGTTAACAGTGTCTTAACTTCCATACATGTGCATGTAATGGCTTCTAATTCAATTCCAAAAGGGGATATCAAATAAAATTATGAGTTTTGGATAGCTACTTATGGGATGCTCTTATGGAATATAAGAGACACCGGGTTTCATGGTATAGGATGGATTGTCCATTTCTTGAGGGGGTATTGATGTTAGGAGAATAGGGGCCAAAATGGAGTTAATTTTTTCCAAACTTTCAATGGAAATATTGGAGAAGCAGACTCCCTAGGTGAGGATACAAGCCAACAACTATGATTGAAACATAAAATCAGATAGCATACAAGGATCCCCATTTTGGAAATCAATATGGCCCCTCATCCTGAGTCTCCAATAGCACTCTCGGTGGATAGTGGGAGAAGGCAATATACTCTTCAAGAAACAAAACTGGGTGGGATCAGTGCTTGGATTCTCAGGGTTCTAGGCTCCAAATATTACATTCAAGGAGGCGAGTGTGCATAAAGATTTCATCATGGATGTTCTTGACATGAACCGTCATCACATATTCAATTATACTCTCATAAACATGGAACCATACAAATGTGTGTTTACCCCTATAAATTTAGAAACTACACTAATAAGGTCTTTCAAAGGATCAATACACCCAGGTGCATAATTAATGGTGGAATGATATTTTGTGGGGTAACAATATCGCAAAAAAAAAACACATCCTTCTTTGATGAAAAAGGAACTCTTTGATACCATATGATGAGGTAATCCTGAAATTGGAAAATAATCTAGCATCCTGTTTTCAGTGATTCTACTGAATGCAGGAAGAAATAACTAACCAATTATTTTTTAAAGGAGAGTGGGCTCAATATGTGTGGTTATTATTTATATATTTCACAACGATATCCTCTTATGACCATTGGGATAATTCTTTCATATATATGTGGTTTTTGGGGAAAATGGAGAGAGGCCTTGAGAGGGTAGAGAGGTCAATTATTCTAATTAATGGTTGTTGGGTTCTTTGGAAGGGCTCTTACAAGGCTAGATTTAAGGGGCTTCCATCCATATGATGGTCCATCATTATGAGAACCAAAAGTATATTGATTTATATAGTCACCCTTGTTGAGAATTAATGTGATTTCCCCTTCCTTTGTCTACTACAGACACATTAAACTTTGACCATGTCACCCATCGGCAATATTTGGGGGTGTTGGATACGATGGATTCCCTCAAAATATAGTTTCATGTTAAAAACAAATGGCTCATTGATCATGGGTGACAAGCGAGGTGGAAGAGTAGTTTGTAGTCCAAGTGGGAGTGTGTTCCTTTCATTCAAGACACATTTTGGTGATATAATTTTACTTAATGAGGAGGCTAATTCATTCCTCATAGTTCTAAATATATGAAAATAGAATTACATATCTCTCTCCTAAGTTGAAATTGACTCGAGGATCATACATGACTCTCTACTAGGAAGTGGTTCCATTCCATGGTTGGTATATTACATTATCAACAAATGTAAACAACTCCTTAATTGAAAAATTCAGGTCACCTTCACCTAGAGAGAGGGGAACAAAGTCATAGATCATGTTTCCTCCCTTGAAGCCCTTGGTTACAATGTCAATTGAAATCCCAATGTAACCTCCCTCATGCCTAAGGGTGTTAATTTAATTTATGGGGATGACCTTGGTCTCCACAATTTTTGACACCACCTAATCCTTTGATATCTTTGATCGAGCCCCCTTGTATATTTTACTTCCTCATTTGAATAAATATATAATAATTATGATGAAAACCCATCGTTGAAGGTCAATCCTTCTTGTAATGGAGGATTTTCGCATTGTTCCATATAGCATAAACCATGTTGGGATTGGCTGTAAAGGATTCCAATATGGTTCCATGGGATTGGAATGTTTTACTTATGGAAAATCTATTTTCAATGCTACTTGATGTGAAAAATATCAAAAGATAATATAAATTTATTAAAAAGAATAACTAAAATCTCAAAGTGTTACAATATGTCCTTTAATATTTGTAAGACCCAACAACATCACAATAGATCCCATCATTTGAATGTTTTCATTGTTCATATCTTGAACACTTGTTCAATGGGATCACACATTGGTACGAATGTTATGAGTTATGATTTACAGAAATCAAAATCCTTCCTTTTAGGTGAATTTTAATTCCCACAATGTTATATATTCTATCTTTGTATATATTTTTTGAATAATGAATATTAAATTAAAATCATGAACATTTTTTGGTCACCGCATTGTGATCTAAAATTGAATGAAATAATGGTCAATAGACTATGACTGTATACTAGATACACCCATCAATATGATGGTTTATAAATTAATTAACCTCTACATTCATGTTAGAGTATGTCACCAATGTAGGATTTAATATATCCCAAAATTTAATCAAATATTATTGTACATAAACCATAGTTCGAATTTTTACAAGCACTGTGATTATGAAGAATGTTTTATCATAGGTGATATGATCCACACTATCTTGGGGTTCTCCATTCATGTTATTTTTATCTATACCCTTCTATGTAAACTATCTCTTTTTTAAGTAATGATAAAATAAAATAAAACCACCATTCAACAAGTTATTTTAATTTCATTAAATTGTGCTATGTATTCACATTAGGTTTTCTTCACCCTTTTTTGTTGGGAACATTGTATTGGATTCTGGTAAAGGTTGATTGACCACATGAACTAGATTCAATAGTCCAAAATGCATGAACCTAAATAGACTAAATAATGATATGTGAAACTCCTGAAGTTGAAAACTCCCAAAGTATTTCCATGAAAAAGTTGATTCCCTTCTCACTGTACCTGAACCACACATGATTCATGAAAAACTGAGTAATTGAATTGGATAGGGCACAAAACATGTCAAGTTGAAATGAATAAGTTGTTACATAAGCTAATTCTATGTTACATCCCATTTATCCTGCATAGAAATACATCTTATAAAAGTAGAAAAAAATGGAATTGAAAATGATACCATGTTGGGGTGGTACACATTATATCAATAATAAAATTCAGTCCATTTCTCTATGTCTCGTGGCCTAGGAAAAAATTCGAGAACTCTTCAGTTCCATACATATTGATTATTATATTCATGTAATGATTATTAGTGTCAGATCCCAAGGTTATTGACCCCTTATAAATATTTGAATTCTATTTCCAAACCACTACTTCTGTTTTTTTCATCGTGTCGAATAAACTATTTTTCATATCCAAATAGACCAAATTAAATTTTCAATGATGTTACATGTTCATATACACAGAAGATAGATCATTCCTAGGGTGAAAATTCATTTTAATTTAATATATTAAACTTATTCATAATTTTTTTCCAATAACATTAAATTTCATGATATAAATAAGCAAATTTTTATTCATCTCTAAGAGTTTTGAAGATTGTAAAAAATTAATGGCCAAATGATATAAGAGAATCATATAATATACAGTGATGTGAAATAATTCTTTTCATTCAAAAATAAATATATGAGACTAAAATATGCAATTTGGGTCTCTCTTATATGTATACATTGAATAACTATTGTGAAGTGAACCCTTTTACAAAAGTGGATCAATAGAATATTTAATATGTATTCATTTTTTTCTATGAGTTATTCTCACCTAAAAGTAGCTTAGAAGACATGGTGTAATATACTCTTATATTAGGCTAGAAATTACATGAACTTGAAATAGAAACAATTGAAGCATTCATAAACACATAATATATCTGTTTCTTCTGCTCACCTACCTTTTTAGATGTATACATTTCTTGGCTGTGTCACCCCTGATCCTTTTATATTTTCTCGAACTCTGATCTGAATATATATTCTCAGATACTCTTCTTCATGCATCGATCTTATTTCTATTAGACTACTACTGTATTTTGTCAATATTCAATGAGATTATAATTTATGAGCTTGATAAAATGATCCATGTATTCTATAGTTGTGTGATATGATTAAATTACAGACATTCAATCATGACTAAGGATCATCTCAATAACCCTGGTAGGTACCAAATGGTAATTATATGTAATGAATCTCGGTATAGTTAAAATTTATAGGAGGATATACAATTATATATATATAGTTGTATGGAGGTCCCAAAAATGAATTTTTTGTCAACTTCAAGACCAACTTCTACATGATTCATTTGAACAATAGATCCACTATGTAAAAATCAAAAATTATTATAAGTAAATTCTTATAATTCAGAACCATGTAACTAAAAGATGTTTAAATTCTGAGATGTATTTTTTTCATAGTAACTGGATCAAGCTATATCCCTGACACTTATACTAATTATGTCACTAGATTAGTAGAGTTATAGATTTATTTGAACTAAAAATGGGTTACTATAATTGATATAATAATGAATCATAGTGTAGGGAAAATGAAAAGTGGGATGATAGAAGTCATGAATACTTATTTGTATCCCCATTAACATTTCTTACTTGATTGTTCTTCCATATCAATAGATAAAATAGTCCATTAAAATTTTTAAATTTGTGTAATGGAATTCAGTATTCTGTATCAATTGAAAAATTCACTATCCTCATAAAAAAATCATGACCGAAGGGTAAATCTAATAAATTAATTCCAAAATCCTCTCTATTGAGGGTTTCACATTGAGACCAAAATTGTAAAACAAATTATAGAAGAAAATTACACTTCATAGAGTAATTATCCTACTAATAAAGGATCATTAACTATATAATGATTATCATTTAATAATTATTTCTATATAAGATCCATTTATGTAAATATATTGGAGTTGTATATATAAGAATTATGGTCAAAGAATTTTTGTCAAGGGGTAGTTGTAATTATTTGAGAACTTATTCGACATATATAACTCCTATATTTACCCCATCCAAAAGTGTAGGGTATATTTGTAGATGGGTATATGGAACCCTAAAAACATGAACCTCAACTTCATCAAACATTATCCTTATTTCTACAAGGGGCATGTATAATTTTTTTGAGTACTGAGATGGATCGATCCATCCTTTTACTTCCTCTGTAACTACTTCTCTGGACATCTCGTTAATGACTGTAGGTGTTATATTCTCTTAGATAGTTCATACAATCTGAATTGGGGAAATAATTATATTATATAAATAATCATACATGTTATTAAAAATTTATAGGAATATCTAAAATTATCATTTAAAAAATATTATAATTATGCCTTGGTCCCATGAAATATCATATCACAAATGATCTCACCAACATAGGTTGAATGGTTTCTTTTATGGAAAATCCTATGTGGGTAACTACTAATGTTGTATCTTTCAGTAACAGATATGGATTATAAGTAAATACCCAAATATGTTCCGTCAAGGAAGGGGAACCTTCTTAAACATCTATATCACCTTTATGGGATCCTTTTTTAATTATTGTCATTCTATAGGAATAATCGGGGGATTAAATGGATGTTATAACCATTTTTTCATTTTTAAAAAATAAAATAATAATGTTAAAAAACAATAATCGACTTCAAACAAATGTAATATTGAATTTAGATTAATTCTCATAGGGACATTTCAATACCATAGCCTCATTCTTCAGTTATACTTGACTGAGGCCCCAAAAACATAGAAAACTAATACATGTGAAGTTTTTTCCTTTGAATTATTGGTAACTATTATCATGATTATAAACATAGTTTAATAATTCCTTATATTGATTCATTTAGGGGATTCCCTTCAGTATAGGTAAATGAATAAACATTATTATGTTGATTTCATTTAATTTTATTAAAATCTAGATGTGTCTTTCAAGATGTTCACTCTTAGAAGCACATCATTCAATCTAATTCTTCATGAATGGATCATTAATAGGTAATATGGTTAAGAGATAACATCACCCATTGATATAGTAATAATTGGATTTTCTACCTATATTTTCATTTATTAATGTGGTCGTTTTATTTGGGGAATCATTTAATGAAGAAATTCTACCTTCATATATTCCTTATAATAATCATTATGTTTTAACATTCTTAGTCACTTAGGTTGAGGAAATAGATCATTAAAACATCCAACCTGTTATGAAAAAATTTAGGACTCATCATAGGAATTCAAAATCCCCATGGATACCTAAACTAGTGATAGTACAACCTCAATCCATGTCTCCTCTCTCATAATCATTAACCAAAATTCATCAGTGACTATGATATAAATATCATTTTTAACTATTAATAGGAGTTGGAGACTTATTTTACACACAATTTAATTGATGTTCAATCCTATTGGTTATGTAAAACAGAAAGATAAACTCTTCATCAATCCTAGAATCTAATAAAGCTTCTCTCAAACCTAATATATGATCTCTTTGATCCTGGTTTTCAGTTTTACTATTTTTAACAATTCTAGTTGGAGAAAAATATAATGAAAAAACAAATTTCTATTTCTAAATAATCATAGAACTTTATTTATTCATTCAATATCATGATTTATATCATATTAAATAGTTAATTGTTGTATGGAAGTGGGTGTTTTTTTCTAACTCATATCCAAATATGTGTATTAATGTCTAGTCCCACATTTCTTTTTAGGGTTCATGGATTTTGAATGAGGATTTTTCATGTATTGATATGTCTATTGAGGTGGTATATTCATTGTAGTAATGGTACATTTATGTGAATACACATCTTGGTTTCTAGTTGGTTCATCATCATAAATGTCCTAACTCTAAACCATATATGAAACTTCCATATTGGAAATAGTTAGATTCTATGGATAATCAATGGTAATTTAATTAGAAATATTATACAATTGATTTCAAGGTTGAACTACCAACTCCATGTAGTAAATCATAAAACATAAAACATCAAGAAATACACATTAAGAATTCTATGTGTCCTATGAGCATGAATGGTAAATGGTATTCTATTTTTCATTCTTTTATATTCAGCATGATAAAAATATCACAACATGTGTTTATGGTAATATTGATCATTTAATATAGATTATACGATAAGATGTTTTGTGTCATTGGAGGAAACTCCCTCACTATCCAAGGTTCCCATTATATTTTGTCCTAACAAACTAGACATGGGAATAATTCAGAATGCATGAACCGCATGATTGGGGATCCACTGATCATGTGTACATCCTTTAGAATTATCCTAGCCTCTCTGTGCACAAAATATAATGTAATTTTATTTGGACTCTACGAATAGAGATGATCCTGAATAGCATGTTAGTTTTTGTGCTTGAAATACTATAAAACCTAGATGGGTTTATATAATGAACCAACCACCATATTTTTCAATATTTTATGAAAAATTTATTTCACCATGAAAGTACATACCCATTACACACTAAATTCCACCTCCCACGTGAATATTCCATCTTGATGACCATCCTATCCACTGTTCAGTTATAAATTTCTTTATGATGGACTTATAATTATATATATTCGGTTTTTGAATTCATCATTACAATTATATAGTCAATATCATGTATCCAAGAATGTATCCATCTACCAGATCATCCACCCTATTGAAAAATCTTAATGATAAAATTTTTGCCTAAGATAACTCCTAGTAATTGTGGATCCAACTAACTGGCTCATTCATAATGTATTGTTTTAGAATATTTATTTATATCAGCATTCTAAAATTGGGTATAAGGTATCCTATTTGATACTTAGAATTATCAAAAGAATAATACAATCATCATAAATAGAACATAATGTTTTATTATATTGATAATTCATTGATTTTAATCAACATTTTCAATAATTTCTATTGTACTGATACTTGATACTTGAATGATCTGTTTTTAATTCATTTAAGATAATGAATTAATGAAATTAATTTTTTTTCAAAATAAAAACAATGAGGGAAACTTTATAAAATGGAAAATTCCTTATTTCATCATAGAACCAATTTTAATAACATTGTCACTACATGATCCCCATAGAAATATGATAACTAGTACCATGTATTCTATCGATGATGGATAATTTTAAAGAAGATGGTCATTACGGAATGTTCATTTGAAAATTTCTACAATGGATATGTACATTTTGATGTTCATGATATTTTTAACATTCAAAAAAGGACCATATATTCATTTGTGACAAATTATGGGGCATAATTTACTTTACATATGTGCCATCCTATTCAAAGACTACATTGTATTTTTTATTGCTATATTTATTCCATATAATTATTTTTTATAAGTATTTACTGAACCCAATACATGGGATTTAGGAATATAGTGTTTCAATTATTTCAAAATACACAAAAAAAAAGATCAAAATCAGTGTCAATATTGAAGTAGAAATTTCTAAAGTAGATGTTTTTATGGAACCACTCATGCACTTCATGAACCCCCTCATAGTTTTTAAAGTAGTCATTAACTAATAGTGTTTATCCTCCATGAACCATGGGATTATTTGTGATGATTTGTATTCATATATGTTGAAAACATTTTTATGCAGCTTCGAGGAGGGGATTCCAAGAACAATATATAGAACAATCATGAAACTGATGAATTATATAGCATTGTGATGGTGATTTAATTCTTACCACAGACTCCCTATATGAGTTATACATCATTCATGTGTGGTGTTTCATGACCAAGTCCTCAATACTTGGTTTCCTATTCCTAGTATGTGATTATCCAATGCTTTTAGTAAGTACCCCATATGCACCTTTTAATTGTAAAATAGAATAATATAATGAAAAAAATTTATGAGACACCTAAAACATTAGTAAACACTATAAATATATAACTCATTAATTAATAAAGGAATCCCATTTATCTAATAAGGTGAAATAAATAATTATGGAAATATATTTTGACTCCCCTTCATAAATAGATGGCTTATGATGACCTTCGATGAATATGAGGCTATTGAGTCCCCATTATGAATGATGTCCCCATCCTAATCCCCCCACCCCATAAATGTTGATCCCTTTTGTGAATCTGGGTCCCATTTGTGCATAGAATACCAATAAGGTTTTTTAAATCCATTTAATGTATGTCTTAAATGAGTCTATCCTCTTCATAAATCAAATATTATTATTTGTGATAGAGGCTAGGTAGAGTGTTCTCTACACCCTTCTTATTTTGAGTTATCCATAAATCATTTTAGATTAATTTGATCACTTCATGAATCATCATAAATGGATAATTTGAAAACCTCACCACAATACCTTCTATATAGGTCACTACCCTGGGATGGAGTAACATAAATGATAATTATAAGATCCTTATAAAAATTCTTAATCCCAATAGATTTAAAAAAATATTATCTCCCAAACTGACAAAGATACATAATGAAGAGATTAATTACACTAGAGTAACCTCTTTTGATCATTTATTCCCTTAATCAATGTTGTGTCCCCATTATTTCCTCACAGAATGATAGGAATATAACGGTAATAACAATATTATATTCCATTAATAATGATGTATCCATAAATGATGAATCCAAATAGATATCTCTTGGATGAAGCTATCACATTTTGGATTTTTAAGTGTTTAATTTCTTTATATAATTCAAATAAGTTAGCCATGATGAACTTGGTCCTATTTCATAGGTGTAATTACCTACTATTTTCTCAGTGATAAATTAATCACCATGAGTCATAAATGAGATAGAGGAATCCTTATTTAGCCCACACACATGTATTAGTCAAGCCATCCCCTAGATGAAAATATTCCCTACGACTCATCATATCTTCCAAGAAACATATTCCCTATAAGATTATGTGTATCATGGTAGTCCTTATGTTCATGACCCATTCAATCAATTAATTAGGGTGGTTTCATGAAAGAAGACCCTTTTCAAATGATATAAATAAATATTAAAACATCCATACCACGTGATGTTAAAATGAATGGTCTTTTTCATAACACATGTCCTTAATTTGTTATATATTAATTATGCGAGATTTCAATCCCCTTTTAGTAGTATTTGAAGGATTCCATCATGAAATTAATCCCAACATCATTACTGCATATATCCTCCCAGATTGGGACTTATTCCCCATGATATTGGGTATCCATTCTCAATGGTCTATATTCCTTATGATACCCCTTGGACATATCTCTGATGAGTCCATAACCTAAATATCCACATATCCCAAAACAATCACATTTCTGGTATTAATATATTCACTGGGAATAGTTCCATCCATATTGGTCCATATTGAATTTTATTTCAATTAGAATGGCCCGCTCATGCGTAATCCCCACACTGAATATTCACTACTGGAAATGGGACTTTTCCCAACACATGTATACCAACGGTTCAAAGAATCGTTGGTATATGTTGTATTTCCCAACATTTTATTTAAACCGTTGGTAAAGACCTTGAACAACTGACTTTTCCAGCCGGTTTTATGAAACTGTTTGGAAAAATGGGGAAAAACTTAGTTTTCCCAACAGTTTCATAAAACCGTTGGGAAAAATCGGGTTTTCCCAACTGTTTTTAAAAACTTTTGGGAAAAAAGACCCAAATTCTTCTAATACAGGTAACGGCCTCCCCATGATTCCAGAAGCCTTCCGCTCGTCTCCAGAAGTGATTCCTTGGAAGAAGCACTTCTGATTCCCCATATCTTCCATAAGATCAGTAGCTACCAGGTTATACTCATTCTATATTTTATCAAGGATATAGTTCCACCTCTTATAAAGCACATCCTTCTATTGTCAACGATTTCCTTATTCCCAATTTTTAGGATTTTTGTAAAATTTTATAATTGTTCCACGAATTGTGTACTCAAATACCTATATCGATGTATGTCCAATTAATGTCTTCATTACACATTTATATTTATAAGGGCATGGGGTCTCTTTATTGTGTTCTAATTTTGAATAATCATAGTTTTTTTAATCTGCTTCAAATATTAGAGCTTCATGTATAGGAACTAATAAGAATTTGTTTTCAATATTTATTGATATTATTTCATGAAAACCACTCCTTTGATTACGATCATGCCAAACATGAATATCTTGTTCATCCTAATTTTTGTACACTATGTGTATTACATAACAAGTATGTATCATGTTTCTATCAATATATATATATATATAATGACACACTGTTCACTTATCCTTTTCACAATAGAACATATGGAGTATCTTCTTGAACATTGCCAAATAGTATGTGGTCCCTAATTAGTACTTCATCCGTCATCATGAAACTAATTCACATAATTTCAAATCTGCAATATTATTGAATATTAGTTTTTCTAATATAACAATTAATAATTCTGCCTTCGACATCATACGTGTGTTATTTAATCTCCTTTTTAAAACATAATGACCATTTTCACTAATTTGGGGTTCCTCAAAATGATTGGAAAAATCAGAAAAATGCATGTATTAAATCTTGTTTCTCAGATGGTTCCATCCACAAAAGTTCATCTCGAAAATCATGACTGTGTGGTTCAAATATCATGAGGACCATGCTATTATTATTCTTCACACAAATGAAGTTTTTTTCTACAACTATGCGTTTTGGTTTTCACTTTTTATTTGGCCGAAAGGGGAGCTTTGTGGTCATTAATCATTGTTGTGGTTGGTCATTTAGGATGTAAGATCGTATGACTTCATTTTACATGATATATCCAATATTATTATTGATTTATGTTCAATTTGATTATCTTTAACAAGTGATGTTATTTAATAAGTTGTTATTAATGGTTGTAATAATGACGATATGGTATAAGGGTTCATATGGTGTGTATAAGGGTTAACATGGTGTGTATAACGGTTGACATGGTATCAGTGAACTCAAGTCATTAATTTAATCCTTCATTCTCACTAGCATGTTAGAAATTGAATGATCTAAACCCATCCTCACATGATTTCTTACCTTAGATAGTGTCCAACATATGGAATATGAGCTTTTGAATTCATTAGTTAACCAGGATCATATATTCCATTTCCCCCAAGATGATTATACTAATATAACTTTAGGGTCAACTAAATATGGTTCTCATTGTATGTTGTATATTATGTGTCCTTCTTGGACAATACTCACTTTTATGAGGATGGGTTTCTTTTCACTACCCATTCTAGCATGTGTATACAACCATAAAACTGTTTGATAACTCACAAGTTTAATTCAGTAATGTTGTTATCATTGGCATACTTTATTAAGAATTTTGAATTTAAAAATAAATGTTTTTATCTATAATTAATGAAATTAAATCTTTTTACAGGCCATGAACAACCTATTAGTGTAGAATCCTAAATTTTATTCACCCATGGGGTGCGCTTGACTTGGGGAAGTAATTGGGTAATGAAAGGTATGGTCAGGTGTCAATAATGAGTTATTGAACATGAGTGAATGATTTGGGATTCCTATAACACATGATGGTACCTGAGGCATGTTCCTCTTACAGACCTAATGAAAATGAATATAAATAAATTTTAATTTAATTTATGAGTACTTGTTCTTTACATTTTTTTAGTAGTTCACTACATCGACTAGAAACTTATTCCTTTATCGTTTACATAAATGTATTTTTCTATTCAAGTTCAATCCTATTGAATTGTTTATGACAAAATGAATTATATAAATTCTTTTTACAGAATGGATAGAAGTTGGATGTATGAAACTGATCGGATCTCAAGCGATTTTCAAAACAATTTGGAGATCTTTATAGATTTTTCATTTCACAATGCTTCAGATAGTGGTCGCATACACTGCCCATGTTCCAATTGTGTTGGTAGACCTTGGTTGAGCTGTGAAGAAGTCGTCTACCACATAACCAAAAATGGTTTTCAAGCAAACTACATTGTGTGGTATCACAATGGGGGAGAAAATGAAATCTCAAATTGGTGATGATCGAAATGAAAAGACTGGAATGGAGAATTTGTTAGATGATCGGTTTCCATTTATTCGTCATCATGAAATATAAAGGATTTCAACTCAAGAAGACTTTGATACGAGGACAGCTGATACATCTAGTGAAAATGATGATATTGATAGGGTGAAAAAATTGAATGATGCTGCCATGACTCCAATATGTTGATATTGCGATAAAATGAAAAATCTATAATTTTTAATCTGATTGTTTCATGGGAAACTATGTATGGGATTTCTAATACATCAATTGATTACATTCTTACCCTCTTGAAGGATTTACTTCCAGATGATGCAGATGTTCCTTCAAACCACTATATAACATGGAAGTTAGTTGAGGAACTGGTATTTTCATGAAACAAAATTCATGTGGGCCCCAAAGATTGTAGTTTATTTTGGGAGGAATCCACTGAATGAAATGATTGTATAAAATGTGGCACATCCCACTGGAAGTCAAAATCTGATGGAACACCATCCCGCATTCCAAAAGAAGTAATGTGGCACTTTCCATTAATCCCCATACTCTAGAATATTTTTATGTCTGATGTCATATCAATAAAATTGATATGGCATGATACCGAGAGAAAGAAGACTAATTATGAGTTGGTTCATCCTACAGATAAATTTTCATGATATAGATTTGATGCTCGACATCCTGATTTTGCAGCTAACGTGCATAATGTGAGGCTGGGTCCTTCATGCGACGGTTTTAATCCGTTTGGGTAGATGCTTACTTCTCACAACACATGGAAAAATTTTATACACATTTATAATCTTCCCCCATGGTTGTGTATGAAAAAACCTTTCACATTCATGAGTATACTCATATCTGGTCCTTCTAATCCCAGCACTGATATTGATGTATACATGCAACCTTTAATAAAAGAGTTGAAACTTCTTTGGGATGTGGGTGTGAACACATATGATTCATGTTCGAAAGACATATTTCATATCTGTTCTGCGCTTATGTGGACGATCAATGATTTGCTGGCTTATGCAATTATGTCTGGATGGAGAATGAAGGGAAAATTGTCATGTCCAGTTTTTATGAAGAATACACGATCCAAAAGACTGAAAAATTGCTGTAGTTTTAGTTTTATGGGACATCGACGATTTTTTCCAAAGGATCATCCATATAGAATGAATCGTCGAAGATTTGATAATACCATAGAGACCGATGATCCACCTCAGCGTATGTCTGGAACTGACGTGCTTAATGAATTGAAAGATTTCAGTTTTTCATTCAGGAAGGGTCAAATGAAATCTGGAAAGAGAAAGAATGTTTCCACTGAAACCTGTTACAATTGGAGGAAGAGGAGTATCTTTTTTGATTTTCCTTATTGGTCAACCAATTTTTTATGTAATTTCTATAACATAATTCATATTGAAAATAATATATGAAAAATGTTGCTTTAGGTTCTTCTAAATGTCAAGGGGAATACAAAAGATGATTTACAATCTCGGCGTGACTCGGTGGATTGGGGCATCAGACCAGAATTGCATCCTGTGCGTATCAGTGAAAATAAATGGCAACATCCATGTGCTTCTTATGTTATGAAACCTACAGAAAAAAACAATTTTGGGAATTATTATAGACTATTATAGTTCCTGATGGCTATTCAAGCAACATATCTAAATGGGTCAAAAAAAGAGAGTTGAAGCTAAAATCTTTGAAGACTCATGATTATCACGTTCTACTGCATGATTTGCTTCTAATAGAAATCCGAAATCTTTTTTCCAATAATGTAAGGGTGGCTGTTATTCGGTTGTCCCATTTGTTTAGAGATCTTTGTGCTAAGATGTTGTCCATGTCTTTCTTGCAAAAAAAGTTGACAGATGCCCCATTAATTTTGTGTGAGTTGGAGAAAATATTTCCTCCATCATTTTTTACATGCATGCTGCATCTGACTGTCCGTATTCCCACTGAAATACTACTTGGAGGACCTGTTTCTTTTCATTGGATTTATCCAACTGAAAGAAATATGTTCACATTAAAGTCCTATATCCGAAACAGAAATCATCCTAAAGGTTCTATCGTGAACAGTTACTTGGATCAAGAATGTATGGATTTCTCCTCGATGTATTTTTCTGATCATACTACAAGATTGAACAGACCAATGAGAAATGAAGAAGAAGAATATGAGAAAATTGAACCCAGTTTTCCATCACTTCCTCAAACAGGAGGAATTCCTGGATCATATACATTGAAGACATTAAGCCATGAAGAGCGGGAGATGGAACATCGCACATTTTTTTTCAACTGTGATTTGTTCGATGACTATATTAGGTAACTAAATTGATTATGTATATCTTACATATATATCTGTTAAAATATTAATATTTTTTATCTACAGGGAACATAAAACAATGATAAATAGGAAGCATCATTCTTTATCATTGAGAAGGAGAGATACTTTACATATCAAAGAGTTTTCTACTTGGTTAAAATTTAAGGTATAAAAAATTAATGTTTAAAATGATTATATCAATATTTAATTATGTTTAATACTCAATTATATTGCAGGTATTGAGTTTGTCTGCTGACTCTGTCTCTGAGGAAATAAGATCATTGACTTTTGGTCCTAATACCGTGGTTCATGACTGTAAATCAATTGTTATCAATGGGTACAAATTTATTGTCACCAAACGATCAAAGAACATGAGAACAAAACATAATGGTGTTATGGTTACTGCCACAACAGATTGTTATGCTAGTGCATTGGATAATAGACCGCGATTTGAAAATGTGGGTTATTATGGAGTTGTTGAGAAAATAATTATATTGGATTATTACTCTCACGGACGAGTCACAATGATGAAATGCCATTGGTTTGATTTGATGATGAGACATGGCACATTTATTGATGATTGTGGATTTCGAGTAATTAATATGACTCACAATATTTCTACCGAAGAACCATATGTGTTGGCATCAATGGCTAAACAAGTTTTTTATGTCAGAGACCAACTTCGGACTGAATTTGGTGTCATAGTTGAATTAATTCCAAGACATATTTCTTATGATGGTGATGATGGAATTGACACTATCCCTAGTGCCATTCAAACCAATCCATTTATTTCTTTTGATGACTCAAATAGCTCAATTGTCAGAGTTGATTGTTAACCTGAAGTTGTGGTTGAAAATATATACAATCATTCATCCATGTTCTCAATTGTTTTGGTTTACCTCAAGTTGGGTCGTTAAGGTTGGTAATATTTGAATTGATTTAGTATTGATCACACATATTTTTTACCATACCAGACCTTTATGTAAATTTTTAATGTTTAATGGTTGCAGTTTTAATTGAAATTCATTTTTTAATTTGGAATTGAACTATATTCAAACATAGTCAAACAATATTTCTAACTTGGTGAACATTACAAATTTTATGATTTATTAAATCCATTCAAGCTCTTCTAAAACAATTGATAGATGGCTGGTCCATTATGTGAATTTTCAATGTTTATTGGTTGTAGTTTTATTTGAATTGCATTTTCTAATTTTTAATTTAAATGTATTCAAACAGAGTCAAATAATATTTCTAACTTGGTGAACATTACAACTTGTATGATTTATTAAATCCATTCAAGCTCTTCTAAAACAATTTATAGCTGACGTGACCATTAAGTGAAGTTTCAATGTTTATTAGTTGTAGTTTTATTTGAATTTAATTTTCTAATTTGGAATTGAACTGTATTCAGACATAGTCAAACAATATTTATAACATGGTGAACATTACAACTTCTATGATTTATTTAATCCATTGAAGCTATTCTAAAACAATTGATATCTAAATTAACAATGAATCCCCATATTCCCTCATATATTTAGTTTTTTGGGTTACACATTAGTTTTATTTTTCTAATTAATTACATATTTGTTTTCAAAAGCAGGAAATGAAGCCAATTGAAGAGAGGCGAAGGAAAAAAATGATGGAGAACAATCGTCGAATGACGGAGTTGGGAGTTCCATCATTAGTGCCTGTAGTGAGTAATTTATTTCAAATCGATATATTTAAAGAATATATAATGTCATGTGATTAATTTTTTTGTAAACATTTTTGTAGGATCCACCTACACGTCGACATTTATTCGACGAGGAGCCTAGTACGGGTCCCAGTACTCAGGCCGGTGGTACGAGTAGGGTTCGTACCATAGGTGGACGAGAAGTTGTGCGTACCCAACTAGACCCTACCCCTCCCACTGACTTTTCATCCTTCCCACATTCTGATCCCGGTGTGTCATTAGCGACACACAGGATATTTAGGCCTCCCATGTTTTCTGTACCTTCTGCATCTTCTGGCCCATCATTTTCACATCCCATGATGATTCCCACTCCCCAGTCAGCATCCGGTAAGACAGCTGTCCCATATTATCTTCCTTCTACTTCTGTCTCTCCGAGCTTCTATATTCCATCGTCTTCGACTCCTGTTCCACCACAGGGTGTTCTATCAGTTTCTGTGGATCCAGCGGCGCTCAGCGGTCAGACCGACATAGGTATATTTATAGAACCCTAACAAATTTTTATAGAAATATTTATTTTAATTATAACATGTTTTGATAAAATATTTGTTTTTATTTCATGACAGATACATCTACTGATAGGAGGCATTGGCAGGGGCGTATATTCATGTGTTCGGTGTGGAGCTTCCGCACACATGTTATGGAGGATTATAATGAAGACAACCAAATGGTTGAGAAAACAGGGCAGCAATGTCGAAGTTTTTTGGCGACGCTTTCCAAATACTATGACATCATTCCCATCAGCCCGCTATCATGGAGACATTTTCCACATGAGGTCAAGGATAGAGCTTGTCCAGAGATATGGGTAAAAAAATCTGTTCTATTTAATGCCATGAATTATTTTTGTATTTATATGAATTGATATTTTTATTTCAGCTCGATTTAATTTTCCCGATGGTGAGGGTGCACGACCAGAATGTGTAAAGGATTTAGGCGAGCTTTAGAGAGCCTAAAAGCAGAAGTTGTATATTGGGTGGGTTTCCAGAGTTGGCACTGAGTTAGAGGTGGTACCAGTGGTGGATGATTGTCTTATAAAGTAGTATCGTCAGATGATTACTCATTGGACGAGTACCCAGTTTAAGGTATTAATAACATTTGAGGTATTTAAATAATAACATTCATGTTTTGAATTAATACTATCTGTTACATTTTTGAATTTTATTTATGAATCATCAGGAAAAAATAAAAAGAAAATTGATGAAAAAAAATACCTCCACACACTGGGACGCACTACGATGCCTGATCATGAGAGGAAGCAGGTATGGAAATTGTTTATAAGTTTTCTTTACCACTTACACTTTATTTGGTTTCCTCAATTATTTAATAGTTTGCTAAAGTTTTCATATACCTTTAGTTTTCAATGTCATTGTAGAGGAAAATAAAATATATTGAAGGACGCGTGCCTCGAGCAAAAGTGTTTTGCTCGAGTAGATGGAAAAAGGATGGAAGTGTCGTCAACGAAGTGACTCAACAGAAGATTGTAAGTTTTAATCTGTTGAATTTATATTTTAATATCTATTTTGTAACTTAATGATATATTTTTATTTGTAATAGGATGCTTTAGAGGACCTCAATGCCCAAGAACCAGAAAATTTTGGGACAATAGATCACTTACATCAGGTGTTGGGAGAGGAGAATTCTTGCAGAGTATGCTGCCGACGTAGAATAGCCCCGACAAGGTATTTTCCCTCCTCAGGTACGAGCTGTAGTGCCACCAAGCTGCAGAAAGTTATGGAATAGGCATAACCGGCTGAGAAAAGGGCCACAGAGACGACATAATAGTCTGTTAGGGCAAACAGTGTGTTTATGAAATTTATGGAAGTTCTAAGTACTACACTTCCAGCAGAGGCCAGCCTAACTTTTGAAGAGTATATGTTGTCAATATTTTCTTTATACGGTGCACCGGGTGGTAGTTCTAGTGGTGTTCAGGACGATGTCCCACTTTACGATGATGATGGGGAGGAGTCTGATGCGGAAGGGGAGGGAGAGGAGGAGGGCGAGGCGGGTGGTGAGGGAGAGGAGGGGGGCAAGGATGAAGAGGAGGGTGAGGAAGATGATGGGGACAAGGATAAGGGTGATGATGATGATGGTGATGATGGTGATGGTGATGTGGGACAAGTTGATCCATTACATTTTTGACTGATATTATTGAGATTTGATATTTAATCTATTCTAGTTGTTGGTTTTATCTATACTCATAGTATAGTATTGGAGTTAAGTTATTTTTATATATTTTATGTTTTTTATGGATGTTTTTGTCTTTTAATGGTTGTGTGTTTGGGAAACCCCCTCCTTCCTGGACCCTGGACAACCCCCACCCACCTCCCTGGACCCCAGACAGCCCTGCCAGACAGCCCCCCTAACAGCACCCCCCACCCTCTTCCTTGGACCCCGGACAACCCCCCGAACTCCCCCCAGACATCCCCCAGACAGACCCTCGAACAACCCCCTGAATAGCCCCCACACCCTCCTCCCTGTACCCCAGACAGCCCCCCGAACTGCCCCCCAGACAGCCCCCCGGACATCCCCCCACCCTCTTCTTTTGTTTCAAAAGGACGTCATTTGAAGTGAAAAACATCAACTTGCATACAGAAAACTGACCAAAAGCATTCGGGTTGTGTCGATACTTTATCACAACGATCCGTGGGTCATATGGGATGTGTACGAGTCAACCCCGCCTCAATATGAGGCACAGTGTGTCCGGCACCACTCAAAGTGTCTAACTTTTGTTTCAAAAGGACGTCATTTTAAGTGAAAAATATCAACTAGCATACGGAAAAGTGACCAAACATATTCAGATTGCGTCGATACTTTAGCACAATGATCCATGGGTCATATGTGATGTGTAGGAGTCAACCATGCAATAATCGGAGGCACGATGTAGCCGGAATCACTCTAAGTGGCTCTCTTTTTCTTAAAATGGACAATAATTTAAGTACATACGGAAAACTAACCAAACACATTCAGTATCCATTTAAAACTTTAGGAGAACGATTAATGGGTCATATGTGACGTGTACGAATCAACCCCTCCTCAATCTGAGACGTGGTGTGCCCGGCACCACTCAAAGTGTCTGCCTTGTGTTTCAAAAGGACGTCATTTTAATTGAAAAACATTAACTGGCATACGAAAAACCAACCAAAAGCATTCGGATTGTGTCGATACATTATAACAACTATGAATGGGACATATGTGATGTGTAAGAGTCAACCCCTCATCAATCCAAGGCGCGGTGTGGCCGCCACAACTCAATGTGTCTGTCTTTTGTTTCAAAAGGACGTCATTTGAAGTGAAAAACATCAACTGGCATACGGAAGACCGACCAAATGCATTCAGATTGTGTCAATACTTTAGAACAACGATCCATGGGTCATATGTGACGTGTAAAAGTCAACCCCACCATAATACGAGGAACGGTGGGGCCGAAATCACTCTAAGTGTCTCTCTTTTGCTTAAAATGGACAACAATATTAGTACATATGGAAAACTGACCAAACGCATTCGGTTTCCCTGGAAACTTTAGGAGATCGATCCATGGGTCATATGTGATGTGTACAAGTCAGCTTCGCCTCAATCCAAGGCATTGTGTGGCCGACACCATTCAAAGTGTATGCCATTTGTTTCAAAAGGACGTCATTTTAATTGAAAAACATCAACTAGCATACGGAAAACTGACAAACGCATTAGGATTGTGTCGATATATTAGCACAACGATCCATGGGTCATATGTGATGTGTACGAGTCAACCCCCCCCCCTCAATATGAGGCACGGTGTGGCCACCACCACTCAAATTTTTTGACTTTTGTTTCAAAAGGACGTCATTTTAATTGAAAAACATCAACTGGCATACGGAAAACTGGAAAACGCATTAGGATTGTATCGATACTATAGAAAAATGATCCATGGGTCATATGTGATGTGTACGAGTCAACCCTGCCTCAATACGAGGCACGGTGTGGTCAGAACCACTCAAAGTGTATGTCTTTTGTTTCAAAAGGATGTCATTTTAAGTGGAAAATATCAACTGGCATACAGAAAAGCGACCAAATGCATTCGGATTGTGTCAATACTTTAGCACAACGATCCATGGGTCATATGTGACGTGTACAAGTCAACCTATCTATAATCTGAGGCACGGTGTGGCCGGAATCACTCTAAGTGGATCTCTTTTGTTTAAAATGGACAACATTTTAAGTATATACGGAAAACCGACCAAACGCATTTGGATTCCATTGAAACATTAAGAGAACGATCCATGGGACTTATGTGATGTGTACGAGTCAACCCCGCCTCAATATGAGACGTAGTGTGGTCGGCACCACTCAAAGTGTCTGCCTTTTGTTTCAAAAGGACGTCATTTTAATTGAAAAACATCAACTGGCATACGAAAAACTAACAAACGCATTCAGATTGTGTCGATACTTTTGAAAAATGATCCATGGGTCATATTGGACGTGTACGAGTGAACCCCGCCTCAATCCGAGGTGTGGTGTGGCGGACACCACTCAATGTGTCTATCTTTTGTTTAAAAAAGATGTCATTTTAATTGAAAAACATCAACTGGCATACGGAAAAGTGACCAAACGCATTCGGATTGTGTCGATACATTAGCAAAACGATCCATGGGTCATATATGACGTGTACAAGTCAACCCCGCCACAATTTGAGGTGCGGTGTGGACGCCACAACTCAAAGTGTATGTCTTTTGTTTCAAAAGGACGTCATTTGAAGTGAAAAACATCAACTAGAAAACGGAAAACCAACCAAACACGTTCGGATTGTGTCGATAATTTAGCACAACGATCCATGGGTCATATGTGACGTGTACGAGTCAACCCTGCCATAATCTGAGGCACGGTGTGGCCGGAATCACTCTAAGTGGCTCTGTTTTGCTTAAAATGGACAACAATTTAAGTACATACGGAAACCGACCAAACGCATTTGGTTTCCCTTGAAACATTAAGAGAACTATCCATGGGTCATATGTGACGTGTACAAGTCAACTATGCCTCAATACGAGGCATGGTGTGGCCAGAACCACTCAAAGTGTCTGCCTTTTGTTTCAAAAGGGCGTCATTTTAATTGAAAAACATCAACTGGCATACAGAAAACTAACCGAACGCATTCGTATTATGTCGATACATTAGCACAACGATCCATGGGTCATATGTGACATGTAAGAGTCAACCCCGCATCAATCCGAGGCACGGTGTGGCCGCCACCACTCAAACTGTCTGCCTTTTGTTTCAAAAGGATGACATTTTAATTGAAAAACATCAACTGGAATATGGAAAACTGAAAAATGCATTTGGATTGTGTTGATACATTAGAAAAATGATCCATGGTTCATATGTGACGTGTACGAGTCAACCCCACCTCAATCCGAGGTGCGGTGTGGCCGACACCACTCAAAGTGTCTGTCTTTTGTTTCAAAAGGACACCATTTTTAGTGAAAAATATCAACTGGCATACGGAAAAGTGACCAAATGCTTTTGGATTGTGTTTATACTTTAGAAAAACGATCCATGGGTCATATGTGACATGTACGAGTCAACCCTGCCTTAATATGTGGAACGGTGTGGCCGGAAAATCTCTAAGTGGCTCTCTTTTGGTTAAAATGGACAACATTCTAAGTACATATGGAAAACCAACCAAACGCATTTGGTTTCCATTGAAACTTTTGAAGAAAGATCCATGGGTAATATGTGACGTGTACGAGTCAACTCCGCCTCAATCCGAGGCGTAGTGTGGCCGGCACCACTCAAAGTGTCTGCCTTTTGTTTCAAAAGGACATCATTTTAATTGAAAAACATCAACTGGAATACGGAAAACTGACCAAACGCATTCGGATTGTGTCGATACATTAGCACAACAATCCATGGGTCATATGTGACGTGTATGAGTCAACCCCGCCTCAATCTGAGGCGCGGTGTGGCCGCCACCACTCAAAGTGTCTGCCTTTTGTTTCAAAAGGACGTCATTTTAATTGAAAATCATCAACTGATATATGGAAAACCGACCAAACGCATTCGTATTGTGTCGATACTTTAGCACAACGATCCATTGGTCATATGTGACGTGTATGAGTCAACCCCGCCTCAATCCGAGGCGCGGTGTGGCCGCCACCACTCAAAGTGTCTGTCTTTTGTTTCAAAAGGACGTCATTTGAAGTGAAATACATAAACTGGCATACATAAAACTGACCAAACGCATTCGGGTTGTGTTGATACTTTATCACAACAATCCATGGGTCATATGGGACGTGTACGAGTCAACCCCACATTAATCAGAGGCACGGTGTGACCAGAATCACTCTAAGTGGCTCTATTTTGTTTAAAATGGACAACATTTTTAGTACATATGGAAAACCGACCAAACACATTCGGTTACCGTTAAAACTTTAGGAGAACGATCCATGGGTCATATGTGATGTGTACGAATAAACCCTGCCTCAATCTGAGATGCGGTGTGGCTGGAACCACTCAAAGTGTCTGCCTTTTGTTTAAAAAAGACACAATTTTAATTGAAAAACATCAACTGGCATACGGAAAACCAACCAAACGCATTTGGATTGTGTCAATACTTTAGCACAATGATCCATGGGTCACATGTGACGTGTAAGAGTCAACACTGCCTCAATATGAAGCGCGGTGTGGCCGGTAGCACTCCAGGTGTGTGTATTTTGTTTAAAATGGACATCATTTCACGTAAATGTATATGGTTTACAAAAAACCAATCAAATTATGAATTGACTTCCGGATTCCACATATAATTGTCATATAAATTTTAAATTGAATTCTAAATGAATTATGTATGTTTATAATTACGTTATGAATTCTAATTTAATTATGGATGTGTATAGTTCCAGTATTATATGTTAAATGTGTATGAATTTGTTCTCTATATGTAGGTGTTAGTTGGTTATTTCAGGTACAATAATTGTATATTTATGTGTTATTTTATTGAAGGTACAATAATGGGTTTGAAAATTAGAGGGATGGCGGGAAGATTGGAGATCTGGTGGGAAAATTTTAGAGCTGCTGGGCAAATTGTAGAGAAACTGTGCAATTTTCCCCAGCATAGGCTATTCCAACGGTCTGAAACCATTGGCATAGCATGTCTGGGTTTTGTTTTACCAACGGTTCATAAAACCGTTGGTAAAACACTTTTCCTTACCTTTTAAAAACCATTGGGAAAGAGGAGATCTTGGGTTTTTTCCAACGGTTTGGCCAAACCATTGGGAAAAACATGGTAATTTTCAGCACCCTATCCCAACGGTTTTCCAGAACCATTGGGATAAGGTAATTTTTCTCCACCCTATCCCAACGGTTCTCTGTAAATGTTCGGAAAAGCTTTTCCCAATAGCTTACTTCCCTACGGTTTTCAGAACCATTTGTATAACATATACCAACGGTTCTGCAGCATTTCCCAACCATTCTAAACCGTTGGGAAATCCTACATTTCCAGTAGTGATTGTTAAGAAATTCTTTTATATAATCACTCTCCCTGTGACTCTAAATTGATTATAAATGGTCATACATTGACAGGATTAAATTGCACTATATTGGCCATTATCACTCGACCATAAAAGGTATGACATATCAAAATATGTGGAACTCAACATTGTGGGTTTTGATTCCCTTTAGTAGATACATATGAATATAACATTTTGATCCCAATCTCAGTATCACAACACCTACCAACTTTTGGGATGAATATAAACCATGGAGTTCCAGGAAATTCTGGATTAAATCATGTTCTTATCTATAACGATTAAAAATAAGGAAAACCTTATATATGATCAAAATTTAAAATTGAAGGAGATCCTACTATACGTTAAAATAATTCCGCTTATGTTGAACCTTTATTACATGGAGTATTTCAAATCAATTATAGTATTCCACTAGATCAATATCATAGAGGTAATGTAAATTAATCTAGGATTTGGGAAGAGTCCCTGAATTCATATTAGATATATAATAGATTTTATGAGTAAGAAATAGTTAGCATTTAGAGGGTGTGAATGATTCCAAAATCCTATCAACTCGAACAACCTGAATTTCACGGTGTCACTAGTAAATTCCCAGTGACCTCCTTGTTTTGGAAGTAAGGATTGATTCAAAAAAAAAATTACATAATCAAAAAATCCATTTGAAACAGTCACATATAAATTTATTTATTTTCTTATTTTATTGAACAAAGAGAAAATATGATGTTGTGTCTTTATGATTGATAGTGTGTCTTTACTGAACCATTTTAACTTCAATTATGAGTGTATTTACCCTTTGGTACACCAACACACCATCTATGAATTCACCTATCATTATCTAATTGCATTGAACCATGCAAAATATATGTATCTTTTCATTTTAATTTCCTCATTTAGGTATTTTTTATGATTGAATATTGGTATGTTTAAAGTGTTCATTGAAATTTGGGAATAATATATAGAAGGTGATAATAACAATTGAACACAAAAATACTACCCTCCTACTTATAGTTCATTGGGCTTGTGGTTTTAGTATATTCTCTTACAATGGGAATGTCTTTATAGTTGAAATATTCCATTTTAGAAATATATTCTTCCTTATTGGGTATCAACAAACATTCTTTCCAAGTATTTATAAAAAGTGATACATAATTCTCTATAAATTTAAATGGGAGTTTAGGATGATTCTTGATATATAAATAGTTTTTCATTTCCTAATTATTGAAATGATCTCTCTATAAAAAAATTCATGCCTAGTATTCTATGAAATAACTAAATGGATGAATCATGAATCTTCCTTGAAAAATCATCCCATATATAGTAATTATGAAATATTCATAAACATGGGTTAAAAAAATATCACCACTATTTGTTTTCATAGATATCCATATTTAGGGGTTTCAAGGTGGACATAGAATATTTATAGAGAAATTTCATGATATAATGTAATGAAATCATCCATAATAAAGTGAAATCGTTTCAATTCCCAATGTAATAGCTAGTGTACCTTCCCCAACATCATTTTGTTTATAAAAAATATTAATTTTAATTGTGAAATCATTTCTTTTATCACCTGTCATAAGTTTTTATTGAAATAAATAATCCTCTATTACTCTTGGTTTGGTTCTTTAACTTATATAGTTCCCATGAATGTAATATTTGAATTATTGGCCCATGGGTGGTTCACTGAGTGGTGAATTTATTTTTTACATTGTATCATGTTTCGATTTCATGTCCATTCATTACTCTTGTGCTAAAATACATCTATAAAAAATTAATATTTCTAGAGGTATAAATATTTTGTTTTTATTCATGGATCTTATTACCTTTTTTAGGATATATTCCATGTATGTTTTTATAGAGAGTTTGAGTAGTCTCAGTTGTGAATTAGGGGTTATAGGTCTGAAAGTAAAATATATGGATGTTTATAGGCTAGGACTATATATAGTACATGATTAACACTAACTGTGAACAAAACTGTGTAGGGGGAATCAGTTGGTGAAATATTCATAAAAAAAATGTTGAAAAAATATCAATTTCATGTGAATTGTTGAATAAACTAAAGTTATAGCTACATGGTGGGAACATGATTTATTAACTGCGAAGTCCAAACATTTGAATGATGAATCCTAAAATTTTACGGATCCTCAAATTTCAGGTGTATTTTAGGAAACTAAGAGTCCAAACTTGGTGGTCTCTCATATGTCATGTAATTTTGAATTTCCCTAAAACCCCTGCCCAAATTTTAGAACAATAAAAACCTTATTTTCATTCTATAACTTAATATTTAGCATAAAATGAATGGATCTCCCATTCCTTATCCATCATGGAATGATTTATTCTTTGTTTCTACATGAAATAATTTATTTTATACTCATATAATGTCCTAGAGGTCAGTTTATCATTTCTTTTATGAAATTTATCCATTTCATTCAATATCTAATGATTTCACACAACTTATATATGTTAATGTCTTATTTAATGGTTTTTTCTGCCATTCATATTTAATTTTAAAGCTTTAAATAAATGGTATTCCTTTAATTTGTGGGAATTTATTAGACTAAGGTTTGTGGTATTAATGTTTTCCCTTCAAGTAAATTTATTTCATTTTTTGATTGATGTGTGGTATCATAGAAAAAACTTGTTCTTAACTAAATAAGAAGAATTAAATTTTGGGAGTCATCAATTATTGAAATAAAAAAAATGGTTTTTTGGGTTTCATTGATGGGTGTAATCTAAATCCTAATAATGCAATTGAGATGTGTTTATATTGGAATTTATATAGAATTTGATAGGCACCACTATGGTTGAATGTAAACTAAATTCCTTTCGTAATAATGGTGATACATGTTACATATCCAAATATCAACTACAGATTAATTTTATTAGATCAACTAAATAAAAAATTTTATCTATGTAATAAATAAATATACATATCAAATTTAAATTACTTGGAAATAATTCATGGATCTGAAATTCAGAACATTTATTGATAATTTCTAGGATATACTCTTTTGATCCCCCCTTAGCATATAGGCATGGAATGTTGTTGAAAAAGTCTAGAGACTTAATAATATTCTCATTGAATAAAAATTCCTTGGATATTATTCATTTATTTTTTTGATAGACCATTTACATGAAATACCATGGTAAATCCCCTTAGGTGCACATTCATTGTCATTATAACATAATGATGTTGATATGCTATATTGACTTTCCCTTGGGCCACATGAAATTAGTTTAAAGGGTAAAAATCATGGTTTTAAGCCATGATAATATTTACATTATATTTCTTTGTTTTACACCTTGGATTTATCATTTATCCTACTCAAGAGATATTCAGTGGTAAGAGACAACCAGCATCAGTTGAAGCTGGTATGGTCCATCCAATGTGAAACCATAGAACTTGAGGATAAAAATTTGTTTACATATTATAATTTATATTACTTATTGTGCACATTAAAATTTACATTTATTTAGACTAGATATGCTTATAAATATATTTTTCATTGTACTAATGATTTGGACTCAAACCCTTCATCATTTATCATTATTTCCCATGCAGACTTTATACACTATTTCTGATGGCTTTTTTTTAATTTTAATTTCTCTCTTGTTTACAAGGATTATGGAAACCATTATTTGACCCAAAATTCAAATAGAAGTTAGGCCATGTACATGACATTTAATTTACAAATACAAAGAGTCCAAATAACATGTATAAGATTTTTAATTTCCGAAAGCACCTAACATATATAGATTGTAACGTCCCCGACCCGGCAGCCACTAAATCGGTGCTCCGAGCCAGTTTGTTATATAACCTTAAGCGCACCTCCCGGTATGCTAAAGGCTGACGACTAGCAGGGGGGGGGGTCTATGTAGTCAAGTGGGGAGACTATAAAAACTTTTTATCAATGTATACCACAAAAGAATAAATCAACAGTGGAAAAATAATCAATTAATGAGGAACATGTATAAGAAACATTTCCAACAATAAATGTGTCATGTTCGACTACAACAGTAAAAGTTAACAAAATCCCAAAATAAGGACCATGGCCAAAATCCCCAAAATAGTTCCAACACCAAGTCTGGATCCACCACCATGTGCTATACATTTCCACTCAACTATCTAGCAAGGACCTTTTCCCTTCTCGTGACCTGCAAACATGAAGTCTGCTCAGGTACCCAATGGTGTCCTGAGCAGGGTGTGAGTAAAACTCAGTAGGCCACCACCAACAGTGTCTACAATATATTCAGTATAAATAGGTAGTGCATGCCAAAGGAATACGAAAGATAATACCAAGAAATTATTTAATATTCCATTAACCAGTTCAGAGTCAATGACATTGCCACTTCCATTACCATTCTTTCATACCAATTATCATCACTTACCATCTCATCACATTTTCATGGGATATTCACATAAACTATGATACATGGGTCTGGGGCCAACAATCACATGTAAGAGCATAAAGAAAATGTTATTCTATCTCACTAGGACTAACCCACTCATAGAAACCATAACCTCACCTCAAAGCATCGGTCCGGGTGGATGCAACCATTAGGAGAAAAGGGCATCATTCCTCATTCCTAACCCATGCATTTAGGGTGTAGTTTAAAACCTCAGTCTTCACTGGACCCGTGGTTGTAGATCCCCAAGTATTACCTATACTACAAAACAATGTGCACATGCTTATATATATAATAAATCATCAACCCACCATATCATTTCCCTTTGAAAAACACCATTCACAACAAACCACATGGGAATTCACATCATTCCTTAACCCATTAACAGAGTACGATTTCACATCATTTGGTCATTCACCCAATTCCCATGTGTTATTCCTATCTCACTAAGCTTCCAACACTGTACCCATTACCAATCCCGTTATGGTCTTTAATCGATTTACACATAAACCCATTTAACACATTCATCATTTCCATGAATCACCCATTTAACCCATTCCAAATAACCCTGAGGTTATTGTCAAGTCTAGGTGCATAACCTAACTCCTATTCAAAGTTCAACCGATAATTCCAACACATTCATCAATGGATCTACCATTTATCACAACAAGGTCACTTGTTTAATAACAATCCCTATGTCCGAGAACGCTGGCGCATCCCATGGATGGCCCCAAATTAGTTCAAGTCAATCCCAATACATCCCATAGGGATCATGAGGGTTCCCATTTTCCATTTCAAACCCCATTATTACAAAACCCGCCAAGGTTATTCAAAACATAACCAAGGGGAAACAAGAAAACAACTGAACATGCACAAATACCCAAATAAACATGGGATATAACTTGTAGACCACCTACCTCAAAACCGCGGTTGAACGCACTCTCAATCGAGTCCTTAGACCTCAATATGACCAACATTTGGAGCTTCAACCTAAAACTCACCCACAATATAGGGTTTTAGAGCTTCCGAACAAGAGGGAGAGAAGGTACAAACCCTAAAAAAATGGGAAGCAAAGATGGGATTAGACTTACCCAGAGATTCGATCTGCAACCAACGGCACCCAAAACACATTAGAAACGAAGGAGATAGATCTCTTGGAGTTGTTGAGAGATTTGGTTCGTTCCTAGTGTGAAGAGGGAGGAAATGAGAGGAAACCCCGAGTGGGTTCTTAAAATCCAGGAGGGGAAATTTTGTAAATTTTCCAAACATTAAAAGGCCGCACAGTTTGGCCGCATGGTTTGGAAAACCGTGCGCAAACCGTGTGCATGCTATTGTCTGGAGGGGGAGGGGTCACACGGTTTTCCTTGGCAGGACACACGGTTTTCCATGGCCATGCACAAGTCGTGCGCCCTAGCTTGTCTTGCCCAGATTTCTTTCTTTTTGTGCCCCAATCCAGTCGAACACATCGAAGGCCCCTCATTCTTTCAGAATACATCCCATGAATCCCGAAACAAGGGATTAAACCAAAACATAATAAAAACATACATTTCCAAAAATAGGGATCTTACAACCTCCCCATCTTATAACAGCTCATCATCGAGCCATGTTTCCAAGCCTCATTGATCCACCGATGAGAAGAGTTTGGGCCACTGAGCCCAAATATCTGATTCTCGCTCCCAAGATTATTCTTGAACCTTCCCATGCTGTCATAGTACTCGCACTAATGGAACAACATTTCCTCGCAAGGCCTTTTGACTATGATCCATAACATGAATAGGATGCCCCTCAAAGAATGCATCAACCTCATGCTCCAAATCCTCAACATCAACCATGTGAGATGGTTCATGAGGATACTGTCGAAGCTACGACACATGAAACACATCATGCATCCCACCATTCCACTGTGGAAGATCCAATCAGTAAGACACTGGTCCTATCCTCTCCACAATCTCAAAAATTCCTATATACCTAGGCGCCAACATACCCTGCTTTCGAATCCGATGGTGACCCAACCTTGGCGACACCCACAAGAATACTTTATCACCCTATGAAAACTCTAGAGGTCTAAGTCTTCTATCTACATACGAATTCTAACTACTCTGAGCCATAGCCATCTGCTTCTTGATCAACATAACTCTCTCTGAAGTCTCCTGCATGAGACTTGGCCCCAACAACTCAGATTCACCATTTTCTAGCCAACACAATGGAGATATACGTGGCCTCCTATAGAGTTCCTCAAACGGTGGCATCTAAATCGTAGCTTGAAAACTTTTGTTGTAGGAAAACTCATCTAATGATAGGTGCCTCTCCTAAGAACCACCAGAGTCCAGGAAACAAGCTCTTAACATGTCTTCCAATACTTGGATTGTATGCTCCGACTACCAGTCCATCAGCTGGTGGAAAGCCGTACTCAAAAACACATACCTACTAAGCTTCTTCTGCAACCCTTGCCAGAAATGCGACGTGAAATGCGGATCTTGGTCAGAAACTATGGTCTGTGGAACACCATGTAACTGCACTATTTCCCAGACATATATCTCACACAACTTGTCGATGGTAAAGGTCTCCTGAATTGGTATGAAATGAGCCAGTTTCATTAACCAATCCACAACAACACAGATTGCATCATTCTTCAGCGGTATCCTCAGATGAACCACGAAAAAATCCATCATTACATCATCCCACTCCCATTAAGAAATGGGAAATGGATACAACACACCACCTGGGTGTTGTTCCTCGTCCTTCACCTACTGACAGGTAAGGCACCGTGCCACAAAGCCCACAACTTCCTTTTTCATTCCAGGCCACGAAAAACTGCCTTCAGAGATCACGGTACATCTTGGTCAAACCTGGATGCACTGCCCACATTGATTAATGGAACTCAGTAATCAACTCTTCCCGCATACACTCTGGCACAACCACATGTTCACGAAGACGAACAAAACCGTCCACGCTGATAGCCCAACCAGAAGGTAGATCCCCATCTTTAAGCATTTCCTTCATGATCAAACACTCAGGATCATCAAGCTGACTTTCCTTAACTCGACTCAAAAGCATCGAATCCATCGTTAATAAATCAATACTTACATGATAATTCCCCTCCTACACCTCCAGGTGCATCTCTGCAAACAATGCCTACACCTTCCACGCGGTGATAGACTCCTGAACCACCTGATGCTAAACCTTCCTACTCAGAGCATCAGGAACAATATTTCCCTTTCCCGGCGTATACACCAACTCAAAGTCAAAAGACTGGAGATATTCAACCCATATTCACTACCGATGATTCAGAACCCATTGTGGTAAGTTGTACTTTAAACTCTTATGGTCGGTAAACACCATAAACCGTTCTACAAACAGATAGTGCCTCCAGCACATCAAGGCGTACACCACTATAGCCAAATCAAGGTTATGAGTCGGGTAGTTCCGCTCATGGGTTCTTTACTGCATTGACCCATAAGCCACAACCCTCTCATCATGCATCAACATAGCCCCAAGTCCGACTCCGAATGCATCATAAAATATTACGTAGTTCTTACTCGGACTAGGTAAGATCAATAGAGGTGCGGTTGTCAACCGCTTCATTAACTCTTGGAAGGCGTTCTCGCAAGCCTCAGACCACTTGAACTAGATTACTTTCGTGGTCAAGATTGAGAGTGGTGCTGCCAAGTGAGAGAAATATCGAATGAGACTTTGGTAATACCCGACCAAACCTAATAAACATCGAACATCAGAAACACTATTGGGATGCTCCCAAGATACAATTGCATGCACTTTCTCTGGATCCATTGACACAATTGCCTACGAGATGATGTGACCCAAAAAATGAACCTCACCTATCTCGAATTGAAACTTTAATAGCTTGGTGTATAGATGATGCTCTCTTAGCGTACCCAAAACGATGTCAAGATGTTGGGCATTGTCATCATGAGTTTTCGAGTACACTAAGATATCGTCAAGAAAGACAGTCACAAACTGATCTAGATAGGGGTGAAAGAATTGGTTCATCAAATCCATAAACACCACCGATGCATTGGTCAATCCAAAAGGAATTACCATAAACTCAAATAACCTGTACCGACTCCGGAAAGCTGTCTGTTGTACGTCAGAAGACCTCACCCTCATCTGGTGAAAGCCTGACCTCAAATCAATCTTAGAAAAAATTGATGCACCCATCAACTGATCATATAGGTAATCTATTCTTGGAAAAGGGTACCTATTTTTCACCTTCATCTGATTCAACTTTCGATAGTCAACACACAACCTCAACAACTCATCGTCCTTCTTTGCAAAAAACAATGGAGAACACCAAGAAGACGTACTATTACGGATAAACCCCATACACTCCAACCCTTCAAGCTGAACCTTCAGTTCCTGGAGTTCTTCTGGTGCCATTCGGTATGGTAGAATAGAAAATGGCTCTGCTACCTGCAGAAACTCGATCTTGAGCTCGACATCCCTCTTGTGTGGTAACCTCGAGAAATCCTCAGAAAACACGTCCTAAAACTAGTCCACCATGGGAGGAAAATTATATTTTTCCCCTCCCTCATATTCAGCAAGCATGAGAAATGCCACTTGAGCCATGAGTCCACTCAGCATTTGACAAAATGGCCTTGCACACCCTGCTCAAACATCCCATTCTCCACGGTGGACATAACCGTCCTCCTCAATAGACCTGAACAATACTCTGCCATGATAACAGTCTATGTGCGCCCGATACAACACCGACCAATCCATTCCTAGGATTAGGTCAAACCCTAAACTTCTCAAGAATGAACAAGTCCCATAGGAAACGATACCCACCACCTTCCAAGGCACATACTTTGCACTACTTGTTATCCTCAACCTGCATCCCCAATGGTGTGTCAATTGACATAACTCCACACACCCCCTCCACAGGTAAACCCAGCACTACCACAAGTTGAGCAGAAAAAAAAAGAGTTTGTGGAACCTATGTCAAACAACACACTAGAAAACGTAGAATCTACAAGGATCATACCTCGAACAATTGACGGTCTGACCTCGCCTTCACCAGGCGCAAGCTGAACTGCCTGAAGCTAACCTGCCCCTCTACTCAAGCCTCCAGCCTAACCATCATGTGCCGCACTGCCCTGCTGGTGTGAGCGGTCGTGCCCTAGAGTTCCACATCCACCGCCCCTGCCAGTATGGCCCGTGGAGCTCCAACTGTCTACCTGATACGGGGTAATGGATCCCCTTCTCGTACCCGACACCTGCTTTTCATCATCATGATCACCCATCTGCTGAGGGTTCCTGCAGAAGCTCTACACATGCCCCATACGACCGCATGAATGGCACTCAACTGGAGGTCAATGACACTGACCACGCATATTCCCCGACCTACCCCACTGATAACAGAACACCTGGTTCCCACTCTGAGAGGTTGGCCCTCTCTTCTGACCACCTTGCTGGAAACCTTCCAAACTGCGATTCCGACCTTTGGAAGATGCACCACATGTCTGCCCATCTGGCACGAAAATCCCACCACCCGAATCTCCCTTCAGGTTCCCTTCATAGATGAGTGACTAATATGTCACCTCTATAAACCTCTTCAAGTGGAAGATATTTACTTGAGACCTGATCTCATGTCTCAACCCATCCTGGAAATGCCTCGCTACCACTTCCTCATCCCCAACTAACACTGGGACAAAGCTTCTCAAATCAGTTAAGCTACTAGAATAGTTCATCACTAATAGTGATTCCTAATTCAGGCTCATAAATTATATAGCCCGCTCCTGACTCAAGTTATCTGGGTAAAAATTCTCGAGAAACTTTTCCTGAAAAATCTCCCACATCATTTCCTCATCCTACTCAATTTGAGCATGAATTTCCCACCAATGCCCTGCCTGTCCCCGTAAAATATAAACGTCTAACTTTACTCACTTTTCAATAGGGGTCTACAGATGATACAATATCATCTAGATAGACTCTAACCAGAACTCCATCGCCACTGGCCCACCCTCTACAGTGAAGGTCGGAGGGTGCTATAGCTGGATCTCCCTGGTCAGCTCAAGCATACTTAGTGCAACATGCCCTGGGTCCTGATCCATCATCTACATAAGCTGAGCCAATTTCTCCTGGAACTGGTATTCTATATCTTCATTGATCTCTACATTTTAATGATCTTCTACCGGAGGAGTTTTCTCAGCAACATCCTCCCGTTTCCCAACTGGTAATCGACGTCGTGGCGGCATTTATCTACATTGCCAAGCCCGAGATTCAACATGCATACCATAAAACGTTTATGACATCAGAAAAATCTCTTTAATATCTAAAAAAACTTTTTCATATACTAATTCAACAACATTAACACCTCAAATCCACCACCTCAACCATCCCTACCGCAGGCTATGGTCTACATGGGGTATACAACCCTGCACTACCACCAAACTCACACAACATTTTACAAAAATATTTTCCACATCATTTCAAACCCTCATTTTCATTAAATATAATTAACCCACTTGTTTTAATTCATTTTTCTCCTTCTTTATTGGTTTAATGAAATTCATGATGCACCCTACTTTCCTGCCTCACACTCCCACCCCATGCGTGTGCCTAACAAAATGCATGTCACCTATCTCCCTAGGTTCCTAGAATGATTAATGAATTAAAATCCTCATTCCATTAAGGCCACGAGCCAAATATCATAAAATATTCACATCGAACCACATGTGAAACACCCGATGGTGAAATATCATCTACTGTAACAACAAACAGCCACGAACAAAATTTCCCACCTAGGGTGACTTGGGTTTTCCCTCATACATGGGTTAGCTACTCCCAAGCAAGAGCTCATTACCAAGGCCCGCCACATCTTAATCGTTGGAAACCTATCCCAAACAACAAGACCTTAGATTAGGAGAATAAAGACCTCCTATGATACCATTATGTAATGACCCCAACCCAGAATCCACTAAACCGGTGCTCCAATCCTTGTAGTTACATAACCTTAAGCACGCCTCCCTGTACGCCAAATGTTGCCGACTAGTAGCACGGGTCTATGTAGTAATGTGGGGAGACAATACCCCCTTTTTATCAGAGTAATCCACAATAGAAATAAAAAAATTAGTGGAAACAATAATCATTAAATGAGGAACATGTATAACAACCATTTCTAACAATAAATATGTCATGTTCTACTAAATGTGAAAAAGTTAACAAAATCCCATAAAAGGACCACGACCAAATCCCCAAAATGGTCATGATTACAAGTATGGAACCCCCACCAAGTTATACCCATGTCCACTCAACTATCTATCAAGGATGCTTTCCCTTCTCCTGATCTGAAAACATGAAGTCTGCTTGGGTACCCAATGGCAGCCCGAGCAGGTTGTGAATACAACTCAGTAGGCCACCCCCAGCGGTGTCTACAAAATATCCAGTATAAACATGTAGTGTATGCCAAAGGAATACAAATGATAATACCAAGTAATTATTTAAGATTCCATTATCCAGTTCAAATTCAACTCTATTTCCACTTCCATTACCATTTATTTACACCGATTATAATTGTAACGCCCCGACCCTAGTTACCCAGAGTCGGTGCATTAATTACATAACATTGGAATGATCACAAGAAAGATCAAATCTCTAAAGACCGATTGGTTTAGTAGCCTTGGAAACACTAGATATATTCATAAGTTTTACATTACATCATCAAAATAAAAAAGAACTACTAAAACAACATATTGTCTCCATAGTCCACACTATTAACCCCTCATAATATCCCTGCAAGTCATTCATAATTTACTTCTTCACATCCTGGGAAAATAAAACATAGAAAAGGGGTGAGCTCAAATGCCCAGTAAGGATAACAATATAGCGGAAACTTTCATAAATAAGAATAAACATTTAAGGCAATGTATAACTAAAACAAAAGCCTTTTAAACTTTAACTTCAACATAGTATGGCATAAATAAAATGAAATAATTCCATTTACTTATTCACATGGATATTCTACTAATCGAATAATCACATGCAATATCAATAACCACTTTCATAATGATGGAATGCATAATGCCAGACTATCATAACCACATAGCCAAGGCCTCGTGCCCAGACTACAAATAAGATTTTGCCAAGGCCTTGTGCCAAGACACTAGTTTGTCTCATGAGACCTACCGATGTATTGAGGAGCTATAGCGGGCTCCACCCGTCACATATTAAGTCCAATGCATTCCCATATGAAAAGGTTTAAACATAACATAAACATTCGTATTAAAACGAGCATACGAAATGTCAATACTTTCACCATAAACCATGAATGGTATATAAAAAAAATAGCACATCCACAGTAAAACATATCACAAAACCTTCAATACAATATAAAAGTTTTTTATCATAATATATCATCCTCAAATAAGCATAAAATCCATTAAAGGATGTTGACATAGATGAAATCAAAACTCTTTTTAAAGAAATATCTCTTTCTATTTTGAAATCATTTAAGAGACATATATTTATAAAATAAAACATTTTCTTTGAAAATATTCTTATAATCTTGTAAGGGAAGCTTTGACGATTTTATAACGGTGGAAAATAACCGCACCCGCCGTATAATTTAAAAAAAACATTCTTATCTTAATTCTGTCGAAAAGGTTAAAAAGCACCTTGTTTGGAAAACGACGGAAAGATTCCCTTATAAACCTATTATAAAAAGTCAAACAAGGGTATAAATGACTTTAACCCATATTCTTTTAAATATTAAAAATGTTTTGAAATACATTTTGAAGAAACATGGATGTGGATGATAACGAGATCTCAGTAGATTATTACGTATAAACAACCTCAGATAATGAATAGATTGTGAAATAACCCTTACAAATTTGGTAACTTATGAGACATACAACCCATGAAAGAGGTATCATACAATGAATATGTAAATACACATAAATTAGAGCGTATTACACAAAGAATATAATTATGGGCAGTACATACACCACACAAAAGTTGATGGTGGCAATATGGCATGAATCTCACGGGAATAAGGAGTGAGATGAAAACCCCTTACCTTGTACTTTTCCTTGGTTGGGGTAGGTTAAACTCCTGTATAATGGTGAAATAATTGTTATTAAATTATAAAAGAATCATATACATTAATATTATATCATATATGATCTTTTAATATTGATTTGATAATAATATCTTAGTATTATCGTTGTTTCGGGTGTTAACTTACTTGTTTTATTTTATATGTTTTGTTACGTAAGCCATGTTTGTAATGGATATGTTGTATATTATTCATATCCAGAATGATATCAAGTCCTTAAACATCATTTTTAAATCATCAAATGATAATTATACATGAATGGATACGATGGAGAATGAATCTTATCACGTTTGTGGAGACCGTAGTCCGTACGTACGCACGAGCGACAATATCATTCTTTTGATATTAAAATAATATATAAATGGATGTTATATCATATATACAGAATAATTAACATGTTATATTCATTATTTAAATGAGTAGAACATCATTATTATACCCATCAAAATAATAATATATTGAATAACAATTACACCACGACGTGGAGACGGTAAGCCGTACATACGCACGTATGGTGACATGTTATTCAAAGGGTGGATAGAATACTGAATATGGTTGTACCATATTTATAATAACATCACAGTATATGTGAGATACAGGAGTTATTATTTTAGAATGGTAAGAACAAAGAAAGAAGAAGTGGAAGAAGAAAGGAACTTGAAAAGGGGTGGTGAAAACATTACCTCTTCTTCGGGTTCTTCCTTTTGATTTGATGAAAAGGGATCCTTAGGTTGGCTTTCTGATCAAACTAAGGCCTCTAGGTTGTAGTGAGGGAAGTTGGGAGAGTATTTGGGCAGAGTTTGGCCGAGCCAAGTGGCTTGAGAGGTGTGAGGAATGAGTAGAAGTGGTCTTCTTTTATAAGGGAGAGGAGGGGCTCTTTAGGAAAGAGTGAAAGTATTACTTTATAATATAATTATATTCGGTTTATAATGGTCCAAAAATCATTGAGGTCGAAGCTAAGATGACTCATTTTCTAAATAACATCAACCAATAAGAATTGGACAGGTTTTAGATAATAGTTTAATCATTATAATCTTATTTATTTAAATGATTTATTAATGAGGTAAAAATTGCATCATTATTGTGTCATTAATAATTTAAATTATTTGATGTCTAAAAATTATAAATAAAATATCATTATTTCTGAAATCTTTTTATCTTTCTAATGAATATTTATAATCGAAAATCCAACATGTATAACCCTATGTAAAAATTGTTCTTCTAAAATATGTAAGCTTATGCCATTTTTATTTTTATTCTAACTTTATTAATATAATGTGTCCCTACCACATAAAAGTGGCTCTAAGGGGTCCCCAAATCGACCCAAGGATGCCCATGGTCGGGTATGTGTCCACCAATAAGGTTAGGACACTTTTTAGGGTAATTTTGTATTATTATAATATTAATTTTTAACCCTTATTTACCGGATTTACCCTTTAACCATGGTAAATAAAATATTTACCGCAGTAATTATTCAAAATGTGTAAAAATAAAAGTTACCTATTTACATAATTTGGAAATCCTAATTCCAAATATGTAATCCATTTTTCCAAATTCAAAACACAGAAGTGGTAGAAATTAATTTAAAATTAATTCCTGTTGTTAAAATAAAAAGCGTTTTTTTAAGAGATAATAACTATCAAAAGATTGACACTTGTTTATGTCTGGTTTAATTGTGAAATTATTTCCAATGACAAACATTAAATTAAATGGTAAAAATATATTCTAAATATAATTTAAAACCACTCAAATTCATAATTTATCAATATTAATTATTTTGATTAAAAAATTTGATTTTAATTAAAATTTAGTAATTTTCACTATTCATCAAAATATAAAAGTTATCCGAAAAGTACCAAAATTTTACCCTAGGCTAATTTCAAAATTCCGAATCCAAAAATGAAGTCCATTTTGAAATATAAAATATATATGATTTCAAAAAGTAGGTATTACTATTCACAACGGCTAGTTTAATTAGTTGTGGTGTGTGTTAGAACTCGAGGTTGCGTACAACACACGCTATCGCATTATTCGAAGGGAAACGTACCGTGGAAGCTTGGGGTGTTACATTCTCCCCTCCTTCAAATAATTGCGTCCTCGCAATTTCTAGGGTATTACTGCATAAAAAGACTCGGGTGGTTCTTCATCATAAGTTCCTCAGGTTCCCACGTTGCCTCTTCCATCTTATGATTTCTCCACAAAACTTTTACCAGACGCGTCGTCCGGTTTCTCAGTACTTGTTCTCTTGTATCAAGAATCCTGACAGGCTCTTCACAATAAGACAGATCAGGTTCCAGTTCTAATTCCTCATAGGTGAGTACATGCGTTGGGCCAGGCATGTATTTTCTCAACAGAGAGACGTGGAAAACATCGTGAACTTTGGAGAGACTTGGCGGAATTGCCAATCGGTAAGCTACAACCCCAATTTGTTCTAGAATTTCGAAAGGTCCGATGTACCTGGGACTCAATTTACCTTTATTACCAAAACGTATGACTCCCTTCCATGGAGATACCTTCAGGAAAACATGATCACCGACTTGAAATTCCAAATCCTTCCTTCGATTATCGGCATAGCTCTTCTACCTACTTTGAGCTGCTTTGATGTGATTTTGGATTACCTTCACCTTTTCCACCGTTTCCTCCACCAGTTCTGGGCCTACAAGTTTTCTTTCACCAACCTCATCCCAACAGGTTGGTGTACGACATCTCTTTCCGTATAACTCTTCATATGGTGCCATCTGAATACTCGAATGGAAGCTATTGTTATAGGAAAATTCTACCAGTGGTAAATATTGATCCCACATACCCTGAAAGTCAAGTGAGCAAGATCTCAACATGTCTTTTAGGGTTTGAATAGTCCGTTCTGATTGTCCATCTGTCTGAGGGTGGTAAGCAGTGCTCAAATGAAGTTCAGTATCCAGGGATTTCTGAATACTTTTCCAAAATCTTGAAGTAAAATGGGGATCATGATCAGAAACAATCGATAGGGGTACTCCATGAAGTCTCACAACTTCATTAATGTATAGTCTTGCCAGACGTTCCAGGGGTAGATCTTCTCTTATAGCAAGAAAATGTGCTGACTTGGTAAGATGATCAACAATAACCCATATTGTATCGTTCCTTCTAGGAGTCTTTGGTAGCCCCATGACAAAGTCCATCATAATATTGTCCCATTTCCACTCCGGTATGGGAAGAGGTTGCATGACTCCTCCAGGCTGTTGCCTTCTAGCTTTCACTTGTTGACAAACCATACATCTTGACACAAAATCAGCAATCTCCCTCTTCATGTTGTCCCACCAAAAATGTTCCTTCAAATCTCTATACATTTTGGTGCTCCCAGGGTGTATAGAGAAATTGGAACTATGAGCATCATCCAGCAGTTCCCTTTTCAGATCAGGTAAATCGGGAACACAAAGTCTCTTCCCGAATTTCAAAATTCCATCTTCATACACAAAGTCTCTCAATCTCCCATCATTCACAGCTTTAATCTTCTTCTGAAATTCTTCATCATCGGTGTGATAACTCTTAATCCTTTCTAGTAAAGATGGTTTGGCAACCATTTGAAAAAGCATTGATGTTTCACCTTCCCTGGTTATTCCCATGTCTATCTTCACTAGATCCATGAAAATTGGATCCCTTTCAATTCTCATCATGTTCAAAACTCCATGGTATTTTCTTCTCAAAGCATCTTCCACCTTGTTTTATTTCCCCGGGTGGTAGTGTATCGTGCAATCATAATCCTTGAGTAATTCAAGCCATCTCCTTTGCCTCATGTTGAGTTCTTTTTGTGAGAAAATATACTTCAAACTCTTGTGATCAGTATAAATCTCACATTTTTCACCATAGAGGTAGTGTCTCCATATCTTCAAAGAAAAGATCACAGCTGCTAACTCAAGATCATGAGTAGGATAGTTTTGTTCATGAATTTTTAACTGTCGTGATGCATAGGCAATAACTCTATCATTCTGCATAAGGACACAACCAAGTCCTTTCTTTGATGCATCACTATAAATAACGAACCCATCATTCCCCGATGGTAGAGTCAATATAGGAGCATTGACTAATCTTCTCTTCAGTTCTTCGAAACATTCTTCACACTCTTTTGTCCAAACAAATTTAACCCCTTTACGTGTGAGCTTCGTTAATGGGTTAGCCAATCGGGCAAAATTCTGGATGAAACGTCGATAATAACCTGCCAAACCAATAAAACTACGTACCTCAGTTATACTCGTAGGTGCTGGCCATTATTGGATTGCCTTGGTCTTAGAAGGATCAATAGAGATTCCATCTTTAGAGACAATATGGCCAAGAAAAGAAATATCCTGAAGCCAGAATTCACACTTGCTAAAATTCCCATATAATTCATGCCTCCTCAGAGTCTTCAAGATAATGCGCAAGTGATTTTCATGATCTTTGTAGGTTTTGGAGTATACCAAGATATCATCAATAAATACCACCACAAATTCATCGAGATACTCCTTGAAAACTCTATTCATCAGATCCATGAATACAGAGGGTGCATTAGTCAATCCAAACGGCATTACGGTAAACTCGTAATGCCCGTACCTGGTTCGAAATGATGTCTTCCTTCTTCACACATAACTGATGGTATCCAGATCGAAGGTAAATCTTTGAAAAGTATTGAGCTCCATGCAGTTGGTCAAATAAATCATCAATACGAGGTAGGGGATACTTGTTCTTTAACGTTATAGCATTGATCTCCCTATAGTCGATACATAACCTCATAGATCCATCTTTCTTTTTAACAAAAAGAACAGGGGATCCCCATGGAGAAACACTAGGGTGAATAAATCCCTTATTACTCAATTCCTCTAGTTGTTTCTTTAGTTCGACTAATTCTACAGTGGCCATTCTATAAGGGGTCTTCGATATAGGCCTTGATCCAGGAATCAAATCAATGGAAAACTCAACTTCTCGTTCTGGAGGATGTCCAGGTAAATCTTCCGGAAATACATCTACAAATTCTTTCACAACAGCTACATCCTCTATTTGAACATTCCTTTCCTCACAGATAGTTATTTCATTCTATTCCTCCCCAATAATTGAATTAAGTTGAGCTACTGGGGGTGGATCTAAATAAGAATTAGGTGGTGACGATTCTGCTCTAAAAATAATGTGTTCCTTATCATTATCATCAAGAATCGTCACCTATTTCTTCTTACAATAAATCTTCGCATCATAGTCCGAAATCCAGTCCATACCGAGGATTATATCAAACTCAATCATAGGTATGACAATGAGATCAGCAGATAAAGAAAATTTATGTGCTCTAATGGGGACTGATTCACAAAACTTTGTTGCAATGATACTTCCCTTAGGAGTTTTAATTGACAACTCCCTTATTAAATAAAATTGGAAATATCTAATTTTATTAGCAAACTGGGAAGATATGAAACAATGTGATGATCCAGAATCAAATAATGCATTTGCTAAACTTGAGGAAACCATTAAATTACCTTCCACCACGTCTTTCGGAGCTTCTACCTCAGCAGTAGTGATAGCATAAGCCTGGCCTTGATCCCTTGGCCTTTTCTGAGGTAAGTTCTCCCGACGCTTAGGACATTCATTTGCATAATGCCCCATCTCCCTGCAATTGTAGCACTGAACGTTGGTAGCTTCCTTCTTCCCCTTGCAATCACGAGCTTGGTGGCCTTTTTCACCACACTTGTAACAGACTCCCATTCCCTTCAAGCAAGTACCAGGGTGTTTCTTCCCGCATTTACCACAGGATGGATATTCAACCTTTCCCTTCTTCCCCTTATTTCCATTCTCAGATTGATCAGCAGGTCTCTTCTTCTCTTTCTTTGCTTTAAAGTCATAAGACTTAGAGAATTCCTTTTCGGTCTTGATAGCACATGAGACAATGTCTTCGTACGATGAAAAGGATTGTGAGACTAATGCTCGACGGAGAAATGGTTTTAACCCATCAAAGAAACGATCAATCTTACTTCTTTGGTTACGTATATAATCACCAGCGTACCTTGCTAACCTTGTAAAGTTAGCCTCATACTTTGTGACATTCTCATCCTCCTTCTGTCTCAGACTTAGAAATTGCCTTTCCATATCTGCTCGATGGTCGCGAGGGAATTATTTTTCTAAAAACAGATCTTTGAACTCCCTCCATTCCATATTTGATACTTCATCATCTTCCTTCATGTTTTGAATCAATGACCACCATTGATCAGCATCTCCAGTGAGGCGGTAAACTGCCATGATAACTTTTTCCCTTTCACTGCTCCCCAATGCCTGAAATATTTTCTCTAGGGAATTTATCCATTGCTCAGCTACTAAGGGATTTGTACTCCCATTGAACGTTGGTGGTTGTTTCCTCATGAATCAATCTAACATTGATCCTCCACGCTGCGGATCAGGGTGCTCCATACGGGTAAGGTTATTATTCATAACCTGAGTAAGTTGTCCCATTATGGTGATTAGCTGATCGGCACCAGTTGCATCACCAGCCCCACTATAATTATCTTGATCAGGAGGGAAATCCCAACATGGAGTGCGTGCATTGATACAGTTTCCATTTCTTCCACTAGGCTCCATTTCTAAACAATGGCATAAACTAGACCAGTTTATGAATCAAAATACATAATCCCATACTTATAAAACACTCAACATAAATTGAAATATTTATGGATATAATCCATAATCATAAAAATGTTTTCTTTGAGGAATTATATACTCATAAACCCTTCATAATGATTTGTAAAGAAAATGAGAGTTATCCTAAGAATATCACCCGGGAGTGTCATAACCAAGAGTGCAGCAAGGCCCGTTGTCGTGCACCAGTTCCCGTTTGAGTCTAGCTCAAAGCGGTGTTTTTGGGTTTTACCCCTAGGTACATCTGTGCCAGAGCCGCCTCTACCTGCTCGTATCTAGACAGGGATGTATTGCTCGGAAAACTCACAAAATCTCTACAATACCAAAATTCTAGGAAGTTCTTCTATACTAATCCTCAAAGTTCATCTTAGGTATACGTGCTCTAATCAGAGTTTATCTAAATATAGCTTCCAAGGTTTGTACTAAACTTCCTCTGATACCAACTGTAACGCCCCGACCCCAGTTACCCAGAGTCGGTTCATTAATTACATAACATTGGCATGATCACAAGAAAGATGAAATCTCGAAAGACCGATTGGTTTAGTAGCCTTGGAAACACTAGATATATTCATAAGTTTTACATTACATCATCAAAATAAAAAAGAACTACTACAACAACATATTGTCTCCATAGTCCACACTATTAACCCCTCATAATATCCCTGCAAGTCATTCATAATTTACTTCTTCACATCCTGGGAAAATAAAACATAGAAAAGGGGTGAGCTAAAATGCCCAGTAAGGATAACAATATAGCGGAAACTTTCATAAATAAGAATAAACATTTAAGGCAATGTATAACTAAAACAAAAGCCTTTTAAATTTTAACTTCAACATAGTATGGCATAAATAAAATGAAATAATGCCATTTACTTATTCACATGGATATTCTACTAATCAAATAATCACATGCAATATCAATAACCACTTTCATAATGATGGAATGCATAATGCCAGACTATCATAACCACATAGCCAATTCCTCGTGCCAAGACTACAAATAAGATTTTTCCAAGGCCTTGTGCCAAGACACTAGTTTGTCTCATGAGACCTACCGATGCATCGAGGAGCTATAGTGGGCTCCACCCATCACATATTAAGTCCAATGCATTCCCATATGAAAAGGTTTAAACATAACATAAACATTCGTATTAAAACTAGCATACAAAATGTCAATACTTTCACCATAAACCATGAATGGTATATAAAAAAAATAGCACATCCACAGTCAAACATATCACAAAACCTTCAATACAATATAATAGTTTTGTATCATAATATATCATCCTCAAATAAGCGTAAAATCCATTAAAGGATGTTGACATAGATGAAATCAAAACTCTTTTTAAAGAAATATCTCTTTCTATTTTGAAATCATTTAAGAGACATATATTTAAAAAATAAAACATTTTCTTTGAAAATATTCTTATAAGCTTATAAGGGAATCTTTGACGATTTTATAATGGCGGAAAATAACCGCACCCGCCGTATAAGTTAAAAAAAACATTCTTATCTTAATTCTGTCGAAAAGGTTAAAAAGCACCTTGTTTGGAAAACGACGGAAAGATTCCCTTATAAACCTCTTATAAAAAGTAAAACAAGGGTATAAATGACTTTAAACCATATTTTTTTAAATATTAAAAATGTTTTGAAATACATTTTGAAGAAACATGGATGTGGATGATAACGAGATCCCAGTAGATTATTACGTATAAACAACCTCGGATAATGAAGAGATTGTGAAATAACCCTTACCAATTTGGTAACTTATGAGACATACAACCCATGAAAGAGGTATCGTACAATGAATATGTAAATACACATAAATTAGAGTGTATTACACAAAGAATATAATTATGGGCAGTACATACACCACACAAAAGTTGATGGTGGCAATATGGCATGAATCTCACGGGAATAAGGAGTGAGATGAAAACCCCTTACCTTGTACTTTTCCTTGGTTGGGGTAGGTTAACCTCCTGTATAATGGTGAAATAATTGTTATTAAATTATAAAATAATCATATACATTAATATGATATCATATATGATCTTTTAATATTGATTTGATAATAATATCTTAGTATTATCGTTGTTTCGGGTGTTAACTTACTTGTTTTATTTTATATGTTTTGTTACATAATCCATGTTTGTAATGGATAGGTTGTATATTATTCATATCCAGAATGATATCAAGTCCTTAAACATCATTTTTAAATCATCAAATGATAATTATACTTGAATGGATACGATGGAGAATGAATCTTATCACGTTTGTGGAGACAGTAGTCCGTACGTACGCACGAGCGACAATATCATTCTTTTGATATTAAAATAATATATAAATGGATGTTATATCATATATAAAGAATAATTAACATGTTTTATTTATTATTTACATGAGTTTCACATCATTATTATACCCATCCAAATAATAATATATTGAATAACAATTACACCACGACGTGGAGACGGTAAGCCGTACGTACGCACGTATGGTGACATGTTATTCAAAGGGTGGATAGAATACTGAATATGGTTGTACCATATTTATAATAACATCACAGTATATGTGAGATACTGGAGTTATTATTTTAGAATGGTAAGAACAAAGAAAGAAGAAGTGGAAGAAGAAAGGAACTTGAAAAGGGGTGCTGAAAACATTACCTCTTCTTCGGGTTCTTCCTTTTGATTTTATCAAAAGGGATCCTTAGGTTGGATTTCTGATCAAAATAAGGCCTCTAGGTTGTAGTGCGGGAAGTTGGGAGAGTATTTGGGCAGAGTTTGGCCGAGCCAAGTGGCTTGAGAGGTGTGAGGAATTAGTAGAAGTGGTCTCCTTTTATAAGGGAGAGGAGGGGCTCTTTAGGAAAGAGTGAAAGTATTACTTTATAATATAATTATATTCAGTTTATAATGGTCCAAAAATCATTGAGGTCGAAGATAAGATGACTCATTTTATAAATAACATCAACCAATAAGAATTGGACAGGTTTTAGATAATAGTTTAATCATTATAATCTTATTTATTTAAATGATTTATTAATGAGGTAAACATTGCATCATTATTGTGTCATTAATAATTTAAATTATTTGATGTCTAAAAATTATAAATAAAATATCATTATGTAGGAAATATTTTTATCTTTCTAATGAATATTTATAATCGAAAATCCAACATGTATAACCCTATGTAAAAATTGTTCTTCTAAAAGATGTAAGCTTATGCCATTTTTATTTTTATTTTAACTTTATTAATATAATGTGTCCCTACCACATACAAGTGGCTCTAAGGGGTCCCCAAATCAACCCAAGGATGCCCATGGTCGGGTATGTGTCCACCAATAAGGTTAGGACACGTTTTAGGGTAATTTTGTATTATTATAATATTATTTTTTTAACCCTTATTTACCGGATTTACCTTTTAACCATGGTAAATAAAATATTTACCGCAGTAATTATTCAAAACGTGTAAAAATAAAAGTTAACTATTTACATAATTTGGACATCCTGATTAAAAATATGTAATCTATTTTTCCAAATTCAAAACACAGAAGTGGAAGAAATTAATTTAAAATTAATTCCCGTTGTTAAAATAAAAAGCGTGTTTTTAAGAGATAATAACTATCAAAAGATTGACACTTGTTTATGTCTGGTTTAATTGTGAAATTATGTACAATGACAAACATTAAATTTAATGGTAAAAATATATTCTAAATATAATTTAAATCCAATCAAATTCATAATTTATCAATATTAATTATTTTGATTAAAAAAGTTGATTTTAATTAAAATTTAGTAATTTTCACTATTCATCAAAATATAAAAGTTATCCGAAAAGTACCAAAATTTCACCCTATGCTAATTTCAATATTCCGAATCCAAAAATGAAGTCCATTTTGAAATATAAAACATATATGATTTCAAAAAGTAGGTATTACTATTCAGAACGACTAGTTTAATTAGTTGTGGTGTGTGTTAGAACTTGAGGTTGCGTACAACACACGCTATCGCATTATTCGAAGGGAAACGTACCGTGGAAGCTTGGGGTGTTACAATCATCACTTACCATCTCATCATATTTCCATGGGTTAATCACATACACTATGTTACATGGTTCTAGGGACAACAATCAAATGCAAGAGGTTAAACACATGGTTATCCTATCTCACTTGGACTAACCCCCTCATAGAAACCATAACCTCACCTCGATGAATCAGTCAGGGTGGAGGAAAACGTTAGGAGAAAAGAGCAGCAGTCCCCATTCCTAACCCGTGCATTTAAGGTGGAGTTTAAAACCTCAGTCTTCACTCGACCAGTGGGAATAGATCCTAAATTCATACCCCCCACTACCATGCCATGTTCACATGCTTATATATATATCTATATGAAATCATAAACCCACTACATCATTTCCCTTTGAGAAACACCATTCACAACAAACCACATAGTAATTCACATCAATCCTTAACCCATTAACACATTACCATTTCACATCATTTTTCATTCACCCAATTCCCATGTGTTATGTCTATCTCACTATTCATTGAACACTAGACCCATAACCTATCCCGTTATGGTCTTTAATCAATTTACACATTAACCCATTTAACTTGTTCATCATTTCCAAGAATCAACCATTCAACCCATTCCAAATATCCCGTAGGTTATTGTCATGTCTAGGTACATCAACTAACTACTATTCCAAGTTCAACCGATCATGCCAACACATTCTTCAAGGTCTCTGCCATATATCACAACAAGGTCGCTTGTTTAATAACAATTCATTTTTCCGGGAATGCCGGCGCTTCCCATGGATGGCCCCAAAATAGGTCAATTCAATCCTAACACATACCATAGGGATAGTGAGGGTTCCCATTTTCCATTTCAAACACCTTTATTACCAAACATGCCATGGTTATTCAAAACATAACTGAGGGGAAACAATAACATAACTAAACATGCACAAATACCCAAATAACCATGGGATATAACTTGTAGACCACCTACCTCGAAACCGTGGTTGATCACACTCTCAATCGAGTCTTTAGACCTCGATCCAACCAACCTTTAGAGCTTTAACCAAAAACTCACCCAAAAGATAGGGTTTTATAGTTTCGTAATAGGAGGGAGAGAAGGTAAAAACCCTAAACCAAAAAGAGAAGAAAAGATGTGAATAGCCTTACCTGACTCTTTGATCTGCATCCACCAGCACCAAAAACACCTTAGACATGAGGGAGATCGATCTCTTGGAGCTCTTGGGCGATTTTGTTCGCTCCTAGGGTGAAGTGGGAGGAAATAAGAGGAAAACCCAAGTGGGTTCTTAAAATCCCGGAGGGGAAATTTTGTAAATTTTCCAAAATTTAAGAGGATTCACGGTTTGGCCACACTTTTTGAAAAACCGTGCGCAAACTGTGCACAAGCTACTGTCCGAAGGGGGAGGGGTTGCACGGTTTGCCTGGGCAGGCCACACGGTTTGCCCTAGCCATGCGCACATCATGCGCCCTGGCTTTTCTTGCCCAGATTTCCTTTCTTTCATCGCCCAAGCCCCCAGAACACCCCCAAGGCCTCTCATACTCTCAGAATACATCCCTTGAATCCTGAAACAAGGGATTCAACCAAAACATAATGAAAAAATACCTTTACAAAACTGGGATCCTACATGGATTATCAACCAGGAATTCCAAATAATGATATGAATGGTTCCTGATACAGATAGATAAGCTATAACATTTAATTATCAATCAATATTATATAATTATGACTCGACAAGTTTTCCATTGAACCACATTTGGGCGAACCTATGTTTTTCTATTTCCATCGTATATAGTGTGGTTGAGCTGTCCTTCTTGTTCGTTATCACACACACATGTCAGAGACAAATTAATCTCTCCATGACACAACATCCCTTTGACCCCCCCTATGACCACACTAATGAGAAAAACCACACATCCCTATCAAAATCGATCATGAATCACTAGATAATTTCATCTAAATGAGCCCTTATCTATGTTAAAGCACATCCAAGCCTCATTTGACCAAATGAAATTTTGCAAAAGAGATAGACTCATCACCACAGAGGACCTACCTATATAAATAATTGGCCCCCACTAGATTTAATGATGGTATTATCCAGGATAAATTTAATACACCTACACAAAATATATGTTTTTTATTGGTTTCATTCTTGGGAATTGATGTAGGATCCAGAGGCCCCTTTTCATATAGTCTAGACCCCAACTACCCAATGTAGTCTACATGGTTTCATATTTTACTTTTTAACTATTTCACCACATGTGATACACAGGATTTATCAATTCATGTTAAATGTGATTTAAATACATTTGATGTAATGGAATTAATGCGTTTGACGATGAATAATGATAGGTACACAATATTTGTATGAATTCACATGATTTATCAAGATCTGTTACCTTGATAATAGACATGTAAATATTATTTATATTGGTTTCATATACTTATATGATACTTTCCTATATAATTTGATAGTGGAATATTATTTAACCCTTTCTCTAAATAGATGGAAATAAAAATTTATGGTGCCTAAAGTCTAAATACACCATTTTATTAGTAAAATGAAATGAAATCTAAAACCTATAAATTTTTTTTAATCCAGAAACTAATTAATTAATATTTTACTCAATTAAACATTAGTTTTAAAATTATTACTGAGAAATAATTGATATGGAATGAATTTGATCCAATTAGTATGTTTGTTTCCCTTGAGTATGACCAGATAAGTCTAGAGATAGTGAAAATGAGTTATGATACATAGTTTATTGTTTGAAAATGAATATAATAATGATATAAATGTTAATGTTTTCCATAAATTAAAATATAAAAACTCATTATAGTAATGTGTTATGAGGTTTTAGTTATTAACATAATATGGAATCCTCCGTGATGGCCTCTGTTTGAGCACAAGGAGAGTAGTGAAGAGAAAACACCACTAATGGGTAAGACAAATCCTCCTTTATCACTAGACATAGTAGTGGATGTTTTACCCCATGGGAATTTGATTAGACTTATATAGTTGATGGAGAGTGAGGCTACGCTAGTTGCGCCAATGATTTTGGATCCTACCAATGAGTTTCATTTTAAAAAATATACCTAATTATTAGCGGAGGGTTATCCATAGGTGTAATTCATGTAATATAGGTATGAAATCATTGACCATTTTGTGAGACCTCGAGATATGAGGTTGTATCTCACCATATATACACTTCATGGACCTATAAATCATTAGTGGAATATTGTAAACCAATAAGACTAGTGTGTTGATATTTCTTGGAATGACATTTAAGCTAGATTCTTCCACAATTTCATTCTTAAAACCCTACGGGATGAAAGAGAGAGGTGATTTATAACCCACTCACAAGGAGGTATGTTAGTGATGTATTATTTCTCTCTATTTATTGATTTTATTTATTTTACCTAATGATACTAGAGAATCTTATGGCAATAATAATATTTTTTTGAAGATGGAATCAGGTATGTCATACGAGATTAATTAAATATTTTTTAAATATGTTTATTATCAAAGTTGGTGAATCAGACCCTAATTATAAAATGTTATATGATATAGTAAACTATCCTTTAATATAATTGATTTTTTTTGACAATAAATTATTTTCATGTATTCCTAGTGTACATTCTGATTAAGATATTCAAAAAATTTGGTAATCACAATTACCTAAATAAATACTACATCACAAGGTGGAAACATAGACTTATTATCATTTTCTTCCTTCAATAAAAAAAATTCAAGATATTAAATTTATTTATTTTTTTACATATATTCATAACTTTCATATTATCACAATCATTTACCTTACTCATCCATAACCCCAATGACAAAAATTCTAATAAATGGATAAAAAAATTAATTAATGGACATATAATAAAAAATAATAAAACCCATTAGTCCTTGAATACTCATATAAATTATTCATTTTAAAATAAATATTGTGTTAAAATAATAAGTGTATTAAAAAATAAATTAAATTTACATACCGATGATTTATACAAAATAATTTATATAAATCATTAATGGAATTATTTAAACTCATAAATAATTCATTTTAGTCACTAAAAATATAAAAATACTTGTTACAAAATATATACACTTCACACATAAAGAAGTCACATAAACATCCTGTTAAAACTATTTACATTCCCTTAACTATTGAAATCCTAAAATTTACATCCAAACCGTAGAAATCATAGATAAATAATGTAGGTAACTTGTGTCATAATCATAATATAACTATTAAAATAACTCTTACACATGGAATAACCTTCTAAGTGAATTATAATAATCTTGTATCAGAAACCTAATCTGTTAACTCCAAACTTTTACCCAATGTGTTAGAGATAAATATCATGGTCACCCATCAGCATGAACAGTATCAAGATCCCTTGACATCATGATCTACAACATAATTTTCCATCCTCATATAAATATCCCAAAAACTATAACATAATTATAATACATGGAATATTTCATTTAATTTATCATAATTATACAAATATTCCTTTCACCCCTATGAAAGTCATTTCTGGATATCGATATATCCATTCTATTTCAATCCCCATTAGAAAATATCCATACCAAAGCAAATGAGGGTTGTTATTTGAGTTAAATATGAAAACATGTAATAGAAATTAAATATCTAATAAAAGTAATGATTGAGGCCAAAACCATTGATTCCCTATACTGTAATATAAAAAATCATTTTTTCCTTTTTTGGTTAAGTTTCTTATAAAATACAACAAATAATTACTGTTGAAAACCATCGAATGAAACTCAAAAATGAAATGAAATTAGCTTTACAAATCATTTATTCCCATATAACTAAATCAACAAAATTAATTTAATAATATGGAGATGAAATAAATATAAATTTAAAATAAATATTAAAAATATTAAAAATATTTTTTTTATGGAAAAGTGTATCTTAAATTGATCCCAAGTTAACGTATATATTACTTACCAAGATGAATAATAAACTTCTCGAAATTATTAACTTACAAAATGAAAATTTTCATGTTTATTATTATTTTATTTTATTCATTACCATGTTATATGCTAATATTTATCTAATTATGTTTCCATCAGCGGTTTTGATGATATTTCACTCATATGCCCAATATGAATTTCATACGTTGACTATAGTCAATGTTTTATTTATTCAAATCATCCCAAGAATATTATTCATTGTATAATTTAAATTTTTATACATAAATTATAATTTTAATACCATCCATGAAAGGTGATGATTTAATAATAACTATGTTGTAATTATGGAGATGGAAGGTTATACGTATGCATGAATAATGTTATAAAATTTTAAATAACATGATGAAAATAAGGTATGTAATATTTTACCAGAATAAATTTTTTAATACTTCATAAATATCATATTATAACATTTTATATGATAATTATTTTCATCTATCTAATGTGGTCATAAAAAAAGAATCATGTCACTTTATGGTGGTGGTTATCTAGACATACACACGAATGATATAATCAGTTTTCAATTGATTACTGTTATAAAAAATGATGATATATAATTTTTAAATAATGATAAATATTTAATGAATATCATATATTGGAATAAAATCCATCATTATAATTATCCCTATTATATAGTGATGGAAAACAATTATATCGGTTTGTGGGGAGGTAGTCCTCTATACAAATGAATTTTGGTTCCATTTCCCATTTGATGGAAGAGTAAGATAGATATAGGGTAGGAAACTGACATAACAACATTTAAATATATTAAATATATTTATTTTAGAATTTAATTATGACTTATTAATAGTAGAATGATTTAAAAAGAAAATAAAACAAAAACAATCAGTTATTAATTAAAACACTTCTTAAAAAACTACTTTAGTTTTATAACTAAATCCTTCCATGGGTTATTTTCGGATCGAACCAAGTCCTATAATATGGGAGGATGAATTTTATGAAGGGGTTTTTTCTGTTATTATGTAAACCAAAAGTCTCATTATGTGTGGTCATTATAGTAGACTGGGTTCTCTTTTGCATTTGGGGGAGAGGACACACATTCAATTTTTAAAAATATTAAAATATATTTTTCCTCACTCAAAAACAAATAATCAAAAAAGGGCCATTTATAATGTAAATATGAGATTGGGGTTAAATATTCACATATATTATAATTTATTCATGTCTCTATTAAACATAAAATTTTTCAATTTTGTTCAACTCCACTGAAAAATTATTTTAACCTTGAAATTTGTTACATATTTGTATAATTTTTAATTTTCATTATTACCAAAATTTAAGTTAAAATTATTATATAACATTAATTATGATTATTAAAAAGTATAAATACTTATTATGAAATTAAATTCACAAATTCGGATTTATTTAATATAAAAATTAAACACACTAAATTAGATGAAAATATAATATTACAGAAAAATTGAGTTTCTACACATAAATGTGTTTATAACAAATTTATCAACAATGTTGACCCCAATAAAATTATTATATTTATTTTACTAATAATGAATTATTTATAATTTAAAACTAATCATATTAATAATATTTATTTGAAAAGTTTTTTATATGAATATATAGCTTTTATAAAAAATTAATAATTCATTATTAATTTAAAAATCAATATTGTTTAAAAAAATCTGAATAACTCACTAATATATAATTTTTAAATGAAAAATAATTTTTTTTTTAAATTTGTGTCAAATTAAAATTTAATAATTTTCAAATAATTATTTTAAAAATATCAAATTTTTTATATCACCCCAATTTTGTTATAAATAATGATTTTATCATATTGACTAAAATATACCAAAAAATATTATAATGAATATCAAATTATATACTATAGATAATTTATATTAATAAGACATGAAAAAGATTTATCTTAAAATTACATGGTATTTTAAATTATTCTTCCCTTTTGGAAATAACATCTTAATAATTTTATTCAAATTTTAATAATTGGTAATATTTTTCCATCATAGAATTTTCTAATTCACATTTTTATTATTAGATCATTTAGTTTCTCAAAAAACCATAACATGTAAAATAAATTATTTCTAAAACACATACTCTATATATTCAATATTTTATATTATATATTCCTCATAATAAATGTTTCTTTCTAACCAAACAACTTCATGCCATAGAACATGAGTTGCATTCAACACATGTTTCCATAATAATGAAAAATGAGATATGTCATGTACTCGGGAAAAAATCGGATGAAGGAAACATTATAAGAGAACAATATACTATTTAATATTCTTTCATATTCTATAATTATCTGAAGACATAACTTTTAATTTTTACCCAAATAGGATAAATTTTTTCGTAGGGGATCATATTTATAAAATTAATTCCCAACCTTAAAAGAATAATATTTCACCCTGTTTTTTGAATAAATTTCTATTCCTAATATGAGACATCTTGATGCGATACCAAATAAAATTCATCTTATCGCCAATTTCTTTTACTTATTAATTTTCTAAAATCATAATTTCCTTTAATTCATCACTTAATTCGTTAATTTCAAAAAAATTACAATCTAAAGACTCAAAATTTCCCATCTATATACTGGAATGCAAGTGGTTATTATATGAGAAAACTACCAAATTTATATGTTAATAGATGATCCATAAATAATCCCTTGAAAATTATTGATTCATATCATTCAAATTTGGAATCATTTGCTATGAATGTTCATCCGATTGAGAATGATAAGCTTCACTAAAATTTAAATCATCAACCAACAACATCTTAAATCCTTTTATAATATTAGAGGGGAATTTGTTTTCACGATATAATATTAAGGAAATAGGAAATCCATGTAATGTAATTATATCTTTAAGATAATGATTAGAATGTTGATCTAAGAACATATTATCTCTAATTGGAAGAAATTTTTCATATTTAGTTTATTAATCAACAAGTTACCCAAATCACATTATTACCTCGAGATGTCTTTATAAATAACATAAGGAATTCCATAGTTATATTTTACCATATCCACATTGGTACTAGAAGTGGATGAAGAATCGCCTTCAGTAACATGGTGTCAGCTTCAATATATTTTTAATTGAATCATTTCAATGTAAAATTTACAAAATCATCATCCTTATTTCACATCAAAAATGTTCATGATGGTCTCAATACACTTTTTTTATTCTCGTATTATTTGAAAAATGGGATCTATAAGCCCTGAAAAATAGTTATTTATTTAACTGGGGGAAACATAAAGAACATAAACATTTCAATAATCTCAAAACCCCTTTATTTTAATTATTAAATTTAAGAATCATATCATTATTAACCAATTCATCATTTTCCTATCAAACATTTTCTTCCATTTGTTATTAATAAATTCAATACAAAAAAAATTCAATTTCAATGACACCTAAAACAAAATATAATGATTACATTCAGGAATAGCTTCTAAGACAAAATTCATTAAATCTCTAACTAAGGGATTATGTTCCATTGTAAAATTTGTTAATATAACATTTTTTATTCTGAATTATAGCATCCACCACTATGTATACTTTATTTACATAGTAAAAAAATTAATGTACTAATATTTTATTAATTACATTCTTGTTATCATCTCATGATCAAATATTTATGAGTTTATATACACCTCAAACATATATTATAAGTATTTATTTCAGACTTTTATCTTATAATTTATGTATGAAAACTATTAAAGAAATGACTATGACAATTCATTCTAGGCCTTTTGTTGGATAAATTTTCTCATGAGGTTTTAATTGATAAATGTATGAGAAATTAGCTAACTATTCAGAATTGGAACATATACCATTTATTTCAATGAATCATCTCTATGGATTAAAAACTCACCATTTTTGGACTGCATGGACAAAAATGGGGAAATCACTTATCTTATTTTAAATTCCTAGTAATATTTATCTATTTCCCATTTCCCAATAAACCTAAAAAATTCCATTTTAAAATTAATATTGTTCTAGATAACCATGTAATGTCTTCAACAAACCATTTGAAATTTCATTTTATTCCAATAAAACTATGAATTTATGGTGTTGATTGTTCATTAAACAGATTAGTTTTATCATGATGAATTATTGTGACATATTTGTTTATTTTATTTCAACAGAATGAAATATACTATAAAATAACCACAACTAAAAAATAATTATATTTTTTTCGAGGTTTATTGAATAATCCTTACTAATTTTCCCCATATTACTAACTTTTTATTGACAAAAAACCCCTCAAGCTAGCATTTGTATGTTTTATGAAAGATTATTTTTGTTAATTTAGAAGGTTTCTAATGTTAATTTCGAATTTCAAGAGATATATTTGAAAAGGTATATTGGTAAATATCTACCAAAAATGATTGAATTCTTTATAGGTGGTACAAAGAAATATGTATAAAAGGTGTAACTATTACCTAGTGTTTCCAATTAGTTTTTCAAGAATTTGAAGGGTGTATAAAGAATCATGAAATTCGGAATTACATGAGTGACACATAAAAATATTTAAAAGGCATGAATTTTCAAAGGGTTTTATGTTTCATGAATTTCAGGTTATTCACAACAAATACTTTTTTTCATGAATTTGTGGATGATCTATAAACAGGGATGACTGCTAAGGGTTTATAGTAATCTATGAGACTACAAAAATCATCAAGAATGGGAAAAAATTTGATGATTCTTAATTAAGATTAGGTGGGTGAGAAGAAACACTGGAATTATTTGAAAAAGGTTAATATGTGGTTAATAGATTAATTAAATATGGGAAAATTCATTAAATAGTATTCTATCCTGATCATTTGAAATTGAAAGGCTCATAGAAAATTAAAATCTTTTTAATTAATAAAGTTGGTTCATGTAGGATTTTTATTTTGTGAATATTTTCTTCAAATCAATTATTTTATAGATAAAGTGAGTTCCCCAAGCATAATTGAGCTTCATCAAATTAGTAATCATCATAATGTCTATGTGAGATTCAAAAAAAAAGTTCTTTATAGAGTATGTGTCATATTTATGAAAGGGTTAAGATTTTTGAAAGCTACGTGAGGTTTGTAAAAGAAGTGAGGTTCACAAAAGATGGGAGATTCATGAAATAATAATATACATGGGAAGAATTAGGATGTTTGGTAATGTCTGTAAAATGGGGTTTCTCATAAATAAAAATTTCATGCGAATCAGAATGGATTTACTATTAAATTTGTATAAAAATACTTATAATCATATGAATGATATTAAATCATAACAATGCAATAAATGAGATATGAAACATGTATACTCAATTGATGAAAATAATAATTATATGAATAAGTAGTGAACAAGAATTAGTTGTGAGATATTTGAGATATTGAATTTTTATTTTCAATAAACCATGTAGGATAGTGAGTCCTTTAGGAACATTATAAGGGAATTGAGCCCCATAATGAGTGACCTAGCATAATCCAACAAATAATTAGTATAGTGATTTTGGTGGACCAATAAACTGGTGAATGAATTCTAATTGTACTAGACCATAGTGGTGAACTAATTAAAAAATTATTGTGTCCTATTTCATAAATTATTACTTTACTTTATATGCATCATCATCCAATAATGTTGGAAAGGTTAAGATCAATATAAACTTTTAAGAGAAACTATGTAACCCTTATAATAAATATGTCATGATAAATTAGGAAGGATATTTTTTGAAAAGAATATTTATACCCGGACTCACCCACATTAATTTTATATTATCCCCTTTTGAGGCTAAAATTTTTATAATAAACAATAATTTAATCAATAAATACAACCACATACATAACCATATATTTCTAGGAAACACTATTTATTTGATTTTTGAAAATAAATGGTCTATTTTATAACCGAAAGTGAAAACTAATAACACATAATGATCATACCTAGTTTGAAACTCTGTATTTGGGATATCATTATCCTTCATATTTTGTCAAATGTACTGAAAACTGACATCAACTATCTAAAAATAATGACCGCTATAGAGATTATAAAAGAAGTCACAGATATGTATAAATAGTTACTTATTCTTAAAAATGATTTCATAGAATTAAATTTTTTCAATATAATGACACATTAAACCATATTTATTTTTAATAATCAAAATAAGATAAATCCAATGTGATGTGATGCGATGAATGCCACATTTTTTCAAACACTCTTAATGCTTCAATGACTGTTCTAGAGGATCTAGTTGACCCTTTCGATAAAATAGTTTTGACAAGTTTTTATGTGTCTAACAATAATTACACATTAATACCACTATCTAAATAAGTTATAATAAAAATAAAATCTTTATAAAACATCTAAAGATTGTTTTACTATTGGATCATCATTAATCTAAATAGTTTCTTTATTTTCAAAAACCAATGAATAGTAACTATAATTTCTATATATTTTCATGTTCTTATCCTATTGATATTCCATCAAACATATTAACTTATTATTATATGAAATTATTTTATCATGTCATAAAATATATTCTTTTTTACTACAATATATTGTAAAATGATAAACTGAATGCCAATCCATACCCATAATAACGTCAAATTCTTTAATGGTCTCGAAAAAAAGGATTATAGATAAAAAATATTCCACGTATAATAATAATAACATTGTAGATTTTTACCGAATTAAACCCCCATATTTTTTTAGTAAAATTCATCAATTAAATTATTTAAGGATAAATTTCTAATTTACAAGTAGTTTATCGAGAACAGATATAATGTTTATCCCTAAATCAAATAAGACATTTAAATAATATGAATAAAAAGTAACGTGATTGTAACACATAATTTAAGGACCCAAAATCTTACAATTTATTTTAAAACAATGTTATAAAACCCTTATGATTATAGTCATTTCACAATTAATTTCACCACACCCTTTTCTCATTACATTTAAAAATAATAATATATGTTTATAGAAATTGGTCATATCACTAAGAAGATATTAGTACATTTAATAATGAGACATTAAAATCAAAACATGTCATATGAACTTTAATAATTTCTAATGGAATTCCCTAGTGTTTTTCTTGACACACATATCACATACTTATAACATGATTTTATTATATTCCGATTTCTTCAATCTATTCCTCCCATTTTCCTTCTATGGCGATCTATTTTTATTATTTTTCTCATATATTACAAGGTCATCATTAAAAAAAATTATACCTTCTTATTATAGTAAATAGGATTCACATATAATTTAAAATAAATATGATGAAATGTTATTCAGTGTATGGGCTTCGATCAAGAGTAAAAATAATTAATTTTACTATAAATTTCCTGAAAAAATATTGTGTTTACCTTGACAATCAGGATAAGTATTATTCATACATTTCCACAGAATATTTCTCCTTGTATACAAATTCCATGAATTTTTTTAATCCTAATGTCAATAAACATTGATTTTTTTGGGGGAAAAATATTCTAAAATGGATCTCATTCTATATATTCAATATCATCCCATTCTCTATTATTCTTAACCACTGACCACCATTTATAAGATTCAACTTAGAAATGGTAAAAGAAGAGTTACCTATTTAGTCATCGAAATTTTTTTATTTCAAATATCTTTTATAGTGATTTAATCCATCGCTTAGAACCATATATTTTTACAATCCATAGAATATTTGAGGGTGTTTTAAAAAAAAATTAAACAATATTAACATATTCATCGGTTGTAGATTTGGATTACCTCTATAATGGACAAAAAAATCATTTCCTATAACATCTAATACATCACAAAGAATAACAACATAGTTTTAATTGTGACGATTGATTGTTTCTAATTTGGAAGGGTTTTGTTCTCTTTTTTCATTCCTTCATAATCATCTCTATATCCAATATAATTTTTTTTAATAACATATATAGTTTAGATAATGAATCGTGGTAACATTCAAATTCAATATCCTAAAATCCACAAATTAAAATTATATAATTGTATTTACCTACTTTACCATAACCTCTATATGTATTTAGAACATTACTTTGATATCAACTATAATGATCTGAACATATTTAATATGTAAATTTATTCAATAGAAAAGAATTTAATTTTTTGTTATTCCTAGAGATAGATTATGTCTATAGTTTTCTATAATTAGTTAATCACCCTAACAAAATATAATATTAAACCTAAATGTTGATACATATTCTATGTTTTTTTCAAAAAATACAGAACATTTATGATGTAAAAGTTCCATTTTTATTAAATGGATTATCAATTATAATTTAATACATCCTTGTACAAACTCATTCTTTAAATATAGTGAGAAAATTTTGAAAATTTTATTTGAGAAAAAAAATTAACAATTTAAATATAAATATAAATAATGATACTTCTTATTCCCTAAATACTTATATAATTTTTCTCCTTTAAAAACTTTTATCTGAAGATATATATTTTCATACCCTTATATTTTCATAACCTAACATAGGTCAAAATCAATAACTTGATTTTTTCATAATATTTTTCTTAAGAAATATTAAAGAAAAAAATAATAATATTAATTTATTATTTAAACTCATGAAAATTTCATGAAAATGTTTTCAAAATGTTATAAATTTTACCCTTATTAAGTACCATATAATTATTTTTAAACTCATAAGTATAAAAATAGACATTATCAAGACTCTAAAATTTAATATTTAGAACAAATATGTGATGAAATTCAAGGAGACATTAAAATTGAAAATCCTTTATCATAAAATGAAAAAGTGTTTATATATCTATATAATTTAATAGTTATTTTATATAAGAACTAACAAATGGGTTATTTATCAGCGCTTTCCCCATATATGACATTCAGTGTCTATAGTGAGCATACGAGGTGAATAAGGGAGATTCATTCACTAATAATAATGAGAATTATGTGGATGTTACTAAGGATGGTGATTAAAGGGATTCTGGAGATAGAGGTGGATGCAATAGGCATGTACATCTGATGATAGCTGACTAGGTTTTTTGGGGCGACAGAACCTAATAGACAATGTCGGGGATCCTGGACACAAGTAAGTGGGTCTTGCCTATGGTTCATAATCAGGATTAATGGAACTTCTATTGTGTGATTTATTAGTTAAAATTTATATAGTTATTATATATTCCTATATAAGTTAAAAAATAAGGGCCATATGTTGGGTTCTCATCTATAGGGGTGTTAATGGGATTCACATCATAGGGAAACATTTTGTGTGTGTGTGTGTGTTTTGTTTGTAATTGTACCCCAACATCTAATATATATATATATATATTGAAATTTTGATATTAATTTTTAATTATAATACTAATTAAAAATATAAAAAGAATTATTAGTTATGTTTTTAATTAATAATTAATATAAATTATATTGTTAAATAATTGATTTATTATGTATATTATCATTGATTAGTAATATAAATTACTTAAATAGTTGTTAATAATTATATCATTCAACTAAAATGAAACTTCTTTATTGAAAACATGAACATAGAGTCATACCAACCACATCTCAATTCATATTTATTTTAGGATGATCTGAAGTAGTTACAAATGAAATATAAATCATTCTAATAATGTTTTACGAAAACATGGTTATGTTTTCATAGTTCCGTCCATGTGAAATGAATTATAATATAAAATAAAAATTATCTTGAAAAGATGAACTATGATTCATACTATATACATCATGTGTCATATTGATGTGTTTTCAATTAATATATGTACAATATGAATTATGGGTCATTTTTTTAACAACCTAATACCCTCCCATTAGAATTAATATGTAAAAAACAAAACCTTTAAATTTATACCGTTGATATTGATAAATGTGACCCAATATTTTCCATCAAAACATAAAACATAAAAAACAACTATTGTATAACTTACATTCCAATTGAAATTTTAGATTTATAGTTTTAGATAATTTCTACAAACTCTTATATATCATATAATAATCGATAATTATGCCACTTGATATATATCATATTACTAAATTTCATCTGGTCAAGAACCATTCCTAGACATATCTTACCTAAAATCCATATTCGTAAACCAGGTAAAAGGAAACATTATAAAGGCAGAGATCATATTTCTAGTATGGGTAAGGACATGTGATTTCAAGGACTATGCAATCATAACATGAGAATATGAGTATATACATAATAATTATAATTTTCACATTATGTATGAAAAAAAAAATCTTGAGTCATAGAATAATTTTTTGAACTTTATAATACATGAATGATAAAATAATAGATGAACTCTATGTGGGAATAACATAGGAGAAGTATGTGACAAATAACCATAAAAAATCCATCGGTGTCTACACATCCTAATAGGGACAAACCGCCACCCCCAATGGAATCCCATTCATCATAGTAGAATGGATTCACTCCCAAAACCATTATATATGTCAAGGATCACTCCCAAGACTATCATTGATGAAAAATTCCATTACTTAATCAATTTCACTCTTCATTTCAGTCATATATGTCTCATGTGAATAAATTATCACCCAGTGCATTGGATGGAGATAAAGGTTCCACCAATCACATAACGACAACCATACATATGTGTTTTAGAAGAACATAAATCATTCATCAAATTAGAACACATGAAATTAAACGGGTTTCATATAAATTTCAACATTCCATAACCTTTTGTAACATACTAGTATTCATAAAATAAATTTAATCATAATCATAAACTTTCTCGAGAAATAATAATGGTGTTATCTGTTTATTATATACCCAATAAAGCTTTTTGTAAAATCAAATTTTTTCTACATAGATGGAAAATGAATCAAAAATAAAACATTAATTAGTTTTTTAGGAAAATATATATTCTCTTTTAAAATCATTTTTTGGATTATCATTGAAATTACCAAGGAAACAATTTTCTTTGAAAATAACTATTTAAGAATATATAAGAAGATTCAAATCAATAAGGCATTATGAAATCAATAAAATAGAATCATTTAATTTTTTTAAAAAATATCTACTTCCATATTCTGTCATAAAATTCACAGTGTAAATTTTTTTGGAAATTGATTAAAATATTCCATTCAACATGGTTTTAAAAATTAATCCCATATAAATATAGATTTAAAATATAATAAATGTATAGAAAAAAAATCATATTTTCAATGTGTTTAGAAAACACAGGAATAAAAAAGAATTATTTCCCTCTTCAAAAAATCTCTAATTATATTGACATATTGAAATAAAGAATTTCCACTTTAGTAACTTTTTAATCATATTCTGTATGAATGGAAAAAAATATTGATAGATTAGTAAATCACTAAAAACTAAAATGATATATCGAAAATTTCATTTGTCGGAATTATTTACAGCACTGAAAAAATGTTGAATATATCATTTTAACTATAGAAATAAAAGTGAAATGAAGATCCCATAGAATAGTCATATCGTTGAATTAATCATTAATGAAATGATTTGATTACATGTAAATATTGTAAATCCTCACAATACTAGTTGAATTAAAACATATGATGATAAAAAATCATTTAAAAAATTATATTCAAATTAAATAATCAATTATGTAAATTCTTAACCAAAATAATGGAAATCTGATTAATTAATATGTTACCTTAAATTATAAATAATTATATGCATTATTTATATTCCTCTTCTTTATAAAATCACATTTTGTTAACACATCAATACCATTCAGGGTGGATCTATTCCAAAACTAAGTCCAATATAACGTATGGAGGTATTATAGGAAGATTTTTTTGTAGGGATTGGATATACCAAAAGTGTTTTTATGTGTGAAGAAATGATATGAAGTGGATCAATTTTAAAATAGAAGAGAGGGGAAGTCCTGGAATTTCAAAAAATATTAAATTAATACATATAAATTTTAAATATTAATATCTAAAAAATAGTTTTATTTATAATATATGTTAGGGATGGGTAATGTTAGATTAATACATTAAAATTTTGATATCTTTTTAATATATTTATACCTTTATCATTTGGTCTAAACCCTTATTTATTCCCTTTAACTCTTACCATGACAACATTGATTATTAGTCTTTAATTTTTAATATTGTTACTATAGTATTCAAATTAACAATAGATAGATCATGGATGAATTTATAAACCAAATACATATAATGTGGACAAATTTATTATTTTTTTAAATTCATATCATTCGATTAAATATTTTTTACTATAAAGTATTAATAATTTCAATTTTGGGTACTATTCATTAAAATGAGATTAATAATATCAATATTACACTTATAATTAGAAATAAATTATTTTCATCAATTAGAAACATGTCATGATTATCTATTAATTTTTTTGATTCCATTAGTTTTTCAAATTATATTTCTTTTAATATTTTTGTTATCATTTATACAATAATTCCATTAATAAATTTTTTACTTCATTACCATTCAATAAGAATTTAATGTAGTTATTTCTTCAGTAAAAAAATCAAAAAAATACCTTGGTTATGATAAATATTTGATCTATAAAATTAATATTTATAGCATAATATATCATCTGTATAACCCCATCAGAAAAATTCGAATTATTAATCATTTTAGTGGGACATATTATAATTTTCATTCAATAGAATATTATATATGCCATAATCTCTTGATAATGGATACAAAAGGAAATATATTTGAAACTAATTTATTTGTGGAGGAAAACTAGTCATAAAATAAAAGAAATCAAGTTAAGGGATCAATTTATAGTTTGTATCATATTATTTTAATTATTAAATACCCGATTTACCCTTTATAGTTGTAATAAAATTTTCAATGGTTATTGTTACTATCACACAAAAATTGAAGGGGTATATTAACAAAATTTTGACCCTATAATAAAAGTATTAAATCCATTTTCCTAAATATAAAAAATTTTACTTTTCAAATTTAATTTAAAATTAATCTATTAAAATGAAATGAAAATAGTTTTTTTGGAAAATGATAATTTTGAAATATAAAATGAATTTTTACTAAATTAAATTATTAAATAATTTTAAAAAATAGTGGGAGTATTTTAAACCAAAATTATCTAATGAACTTTTAAATTTAATCAAAAACCTAATTTTAACTTTAAATACTAAAATATATACTTTTTAATAAAAACAAATTATTTACCCAAATCATTGAAAAGTAAAACCTTTCAAAAAATTATCACACTTTCACCAGAAGAAAATAGATATTTCACAATTTTAAAATTTATGATTATTTTATTATGTAAAATTTCTAAAATTACTAGAAATTAAATTTAAAAAGTAATAAAATCATTTTTAATATAAATGTATTAATTTTGAAGAATAAAATATCTTTTCTAAAAAAATAAGAATTACTTATAATCGTTTGAAAATACATTTATATTTACCATGATGTTTTCTTATTTCTTAAATATGTTATTTATATTAATACATGCTAATTTAATGGCTAGGTTATAATAGTCACATAATAATATTGTAGTGTTCATTTAAAATTAGTGATTCTTATCTTATTCAATATCAAACACAGTAATCCCAACTAAAATGTAGGGATATTAAATTATAATCAACATAAAATAAATATTACCGTATCAATTTGTTATTATTATGAATAAAAATTAATTGAATTTTCATAATACCTTTATTGAAATCTAACATCATAAATATGGTCTTTAAAACAATGAATTTTAATGAAGAAAAGGAAATTATGATGGTCATCTAGAGTATCAATTACTCAGTTTATATGTAGGAATACATGGTCATGGAAGAGTAAATTAATTCAAAATAAATTTAAAATAAAGGTAAAGGACATGGTCATATTAAAGTTAAACATAAAAAAAATAAATTTTTGATGGATTAAAAAGATATTGTTATCTCAATTAAAAATATAAATAGAAAACATTTTATTCATATTAAATTTCAAAAGATTGAGGAATTTTTTTTACTACCTATAGTATGAACATAAAATAATATACTTCATTGAAAATTAGAGTTTTACCCCATAATAAATTGAAACCAAAAACTCATATTTTCCTGCAAATAATGTGAGTGAATTTTTCAATCTTGAAGTACTAGCTTGATGTTACATGGAATATTAATTCCAAAAAATAATAATAAGATATTCCTCCTCTTTTTAAACATCAACCACAACCTATATGGTTAGTAAAAGATAGTTTGGATACCAAGAAATGATAAAACATCCAATGATGAAAAATAATTTAATATATTATATTTATTAGTAATACCTAAATTTCAACATATAAATAATATAAAGGTGCGGGGAATACCCTTTTGATTGAACACAAAAAGAAACATCTCCTTTTGAGGACTGGGAAAACAAGAAGCCCATTATAAGAACCAAATTAAAAAAATTAAACCCTACATGGCACAAAGTCCTTACATGGACCACAATGTAAAATAAGAAACACATATCAGAATCAGAAATACACATGAGTCTTTTTTCCCCTATCAAAAACTACAACAGTGAAATCTCTCAAAGTTGATGCACCTCCCCCCTTTCCAAGAAGTGTTTCATGCTGGCAACACAATCAAGGAAAAGAACTCTTAAGTCCCACACTGAAATGTAGGAAGGGGTCCGGATGATAGATTCCATCACACTTATCTCTTTTCTGAGCCACCCACCCGACGATGCAAGAAAGGAACTCACTTCAAAGTCAACTAGATGCAGCACAAAACTAGGCAGAAAGCAATGTGTAGAGAATAACAGAGTACCTATCCGGCCAAATGAGAATAGACAGTGGAATGATTTGTGTCAGCACACACATCCCCCATTCGAGGTTTCCCACCCGACGTCATCTGTATGAAACAGGCACGTGTTCCAAATACAAAGAGACACTGACCAGATCTCAAATCAACATCTAAATCTCATCAAGCATTAAGTTCTATAACAACATGGAGAAAAAAAGAAAGCATTTGAAATAATGAAAAACCTGTAGGAAAAAGAGAAGATGGAAAAACACAGCAAAAATAGTAGGAAAACCAAGCACCAATACTCTTTCCCAAGAGTCCACAGGGACAATCCACACCGAAAACAAAACCTTCCATGGAAGAAAAGACATCCATCCAGTATGACCAACAGAACATCCCGAGCATGTAGAAACCAATGCATCAAGATAGAATGAATAACCCACTGCCATGCACAATCAGAATTTTCTTACCACCATTAATCCATCTGTAGTCACCACTCAAAGGATATCAATTTTCCTCATATTCCATCACCATCATGTAGAGGAGCATTAAAAACTCTGCACGGAGAAGAACCACCACCGGAAGCATGATGCCGATGCTCGATCCATTATGGAGGTTCTTGGATATGAAACCAGTTCCTAGGGTAGAGATACGCCGCTAGTATGCAGCAAGATGAACAATTCTGCTAACTACACAACAGAGGTCAAGCAAAGAATGCTTCAAAACCAACCCGAGATCCCATAGACAAAGATCAGAAGAGGAACCCACATTCTCAAGATCCTCCCAAAAGAATCAAAAGGTGCAATAGAGAAGGATGAAGTGAAGAAGAAAACTGACACAGAAGCATGGTCGAGCAGGAGGTGAGGTGCTGAAGACTGAAACGACAGAAGGAAGATTCTGAAGAAGTGGACCACCAGATATCGAAGTTGATGCCATATACCGCCGGTCAGGTGTGGAAACCACAAAAATGTAGAACCCTATGGGTGTTTCTCTCTTGGGTAGTGCGACACCATCATTGGTTTTAACAAATTATAACATAGAATAGTCAATAAATTACTATGATAATAATTCCAGTAAAAATTACAGACTATGATTGAAACCCATAAATCACATTGTCTTCCAAGATATATATATATTTTTATATATAATATCATTCACCCTTAATTCCATATACTAAAAAGGTAATTTCCCTAATAACATAATCTCTATTATATACTAACCATTTCCAAAAATCGTTTTAACCACCGAAATCCACAATAAAATGTTATGTTACTGAAAAACATACTTTAACATTTATTCATATAATAATAAACCATAAAATCATATAAGTTTCCCAAAATTGTCTTCTTCTTATAAAATAAAATTAATCACTAATCAACCAAATAAATATATAAATCCATTGTTACCTATATAATAAAAAATATATTCCCCAAAATAAAATTATTCATATTTATTGAAATATTATCATAAAATTTCATACTAACACGTTGTAATTTCCAAATCATGGATTCCACTAAATGGTGCCTCGATCCCAGTTGGAAACATGGACACAAGAACCACTTCGATAATGATAGAGTATATTGACTAGTAGTGATGGCCTAAGGTGTGACCCTTGGAAGACTATGATAATATTAATAGAGTGAAAGATATCACATTAGTAATAATAGTTAAATAGAGTAATCATAAGAAAACATGTGGAATAAAAAATAAAAAATATATTAACTAGAATAATAACATACTAGGGAAGAAAAAAAGTAAAAACTAAACAAGAGATAAAAATATAAATATAGTTATATATAAACAAAACTATAAGTAATCTCATATACAATGATGGTTTATTCATAAATAATTAATGAAACAAAAACTTGTATATAGGAAGTAGTATAACACATGTATCAAAATACCCAAAATAAAAAAAGAACTATCATAACTAGAGTCATGAGCCTCACAAAGTAATGTTATCCCATACTCATGAGTACCAATTAGCATGCAATATCAGGGTGATTTTCCTTATCATTAGTTGTAAATATATTACATTAATGGTCTTGAAAAGAATTTTTAGTTGGTTGAGATATAAAATCCCAACTGGCCACCACCAACAATGTATAATTCCATCTTTTCAATGAATATATTATTGAAATTTGTATATAGTAATAGAATATAAAAAAATTGTTCTAAGAATATAAACCATAATAGGATAGTGTAAAAAGTAAACCCATCCTCGACCACATGGTTCTTACTTATTCTAGAAGTATCTAAATAAATTGTAATTCATATCATATTTAATAAAAACGTCTTGGTACCTGGTGTGTACCCCATAATCCCTCGTAATGATATGTGATCAATAGTTTATTAACCATTTCATTAATGTAGATCTAGATTGTATGTGAATACATACTTGTTCTTCATCATGGAAGATGTGTTGTATTAAAAATTACATTAATTATTCAATTATAATCCTAAGCCTTTTGATAGAATTCCTTATTTGGAAGACATGTATCGCTCCAGATATAACATGATCTAAACACTATACAAAATCATCCAAAGAGATCCTCATCATAACATACTGGTCGCTCTAGGTAAGGTATAACACCATTATCGTGTGAGTCCATCCTTGGTGGTCCACTAAGGGATACAATGTCTCACTCCTAACATATATAGAATCAACCCCTGAGTCCAACCTTGGAATTCCATAAGGAGTCTATGCATCACTCCAGCGTATGATAGTCATCCCCTTTAGTAGTCCTCAAATGCCCTCTATGATGTCCAAGGGTCACTGAAACATAGGTAAGGCAGTAGCCAAAATGTGTATTTCCATGAATTCATACCTAAACCTTATGTCAGTCATGAAAAATGATAATAATTTATTAAATATCATTTAATTTTTTCAATTCTTGGAACCAATATTATTTCATTTAATCATTTACATAGAAGGTGGCCCAATCCAGGTTTTATTCTTATATGGATAATCCAATTAATGTTCCTACATCAGCATATCATTATAAGAATGAACTCATGCTTAAGATATAACACACAAGGATAGAGCCTAGGTACTTGTTATTATATTCCCTTTCTTTATGAAATTAAAATTATAACTACAATTCATCATTCCACATTCCATAAAAAGGAGTAAAAAATAAAATTTAATGGTTATCAGTTCATATTCCACCCATTATGGTCTAATTCATTAAACAACTCTCTCAATGTGTGGTTTCATGTTGGGGTCCATAACCATTAATCATTTATTAATGGGACTCATTAATTACATGGGTCATATCTATACATTTTAATCATGGAATCAATTCCATTTCAATAGATTTTCTTGTAAATTCAAGAATTCTAGACAACATTATAGATATAAACAGTATGATATTAATGGAAAATCATGAAACTACCACTATAGATCTATAGTGGAGTTCTCATATATTATAATGCTTCGATTCGGTCCGGATTGAATGAAAAGTAAAGAAAGGATGAAAGGATGGAAGATATGGAATGTTATATCACTTTTATATAAAACATCTGATTCCATGGAAAATAATAAAAAAGAAATTATGAATGTTGTACACACTGGAACTGATACAACGAGAAAAAAAGAAATATTTTGAGCTTTGAAGGAGAAATATTCAATGAGACTGCAAACTGGATTCATTGAGAGATCCAAACTCAATTGGATGCCCAATAGATGATGAAAAAAATTGGATTTAGGATATAAAACATTTTATGTTTATTTTTCTCATTTTTCCTCAGGATACTAGGTCACATGGTCTGGCCGCATGGTTGGTAAAACATTGTGGTATTTGTGTTCCATTTGATGTGCTAAAGGGGCACTCACATGATTAATACATTAGGTTTACCTAACCTTGTAAAAACCATATCACATCCCACTGTCAAAAACAATACAATACCACATATGGGTGTGCATCTCATTCCATAGGGTTCTAAAAATGGGGAGGGATTCTATTTCCCTCTACCAATGCCAAACGTAGTTAGTCAAACAATGCATCATGTTCCTCATAGTTATAAATAACTTAGTGACCTACATGGTTTTTCCAAAAACATGGGCTATGGGATTGAAAAAACCCCAGACACCTCTAAAACTGTCATTAACTAAAATTAACTCAAAATAGGCCATAATTTATAATTCAAAATAAAATATTGATTGAGTGTAAGATATTAAAATCTTTATGGAATGAAAAGGATCTTACAAAATTTTCCCAATAATGTAATCTGTCCTCGAATTTCCCACAAAAGTGTGGTAAATAATCACTTAAAAATAAATTCACCCACTATGCATATTCATCTCCCTCCCACACCCATGTCTAATCAAATACATGTGAATGATATTATAACAATCATACTATAGGAATTTAATAGCCTTAGAGAAACATCAGGCTCCTCTAAACGATTCATATATGATAACTATGAATGGACACAATTACATATAACTCATCCTACATAGGATAAATTTTTTGAGATGGGTTCAAATGATAATGGCACATATGAGATATTTTTAAGACATTTTGAATATCTTGGTACCTCTATGTAATCTTAAACCAAAATATATTTCTAGCCAACTATCTCTAGAATCCTAAATTTATTAAAAATACATGGTGATATCTCAACCTGTCTCATGATCTGTCTATGTTCTGGCCTAAATAAAACATATAAAAAGATAAGATCAAAGAAAACAAACTCTATAAGTCATCATCAGTGATTTGTATAAGATTTATATTGGGACGAATAAATATCCATCCAGCTCTAATCCTATTTAACATACTATGTATTCTCTTGAATGAGAAAATGTTGGACCACCACTACCACTAATACCACTAACTATCATAGGGGTGATCGAAATTCCCTACTGTACAAAGCCTTATAAGGATCCATTTTTTTAGTGTCCTAAAATATATTTTTTATGAGACCTCAACCATTGGTATATTCCTCTACCATGTTCCACATAAATAAAAGATACATTCTTAGAGCACGTCCAAAATCATCAAAATTATTCTCTCTGATTGGCCATCGGTCTGAGGGTGGAATGTTATGTTTTAAGGAAACTATGCACCTAACACCATCTACAACCCTTTCCAAAACCGTGATGTGAACCACTAATCAATATCAAAAATGATATTATAAGGGACCCTGTGATGGAATACAATTTCCCTAATATACAGTCACCCCATGATCTCAACTTGAAAAGCTCTTCCTGATAGGTAATAAATACAAAAATTTTGTGGGCCACTCAAACAAAACTCAAAAAACATTACTACCTCATTGATATCTCGAGTACCTCTTGAATAAATCCATTAAAACATAATTCGATTTCAATATAGGAATAGGAAAATGTTAGAAATTCTTAACTTGTAGATGATGTTACACATTCAACTACCGATGGGTGAAACACCGCATGAAAAAAAATCAACATATATTTTCATAAATATCTATGTGTACTAGTGATGTAAATCTTGATGCACCTTGTTAATTATAGGATGAACATTCCAAGATGATGTAGGAATGTATCACATCATCTCCTACTATATGTCTGCTAAAAACCAAACATGTTTCGTATCATGTCCCTCCATGTGTATCTAAAAAACATATGAATCCACTCATTACAGTCCTCTGAAACCTATTTTATGTGATTCCTTATTCTCAGTGCATCAACCACTACATTTTCCTTTACAAAATTATAGGCATGATCAATGTCAAAATACTATAGCTACTCAACCCACCATCACTGCCTCAAATTCATATCATACTATTTAAAAATTATTTGTGAATTTTCATATTCATGCACACCCCAAATTCCTCTTATAATAAAAAATGCCTCTAATAGTGAAAGGAATGTACAAAAATTTCTAACTCAAGATATTCATTTATGTTGTTCCTCCCTTGTGGTCTCAACAAACATAACCCATTCTCCATGAATATCTCCCCTTGTATCAGAATATCTTCATGCCTTATACATTATCCATCATTGTAAAATAGTGTAACTATTTCAAAACTCTTGAAAAATAAATATTTTCAAAAAAGTTAATCTCCATTTTATCTCATAAAATGGTATTTCATAGGAATATGACCACATAAAATTCCCAACAATCTTAATGATTCCCATAATAGGGGATTCTATGTTTGATTATTTCTATATAAAATTACTTTTATAACATTTTTTCCTAATAAAACACAGTATGTGAACGATTTCATTTGGATGCTCCTAAAAACTATAAATCTCACCCTCTTGGGGTAAAAGATACAAATTTTTCTGAGATGATGTTACTCATGATTGGAATCTGATCCATCTAAATGTGGAATGTTGTGGGATTAAGAAAAAAATTATTCTCTCTCAGTTTATCCAATAGAGTATTAATATGCTTTTCATGGTTGTGTCTTGGGTGAAAATGCACCAACATATCATCCACAAAAACAAAAAAAACTAAATATTGATAATGATATAAAATTTAGTTAATTAGTGAAATTAAAAATACTAGAATGTTTTTGGGAGAGAACGACATAAAAAATACTCATATAGACTGTGCATGCTATGAAAGGTTGTGTATGGTTTGTTTGATGTTCTAACATGCACCTGATGGTAAACAGAAACTAGTTTAAAAATGTTTAACACGTCGGAAATTTTCACGTCGGTTCAATATAAGCAACATGCAAAGAAAAAAAAAATCAATTTATCACTTCAGTTATTGTATAACAGATGTGATAAATTGATTAGAATCAATTTTTTACATCAGTTATTTTATGACCGACATAATAAAAATTTAAATTAGCTTTATCACATCGGTTATAAAATAACCGACCTAATTAAGGGCCCTTTATATCATCTCTCATAAAATAACTACTGTTATAAATAATTCTTTATATTTTTTATTAAATATCTGACATTATAAACATAAAAAATATTTTATAATATTTTTATTAAATTACCAATGTGATAATTATTTTAAATGATTTATCACGCCCTGTATTTAGTAATTATGTTTTCATCGATCAGGAAGCATGTTACTCGTTTATGTCGCACAGAAAACCAAGAAAGTATTATTTGATGTCGTTCCATCCATCCTCTTTTTTCCCACATCATTCAAAATCTTTATTATCACCAGATCTATCAGGTCGACTTGGAACACACATGTAAGCCTTACATAGCTCAGTTTCATTTTTTATTTTTCTCATTTCCCAATAATAATTTTTCAAGATTTTATTTGTCAATATTTGTTTTTTCTATCATGGTATGTTTCATAGTGTTCATTTATACCATGGTAAATTATTTTTTGGTAAAATAAATCATGGATGTTATATCATGTAATTGTATGGTTTTTTTGTGGTCTATAATGTGTGTGTGCACATACCAGGGGGTGTCCAAGGGGGTGGGGGCTATCCAAGTGTGTGGGGTTCTCCATGGGGTTGGGGGATGTACATGGGGTTGGGGAGTCCCGGGGGTTTCAAAGGGTGTGGGGGTGGTGTCAATGGGGTGTAGGGGTTGTCCAAGGGGTTGGGGATATCCATCGGGGTACAGGGGATGTTGTATTGGGGGTGGGGGTGTCTAGTGGGTGACTGAGTAGTCCATGGGGGTAGGGGTGTCCAGGGGAGTGGGGGTTTCCAGGGCTGGGGGTTGTCCAGAGGGGTGGGGCTACCCATTAGGTGGGGGGGGTGTTAGGGAGGGGTTTCTGAGAAGGGTGTCTGGGGGGGACTCTCCAAGGGGTTTCCAGGGGGTGGGGGTGGTGTCTAGGGGTGAAGGAGATTTACTAAGGGGTAGGGGTGTGTAGGGTGTGAGGGAGGTATCGAGGGTGGTGAGGGGGATTTCTGGGGGTGGGGTCCAAGGGGGCGTCTAAGGGGGTGGAGGTGGGGGTGGTGTCTAGGGGGTGAGGGATGTATAGGGGTGGGGGTCTCTATGGGGGTTGAGTGGGATATCTAAGGGGGTATGGGGTGTCCAGGGGGAGGTGGTGTCCATAGGGGTGGGGGATGTCCCGAGGGGTTGGGGGCTGTCCGGGGGGGGGGGGGTTGTCCAAGTGGGTGGTGGTGTGAAGGGGGTGTCCAAGGGGTGGGGGTGTTCATGTGGGTGAGGGGGATTTCTAAAAGGGTGGTTGTCTAGGGGTGGGGGTGGTGTCCAGGGGGTGAGGGGGGCTATCTAGGGGGTGCGGTGTCCGGGGTGGGGGGGTCGGGGCTGTCCGGAGGGGTTGGGAGGTTGTCCAGGGGTGGGGGATGTCCAAGGGGGTGGTTGTCTCCTTGGGGTTTCCAAGGGTGTGGGGGTGTCCATGTGGTGAGGTGGCTATCTAGGGGGTAGCGGTGACCAGGGGGTGTGGGGTGTTTAGGGGGTGTCCTTTGGGATAGGGGTGGAGTGGTGTTCAGGGGGGTAAGGGGGATTTTCGAATGGGTAGGGGTGTCTAGGAGGTGAGGGGGATGTCCAGGGGTAGGGTGTCAAAGGGGGTAAGGGATTGTGGTGGTGTCCAGAGTGTGGGGTGCCTAGGGGGTGGGGGTGGTGTCCAGGGGGGTGACTGGGCTCTCAAAGGTTGTAGAGGGTATCTAGGGGGTGGATGTGTCTAAGGGGTGGGGGTGTCCAGTGGGGTGGTGGTGCTATTTTGGGGGTGGGGGTGTCCAAGGGTGGGGGTGTCCAAGGGTGGTGGTGTCCAGGGGGTGTCCAAGGGGGTAAATGGGGTTTTGTCCAATGGGGTAGGGGATTCAACAGCCCCATCACCCTCGGATACCACTCCCCCACCCCCTGGACACCCCCACCCCCATGGACACCCCCACTCGCTGGACAGGCCCCCACCCGCTAGACACCCCTACTTTAATTCCCCGACCACAGTTACCCAGAGAAGTTGCATTATTTTAATACATTGGAATGAATACAAGGAATCAAGTCCCAAAGGACCGATTAGTTTAGTAGTCTTGGAAAATGGATTACATACTTTAACTTTACATTACACATTAGAAAATAAAACACAACATAAATGATCCATTAAAAACTCTATTAATCCCATAGCATAACCTTGCTTATTAATAATAATACACATCTTGGAATCATTGGAAAATAAAACACAAGAAAGAGGTGACCTCAAACGCTCAGTAAGAATAACAATATAGTAGAAACATTGATAAATATTCATAAACATTAGGGAAATGTATAAACCTAAAACAAAGGCCTTTTAAACAAAAAATTCTGCAAAATATATCCAATATAAATCCAATAATTCCATTTACTTATTCACATGGTTATTCTACTAGTAAAATGATCTCATGCAATATCAATAACCATTAATCTAATGATGGAATTCATAAACCCAGACTTCATAACCACATATTCGTGGCCCTGTGCCGAGACTACAAATATGATTATTTCGAGGCATTGTGCCTAGATACTAATTTTTCTAATGAGACCTACCGATGCGTTAAGGATCTATATAGGGCTCCACCGTCACTTACTACATCCAATGCATTCCCCATATGAAAAGGATTAAACATAACATAAAATTAGTATTCAAACTAGCATACGAAATGTAAATACTATATCCATAAATTCTAAATGGTATAAAAATAACAAACCCATAGTAAAACATATCACAATACCTAAAATACAATATGGAATATTTGAATCATAATAAATCATCATAGATCAAGAATAATATCTTATAAAAGATTATGACATAGTTGAAAATGACCAGTAATACTTTTTGAGAGAAATATCCCTTTTTGTGAATTCATTTAAAAGTCACACATTTATAAAGGAAGTAATTAAAAAGAGATTTTTGAATCAAAGTGTCCCATACCACATTGAAACATTTGAAAAATAATTATCATTTCAAAAATATTCGTGTTCATATAAATAAATACGTAAAAACATTTTAAAGACATGGACATTAATTAAAAGGCTTTCGAAAGAAAAATAATTGAATCATTTAAAATAATTATCTAGTTAAATAGAACCTCCCCTAAAACCATAAAATATTCCTTTTGAATTTTTTTATGAAATATGGTTATCTATGATAAACATGTTGCAGTAAATACATACACATAAACAATATCGGATAATAATGAGATTGAGGAAATAACCCTTACCTTTCACTTTCCATTTGTCGAGGGAACGTTTAACCAATTGTATAGTGACCATAGTACGTTATTAAAATATAACAGAACTATATTCATATTTAAAATATCATACTTGATTCCTTTATGACTTTATACTATCCATTTAAAAATTATTTCTATGTTAAATTAACATTTTGGGTAATAATTGCCTTCTTTATCGTACATGTTTTAACTTGTTATTCTGGATCATATCACATAAATCATGATTTAAATACTTCCAGAATATAAACCTTGATATATATATTATATATATTTATAATATAAATGTTTATTATATATAGATATGTAAAATGGAATTCACCATTTTTGGAGATGGTAGGCCGTACGTACACATAAATGTTGTTTCCGTTTTCATATCGTATTGAACGGAAGTAAGTGAATAAGATATATGTAATTACACAAAAACACACACACACAAAATATATATATATATATATATATATATATCTAGTAGCCTTATTGTGTTATATATTACTAAATTATTAATAATATATATTTTTATAATCATTGTTGAATGGGGAACGTGGGAATGAATCTCATCGCGTCGTGGAGACGGTAATCTGTATGTACGCATGAGTGACAATATCATTATATTGATGGAGAAATTGAATTTAATTGGATGTTATACCATATATAAATAATCATTAACATGTTATATTTATTATTTAGAACTATTGTACTCATTATTATACCCATCTAAATAGTGAAGTGTTTGAATAACAATCTACACCACGACCTGAAGATGGTAAGCTGTACGTACGCATGTGCGGTGACATTTTTATTTATAGGATATATAGAATAATTATTATTGTTGTAAAAAATATATATTAACATCAAATTATGTAGGAGGTAATGGAGTAATTATTTTTGTATTGAAACAAAAAATAATGACGAAGTGAATGAATAAAATAACTTGAAAGAGGTGATGAACTATTTACCTCTTCTTCATGTTCTTCTATTTTATTTGATCGAAAGGGGTGTTTATGCTAGCTTTATAATGAACATAAGGCCTCTAGGATGATAGGAGGAATTTTGGGATGATATTTGGGTAGGGTTTGTCCGAGCCAAATGAATTTGGATGTGTTATTGTTATAGAAGGGGAAGTACCCTTTTATAAGAGAGGTGAGGTTCACTTTAAGAAAATCTTGAAATATTATTTTATAATTAAATAATTTTCGGTTCATAATGGCACTAAAATGATTTATATATAGGATAAGTGGGTACGGGTCGAAAAATACTCATCAAATAGGTTTTAGATATGTCTAGGTCACTATATTAACCTTATCATTCAGATTTAACTCTTAGTTAAATATTTTAGCATTCACCTAATCTTATTGTATTCTTACACTATAAGCTTAATAAACTTACTCTAAACATCCAAAAGAACCTCAAGTGGTTCATTAATGACATATATAATATTATTTAAGCCCTTTGGATTATCCTTAGTTTTTTAGGAAAAATATATCAACCCATAATATAGTATTTGTTTTGAAAATTAATTTATGTCAATTTTGACATTATTTGGTATTTGGTTTTAGTGAAAGTCATCACAACTTGAATACATCGAACAAGATTAATTGAATAAACCATAATATGTTATATTCACCTATAAAATTCATGTATGTCATAAACATATTGAAATTATATTTATTTTAATATTTATAGTATCATTTATTTGATTCTTTCATTAATAGGGTAATTACTACATCATCATTGTGTCATAAATAAAATAAATTATTTAATGTCTAGAAATTATAAATAAAACAAAATTATGAAGTTAAAATTTTTATATTTCTAATGAGTATTTTTAGTCGAATTTATATTGTGTCTAACACTATATTAAATTTTTTTATTTATTAAACATTGAATTTAACACTTTTAACTCTTCATTAAATAAAATATTAATAAATTTCCTAATCTAATCCATGTGAACCAAATGGATCATATTTTATTTATATGGTAGTTTTTGGTCAAAATACACTTATACAATAAAATTAGGGCATGTGTTATAGTAATTATAATATCATTTGTACATTCAATTACCATATTTACTTTTAACTAGAGTAAATAAAAGTCAAAAGTAACCATTCAACAAAAATAATTTTTAGCTTATACAACCTCATTTTACTTACGGATATTAACTGTGTCTCTTGGATTTTTGATATTAAACTCACAAAAGTGGTGAAATTATGTGTTATGAAAAATTGAAGATGCTCATAGGAGGTGGGTAAAAGAGGATAAAAAGTTCAATAAAATTTAATACATATAATTTTATTATAAAATGACACCAAGGAATTAAATTTAACTTATATATATATTATATATTTATTTCGACTGAAAATAAATTTAAATAAAATATACAATTATTTTATTAAAAAGTTGATTTTTAATAATAATGCATTGTTTTTCAGAATTCATCAAAAAATGAATGTTTTCAGAAAATTACCAAAAATTCACCCAAAGCTAATTTTTGATATTATGAATTCAAAAATGAAGGCTATTTTACCAAATTAAAAACATAGAAGTTTAATTTATTAATTTAAAGTTAATTCTTGTTGTCAAAACCAAAAAGCTGGGTTTTAAAATTAAAAACTATCAAAATATTGACATGTGTTTATGTCAAATTTAAAAGTGAAATTACTTATAATTACCTAAATTGTATTAAATGATAATAATATAATCTATTCATAATTAAAAACCATTAAAATGCATAATTTAACAATATAAATTTTTTCTATGAACTTTTTTTTCAATTAAAACATAGTATTTCTTACTATTTGTAAAAATATGAAAGTTCTCATAAATGTACCAAAAATTTATCCAAACTAAATTTTTATGTCTCTATTATAAAGAAAAATTTAATTTCATTAAATTCAATATATAAAAGTGTCAAATATTGGTTTCAAAAGTGTTCTCTATTAAAAGGCAGTAAAAATGCATTTTTTGAAAAATAATTGTTTTCTCCAAAAAATGTATTTTTTATTATTTTATGTATATGAAACAAAAAATATGGATGTTAAAATTATATAGATTATATAAGATTTAAAATTCAATTAATACTATTTATAACCACATTTTGAACAGCTGGTTTGGTCTGTTATGGTGCACTCGAACTAGGTGTTGCGTGTAGCCCAAGTTATTGCATTACTTTAATGAGATAATGTACTATGAAATCACGGGGTGTTACATTCTCCTCATATTCAATAAATTGTGTCCTTGAAATTTAATTTTTTTCATAAATATTAATAGGATAAAAATAGAAAAATAACACTGTGGAAAACCAACATCGTAAATTGGGATAATAAAATTTAGTCATAATAATTGGGAAAGGGAATGAAAAGTCACCCCAAATTATCTACTCGATTAGGAGAAAATTGGTGACAATTAGTTATTGTTAATTGGATAAAAATTTAAAAATTTATAGGGATAGATTGGGGTCATCAATCACAAACAAGTGTAAAATTAAGGGCCTCAAATCCATCAATCTTTGATGATTTAAAATATCGTTAGTTCAACAAAACATTAGGTATTAAGATAAAATATTTGTGGTTTAACAATTACTACCCTAAAGATAAGAATAAATTTATTCATATAATAATTAGATAAAATATACATTACATGTAGAGTTTCATCCTTCAACTAATTCGTTCCATAAACTCATCTTTCACTCTAAAACATAATAGAATTCAAAAATATTCTTTTTATCCTAATTATGAAGGGTTAGAAAAATAAAGAATTTATAATTCATTTGTCAAACTATTTAAAAAACTACATTAAACACACCAGGAAATCATGTATTCTAGTGGTAGGTGTTCCACCCTTACCGTGATTTGGTTTCAAGTTCAAGTCTCACGGCCTTGCCGGACGTGGCGGGTTGTCGCCCGACCTCCAGTTTGCCCTTTTTTATAATAATCCAAAAATAATCATAAGAAATGTTTTAACCATAATAATAGTATCAAATGTAAAAATTAATCCATTACAACCATTACACTTATCCAAAATACAACTTTCCAAACTCACAGTCCAAAATTTATAAAGAATGTAAACATAATGAAGATATTTTGTCCACATAATAACATGTTAATAATTGCATCATGTATTCTTTCTAAACACAGTAACACCCTGAATTTTCATAAAACCATATTGATTACATTCATGATCCCTTATTCCGTATTGAATACTTAATATACTCCTTATATCCAAAAAATATTTACAATCCAACGGTGATGGAATATAAAAAAATTAATCGAATCATGGTAGTCAAAAATATCCAACATAATTTATTCTTATAAATCATATCGTATTTCATAATAACTACAGCATTATCTGAACAATATTAGGGTTTATCTTTCTCTCAACTATAGATTTTCCAAAAAAATTAACCTACTATTGATTCACATTTCTTTGTTCCACACAATCTCATATATTTAATGAAATAGTATTGTAGTACAATCCTAATATACTCTATAATTATTATAACATGTACATCATTAATACAGTAAAAAATTGACACAATACTTTAATAACAACATATGAACTCTAAGCATTCCTCTTCATCTTCGGTAGTATCATAACATGATTATTATCCAATAACAGCATTTGGGGATTATGTTGATGATTTAGACGTTGATTTTCATAGTTTCTTAATTCCTTGCAGATGAAGTATTGTACATTTCAAACCTTTTTCTTATCCATTCAATCACGTACTTGGTGTCCTTTTTCTCCACACTTATTATGAACATAAATTCCCTTCAAAAAAGTAACAAGGCAATTTTTTCCACAATTATCACATATAGTAAATTCCTTCTTTCCCCTCTTCCATTCATCCATCATTCTCTCTACCATCCTTTTCTTATTTGGCTTCCCTTAAAATCCATAGGACTCAGATAATTCTTTACTTTTCTTATTAACACATGATACTATTTATTCATATGATGATAATAAATGGGAGACTATTTCCCTTTAAAAGTATGGCTTAATACCATGAATGATATGATCATTCTTAATCATTCTATCATGCGTATTGCTAGAATTATCATTCTGTTTACTTGGTGCCATTTATAAACAAGGTAATACACATGGTTAGTTTATGAATCACAATTCATAATTCTAAACCTGTAAAATACCTAACATAAATTGAAAATATTATGCATATAATCTATAATCATAAAATGTTTTCTTTGAGGAAGTATTTACTCCTAATTAATTCATAATGGATTGTAATGAAAAGGTTAATAACCCTAAGAATATCCCACATGAGTGTCTTATACAAGAGTGCAATAAGGCCCATTTTCATGTAGTAGGATACACCAGGTCAAGACCGAAACTCCTTGTCTATGTTTTCACTACTAAGTACATCTGCTATAGAGCCGCCTCTACCTGATCATATACAGAAATGGACAGATTGTTTGGAAAATACACAAAATCTCTACATTAACAAAATTATAGGATGTTCATCTATAATAATCGTCAAAGTATATCCTAAGGTAATGTTCTCTAATCAGAGTTTATCTAACTCTATTTCCTAGGTTGTTTCTAAATTTATTATGATACCAACTATAATACCCCGACCCTTGTTATCCAGATCCAGGGAATTATTTTAATAAATTTTCATGATTATAATGAATCAATTCTCTAAGGACAGATCAATTTAGTAGAATTAGTAAATAGATTACATACATGGACATTACATTACCCATTAGAAAATAAAACACAACATTAATGATCATTTCCGAATGCCATTAATCCCCATGATTAACCATGCATTTCAATCATAATACAAATCTTGGTATCTTGGGAAAATAAAACATAAGAATGAAAAGAGATCAAATACATAGTAAGGATAACAATATACAAGAATCTTTCATAAATAAGAATAAACATTAATAAAAAGTATAAAAATAAAACAAAATCCATTTAAACATAATATTCTGCATAATATGGCCAATATAAATCAAATAATTCCATTTACTTATTCACATGGATATTCTACTAGATGAATTATCTCATACAATATCATTACACACCTTCATATTGATGGAATGCATAATTCCAGACTTCATAACCACATAGTCAAGGCCTTGTACCGAGAATAAAAATAAGATTTTTTCATGACCTTGTTCCAAGACACTAGTTTGTCTCATTAGACTAACTGATGCATTGAAAAAGTATATCGGGCTCCACCTTTCACTTACAAAGTCCAATGCATTCCTCATATTAAAATGTCTAAACATAACATAAACATTTGTATTAAAAATAGCATACGAAATGTCAATACATTATCCATATACCATGAATGGTATAAAAATAACACATCTATAGTAAAACATATCACAAAACCCTCAATAAAATTTGTAAGATTTCAATCATAATAAATCAACCTTGATCTAGAATAATATCTCGTAAAGGATGCTGATATAGTTGAAAATGACCAGTAAATATTTTTTAGAGAAATATCCCATTTTGTGAAATCATTTAAAAGTATCACATTCATAAAAGAAGTAATTTAAAAGTTATTTTTTAATCAATGTGTCTCATTCTACATTGAAACATTTTAGAAGAATTATCATTCAAATTCATTCATGTCCATATAAATAAATCCTTTAAATCATTTTGAAAACATGGACATTAATTAATAGGATTTAGAATGATAAATCATTAAAAAATTTAAAATGATGATATATTTACATAGAACCTACCATAAAACCTTGAAATATTCCTTTTGAAAACATTTTTATAATAAATGGGTATCTATGATAAAAATTTCTTATAAAATACATACACATAAACAATATCGGATAATAATGAGATTGATAAAATAACCCTTACCTTGCACTTTCCTTTAGATGATGGTAAATTTAAACTTCTATATAATGACCATAGTATGTTATTAAATTATACCAAAACCATATTAATATTTATTACATCCGAAATGACTCATTTATGATTTTATACTATCCATTTAATAGTGATTTCCATGTTAAATTAACATTTCTGTTAATAATCATTGTCCTTATCGTACGTGTTATAACTTGTTATTATTGATCGTATCACTTAGATCATGATTTAAATACTTCCATAATATAATCAAAGATTTATATATCATATATATTTAGAATAAAAATATTTATAATAGATAGATATATGTAATGGAAGGCATCATTTATGGAGATGGTAGGTCATACGTACTCAGAAACGTTGTTTCCGTTTTCATATCGTATTGAACTGATATAACTGAATAAAATATATGTTAGTAAATACATATATATATATATATATCTTTCTCTAGTAGCATTATTATGTCATATATTACATACTTATTAATAAAATATATTTTTATAGTCATCATTTAATGGTGAACATGGGAATGAATCTCATCGCGTCTAGAGATGGTAATCCATACGTACATACGAGCGACAATATCATTATATTGATTAATTTATCATATGTAATTGAATGTTATATAATATATACATAATAATTAACATGTGATATTTATTATTTACATCATTTACACTCATTATTACACCAATCCAAATAATGAAGTGTTTGAATAGCAAACTACACCACGGTGTGGAGACGTTAAGTCGTACGTATGCACATATGGTGACATTATCAATTATAGGATTGGTAGAATAAAAAATAAGGTTATACAATATTTATATTAACATAAAATTATGTATTAGGTACTAGAGTTCTTATTTTGTTATGGAAACTAAAATAAATAGAAAGTTGAAGAAGAAAAGAACTTGATATAGGTGATGAAATATTTACCTCTTATTTAGGTTCATCCATTTGATTTGATCAAAAGGGATACTTAAGTGGTATTTATGACCAAATTAAGGCCTATAGTATGAATAGATGAATGTTGGGAGGATATTTGGGAGGGGTTAGCTAAGTCAAATGGCTTTGGAGGTGTCATTTTGGGAGAAGGGGGAGAACCCTTTTATAAGAGAGGTGGGGGTTACTTTAGGAAAATATTGAAATATTATTTTATAATAAAATAATTTTCATGATTTATTTATATGATAAGGTGGGGATGGGTCTAGAACCACTCATCCAAAAGGTTTTAGACAGTTTTTGACCACCATATCAACATTATATTTTAGATTTAACTCATAAGTAAATATTTTATCTTTTACCATGTCTTCTTTTATTCTAACACTATATGGTTAATAAACTAACAATAAACATCAATGAGCACCCCAAGAGATTTATTAATGACATATATAATATTATTTAAGCCGTTTGGCATAACCTTATAATTATATGAATATTATATCAACCAATAATATAGTATTTCTTTTAAAAATTATTTCATGTCTATTTTGACATTATTTGGTATTTGGTTTTTGTGAAAGTCATCACAAATTGATTAATTCGAACAAGATACATTGAATCAGACCTAACATTTTATAGTAACCTATAAAATTTTTGTATGTCATAAAAAAATTTAATATATATTTATTTTAATATATATAATACAATTTATTTGATTCATTCATTAATAAGGTTCGTATTGCATAATCATTGTGTCATAAATAAATTAATTTATATAATGTATAAAAACGATAAATAAAATACAATTATATATAAAATATTATTATCATTATAATGAATATTTATAGTCAAATTTATATTTTCTGTAACCATATATTAAAAATAGTTTATTTATTAAACATTGAATTTAACAATTTCAACTCTTCTTTAAATAAAATAATAATAAATTTCCTAATCATATCTAAGTGGACATAAAGGATAATTTTTTATTCTTATTGTTTTTTTGGTCTAAATAAACATATCCAATAGAATTGGACATGTGTTAGAGTAATTATAATATCATTTTACCTTTAATTACACTATTTACTTATTATTGTGGTTAATAAAAGGCAAATGATACTATTCAGAAAAAATTATTTTCATCTTATTGAAAAACATTTTATATACTGATATTAACAGTGTCTCTGAAATTTTTGATATTCATATTATAGATGTAGTAAAATTATGTTTTCTGAAAATTTTCAAATGCCCCTAGGAGATGGGTAAAAGAGGTTAAAAATGTTGAATAAAATTTAATAAAACTAATTTTATTATAAAATGACTCCAATTAATTACAATGTACATAAATAGGTATTATATATATAGTATTTATTAAAATAAATTTCAATAAAATAAATAATTATTTAAATATAATGTCGGTTTTAAATAATACATAGTGTTTTTCACTATTCATTAAAAATTAAAAGTTATCAGAAAAATACCAAAAGATAAGCCAAAGATAATTTTGATATTAAAAATTCATAAATAGAGTCTATTTTATGAATTTCAAAGCATAGAAGTTTCATTTATTATTTTAAAATTAATTCTCGTTGCCAAAACCAAATCCTTGTTTTTAAAAAGTAAAAACTATCAAGAGATTGACATGTGTTTATGTCAAATTTAAATGTGAAATTACTTATAATGACCTAGAATGTATTAAATGATAAAAAGATAATCTAATTATACATAAAATCCTTTCAAATTCATAATTTATCACTAAAAATTGTTTCGATTTAAAAATTTGTTTTTAATTAAAACATAGTATTTTTCACTTTTCCTGAAAATATGAATGTTATAAAAAAAGTACCCAAAATTTATCCAAACTAAATTTTTATGTCCCTATTATAAAGAGGAATTTATTTTCATTAAATTGAATATATAAAAGTCTCAAATATTGGTTTTATATGGGTTCCCCATTAAAAGGCGGTAAAATAGCATTTAAAAAAAATATTTCTTTTCTCTGAAAAAATGTATTTTTTATATTATATCTAACAAACACATAATATGAATGTAAGATTATATAGAGTAAATAAGATTAAAAATTCAATTAATACTATTTATAACCGCTTCTTGAACGGCTGGTTTGGTAAGTTGTGGTGCACACGAACTCGGTGTTGTGTGTGGCACAAACTATTCTATTACTATAATGAGATAAGGTACTATGAAATTTTGGGGCGTTACACCAAACCCATAGACACCTTGGACAGCCCCTACCCCCGTGGACATCCCCTAACCCATTGGACATCCCCCACCACCATATGGACAACCCCTACCCCCTTGGACACCCCCAGGGTATATATATATCACAACAGTTTCGTTGAAACTATTGGAATATTTTAACGTCAGGTAGCCTATAACAATGTTTCCTATAGAATCGTTGGTATATGGATCTTGGAATTAACATCATTCCGACAATGTGTGAATCTGTTGGGATATTCGATCCCAACTGTTTCAGGGGATATCCTAATGGTTTCAAATCTTTTGGATATGTGTAATTTTCAGTTGTGAATGTATACATATTTTAATATTTAAACTTCAAATATCATTTTTTTGGATGGGTGAATTTTGTATCAAGTTTCACCATGATGTATTCATTGTGTAACTTAGGAATAAAGAATCCATGATGAATATAAATATTTTATATCTAACTATATTTTCATTTTAAAATCATTTTGAAGCATATATTTTTCAAATATACGTAGATTTGTTTTATATTTCAAAATTGTTTTATATTCAAATTATGATATTTTTTAGATAACTATATTTTTTTCTTATCTTAAAAAGATGTATAATTTGGATATTTTTTATAGGTAATATTGATTCAATGTTGGATTACGTAAAATCAAATGCGTAATTAATATAGGGAAGGTGTTGAATCCTTTTTGGAATATGCTAAACAAAATATGACAAGAAGTGACATTTTTTTCTGTCCATGCCTGAAATGATTGAATATGATGAAGTTGAACAACATAGCGTCATCAAATGTGGATATTATATGTTAAGATTTATGTATGAAATAATAATAACTTGAACACTTGTGATCTTTGACCTAGTATGATTTCCTTTTAAACATTGCCATAATAGTTCATTTGATTTATTCATTAAACATGTTAACTACTATTATTTTAATTTGTATTTATTTGATGACTCTAAACACTATATTTATCAATAATTCAAACACATTCCAGTGGAATTGACAAATTATTTTACAGGTTTGATTGGATTTTATTTTGTTTGTAGTGTAAAATGAAATTTTGAATAATGTCATTATAATTGTGTATTTGGTAGTCGTTTACATTCTATTTAGGTTTTCATTAGTTGAAATTTTATGTTTTCAAATTTATATATGCTAATTTTTATTTTTTATATGCTGCTTGTTTTGGTCTATTTCTGATGGTTTTGTGTGTGGATTCTAGTCTTGGGGGGGGGGGGGGGTCCATGGTTGTGGGGGTCCCGTGGGGTGGAGGATTCTAGGGGTGTAGAAGGGTTGTGAAGTGGGTGGAGGTGTCCAGGGTTTCCATGGGGGTGGAAGGGTGTCTAAGAGGGTGGGAGGGTTGTACAAGGGGTAGGGGATGTCAAAGAGGGTGGGGGTGTCTAGGATGTCCATGGAAATGGGAGGGTGGCCAGGAGGGTGGGAGGGCTGTCCAAGAGAGTGTGGGGTTGTCTAGGATGGTGGGGGTCATCTAGGGGGTATCTAAGGGTGTGTGTAACACCCTGAGATTTTATGAAAAATATTCTTTTTAATTTCATTAATGTCTTGTGTTATACGCTACACCCAAAGGAGCTTTCACAACACACATCTCTGACCTGGCTTGAATTGCACACAATCGCGACCTTCCACGATAGCGTGTGTTGTACGCAACACCGAGTTTCGCTAAACAACGATATGCTATTAAGATATTATTAAAACTAGCCGTTATGAATAGTAATAACCACTTTTTGAAATTTTGTAAATTTTATTTTTTAAAATGTACTTCATTTATGGATTCGGAATATCGAAATTAGCTTATGGTGAAATTTTGGTGATTTTCAGATAACTTTCATATTTTGATGAATAGTGAAAATTACTAAATTTTAATTAAAAACAAATTTTTCAATCGGAATAATTAATAGTGATAAATTATTAATTTGAGTGGTTTTAAAGTATATTTAGAATATATTTTTACAATTTAATACAATGTTGGTCACTGTATGTAATTTCACATTTAAACCAGTTATAAACAAGTGTCAATCTTTTGATAGTTATTATCTCTTAAAAACACGCCTTTTGTTTTGACGACGGGAATTAATTTTTAAATTAATTAATGAAACTGATATGTTTTGAATTTGGTAAAATAGAAATCATTTTTTAGTTCATAATATCAAATATAGCTTAGGCCTAATTTTTGGTATTTTTCTGAAAACTTTCAATTTTTGATGAATTGTGAAACCACTAAGTGGTAGTTAAAAAAACTGAATTGTCCATAAAACTTAATTTTACCGCTTCTGTGAGTGGAATTTCAAAAATCCGTGAGACACGGTTGATGTCAGTATGTAAAATGTGGTTCAATGAGATGAAAATAATTTTTTGTGAATAGTAACTTTTTTCTTTTATTTACCACGGTTAAAAGTAAATAGGGTAATTAAGGGTAAAAATGATATTATTATTACCCTAACACATGTCAAAATTCTATTGGATAAGTGTAATTCGACCAAAAACAAGTTTAGGAATAAAATATGACCATTTAGGCCCACTTGGATTAGATTAGGACATTTATTATTATTTAATTCAAAGAAGAGTTAAAAGAGTTAAAATCAAAGTTTATTTAATAAAACATTTTTAATATAGGGTTATAAATAAGATAAATTCGACTATAAATATTAATTAGAAATATAAAAAGATTTTCTACATAATGGTATTTTATTTGTAATTTTTAGACATTAAATAATTTAATTTATTTATGACACAACGATGATGCAGTAATTATCTTGTTAATGAAATATTGACATAATTGATGTTATAAATACTCAAATAAATATAATTTAGACTTTTTATGAATTCCACTAATTTTATAGGTTAATATGACATGTTAGTATTTATTTAATTAACTTTTTTTGAACTTATCATTCTGTTAGGATTTTCACAAAAATCAATTACTAAATAGTGTCAAAATTGACATAAAATAGTTTTTAGAACAAATATTATATTATTAATTGTTATGTTATTCCTAAAAATCTAAGGATCGCCCAAAAGACTTAGATAAGGTTAAATATATTAATAATAAACAATTTGGGGTTAGTTTGGCTTCTTATAGTAAGTTTATTAACCTTATAGTGTAAGAACACAAGAAGACACGGTAAAAGTAAAATTATTAAACTTAATGTTAAATCTAAATGATAAGGTTAAAATAGGAACCTAAATATGTATAAATTCTATTGTATGAGAGGATTTCGACCCATCCCCACCTTAGCCTCGACATAAATCAATTTGGAGCTATTTAAAACCGAACATGACTTTATAATAAAATAATATATTTAGTTATTCCAAAGGTGCCCCTCTCCTCCCTTATAAAAGGGCACCTCCTCCCTCTCTTCCTCACACAACTTTGAGCCTTCAAGCTCAGCCAAACCCGGAAAAATTCTCTTCTCCACTTCCCTAGCAACATCATAGAGGTTCTTCCCTTCCTCAAAGATTAATTTTATTGCCCTAAAAGAAGGTCTCAAAGAAGCACTTCAAAGAAGAGGTAATGTCCGTTACCGATTCTTTCATCTTTATTTCTTCTTCCACTTATTCTTCTTTAGTTGTTTCATTATAAAGTAATAACATCAGTATCACTTATATACTTATATGTTATTATAAGTATAAAACAACCCTATTTCACCATCTATCCATCCTACAGAAAAAGAAATCACCGCGCGTGCGTACGTACGGAATACCGTCTCCACGCCGTGGTGTAATCTATTTTCCACCACTACCTTACATGGATGGGTATAATGGTGTAAATAATGACTATATACGACTATTATAAAGTGATATTTATTCTTAAATAGTATACATAAACTCCAATATAGTCCCACGATCATGAGAATGATATCCTTGCTCGTGCGTACGTACGGACTACCGTCTCCACGACGCGATGAGATTCATTCTCCACTTTAACCATTCATGAATGATTATAAAGTATATATAATAAGTAATCATGAAATATATGACATGGTAAATCTACTGGATTTATGTATATATATATGTCATCTACTTACTTCCATTCAAGACAATAAGGAAAGGAAAACAACGTTCATGCGTACGTACGGACTACCGTCTCCATGAACGGTGTGTTTCATTTCATTTATCTATCTTTTACATATATATATATACTGAATATATATGATATATAAATCATATTTTATATTCTGGAAGTAATTAAATCATGATATAAGTAATAATAATGTCAAGAACAACAAGTCCAAACACCTACGATAAATGAAACAATTTTACCCAAAACACTCTTTAACATGGAATTTACAAAAGAACGGGTAATATAAAGTCATAAGTGAACCATATATGATATCATAACAATGAATATGATTCTTTAATAAGTAAATGACATTATTTAAATCATTATACAGGAGGTTCGGACACTTACGAAGCAAATCGGACCTAAGGTAAGGGAAATATCACAATCTCATTTTTATCCGAGATTGTTTATACTTTGGTATTTACTAGGGTGTATTTTATCATCCATATCCATGTTTCTTCAATATGTAATTTTATTTCCATCCACCTAAAAATTTTTAAATCCTATTTTACCCTTGGGTGAGTTTTTAGTAAAAGATATGAAAGGAATCTTTTGTCGTTTATCGTACGAGGTACTTTTTTTTTACTTTTCCGACAAAAGTACGAGAAGAATGTTTTTTTAACTTATACGGCATGAATGGATTTTTAAAACATTATTTCCAAAAGGATTATTTTACAAGTTTTCAAGTTTATTTTTAATCAACTACATTTAGTTTAGAGTTGTATGACATGTTAAGAAAGGAAAAATGTTTTTGAAGAAGAAAGGATATTTTCCTCAAGAATGGAGTTCAAGTGTTTTATCAAAATTATATTCCATCTAAGATAATAAAGGGTTCTGTTTTTATCCCTATTATTACATTGATTTGATTATGTTGTGATGGAATTATTTTTATGAATTCCTTTATCTTATATGAATTGTTTTATGATGACATGATGTTTAAGATTCCCATTTGTATTACATGGGTTATGAAATGATGTATGATTTATGATTTTGTGTCACACATAAGAATGGTATCATTATGAGATGGTTGAGACCTATATCTCCCTCCAATGCATTGGTTAAAGATTTTATATCTCATGAGATAGACATGGCTGGAATGGTATGTTATACCGGTTCAGTGAAACAGGACTGAAACGAGGGTGACTCGGTTCAGAAACGGACTTTGTCCACTAAGATAGTCTTGGAAATGAGTCTTGACTAACAGGAAATGATTCTCTATGATTATGTGTGTATGCCACAAAGTTCCTTGTTTTAAGTTATGATTATTGGGATTTCATTTCACTACTATGATTTATCCAATGTTATGAAATTATGCTCTCTTTTGCAGGTTAAGATTTCCAAAATGATATGTTCTTATGAATATGATGTGATTGATATTTCTTTTGTTTACCCATACTGAGCATTTGAGCTCACCCTTTTCTGTTTTCTTTTCCCCAGGATATAAAGAAAGGTTTTAGGTTAAAAAAGGGGGAAGATCTTTATGGGAGATGTTGAAGATCTTTCACCACGTTTAGAAGATTATATTCCGAGTTTCCAAAGACACTAAACTATTACGGTCCTTGTGTGTCTGTTTTTGTTATGAATTACGTATTCCGCAACAGTAATGTAATGTCCATGTACGTCAAGCTTCGGGTCTCTACAGTTGGTATCAGAGGAAAGGTTTAGTCAACCTTTGGAAACTAGGATGCGAGAACTTTAGTGAGATCCCTAGAGATATTTCTAAGGTATATCTAGGGATGTCTCTAAGGTTAAGTATACATATAGGTTATAGTCCTAGAATTACACTAACGATCTTAGAATTTAACCTAAAATGTTAGATATTGAGGGTACTCCCCCTTTACTATGTTGTTTTCTCTAGAATGATTTTTGCCTCTCACATAATTCTTTTTGTGTTTTAGTAAATGGAGGGAACTAGAAGGAATTCGGTTAACATTGAATCCAATGAACAAATTGGTGACTATGAGAAACAAAATTGTGTAATTCCTAGAGAGAAAGATATTGTGATTTTGCCGAATCAGTCATCGCGATATATGATTAACAAGGTGAAATTTAGTGGTATGCCTAATTCATCAAAGAAGAGGAAGATAAACTATTATGCATGTTCGCATGATGAGGAGCATAAAGAAGGGAAGATTGAGATTTCTAAAGAAGGGAAGAAGAACCTTGAGGAATACCTCAAATGGAGGGACCAATGTTATCTGTGTGGAGAAAAGGGTCATAGAGTGACAGACTGTTATAGAGTTCAATGTCTTATTTGTGGCGAACATGGGCAATACCCAACTCAATGCCCTGACCTAAAAAGTTACCTCTAAATCAAGGAAGGACTTTTTCTAGGACAATCATTTAAGTGGATGGACTGAAGTGTATATGTATTGGTATTCAAGAATAATGTTGTTGAGGTACTTTTATGGTGTATTGGAATATTTATGTGTTTGTCTATTGTCGGTTTCAATAATTTTAAGGTACCGATAACTATGAAAAGTGATTCAAATATTTTGGAAAGTAGGTGATATGCACATAATGAAGGGATAAGGAGAAAATGAAATGTTTGACAGTATTCATGAGCTCATGATTGATATAAGGACTAAGTGATATCATGGTTTGAGTATATAGAATTTGGAGGATTTTGGTATGTGGAAAGTGTTAACTTTTAACAGCATTCATGTTTTCACTAAGGTTCAATGGGTATTCAAGAGAATACCTGATTAAGGCCTTTGAATGTTTGGAATGTGACCAAAAAGACATATCTTATGATATATGGGGATCAACGATGGTATTAAATCTATGGTAATCGTTTTCACTATATTATGAGAGTGTACTACAGTATTATAGATAAGCCAAAAGATTGGAATGGATTATGTTGGAAATAAGTTAGTATTGTTTAAGGATAGAAGTTTTTTCAATATTATTGATAGGATGTTATAGTAATATAGTTTTAGAAAAAGGACAACCTGCAGGATGGACGACAGCCCATCGCTTCGGACAAGGCTGTGGGAATCGAACCCACAACCGAAGTGCAACTGGCCTTTATCGCCTACCACTGACCTACAAGAAGTCCCTATTTAGTAGAAACTAGTTTTATTATATTAAGAAGTATGATATATGAAGTATAAGTCCATTTTAGGAACCATATATGATTAATCTCACTATAGAATGACTTATGTATATTTAATAACTTTTTCTAACCTATTGTTTGAGACAGATGGAATGACACGTCATTCTATCACATGATCTGCTAACACTTCACGAATAACAAATTCAACTTCATTTATTTAAGAGATGAAGTGGAAATTGTTCAAGGCACGAACAACAGTGAGATTGTACCAAAATAAAGTAAGTATTTATTCTAATTAAAATTCTTCAACTTTAGGGAAATGATCTTGAAAACCAAAAATGTTGTCCTAGTGCTCTTATATCTTATTAATCACATGGTACCTTAAATCGTCACAAATTTATGGATTTGTGATTGCTAGATTTTCCATAGCCATTTTCTCTACCACTCTCCATCAGAACATGATGGTTAGATTTCTCTTCCATATCCATATTTTCACCTATATGGAAACCCAGTGATTAGTTTATTTGGGTAACCGTTACGTTTCATATTTTTGTTTTTAAAATATTTGTTTTGTTATTCCTTTTTATGATGTGGGTTTCGATTAAAGAAACTTTCGAATAGTAAACCATTTATAACCCCGACGAATTTCGAGGGCGAAATTCATTTTAAGGGGGGTAGAATGTAAGACCCCGAGATTTTATGAAAAATATTCTTTTTAATTTCATTAATGTCTTGTGTTATACGCTACAACAAAAGGAGCTTTCACAACACACATCTCTGACCTGGCTTGAATTATACGCAATCACGACCTTCCACGATAGCGTGTGTTGTACGCAACACCGAGTTTCGCTAAACAACGATATGCTATTAAGATATTATTAAAACTAGCCGTTATGAATAGTAATAACCAATTTTTGAAATTTTGTAAATTTTATTTTTCAAAATGGACTTCATTTATGGATTTGGAATATCGAAATTAGCTTAGGGTGAAATTTTGGTGATTTTTGGATAACTTTCATATTTTGATGAATAGTGAAAATTACTAAATTTTAATTAAAAACAAATTTTTCAATCGAAATAATTAATAGTGATAAATTATTAATTTGTGTTGTTTTAAAGTATATTTATAATATATTTTTACAATTTAATACAATGTTGGTCATTTTATGTAATTTCACATTTAAACCAGTTATAAACAAGTGTCAATCTTTTGATAGTTATTATCTCTTAATAACACGCCTTTTGTTTTGACGACGATAATTAATTTTTAAATTAATTAATGAAACTGATATGTTTTGAATTTGGTAAAATAGAAATCATTTTTGATTTCATAATATCAAATACAGCTTAGGCCTAATTTTTGATATTTTTCTGAAAACTTTCAATTTTTGATGAATAGTGAAATCACTAAGTGGTAGTTAAAAAAACTGAATTGTTCATAAAACTTAATTTTACCGCTTCTGTGAGTGGAATTTCAAAAATCCGAGAGACACGGTTGATGTCAGTATGTAAAATGTGGTTCAATGAGATGAAAATAATTTTTGGTGAAGAGTAACTTTTTACTTTTATTTACCACGGTTAAAAGTAAATAGGGTAATTAAGGGTCAAAATGATATTATTATTACCCTAACACATGTCCAAATTATATTGGATAAGTGTAATTAGACCAAAAACAAGCTTAGGAATAAAATATGACCATTTAGGCCCACTTGGATTAGATTAGGACATTTATTATTATTTAATTCAAAGAAGAGTTAAAAGAGTTAAAATCAATGTTTATTTAATACAACATTTTTAATATAGGGTTATACATAAGATAAATTCGACTATAAATATTCATTATAAAGAAAAAAAATATTTCCTACATAATGGTATTTTATTTGTAATTTTTAAACATTAAATAATTTAATTTATTTATGACACAACGATGATGCAGTAATTATCTTGTTAATGAAATATTGACATAATTGATGTTATAAATACTAAAATAAATAAAATTTGAGACTTTTTATGAATTAAAATAATTTTCTAGGTTAATAGGACATGTTAGTATTGATTTAATTAACTTTTTTCGAACTTATCATTCTGTTAGGATTTTCACAAAAATCAATTACTAAATAGTGTCAAAATTGACATAAAATAGTTTTTTAAACAAATATTATATTATTAATTGTTATGTTATTCCTAAAAATCTAAGTCTCGGCCAAAAGACTTAGATAAGGTTATATATATTAATACTGAACAATTTGGGGTTCGTTTGGCTTCTTATAGTAAGTTTATTAACCTTATAGTGTAAGAACACAAGAAGACACGGTAAAAGTAAAATTATTAAACTTAATGTTAAATCTAAATGATAAGGTTAAAATAGGAACCTAAACTTGTCTAACTTATATTGGATGAGAGTATTTCGACCCATCCCCACATTAGCCTCAAAATAAATCAATTTTGAGCTATTTAAAACCGAACTTGACTTTATAATAAAATAATATTTTTAGTTATTCCAAAGGTGCCCCTCTCCTCCCTTATAAAAGGGCACCTCCTCCCTCTCTTCCTCACACAACTTTTAGCCTTCAAGCTCAGCCAAACCCTGCCAAATTTTCTTCTACACTTCCCTAGAAACATCCTAGAGGTTCTGGTCTTCCTCAAAGACCAATTATAGTGATCTAAAAGAAGGTCTCAAAGAAGAGGTAATGTCCGTTACCGATTCTTTCATCTTTATTTCTTCTTACACTTCTTCTTCTTTAGTTGTTTCATTATAAAGTAATAACATCAGTATCACTCTTATACTGATATGTTATTATAAGTATTAAACAACCCTATTTCACCATCTATCCATCCTACGGAAAAAGAAATCACCGCGCGTGCGTACGTACGGAATACCGTCTCCACGTCGTTTTGTAATCTATTTTCCACCACTACCTTACTTGGATGGGTATAATGGTGTAAATAATTACTATATACGACTATTATAAAGTGATATTGATTCTGAAATAGTATACATACACTCCAATACAGTCCCACGATCATGAGAACGATATCATCGCTCGTGCGTACGTACGGACTACCGTCTCCACGACGCGATGAGATTCATTCTCCACTTTAACCATTCATGAATGATTATAAAGTATATATAATAAGTAATCATGAAATATATGACATGGTAAATCTACTGGATTTATGTATATATATATGTCATCTACTTACTTCCATTCAAGACAATAAGGAAAGGAAAACAACGTTCATGCGTACGTTACGGACTACCGTCCCCATGAATGGTGTGTTTCATTTCATTTATCTATCTATTATATATATATATATACTGAATATATATGATATATAAATCATATTTTATATTCTGAAAGTAAGTAAATCATGATATAAGTAATAATAAGGTCAAGAACAACAAGTCCAAACACTTACGATAAATGAAATAATTTTACCCAAAACGCTCTTTAACATGGAATTTACAAAAGAATGGGTAATATAAAGTCATAAGTGAACCATATATGATATCATAACAATTAATATGATTCTTTAATAAGTAAATTTTATTATTTAAATCATTATACAGGAGTTTCGGACACTTACGAAGCAAATCAGACCTAAGGTAAGGGAAATATCACAATCTCATTTTTATCTGAGATTGTTTATACTTTGGTATTTACTGGGGTGTATTTTATCATCCACACCCATGTTTCTTCAATATGTAATTTTATTTCCATCCACCTACAATTTTTTAAATCATATTTTACCCTTCGGTGAGTTTTTAGTAAAAGATATGAAAGGAATCTTTTGTCGTTTTTCGTACGAGGTACTTTTTTTGACTTTTCTGACAAAAGTACGAGAAGAATGTTTTTTTAACTTATACGGCATGAATGGATTTTTAAAACATTATTTCCAAGAAGCTTCCTTTACAAGTTTTCAAGTTTATTTTTAATCAACTTCTTTTAGTTTAGAGTTGTATGACATGTTAAGAAAGGAATAATGTTTTTGAAGAAGAAATGATATTTTCCTCAAGAATGGAGTTCAAGTGTTTTATCAAAATTATTTCCCATCTAAGATAATAAAGTGTTCTGTTTTTATCCCTATTATTACATTGATTTGATTATGTTGTGATGGAATTATTTTTATGAATTTCTTTATCTTATATGAATTGTTTTATGATGACATGATGTTTAAGATTCCCATTTGTATTACATGGGTTATGCAATGATGTATGATTTATGATTTTGTGGCACACATAAGAATGGTATCATTATGAGATGGGTGGGACCTATATCTACCTCCAATGCATTGGGTAAAGATTTTATATCTCAAGAGATAGACATGGTGGAATGGTAGGTTATACCGGTTCAGTGAAACAGGACTGAAACGAGGGTGACTCGGTTCAGAAAGGGAATTTGTCCACTAAGATAGTCTTGGAAATGAGTCTTGACTAACAAGAAATGATTCTCTATGATTATTTGTGTATGCAACAAAGGTCCTTGTTTTATGTCATGATTATTGGGATTTCATTTCACTACTATGATTTATCCCATGTTATGAAATTATGCTCTCTTTTGCAGGTTAAGATTTCCAAAATGATATGTTCTTATGAATATGATGTGATTGATATTTCTTTTGTTTACCCTTACTGAGCATTTGAGCTCACCCTTTTATGTTTTCTTTTCCCCAGGATATAATGAAAGGTTTTAGGTAAAAAAAAGGGTGAATATCTTTATGGGAGATGTTGAAGATATTTCACCACGTTTAGAAGATTATATTCCGATTTTCCAAAGACACTAAACTATTACGGTCCTTGTGTGTCTGTTTTTGTTATGAATTACGTATTCCGCAAAAGTAATGTTATGTCCATGTACGTCAAGATACGGGTCTCTACAGTGTGTGGGGTGTCTACTATGATTTGTTGTTTTCAAGGGTGTGGGAGGACTGTCTAGTGGGGTGTGGGTGTTCAGGGTGTCCCCAGGGGTAGGATGGAGTCCAGGAGGGTTTGAGGGTAGTCTAGGGGAGTGGGGGATGTCCAGGAGGGTGGGTGGGGGTGTCAATGATGTATTAATGGGTGTGTGTGTGTGTGGGGGGGGGGGGGGGTTGTCTAGTGGGGTGGGGTTTTCCAGGGTGACCATAGGGGTGGGAGGGTCTCCAAGAGGGTGGGAAGGCTCTCCAGGGTGGTGAGGACCTGTCTAGAAGGGTGGGGGTTGTCTAGGGGGTTTCCAGGGGTGTGCAGGCTTTCAAGTGGGGCGGGGAGTTTCCAGGGGTGTGGGAGGGAAGTCTAGTGGGGGTGGGTGTCCAGAGTGTTCATGTGATTGGGATGGTGTCCAATAGGGTTGGGGGCTATCAAGGGGGTCTCCAAGGGTGTGTGTGTGGGGGGGGGGGAGCTGTGTAGTGGGGTGGGGGGTTTTTCATTGCTGTGGGAGGTATGCATAGTGGGGTGGGAGTCTAGGGCGTCTATGGTGGTGAGAGGGTGTCCAGGAGGGTGGGAAGAATCTAGGGGAGTGGGGGATATCCAGATGTTTGGGGGGATATCCAGGGGTTGTCCAGGGGTGTGGAGGGGTGGACATGTAGTGGTGTGGGAGGGTTATGTAGTGGGGTGGGGGTGACCAGATTGTCAATGGGGGTGGGAGGAGTGTACAAGATGGTGGGAGGGATGACATGGGGTGGTGGATGTTCATGAGGGTAGTGGGTTTCAGGGGTGTGGAAGGGCGGTCTAGTGGGGTGGGGGTGTCCAGGGTGTCCATGGTGTTGGGAGGGTGTCTCAAAGGGTGGGAGGAATGTCTAGGGGGTGGGAGATCTCTATGATGGAGGGGAGGGGGGATGTTTAGGGGTTGGGGTATCTAGAGGTGTGGGAGGGTTGTCCAGTGGGCTGGGGTGTCCAGGGTGTCCATGGGGTGTTAGGGTTCCCATGAGGGTGAGAGGGCTATCTAGGGGAGTGGGGGTGTCCAGGATGGTGGGGGATGTCTAGGGGTTGGGTTTCAGGGGTGTGGGAGGGTTGTACCATGGGGTGGGGGTGTCCCGAGTGTCAATGTGGGTGGGAGGGTGTCTAGGGGGGTGGGAGGGCTGTACATGGGGGTGGGGCAGTCCAGTAGGGTGGGGGTGTCTTGGGGGTGTCCAGGGGTGGGGGTGTCTAGTGGGGTAGGGGGTTCCATGGGTGTGGGAGGGTAGTCCAGTGGGGTGGGGGTATCCATGGGGTGGGGTGGTTTCCAAAATGGTAAGAGGGATGTCCAGGGGAGTGGGGGGATGTCTCAGAGGGGGGTTATTCTAGGGTTTCCCAGGGGTGTCATGGGGGGTTTCCAGGGGTGTGGGAGGACTGTCCAGTGGTGGGGGTGGGGGTTTCAAGGTGTATGTAGTTGTGGGAGGTTGTCCAGTAGTGCGGAATGACATATTAGGGGGTGGTGGTTCTCGAAAAGGGTGGGGATGTCTAGGGGTGTGGGTGTGTTTAGTGGGGTGGGGCGGGGGGGGGGGGTCTAGAGGTGTGGGATGGATGACTAGTGGGGTGGGGGTTTCTGGGTTTCCATGGCGGTGGGAGGGTGTCTATAAGGGTGGGAGGGCTATCCAGGGGAGTGGGGGGTATCCATGATGGTTGTGGGGAGGATGTCAAGAGAGAGTCTATGGTTGTGGGTTTGTTCATGGGGTGGGGGTTCCAGGGTTGTGGGAGGGCAATCTAGTGGGGAGGGGGCGTCCAGGGTTTCCTTGGGGTTGGAGGGTGTTCTAGAGAGTGGGAGGGTTATCCAGTAGGGTGGGGACTATCGAAGAGGGGGGATGTTTAGGGGGTGTCTAGGGGTGTGGGGGTGTCAAGTGGGGTTTGGGTTTCTAGGGGTGTGGGAGGGTTTTCTAGTGGGGTGGGGGGTTTTGATCTAGTTTTGGCCTTGTTTTGTACTATTTCTATTCTTCGTGGCAGTGCATAGTTGTGGTAGAATGGTTTTATTAAAAAATATGGTTTTCCATATGTTATTTTATAACCTACGTAAAAATGCTTGGGAATGGGTTATGATAACTGTAATTTAAAAATTAACGTAGGACAACGTATGAAATGCATGGGAATGGGTTTTTAAATTGGTTATTTTATATCTACTGTAATAAATGGAATGGAATACTAATTTATGTTGGTTATTTTATAAACGATTTATAATATATGATTTCACGTTTTTAATTATTTTACTGATGTGAAAAAATTCTTGGCTGGAATGTTTATCACATCAATTATTTTTATAAGTACATGATAAAAGCTTTAAAGACGCAGTTTATTACATCACTTATTATATAACATGAATCATAAAGTATATGTCTCTTCGGTTATTTAAAAACCGATGTAATAAATCATGAATCTAATGCATTATGAACATCGGTTTTTTAGGAACCGATTTGAAAAATGCTTCCGATATTTGGTATTTATATAGTTTTTAAAATAACCAACATAAAAAACAATATTTATAATGTCTCACGTAATAACATCGTCCAATATATGACCTAAAAAATAAAAAATAACATTCGTAAAAAACATTTTCTGCACTACTATGATCTCAAATCAGTATTTAAAACACCATAGTTCATTATAGATGGTCTATGAGATCATTGATATGTGCTAGAGAATACCAGTTCTAAACAATCAGATGTTTCAATTTTCATTAATCCACCAAAATCATGAGAGTTCAATCTACCATTTTCATAAAATGGATGAGCAAACCCCATGGATAATAATTTGGTTTGATAATCCCATTTTCCTATAAATATTTTATCTTTCTCTATAGCTCATACATATCTGTAGTGTACATCCTATATAGAGGAATGTATAAAATTTTATCTGTTATCACTAGTTTGATATTTAAATTTACCTCTCTCCCTGGAGTTAGTACTCATAGTTCATTTGTGAATACATCCAAAAAATGAATTACAATTGTGGAAAAAATTACTGATGTCTTCTATGATCATCCAAATATAAACTCAAAATGTGGGATACCATTCCACATATCCCATTTTTCATAGGTCTAGGTCAGCTCTCTTGGATATCCCATTAATGATTGTGAATAAACAATCCTCCCTACGGTGATTTTATGGTGACCATTCGATGATAGAAATCAATGTAAGATTGAATGGTAACCAGCTAGTCCATTGGGATACTGATGTCCAAACCTGTAATATTGTGGAGAATGAGGCCCCATATGATAACAATACCACTCATAGTAAATTTTTTAGGATTCTTCAGCATAGTTTTTGGATTCATTGTACATATCTGCACAAATATGAGGCCAGGTGATATATCCTAAATACCCCGAGTCGGTATGATTTTTGTCACAGAAAATATTGGGTCTGACGACCACATACTTGACCAAAAGCATGGACCAAATAATTGGATGTACTCCAAATCCACAACTAATGATAATATACTAGCTGTCATCATACTCATGGAGTAAGTGTAGACCCTCTATTACTGGGTTCAATAGAATAACTTATACAAAAGAGATGTAGAAGGACTATCGTGCTGCCGGATCGACACTCTATGAGGTACATCATGCACTGAGGTCCCATATGTCTAAATCTAATAAAGATATTACACTTCACCTAGCTACCTAATTGTGTAATATGTCTAATAATATCCCAATGAATAATCTATAGATGATAGTTCATTCTTCTGGTTGATGTAGCACCATATCTATAGGCCAAAACAATTGAAATCATGACCCAAACACCCTTAGTTTATAATATTTCATAAGAACCTCATTCACTATTCAGAATAGGTGATAATTGTTTTAGATTTTTCAAATGGGATGAATAATCCTAAACTGATTACACACCCTCCTCCACGTTCTTGAATTCTCACGCTCTTTCAGCCCACAACATATCTGTATAGAAGCAATAAAATAATTCCATATAAAAATATCTTTAACACATCTTCTAATGATGACCTTTCTGGTTAATAAAATCCAACCATCTTTTGGAAGAATTCGGAAACATATAAGTATTGAGAATTGATGTCCTCTCAGGATGTGTCTAGAGATGCCAAGTGATAGTCAACATGGTTTTTAAACATGAATATATAGTGTAAGGTCCCCCAAACCATAAAAATTTGGGCAAATACTACTTCATGGACTATTTCATCAACCCTTCCTTAGTTAGGTTAGATCTGGGTGCTCCATAAATGGTCTACATGAAATACATAATGGTTTCTTATTATTTTTTCCAAGATCCTTTATCAAGTACGATCAATAGTGCCTCATCTAAAAGAACACAAGTATCCACTAGTACTCCAAGGACCACAACCTTTATATCCTGGTAACTAGCACACTCTTGATGTATAACTAGAGGACTTCCCAATGGCATATCTCTACATATTATAAGATCACACCTCAATAAACAGTTCACCATCTTATAAAATTACATGTGTTAAAATAGGATAGATTAAATAAATCCAATAAAAAAATCACTCAATAGATACTACTTCATGATTCTGGTTTGAGAATCATAAATATCATATAAAATCAATAGTTACATTTTCTTTCACATGACTAATGTTTGGAATGGGTTATGTTCTCTACTATAATCAATTCAATTTCATTTATTAAAAATTTATATCCCAAAAAATCATGATTGGATGAATTATCTGAATCACCATTTACAATTTATAAGGGCACATTCTGTGTAGAAATTGAACAACGGTGTTAATTTGTTTTTACCCATTCTATGTTCCAGTTCATGAATCAATATGAAATAGCTTGATAATTTAGGATTCATTTGTATATTAATCAGGAAAACACAGTATACATAATGGAATGAATTATGATTACAAAAAATTTATCCCAATTTACTACACAATAATTTATTAAACTATATTTATATTAATCATGTAACATATCCGCACATCATGAAATAATTAAATGCATACCATGTCGTATGTTATAATTAATGGAATTTGAATATATTAAGGTTCCTAAAATTATGCGTGAGAGGAATACTAAGATCTTAAAAGTGAATACTAAATCCAATCCTCAATAACATCAATAATAACATCACAATTCAAGTGATTCATCGATCTATGGAATAAAATCAACTGTAACAATAAAAATATCGAAACAAAAAATTTCCATTCATATCAATATGGATTTTTATAGTTTATGGGTTAATTACTCACTGGGAAAACTCATTAGAAAATAATAATTCTATTAACCCCATTTCATTTATCTTCAAATAGTAAGGTAAAAATGAAAAAATCATCTAATACCACTTTTTAGCATCATGGACAATAATTGCACTGAATGGTGACCCAAGCCTGGTTAGCCACATTGCCTCAAACACATCTCCGTAAATGATATAGGTTTTCGAGTATTGCTGAGGTCTTAGGGTGTTTCCATAGGGAGACTATTTCAGCATTACCCGAGTAGAACTTATAGGATATGTAGATAATGGTAAATAAAATAATCACAAGAACACATGCGGTAAAATAGAAAAGGAAACATTGACTAGGAATAGAAACCAACCGTAGTATAAACAAAAGTTAAAAAGTAAGTTGAGTTAACAATAAAAAAAATATATTTACAAGGAAAATTGTTTCATTATATTCAACGATGATCACATCTTCTCTATAAAAAGAAACCAAAATTGGTATACATGTAGTAGTACACTATATTTATCAAAATACGTAAAAGGCCATAAGAAAAATCCCAATTAGTATCATGAGCCTAGCTTCATCCTATAATCTCCTTATCATAAGATGAAATCTGAAACCGGTAGTAAGAATCATGATAGTATCCATACCTATAGACATATAATCTTTTCAAGTGCCAAAGGAGGCCTGTGTAGGGTGTGAGACAAAATCCAAATAGTACACCGCCTAAAGTTTATAATTCCATCAATTTAGTAAAAATATATTAATAGTTCATAAGTATCAATATAATATGAAAAATATTTCAGTATGTAATCAACAACAAAAATAACCCTGTTCACATGGACACCCATCCTCTGCTACATGCTTTGGCCAAATTCAGAATGCCTATAAATAAACTGTCAGTCCTATATCATATAATAAATCTCTATCATGAACAAGGACATATAGCATCCTCACTAGTAATCATATTTGATCATGAGTTTCCTATCTTGGCCATAAATATGGATAAATACTTTTCTTGAATCCAACATTGTGCTTTGTCTTGGCAGATGTGTCGTATAAATCATTTCATTAATTATTCAATTATAATCCTAGGATCACCCTTGTCATTACTTATTTGGAATCCATTTAGCATTTCTATAATAAAAAGAACCAAAATCCCAAAAATCATTCCAATCAATACAGTCATTAGAACACATGTATCTCTCAATGTATGGTATATCATCATCTTCGATTTATTCCATCCATGGAAGTCTTTTAAGGTATCCCAACTCTCATACATAACATATATGATCATCCTTCTGAGTATGTCCATGAAACACCGTATCTAGTCCATATATAACTCATGGGTATGATTTTCACCATTTTATTCATTCTATGGTCTTCTACGAGGGTTCCCAAGGGTTACTCAAGTGTATGTATGATAGTATAAAAATTATTTCAACCATGGTGTTCATGTATAAACTCTTGCGTCAACCAAGGAATATAATAAACATTAAATAAATATCATTTAATTATATCAAGGATTCCCACTTTGATTATTTCAATTAAAACACACCTTTAATGGTTTCTTGAATCACATCATAAGATTAGAAGGTTTATCTTATTAATTATCTCACATGGGAATATCAATTAAAAATAAACTCCAACTCAAGAAATAAAATAGAGGGAGAAATATTAAGTACATTATCTTCAATTCCCATTCATTAATAATTTAAAATTAAAATTAAAATTCATCATTTCACATCACATAGAAATTGGAAAATGGAACACATTATAGGTGATAAATTCATATACCACCAATGGTGTTCCAATTAATCAAACAAATATGAAAAAGGGTGGTTTTAATTTTATTTCCTTAACCTTTAATAATTTATCAATTGGTCGTTGATTAAATATATCATTCCTATTTATTTTAATCATTGAATAAATTCAATTTGAATGGAATCATTTCAAAAATCTAGGACGCGACACAGAGACATATATATAAACACCCATTTATTAAAGTAAAATCATGATACCCTCTACCATATAACTATATTTGAGTGCTCATCTAGTATCAAGATCTGATTCTGTTGGAATTGATAGAAAAATAAAGAACAAATGAAACTAATAAAAATATTCCTTATTCGATCATATCTAAATACCACATCCAATTCCATGGAAACTATATAATATAACCAGATGAATTGAGTACTTAACTACATGGATCTAATGAGATGATCAACTATTTATTCCATGATCCGATGGATAAATGGAAGATAATACTACACATTGGTTTTAATGAGAGGTCATAACTCAAGTGGTTTTCCAATGAATGACGAATGAAGTATATATTTTGGTTATAAAACATTTTAATGTAATTTTGGTCATTTCCATATAATATTATGTTTCTTGGTTGGTCAAAATGTGCACCAACTGGGTACCCTTTACGGTAAAAAGTTTTACATGCACAATTAATATGAACCGCTTGACTAACCATGAGAAAATCAAGTCCCAACCTATAATAAAAATAAATAGAGGCCCTCGTAAGGTGGTGAACCTTTTACAACATGGTTTAAATATCTATGTGGGGTCATGTTTCCATATTCTTAGGGGATTATATTGATTCTTTTCTTATTACATGGTTTCTATGGATTGATTGTTATAGTTTTGTCAGATAATCCTACAGAATGGTTTTTTTGTAGTGGTGGGTTGGTTTTTATGGGAAGAAAAATATAGAACTAGGGAGTGATGTCACAAATATCTCTATGGAATTATGTTTAATGTCAAGGTGAGGGAGGAGGATCATACATAACTCATCTTTGGGGGAAGTGTCTTGGATCATATTTCTAATTTTATTTATCATAATGCTCATGTGGTTGAGGGGTAAGTATTGGATACATCGTGTCACTATACAATTTGGAAGCCCCCACCCCCAACATTGATTTTAAGATAAATATTAATGGGTCTTATTTTAACTGACCTATTTATGTGGTTGATTTGATTTAGATTAGATGTGTTCAATTATAAAACGTTTAAAATCATTCGATGGTTTTGGAATTCTCTTCGAGCCAACGAGAGAGCACACCTTACTAGGATTTCATTGTGCAGAATGTTAAATATTGGTTTGGATGTAGTGGAATCTTTCACCGATATTTTTTTGAGGAACAAAATTGTAATATAATTATTCCCCTGGATTTGGATTATTACATTAGTAAATTAAGAATAGTTATTGGTCAAGGCATGGTGGTCACTCACACATATAGGGAAGGAAATTTCACATAAGATTCTATTTCTTGTAAAGATATCCCATGTGAATGTAATATTACTTATTATCACACTGTGTCAATTAATTCTAATTTAATATTCGTATTCTATGGTGAAACACCTAGACCCTATCATTATCAAGAAACATGAGCCCATTTTTAAGAATAAAATAGTATGCATTTATAAGCCTTGGTTACTCACACTATGCCAAATAATGATTTAAAACTAAATATTGGGGGATTATATGATATTTAATTTGTCAACGAAGTATTGGGGGCTTACATTGAGACATAACATTGGTCAATGGTAGATTATTCACCATTATAGTAATTTGGTTTTGGGTTCAAACCTCACATCCTTTACTAATGTGATAGTTTGTCACCCATCATGTCAGTTTCCCTTTTTATAAAAATCCTTATAAAACAAGAGAAATGTGAGAAAAATAATAAAGATTAAACATAATAAATTAAACTCTAAATAAAATGTTTAAACATTAATTTTAACTCATAAAATTAATTTCTTATCCCAAAAAGTAATAACTCATAATTATTTCAAAAATAATATTTTCTAAATATATCATTAGTGACCCAAAAATTTAATAGCACAAAATCTAAAAAGGCATGTCTTATGAATCTAAATTTATGGTATTATATATCCATGATGGTATATATAACTCTTATAAAAAGTACTCAAGAAACCATTGAAATTTAACATGTTACCTAAAACGCACTCAGATACCAAATATAACAACCCCGGAGAAACATTTTAAAATTTAGTACCAAAAATATAAAAAATAAATTTCTAGCACTGATATAGACAAATGTGACCCAATTTATTTTATAATATATAAAATTTAAAAAGAAAATAATGGATCTAAAATATACCCAGTGACATTTTAGGTTTATAGTTTCAAATAATTATGAAAAAGTTAACATATATGAGATAAATAAATGATTGGACCCTAAAAATATATATCATCCCCCAATATTTCATCATGTCTAGAAAACATTTTAGACATTCCCAAAATATAAACATTAATTATAAAATTGGGAAGATGAAATATAAAGAATGATGAGCTACAAAACACGTTAAGGGTAACCATTGATGATTGAAATCACTATGTAAGCATATCATGAGCATAATGGTATATAGACATAAAATTGAAAATTATGTCATTTAAATAAAAATAACAATCTTAAGTAATGGAATAAATCATGTATATTCATAAGACATGAATAAAAAATAATCGAAGAGTAAAATAAATGGAAGAATATGGTGGGACATGGAAATTTGGAATAAAAATGAATATGAAATCTATAGTGAGTTACACCTCCATCGTTGTACACATCCCCATGCCTAGTAGAATACCATTCCACACAGTGGATTACATTCACTCCCCAAACTATCATAGTATTTAGTCTCACTACCATGATCAAGATTATAGAGAATGCCATTTAGTGAATGGAGTTCAATGATTGTTATAGTACAACATATATCACTAGATATAATTCGTTTCATATTTCATTAGAGGGAGATATGAATCCCACCCATTACATAATAAAAACCATACATATGTTTTCTATAAGAACATAAATAATTCAGAATATAAAATCTCAAGATATGAAATGGGATTCATAAAAAATTTCTCATTGCATAACACATGGAGAAGTGATGAGATTAAAAAATTCATGACATCATAAACAAAAACTATAAGACACCAGTTTATGACCTGACATAAACTAGTTAATTCTTCTAGAATTCACTTATTAAAATCCTAAACATATTTTCAGATTAGTGTTTAAGAGAATTTTAATATAATTTATATATATTAACCCACAATAATTTAAATTTGGTAGTATTAATATATTTGACATTTATACCAAAATACAAATGTTTTTAATAAAAAAATAAATCATTACATGTAAAATCATCAAAACATTCATCTTGACTTCTACTTTTCCCTTACCCATCATTACGATCAACATCTAAAACAATCATATCCAATGAATTGGAGAGAGATATGTGTATAATAATTCATCATAATAAATTCCCAAGAATAATATAATAATAAAAAATCACAAATACAGTCATAATTAAAATATTCCCTTTAAATTTTTAAAAATTCAATTTTAAAAGGGGGTTTTTGAATAAAATACTTTTACATTATATTCATTTTACATCAAACATGTCAAAACCTAATGTATATTGGTTTAAATAGTGTTATTAATATGTTATATATCTATGTTAATATTTATAATACCTTATGTGATAATATTATAACATATTTTTGTCCAATTTATTTATAATATTAGTTTTTTTATTTTAATTGTTCTAGGTTCATTTATTTTATGGTTTCGAGTGTGGGTTACTTATAGATTTTCTTATAGAATGATAGAAATAATCCATATGTAGAATGAAATGGTGTTATTATGTTTCTGTAGTTTTAAATGATACCATATATCATTTTGATTTCTGATATTATAAGGATTTATTATATAAAACATTAATGATAAACGTTTCATTGATTTTTGGTGTGTTTTTCTAACCATCACAAAACTAGTTTCGTTTTATATAAGGCAATGCCAATAAATTAGTTACAAAACATTAATAATGTTACAATAAACATATTAGTATATTTTATATCTATAATTTTTGTTTTTTGGCCATTCTTCATGGTAGGAAAGGAAAATAAAAAAATGATGTTCACGAAGGTGGTGAATCCCGAAGTCATAGATGATGCATTCATTTTGATGAATAAGTGGAGAATAAGAGATGTTTTATGATTGATAGTTTATTAACACAATAATATTATAGTATATTTTTGATAATTGAGTTATGATTCCATTTTTATAGGGGATGTGAGTAGAGACTAATAAAATAAAAGAAAATAAAAAGAAAATAAAAGAAAATAAATATTATTTTACCTCTTGAATTCTTCTCCTTGAGAACCTTCTTATGGAAAGTGGATTGGGCCTTTTTATGAGACCAGTGGGTTTTGGAAATGAAGAAGATTCTTGGGAATATAATCGGTAAATAATTAAACAATCTATAATGATTTGGATTTGTGAGGAGAAGATGTGGTGAGGGGTGGTATTTATACGGAGAGAGATGGTGTATTATAATTATTTTATTCATTAATTTACTATTTTGGCTGATGACTATATTTTTTTTAGAATTATCACAATGTACGTTAAAACTATTAAAAGAGTTCCAGATTATGGTGATGGAATTAGTTATGATTGAATTAATGGTTTATTTTACTTAAACTATACATATACTATGAATTACATTATTTTAATATTCACAAAATTCAATTATTTACGAAAATCCAAAAAATGCACGATATTTTTTTTATTTGAAGATTTAAAAAATTAAATCCATTTTAAAATATAAGAATTTTAATTTTTCATTAAAATCAGTATTTATTTGACAAATACTATTTTTAAAATTTCAAACTAAATCTATGATAGTTTGAAAATTTTATGAAGTACTCATAAAATTATCTTATAATAATAAGAAAAAATATATATATATTTACAAATATATTTTCTAAAAATATATTTCATTTTAAATCATCAATTTTTTTATAATATTCGGAATAAATATTTATATTTCATAAAAATACAAACCCTTATTTAATCATTTTCAAAACATTTATTTACTTATTCCATGAGATTAGAATATCTTATATTCACTTATATGAGACATAAATTATACATTTACATTAACTGGAAGTCTTAATATTTTATTATTTTAGATTCCTAAATTTCTATTAATATCATTAATTTATTATAAATTTTAAATTAATTTAAATATTTAATTCTAGAATTAAATCAAATTATTTTTAAGTACATGTAATGTTAAATAAAAAACTACTCGTAAGAATAAGGATTATATCATTAGATTATAAACCCAGTAAAAAATAAGTAACAATATAGAATTTTATCTTACATGTAAAATGAATTTTAATGATGACTTGAAATAATTTTTTAGAAAAACGTATTTTCTATTATAATTTTTTGGATAAGTCACACAATTAAAATGAAAATATATTTTTTAAAATAACCATATAACATTGTATAAGAAAGCATCAAATAATTAAGGAGTGAAAATAGTATAAAAATATTCGCATGCCATTTAGGATAAATAAAAAATTCATTATATATTTTTTGTTTAAAATTTGACAATGTTCCTTTTTTGGAAAATGATAAAAATATTCCTTTCAAAAACATTTTTTTAAAATATATCAAACATAAATTAATAATGAAATTCATATTAAAATAGAAAAAATGTGTAAAACAATTTTTAGAAAAAATAGGCATGGTAGGGAAATATTAATTCATGTTTACAATCGTGAATAATATTATAATTGTGAAATAATCCCTTACCACTTAAGACACATTTTATCAGAATCCCTATGAAATAAATAAACATATATGGATATGTAAATCCCAATAATATAAAAAGATCTATAAAAAAATTAATTTCTGGACCTCACATACAACAAAATATGTAAAAATGTGGTTAAAATAGAATTTTTATTCAATAGATAAAAGTGAGATGAAGAACCCTTAAAAAGATCATATCATTGAAGTATGATTTGACCCAATTAATTGATAAAAAAAATCAATTGTAAAACCACATTAAAAAATGTGGAAATAATACATAAAATAATAAAAAATAATTTATCACATAAATTTTGAAAAATATAATCAATAAAGTAGATGATTTACCCAATGAATGGAAATTTATTTAATAAATCACTTTATATTAGTCCAAATCATCGTGTACATTCTTTATCATTATCTTCTTCAGAAAAATATAATTTCATATCACCTAAATACTACTAATTGGGTTGTTATACCTAATATAATCCATCTATAATAGGTTCATGCTTCTGTGATTATATTTTTGATGGTATAGGACGTACCAAAAGGGTATTTATGTGTTAAAAAATGAGGAGAATAGATGTTTTGTATATTAAAGGAGTAAAGAATTCTTGGAGTGTCCCAAAATATTAAATTAATATACATAAATTTTCAATTAAAAATATGTAAAATATCAGTTATTTAAAATATATGATGATGGTTTTTTTAAAACCACTCATCCAATTAAATTTTGGTATTTTTTTCTACATTTATACCCTTATGTTTTGGTTTTATCCCTTTAACTCTTACCGTGAAATCATGAATTTTTACTCTCCGAGGGTTAGTATAGTAATTATAAAAACATAAATGAACAATAAATGTTTCATGTATGAAATTTTCAACATTAACCCAATAATTTGGTTAAATTTACCGGTTATATATATATTATATCATTTAATAAAAAATTATTTACTATATAATATTCACATTGACAATTTTAAGTCATATTCATTATATTGACATCGATAATATAAATACAACTATTATAATACAAAAAAACTTTTTAATGAATAATTAAAAAGTAAAGGTTATATATAATTTTTTCTCATTAAATTTCTTAAATAATAATAATAATATTATTATTTAAAAAATTATTTTATCATTCAATTAATGAATTAAATATTTCGTCAATGTTGTGTACGTCTTTAAGGTAATTATTTATTTACTATTAATTAAAACTGAAATTCCATGAAAAAGATAAAGATTATAGATTCAAAATTTTTATTTTTAATTGAATACAAAAAATGTATAACCCATTAAAAATTATACATTTTCTTGTAATTTAACTCTAATTTTTTTGAATTTTTTAAATAATCTATTTTAAATTTCTATATCACGTTAAAATGAAAAATAAAACCATATATTAAAAAAAATATGAATATTTATAGAAATTAATCATAAAAATATTTCTGCAAGTGTAAGGGTAATTAGATTGTCCATAAAAAAATATTTTAATCATTGATGACCTGATTTACCATTTACCATGGTAACAAATTTTACCACTGTTACTATCTATATTATAAAAAAGTAATAGCAGCCTATTTTCTGAATTTGGACTCAATAATTCAAATATGAAGTCAATTTTTTAAAACTTAAAAGATCTGTTTTTCAAAATATATTTTAAAACGAAACTATAAAAATACAATGAAAACATTTTTTATGAAAAATGCCAATTTTAATATAAATTGTTTTAATATTAACTTCAAGTATAAAATCAATTGTAAAATCATAATTGTTATATTTTAATGAAATTAATCAAATTAATATATAAATATAATCCAAAACATAATTTTACTTATAAATACATTAAAATGTAATTTAAAATATAAATATGTACTTTTCACTATAATTTGTAAAATGATTTTTTTAAAAAAAATAACAATATTCCACTTTTTGGAAAATTTTGATATTATGATTCAAAAATATAGTTAATTATATCAAATAAATATCAAATATATATAAAATATAATTGTAAATATGAATAAAATTATTCTTGAATAAAATGAATTACTTTTAAAGAACAAAATGACCTTTATAATAAATATATGACTATTTTATTTTAATTTTCCAATTAAATTATATTTATTATGAAGTTTATATTTATTTAATAATTAGGTTATTCTTATTCATACAGACCAATTCAATGGTTGGGTTATAACGAACACGTTATGATATTTTATGTTCATTCAAACTCAATTTTGTGTATCTTGTACACTCTCAAACATAGTCTTTACTTCTAAAATATCATGATATTACAATTTTCCAAAAATTTAAAATAATATGAGATTGTTTATTTAGTGTTGGTTGTGTCACACATGTATTAATTTAAAATTACACTTCTATTTTAAACATTCACTTTGAGTCATACCGACCATATATTGTGTTAGATTGATTTGTGTGAAATCTTACATGTCACAAATAAATTATCATAAATTTTTCAAAATTTCAAAAAAGAGATAGTTTTTATGGTTTTAATTACGTGATTTATGTTTCAAACCAAAATGAAACTCATGTATTGAAAACATGTACACTGGTCCATAACGACCACATCGTGTGAAAAATTGATGTGTGGTTGATTCTTAAACATCACATATTTATTTCGTATCATATTAATAATTTTCTAGAACAATAATAGATTTTTTTGAAATTTGTGAGGTATTTCAATCTAAAATGAATCTTTTATATTGAAAAAACACATATAGAGTCATACTAACTACATTGTGTGTTAAATATATCTACATTTAATTCTTAAACATAATAATTTAATAATGGAATCTTTCAATAAAATTGTAAATAAATATCATCTTCTATTCATTTTTTTTCTACATGATGTATATTTTAAGGTAAATGAAACCAATATTTTGAACACAAAAATTGAGTCACATCAACCAAATCATGTGTCAGATTTATGTTTGGTCAATTCCTTCACATAAAATATGATTTATGTTTCAGATTCAAGATGGTTGAAAAAAATATGTTCTTGTTTTCATAGTATTATATATGTGATGTGTATTTTAAAATAAAATGTCACTTTTACATTTAAAATACACACTTCAGGTTATAAAAACCACAACATGTTTCAAATTAAATTTTAGTTTTTTATTACATGTCATAAATGAATAATTGTTGGTTTTCTGAAATTTTGGAATCAATTGAAGAACATGTTATTATTAGTTTTTCCTAGTGATGCATGTTTTAAAAAATAATGGCATTTATATTAAAATAATATAAATCAATTCATGCATCATTAATCAATTTTAAAATTGATTTGTGTTCAATTCCAACACATCAAAAAAGAATTATGGATTTTATTACTAATGTATGAAAATATCCAAATGATTGGTTATTATTTTGTTACCTAACATTTGTTTTATACTAAAATGATTATTTTATGTTGAAAAAAGGAATTTCACTAATACCAACCACATCGTGTTATTGATTGATGTGTGGTTAATTTGAACACATAAAAAATGAGTTCTATATCATATTCCTAATGTTTGAATACATTTCGACATTGTTTTCTCATTGTTGACTATGTCCTGTGTGTTTTAAACTGAAATGACACATTTATATTGATAAAAAACATTGAATCAAACCACCCCAATTGTGTGTCAGAATTTCTTTTTCATCATCGGCAAGTTGATGATAATTTTAATATATAATGAATCTTATAATGAAGACACACATGTCAAGTCCTATTCTCCAGATCATTTTTCAGATTGTCTTGCAATCAATTTGTACACATAAAATTATCTATTATGGATAATTTTATCAATTTTCAAACCAATATAATGTATTTTTATTGTTTTTGAATATTTTATGTGTGTTTTAGAAAAAAACACTTTTATACTAAAAACACACTTTTTGAGTCATACGAACCACATCGTCTATCTAATTCATGTTTTATTGATTCGTACACATCAAAATTATTTATGGAATTTCTTCCTGAGTTTTTAAAACAATATGAGCTCATTTACTCAGTTATGAACCTATGACATGCATTTTAAACTGAAATGACACTTCTATATTTAAATATATCACTTTGGGCCATAACAATCACATCTTGTGTTGGATTGATGTCTGATCAATTCCAATAATCGACAAATGAATTATCATTTATTATCATTTATTTTTCTAAAATAACATGATCTCAATTAATAAGGCTTTACAATGTTATAGGATTATTAAACTAAAAGGAAACTTTTATGTTGAAAACACGCAATTCGAGTAATATTAACCACATTGTGTTTTGAATTAATTAGTTTCCAATTCATAAATTTCCAACATTAATTATCTATTTCTTTCCAAAATAATGAAAAAAATACAAGTATCATATTATCATTTTTGTTTATGTAATGATGGTTTTAATATAAAATAACATATATATTGAAATATAAAACATTGAATCAAATTGATCACATCATGTGTCAGATAATTTATGATCAATTCCTTTTTGTCCCAAACAAATTATGGAACACTTTTATGATTTTTTTAAAACAATACGAGAATATTTTGAAGGTTTTGGTAGTGTGACCTCACTTTTATACTAAAATGATACTTGTATAATGAATAAAAACACATTAAGTCATAGAAACTGCATCATGTGTCATATTGACGTGTGGTGAATTCCAAAACATGAAAAAATAATGAGTAATTTTTTTACAAAATTTGTAAATCCTTTTGAAATCATTTTCCCGATGTTCAAAATCTGAAATATATTTTAAATACTAAGAAAAATTTTATATATAAAAACATTAAGACCCTGAAATTTCAAGGATTTTTTTTTCTAAAATTCTTTATAATTTTACGAGTCTTCAGTTTCTGATGGCACCTAATTCTAGGGCCCTGTGTGCATGGAATCATTTCTTTAAGTTTAGTACAGCCAGGTTTAGTAAACGTATGTGCGGGTTTTTCTATCTTTTGATCCAATGCCCAGAATTGATATCTAAGGACACCGATGAACTCACCGCACTGGTATTCACATAATGGGACCTTTACCGCAGATGTGTTTTATACAGGATGGATGTTAATTTAGGGGGTTTTCTAATTAAAATAAATAAAAATATGATTAACATATTTTTTACGTAGGTGGTTGTTAAATCCACCAAAGGGAAGTTGGAGGTGGGTCCCACACCCCACATAACCTCCCATGGGAAGATATTGTGTGGTGGGGCCCACACGAACACCAAACCCCTCAACTCCCTTAAAACCCCATTGAAACTCTTGTACTCCCCTTTGAATTAATGATGCCACCTCTCTTTTCGTTTTAATTATAAACCTTCCACCTTCCCTCATTAAAGTTCCAAAACCTGAGGTTAATTAATGCCACACATAATTAAACTATTTGAATTCTTTTGAATTTATTTTTCCAACATTAAAAGAAGAGATTACATTCTATTAATTGGGTTCGCATAATCATGGATGGGAGAACAAAGGAGAGGAGAAGAATTCTTGAAGGAATAATACTCTCTCCATGAAGAATACGATGAACATCTTCCTCTCGAGGAATAACGCTCCGCATCTCCGAAGGATGTGAAGCAACATCTCCTCTACTTCTTTAACTAGAGAATGGAAAAGAGGAACCCTCGTCCATGAAGTACACCGAAGGCGTCGTCTCGATCTGGTGGTTCGAGCTCTACTTCCTCTGATATTGACGGAAGGAATCCCGTCTTCCGCGACGCCCGTCTTCCGTGACTCATCAACGTACAACGCTGATTACCTGGTAGGGGGTTTCGTATAATTATAAATTAATAAAATTGTACCCTCATTCTTTATGAATCCATTGGTTTATCTTTGGCCATTTTTTATCACCTAACGGGGAGGGTGCGGTCCTAACGAACACGGAGCGATGACACTCCGTTGATTCTTGTTTGTGTTGACAATGGAGGCAGAGTCGGTATGGTGCAGGGTCGTCGCACCGTGCCGGAGGAAGGAGGTCTCGGAAATGTAGGATGCGGCGGTTGGAATAGGCAATAGGGAATAGAGGCGACGACGACTGGAGGCAGCAGCCGCGCACCGACCGCGTGGAGGAAAACAGCGGGCCGCATCCGCGGGCCTCTTGGGCTGAAGAACTGGCAGGCTACTGCCGGCTGGGCCGGTTGACCGGGGCACCCACGGGTGCCGCTCGGAAAAGACCGTGACCCTCTGTCTGGGTCGCTCTATAGGAGAACCGGCCGGCCGCTAGCCGGTCGGGCTGAAGGACCCCGGTGCTACTTGGCACCACCGGGAGAGCCAAACCGGCCCTCAATGCGTGTCGGTTCCGCCGATGGCCCGCACCCCACCGGGTGGAGCCGACCCACAACCGGGTCGGACCCACCGAGATGGGCCCGTGGGTGGGCCGCGGTCCACTGGGCCGGGCTGACCCCCAACCAGGCCAGACCCACAAAACCGGGTCGGGCCGACCCGCCACAACCCACTGGGCTTGACGGACTGGGCCCGACTTCTCTTAGATGCGATTATCTTCAAGACCGCGTATCCGAACGACGCTCCGTCTGCGGCTCTGAGAACCTTGGGACGAGGCGGTCCTTTTTCGATACTCTATGTGAGTTTCGGGTGATTTGGAAAACGTCTTGGTATGGATCGATCGAAAATCCAACCGGGCCCCTAGAACAGAAAACCCATTAACTATCAGACCGGGCGTCTGATTGACGCGCCATATATCGCGTTTTGTTTCTTTTGATGAGACATAACTTCAGTATACATCAAATTAGGGATTTGTGATAGTTGATGTATCGACCCCTTTGTTCGAGGAGAGGACCCTCACAGAATCGAGCATGTTGTGTGCAGGAACCCTAGAGCTGGCTGCGACTGCGACGACTACTGTACTAGAATCCTCTATGGGTTCGGCGACGACGACTACCGTACTAGAATCCTATGTTGGTTTGACAGTGCTAACCTTTTTTCCTGTATCATGTGTGGGTCTAACAGAACATCTGGTCTTTTATCATGTGTGGGTCTGATAGCTTAGATGAGATAGGTGGTCCTGTATCCCGTTTGGGCATGAAAGCTTAAACGAGATAGCTGTTCATGTATCCTGTGTGGGTCTGACAGCTTAGCAAGTCATGTATCATGTGTTGGTCCGACAACATAGATGATCCAGTGGCTACATATGATCATCTATATCTCTCTACTATTATGGCATAACTGTGTGATATGAGTCATGTCTTTCAACCATTATGATCATGGTGATTGTCTTTACTTCCTTTGTGGAAATTGTTTGTGCTTGATCTCGAGAGTTGGAACTGGACTGAGAGTGGATCTTAGGTATATTTTTTTGGAATATACGAATGTAGGGTTTGATGATTCTTCTTCATTGAATATTTCTTCTTTTCTTTATCCTTAATTGATATTTTGAGACCTCATGAGTCTCGGGGTCCCTATTGAGTATCGTTAAACACACCCTTGCACGGGCTACACCCGCACATCGTTGTGTTGGATGCAGACGACAGACAGCACTGAAGGAGGCCGAGAGTGCCACGACTAGATGGTACTGGGAGGTGTACATTACAATGATCCGACACACAGTGGAGACTGATAGACGTGAGTGCTGAGGTGGCCATCTGTACCTACCCTTCAAGTAGGAACCCCATTGGACGATCCATGAGCTTCTTATTATTTTCAGTTGTTTGCCCTGTTTTACTTGTACATGATGTTCAGTTGAGTTTGTATACTGGCTCATTTAATTTCCATCACACTATTTTGTGTTCAGTTTTACTTAGTGGTTACTTACTGTTGCGTACTCTGTTGTGTTTTTTTACTTTTATAAAGGCAATGCCTTCCCAGCTTATGGATTTATGCCTTTGGTGCTAGTCTCCAACCCCTGGCCTATGGAAGGCGGTCTTGGTTTAGTCACAGCACGGGCCCTGAGGAAGGGTCATGACAAAAAAATAAGTTAGATATATACTTCCATCATCATGTTTCAGAAGCACTTGTATATGATTCATACAAAAAAATGAGTTATTGATTGTTTTGTAATTGATTGAAAACAATTATAGATGAATTTCATGGTTTTTAAATTGTATCATGTGTCTCAAAATGATATAACATGTTTATATTGAAAACACTCCAATTGAGTCATACAAAACAAAATGTGTGATTGATTTATGTTCGGCCAATTCCAATGCATTACAAATGACTTATGGATTATTTATCTATTGTATAAAAACAATACCTGTTCGTTCTCTCATTTTTTTTACTGAGTGATACATGTATTAAACAGAAATGACACTTCTATATAGAAAACATACACTCTGAGTCATAAAAATAATATCATGTGATAGATTGATACGTGATAATTTCCTTAACATCAAAAATGAATTATAGATCATTTTACTTAATTTTGAAAAAAATCAATCTTCTTTTATTTTATATAATTGTTTAGGAATGTTTATCAAACATGACTCTTTTGTATTAAAACAATAACTTTGTGTAATACTAACTACATTGTGCATTTGAATGATCTGGGATCAATTACTACACATTGAAAATGGATTATAGATCATCATATTAAAAATTTAAAACTATATGATCTTATTTTATTATACTTTTCATGTGATGAATGTTTTAAATTAAAATAATTCTTATATTATAGACATTCACTACGGTTCATACTGACCACATCAGGTGTCAGATTGACATGTGGATGATTACTACACATTAATAGTGATTTATGGATGGTTTCCTTAAGGGTTAAATATAGTAAAAGTTATTTTACTCATATTTGTCTATGTCATGTGTTCATTAAACAAAGATTTAACTTCTATATTGATAAAACTAACTTTGAGTCATAATGACCACATCATGTGTCATATTGAAGATTAGACGATTCCTACATTCCCCAAATGAATTATGGATAGTTTCATTTTATTTTAAAAACAATATGTTCTTATTTTTTTAGATTTTACCATGAGATAGTATTTTTAAAATAAAATAATACATTTAAATTTAAAACATGAAGTTTGAGTCATACTAACTACATCATTTGTCATATTGACTTGCAGTCGATTTTGATAAACAAAAAATTATTAATGGATCATTTAAAAAAAATTAAAATAATATCAGAATGTTTTATTAGTTTTAGATATATTATGCATGTATTAAAGTAAAATGTAACATATATTGAAAACAAGAACTTAGATTAATATTTACCACATCATGTGTCATATTGACTTGTGGTTTATTCCAACATCCCATAAATAAATAATATATAATTATCCGAAATTTTAAAAAACATTTGATCTCATTTTCTCTGTTTTGACAGTATGATAATAATTTTAACCCAAAATAAATATTTTATAACAAATACACACACATCAGTGTATATTTATTTTATTATTTCTAATTTGATAAATTTAAAATAAATGATAGGAATAGAAATAAAATTATTGAGTTTCCAAAGCTAAATAAATTCTATTATAGATATATAATATCTATTAATTACAATACTACTTATATATATATTTGAAATTTATCACTAAATTCATTGTCTGTTTTATATCATAAAAATAATATGTATATTCCATGAATTATAATAAAAAATAATTATGATACCATGTAATCTATTTACTCATAACAAAAAATAATGAAATATTTTTTTGAGTAAATAGATTAGTAAAAATCATGGTATTACTGAAAAAATATATACAAACAAATGATTAAAAATATTTCAAATGAAATTGTAATTACCTTTAACAATAAATTGATTGGGCATGATAGTATGTACATGGTATAATATATCATTAATAAAATTTAAATTGTAATATCCATAATGGTTATCATTATGTTACTTTAGGCATTGCAAAAGCATTGAAAAAATATTTAAATTGGTTTTACAACTATGTTTATTTTTAATGATTACTATATACACCATAACCTATTCCAATTTGATAAAATTGTTAGGCTTCTTAGGTTTAATCACCAACCACATACCATGATTTGGATTATTTTTATAGATCTCTGTATCATAATAAAATTTTCCGTAAAACACAATCTTATTCATAAAATTTGAATTTTATCTATAAAATTTTGATTGTTGTTCATTACAAATTCACAACATACATCATCTGTGGTCATTTTTTTTTGAAAATATAGGCTTAGGTACTAAAAAATAAAAATTTGGGGTATCATAGTTAATTTTGATGAGAATCAAATTATTCATAAAAAAAATGCAATTTAAAAAAAATATACATATTTTATATGAATATAAGGAAGAGTTTTACCCTATCACGGTTGGCATAAATAAGTGTCTTTATATAATTATATTTTTTTAGAACAACTCTCTTAAAACATTTTTTTTATTTTCCAACTCTAAGGAAATTTTTCGTAGAAATGATATAAGGATTAATGAGTACAAGTCATGCTTCCAGGGTTTTCCATTAATACAGTATCAATATATACAACAATAAAAAATATGAATTTTTATTAATTATTATGAACATTATAGGACCTTATTTATATATAAGAGTTTTAAATATGTACGTTATGTATATATTCACAACATATAATCTCATCTATTAAAATTTGATAGTTTTATTTATACTCTCTAGAACAAATGTCTCAATAATTTAATTGGGAAATATTTATTCCTATAATTAAATGTAGGAATTATTTCCATCTTTGAATTTAGAATCTGCATGAAATTATAATTTTAATATAAGAGGTTGTGGAACTAGCAGGGTAAAGGTACTATTGGAACGACCGCTTGATTTCAGGGATGATCCACTAAATTTTCTCACTCCGACCCCACATTTCCTCATCATTTTTTCATATGTAATACCACACCTCATCTAAGACAATATTTTATTAACTATTCCAAAAATAGAATTTGATAAAAAAATTACAGTCATACATTAGTATATTTATATTATTTTATATCAATTATATAAATGGTAAAATGCCATTATTAACCATAGTACCATTTAGATCATCTAGTGGAATATGAATCTCAACCCTAAACTCTTGAGATACATAAATACCAACACTCACATCATTATTTTGGAGTTTTTTATTCTGTACCATGTCATTTTGGATATTGTACACTATACCCCTAATAAAAGGGTTATTTATGGTTGTTGATAGATATAAATCCCAAATAATTATAATATGTATAATTTTTTTAATATATGTTATCAAGATATGTTTGATTCATATTAAATAAAAAAGTTATGAAACAATTGATTACATTGTGTATAGAATGTGGTTGAAGGGAATGAATAGCGTAAAAACTAGTGGGTTAATATGGAACTCATGTATTGACCGTTATTCCAAAAATATTTATTTGTTATCCTTTAATATAAACTAGTCCATAAAAGTATACCAAGCTATTATATCATTCAAAAATCAATTTATCCATGCATTCCATTCATCATATCATATTCATCTATTTTTAGATTTGTCTTCTTCAAATATTATTAAGGAGACTCTCCAAAATGTGCACCTCTAACATGACCATATTGTGCTGGACACTTCAAATCAACCAAAATTAACTTTACCTTAGGTACATTCAATGGTAGTTCTTTTGTATAAACCAAATAAAATATATAGGAACATAAAGACATATTTTCATGTAATATCGTTAGAAATTATCACAAGTTTCTATTCTGTCATACATACACATGATTCCAAGAGTTTTTTGTCTATTTTCATTTAATTATAGAACCTATTTATTTCACAATCCTTATTCTATAAACATGACATGGTATGGAAATGGTTTTTGATTCTGATTCATCAATCTACATATTGAAAATGTACATATGTTTTTTCATATCACATAAATCAATTATTTTTGACATGAAATGAATCCCATGTACTTCTAATATGAATAATACAAAATCCTAGATTTTTAATAGGGGTATATGGGTTTTGATTAATGTTTCATATTTTTATAAGTTATTTTATATTAAATAAATTAATAATTTTTAATCAAAGTGGATAAAAAATATATTTTCAAATACAATACCATCTATCACAATAAACCTAATGTGACATTTCAATATGAATACTAATGAAATAATTTACTGATTACTAGTTTTAAAATAATGAATACATTGTTATTTGGTGGAAGTATACTTTCACCTAACCATTTTTCAGTTGATTTTTTATTTGATTTATCTTGAAACCTTAATATGTGTTTCGAGTGACCATTAATACAAATTTATTATGTAAATAAATTAAAATAAATATATATTACAACAGATAAACAAGTTAAAATAATTATTTTATTATATAATTATTTGGTAAAATGATTAATGAATAGAAACAAATTCCCTTAAAATTCTTATAAAGTGTTGTATTCAATGTAGTAAAAAAATTCATTGTTTCTATATTAATCGGAATGCCAAACAATTTTGTTACCCCAATGTAAGTAATGTGAATAGGCCTGATAGGGTTAATAAGTTTTCCCAATTGATTATAGACAACGTAAAATCATATTACTATTCTCCTTGCCTTTATATCATTAGTTAACATGATGATACTAATATGATAAAAAATTTTAAACTAAATTTTGTTGATACTGTCACGACCCGTCCTCGGGGCTCATGCCGTGATTACCCCAAGCCCACCTTCCATAGGCCTGTGGCTGGCGACTAGAACCAAAGGAATAAATCCGGATAACTAGGAAGGAATTTCCTTTATAAAAGTAAAAAAAACACCACAGAGTAAAAGAGAAAGTAATACACTAAGTACAAAAGAAGTGATGAAAAGTAAATGGGCCAGAATACAATCCCAACTGAAAGTATAGCTACAACTGAACGATTGTACAACATAAAAGACAAGCAGCTGGAAGAAAAGAAGCAGCTCCTCGGTCGTCCACCTCAGATCCTACCTGAAGGGTAGGTACAGATAGCACAACTCTTGGATCGTCCACCACGGATCCTACGTGAAGGGTAGGTACAGATAGCCTCCACAACGCTCTCACCCGTCAACCTCCTCTCAGTATCATCTCGTTGTGAAGTCCACCTCCGGATATTGACTCGTCATGAGGTCCACCTTCGAGTACCGTCTAGTCCTCGAACACTCGGCCTCTGTCAGAAGTGCCCGTCGTCTGTAACCAACACAACGAGGTGCGGGTAATGCCCGTGCAGGGGTGAGTATAACGATACTCAGTAGGCACCCCGAGACCCTCAAGGTCTCAATAAATCCAACAAGGATAACCACAATGAAGTATCTCAACAGACAACCCTTACTTAAGTATAATCCCATACTTATACCTAAGTTATCAAGTAACCCATCTCAATACTGAGGAAACACAAAGGTGATGAATTTAGTGGATAATCACTACCTAGTTATTTGCCCATAAATATACCTTAGTTATTAAGTAACCCATATCAATCATGAGGTAAACACGAAGGTCATAGACTCAGCTCAAACATGGATTTTCATTATCGAAACCATAACAGCTGAAGAGCCCCGTCTCTGACGAGTAAAGTGATCCTATCAAGACTTCGAGGTACTTCTCACTGACCTTAGATTGCTGAGGTACTCCTCCTATCGAGTACCGTGGGTCTGCCACCTCACAAAGTAGTGCTCCTCCACCATGGGTCTACCACCGCACACAGTAGTGCTCCCCCTCATAGCCTACTGAGGTACTCCTCCTGTCGAGTACCGCGGGTCTGCTGCCTGCTACATGGTGCTCCGTCCACTGTGGGTATGCACCCAAACACAGTATTTCTCTATCCAGTGGGCTGGTCGACTCCCTCCAAGTCAAATCTGTCGAGCATTCATCAGGTCTCAGCACGTTACATGGTCTCTGTACTCCGTACACTCATCTTCGGGAGGGTCCGCTCCACGAGCTACAGGTCGATACTCCATGTATCAAATGTCCCACGAATAAGTATCTCAATGTACCGCCTCTTCATAGGGGTCTCAATACAAAAGACGGTGCGTCAATCGGACGCCCGGTCTGTGATTTATTATCCTTTTCTTCCCAGGGGCCCGGTTGGTTTCGTGTACAATCCAACCCGATTGTATCTCAAATGTACCCCGAACTCTCATAGGATATACTCATAAGGACCGTTTCTCAACGTCACCACCAACGCCGCAGACAGTTCGTCAAACAGACTTCCGGTCTGAATGTTATCATCTTTTCTGTTCCATTGGCCCGGTTGGATTTCGGGTTCCATCCAACCCGGACACTATCCACCTACATCCAAACCTCAGGCGAAGTATGCCAAAAGTCTCGTCTCATCAAAAGAAATCCAACAAAGTTGATGGCATGTCAATCAGAACTCCGGTCCTTATGTTATAAGCATTTCCGCCCCAAGGGCGTGGTTGGTTTCTGGTTCGAACCTACCCGTCCGTACATCAAATGAAATCGGTTAACCAAACTGGTCACACCATTGCGATCCATATGAAAAAACACACGAGATGGACTACACATTAGTCCAAAACAGATAGCCAGTAAAAAAGTTACGTTTCACCACAACATGCGCGAACCGGGCCTCGTGGTGCCCACGCCTCAACCTCGACATAAATATCTAAAATTGGTTTTGAAACATCCTTCTTAATTCCAGGGTCGCAATGTTGCATACGGTTCATCATTCTGACACCGTATGAGAGAGATATGTATGATACAAGATTCCGTAATAATAATAATTTTATTATTATTCGGTATTTCGTGGGCCCGAGCCATGAACCAGAATTTAGTATCCAATATTAGACTTGAACCGATGGTATTAAAGACAGGATTACATCGCCACTGACGTCAACCCAATCGGACGTTGTACGCATGAGTTATGGGGGGTCAATGATTTAATAATAATATTAAATATATTATTTTCCGAGCGCTTCGAGTACCCGATCCAAAAACCTGAAAAAGACATCCAATATTAGGCTCATAAATTCCGTCTCGAATTTAGGGTCGCACTGCTGCTGACGGTTCGTGAAACCGAGATCGCACAAAGAAGTTACGGTTGAATTATGGTTTTAACAACCATAATTAATAATAATAATATTATATTATTATTATTTCATTTATAGGAAATTCTCTCTCCAATATCATTTGAAATTCACGCTTAAGGTTTTGATACATGTGGGTAACACCTCCCTTTATACATATATTCTTCCTTATCTTTTTTCCCTTTTAATTTATTTCTCTTATTTTCTATCCTCTCTCAAATCTTATTTCATTCATCTCGATTCCTCACGCTCAAAAATAAATAAATAAATCTCCTTCCCCAAAATCACGCCTCCTCAACCCAAATATTCATCCCCGGATGAAACCCAACCTGCCAAGGGTCTTGCGCACCCGCCGCCTCCAGACAGCTGTGCCTCCTGTCCGCTCGATCATATCACTGGATGGCAGTACCGGCCGCCTACCTGCGATGTCCTGCTCGTGTCGTTATCCCGGCCTCGCCCTCGCATCGGCCACCCTGACTCCATGCACAAACAAACAACCAGCGGAGGGTCATCAGGCCGTGTTTGTTGGGCCTGCTCTCTCCACGTTAGGCGTTATCAATTGGCAATAATCAAACACTTGCTTTCAACTACGACAAGGGAATAATTTATTCAGGAATAAATTATACAAAAATCATATAAATAAATGCTCATGCTCGTTAGATAAAACCACTAAAATGTGAAACAAACAATATTCCACTACCTCGATAATTGTCGTCGCACGTCGGGCGTCGCGGAGATCGGACGTCGATTCTGTGGACGTCGGGGTGCATCCAAGGAGGAATCGGCGTTGGCAACTTCACGTTCTTCGAATCGCAGAGCGTTCTTCGTCGAGGTATAAATCTGTTCTTTGTTGAAGATAGGAACACTTTTCTCTCCTTCTCAAGAGCTCTCTCACAACTTTTCTTAACACAATGAAAGTCCCAAACTAAAATAATAGACTATGGCTATTATTTTATTAACCCATGTAATTCAAAATTAAAACCACTTTAATTAAATAAAGTGTTGGCATAATTAATGGGAGTGGAGAATGTGAAGATGTCTCTTAATTAAGGGGGAGTTGGAACATTTTAATCCAAGGGAGTGTTAAAAGGGGGGTTTAAGGGAGGTGGAGGGTTAGGCCTCATGTGGGACCCATGCCAAAAATATCTTCTAATGGGAGGTTATGTGGGGTGTGGGCTCCATCCCTAACTTCCTCTTAGAGGATATAACCTCCCAAATAAATAAAATGGTGCACAAACATTTTATTTATTTTTTTAAAACCCCAAAAATTAACTTTTAGCCAGCATAAAATGCAACAGCGGTAAAGGTCCCCTTAAGAGAATACCGGCGCTGCGAGTTAATCTGTGTCCTCGGATTTCAATTCTAATCACACGTTCAAAATTTATAAAATTCTGAACGTATGTTTACTGAATGTAGTTGAAAATAATGTTTGTAAAATTATTATCAGTCACCCTGGACCCGTACTAGTCGAGGTTAGGTGATGCATAAGTAAAACATGCCCCAAAGAACCCAACGGTACTCTCGTATTTTCAGTCCGAGTTACCATTTAAATGTTTTGAATTTTACAAAAAAATAATTTTCATTTAATTATTTTATTTGCGGCCAAAAAATAACTTTTTCTGGTGGCCTGCGCTAGCCAATGTTAGTATCTGCTTAAATAAACCATGCCCTCTTGAGTTCATCGGTGGTCTCGGTTTTTTAATCCGTGTTACCGTTTGTGAGTTATAAGCATTTGAAAAATAAAATAATTTATTTAATTATTTTATTAATGGTTATGCCATTTTTGGAATTTCTCACAGGAGGCCCGCGCTGACAAAACATAAGTCGTGCCTAGGGTAATCCCACCATCCTGAGCACAACGGTGCCCAAAGATTTCTGATCTGAGTAACCGTTTAAGAGTTATTCCACTTTTTTAGTAAAACTGCTTACGCACGTCAATTTAAGCATAACAAAACATCAGAAAATTATTCTGGGCACACCAGGCCTCGGAATCTGGTGCCGTCAAAAACTGCATACTCGTAATATTCCAAAGAAATTAAGAAAAAAATTTCCTTGAAATTTTGGGGTCTTTACATTACTCCCACCTCTGGGCTTTACGTCCCCGTAAAGCTTCAACACACACTAGGGGAAACAAATGTGGTAATGAGAAAACATCTGAGCCTTCTGCTCCCATGTGCTCTCCTAGAGTTTCCTGTGCTGCTTGGGGTTTCCTTTTCGCCGACCAAGGAAAACCCATCCCATAGTTGTAAGTAAACCACAACCTTTTTTCCTAATACCATCAATCTGTGTATGAACTATGGTTTCCCAGTCCATACCCAAACTAACGTCATAAGGCCTCGACGCTGGCACCATGTGATTACAACCAAAACTCTCGCCTCAAGGGTCAGATCACACATGTCGGCATATGTGTCTTTATCAAGTCTCCTTTCAATGGTATATCCTGACGTGAGGGTCACTTCAATGGTTTTAACCATAAACTCTAGGTCTCAGACAAGATTCGTGGAAGGAAGGAATGATTGGTACCTATGTCTATTGATATGGAAGCTCGTAGTAGACACAGACCATACCTCAAATCATTCTTAGAGCCCTTGGGTCACACTCCGTGACTGCATGAATATATTCTCTTCCCTTTCCCTTCAGCTCATTAGGCCTGGCGGAGACTACAAAGGTGGGTGGTTGTAACATGTCAAAATGTACACCACCTCATGGTGCTCTCCAATCTCTAATTCCACGTCTTCTAATCTGCAGATTCATCTATCCTTAACACATCCTCTTCTTGATTCATTTTACATGCCCATGTCCTTGAGACTAGCTCCAGTTCACATCTTCCCCCTTTTAACATTCACTGGCTATAACCGATCAGCCAAAGAACATTCAACCACAAAGGATCTCTCTAGCACCCTAACATAAGTAGGAATGCATAGAGGAAAGAGTACTTACTCGGATATCCTGAAACACACCTCGCTCAGAGGTTCTAGCTATAAAGAACTGATCATATCGTAGTCATCTAGTACTAAGAACAATAGGTACACCTCGACGAATACTCAGCTATTGACATGTCGTGCTGTCGAAGCTATATAAGCTCTAGAAAACTCTTAGCCACCTCCTCAGGCTAGTCCTCAGCCGCCTGTGAGCCAGGCACGACTCGGAACCTGAGGGATATCTGATGCCGCAACACATGTGAGGCACTAATCCTACATATTTCACATATCGGTACCATTGGTTTTAACTTCATGCCAACCGGTAGTGATGTATAGCTGACACACTACCCAAAGGTATTATCCCAGGCATCGGTCCATGTACTGAAGCCTCACCACTATGCGGACCATCCTCATGGTCACTAACTGGAATAAACTAGTAGCAAAATCCACTATCCACTCTGTTGATGACTCATTTAGGTGGAAAACTCTAGCAATCTCCTCCAGCCATTCCTCTGTTGTCTGGGAATCTGCCTCTCCTCGTAACCTCGAAGGCATCTACAGTAGGAACTCATGCAACGTGCTCTGGTGGAGTGCATCGTCTGCTAGTATTGAAAGAGGCATCCGCTTCCCAACAGGTGGTGGTGCTTCCGGTACACCACCCGAGGGTGCCAATATAGTAAAAAGGGCCCCAAACTAGAGCCTCGTCGCTCAGTGGGCCATCATCGTGTACTATCTCAGAACTCCAAATGACTATCTGCGTGGAGACATCCTGAACAGATGCAACACGGTCAACAATTTATACCTAGTGATATGACCTAGTTTGAGCTGACTTTAAAACTTTTTGGAAACATACACGCAATTTGTGTTTTCATGCACTAAGTCGGAAATCAGTAGTCAGGGCCATGGTGTATGGATACATCAACCACCGCACCAACACTGGACTCCCTGAACTGAAGACCACACTCGGTACCCTTAACACTATTTCTTCACAGAAAGGAATGAACAGAGTTATGAGTTCTGCGGTAGAACTGACTCCTATGATACCAATTTTTCACGACCCATCCTCGGGGCCCATGCCGTGACTACCCTAAGACCGCCTTCCATAGGCCAGGGGCTGGCAACTAGCACCAAAGGCATAAATCCCGACAACTTTGAAGGTATTTCCTTTATAAAAGTAAAAAAACACCACAGAGTACAAGCGGAAGTAATACACTAAGTACAAAAGAAGTGCTGAAAAGTAAATGTGAAAGAATACAAACCCAAATGAAATTAAAGCTACAACTAAACGAAAGTACAACAGAAAAGACAAGAAGCTGGAAGAAAATAAGCATCTCCTAGGTCATCCACCTCAGATCCTACCTGAAGGGTAGGTACAGATAGCGCACATCCTGGATTGTCCACTAAAGATCCTACCTAAAGGGTAGTTACAGATAGCCTCCACAATGCTCTCGCCAGTCAACCTCCTCTGAGTATCATATCATCATGAAGTCCACCTCCGGATACTGACTCGTCGTGAGGTCCACCTCCGGGTACAGTCCAGTCCGCGAACACTCAGCCTCTGTCAGCGTTGCTGGTCATTTTCAACCAACACAATGAGGTGCGGGAAAAGCCCATGCAGGGGTGATTATAACGATACTCAGTAGGGACCCCGAGAACCTCACGGTCCCACTGAATCCAACAAGGATAACCACAAAGATGGATCTAAACAGATAACCCTTACATAGGTATAAGCCCATACTTATACCTAAGTTATCAAGTAACCCATCTCAATCATGAGGAAACAAAAAGGTTATGAATTCAACAGATAATCACTACCTAGGTATATGCCCATACATATACCTTATTTATCAAGTAACACATCTCAATCATGAGTTAATCACAAAGTTCATAGACTCATCTCAAACCAGGATTTTCATTATCAAAACTGTAACAGCTGAAGAGCCCCGTCTCTGATGAGTACAGTGATCCTATCAAGACTCCGAGGTACTTCTCACTAACCTTAGACTGCTGACGTACTCCTCCTATCGAGTACCGAGGGTCTGCCACCTCACAAAGTAGTTCTCCTCCGTCATGGGTCTACCACCGCACACAGTAGTGCTCCCCCTCATAGCATATAGAGGTACTCCGCCTGTCGAGTACCGTGGGTCTGCTGCCTATTACCAGGCGCTCCGTCTGCCATGGGTCTGCACCCAGACATAGTAGTTCTCCGTCCAGTGGGCTGGTCGACTCACTCCAAGTCGAGTCGGTCAAGCAGTCATCAGGTCTCAGCCCGTTACATGGTCTCCGTACTCCGTAAGCTTGTCTCTGTGAGGGTCCACTCCATGAGATACAGGTCGATACTCCAAGTATCACAAGTCCCAAGAAGAAGTATCTCAATGGACCACCTCATCATAGGGTTCTCAACACAACAGACGGCGCGTCACTCAGATGCCCGATCTGTGAGTTATTAGCCTTTTCGTCCCAGGGGCCCGGTTGGTTTCGTATACGAACCAACCCAACCGTATCTCAAATATACCTCGAAAACTCAAAGGATATACTCATAGGGACCGTTTCTCAATGTTATCACCAATGCCGCTGACGGTTCGTCAAACGGACGTCCGGTCTGAAAGGTATCAGCTTTTCCGTTCCATGGGCCCGATTGGATTTCGAGTTCAATCCAACCCGGCCACTATCCAACTACGTCCAAACCTTAGGAAAAGTATGCCAAAAGTTCTGTATCATCAAGAGGAATCCAACAAAGTCGACGACACTTTAATCGGATATCCGGTCCTTAGGTTATAAGTGTTTCCGTTCCGAGGGCCCAGTTGGTTTCTGGTTCGAACCAACCTGTCCGTACTTCAAATGACACTAGTTAACCAAACCAGTCACACCATTGTGATCCATACGAAAAAACACACGAGTTGGACTACCCATTAGTCCAAATCAGATTGCCGGTGAAAAAGTTGCATTTCACCACAACATGCGCGAACCGGCCCTCATGGGGCCCACGCCTCGACCTCGACATAAATATCCAAAATTTGTTTTGAAACATCCGTCGTAATTTTAGGGTCGCATATTCTTAGACGGTTCATCATTCCGACACCGTGTGAGAGAGATATGTCTGATACAAGATTCCATATTAATAATAATTATATTATTATTCTGTGTTTCGTGGGCCCAATCCATGAACCATAATTTCGTATCCAACATTAGAATTGAACCGACCGTATTAATGACATGATTACATCACCACTGACGGAAAGCTAATCGAACGTCACACACATGATTTATGGCGGGTCAAATATTTAATAATAATATTAAATCTATTATTTTCTGAGCTCTTTGGGTACCCGATCCAAAAACCTGAAAAATACATCCAATATTGGGCTCATAAATTCCATCTCGAAGTCAGGGACGCACTGCCACTGACGGTTCATGAAACCGAGATCGCATGAAGAAGTTACAGTTGAATTATGGTTTTGACAACCATAATTAATAATAATAATAATATATTATTATTATTTCATTTGATTGGAAATTATCTCTCCAATCTCATTTGAAATTCACGTTTAAGGTTTCGGTGCATGTGGTTAACGCCTCCCTTTATACATATCTTCTTCCGTCTCTTTATATTTTCCTTTTAATTTATTTATCTTATTTTCTATCTTATGTCCAATCTTATTTCATTAATCTCGATTCCTCACGCTCAAAAATTAATAAATAAAACTCCTCCCCCAAAATCATGCCTCCTCAAACCAAATATTCAGTCGTGGATGGAACCCAACCTGCCAACAGTCTTGCGTACCCGTCGCCTCCGGACAACTATGCCTCCTGTCCGCTCGATCATATCGCTGGACAGCCATACCGACCACCTACCTGCGATGTCATGCTCATGTCATTATCCCAGCCTCGCCCTCACATCAGCCGCCCTGACTCCATGAACAAATGAACAACCAGCGGAGGGTCGTCGGACCGTGTTTGTTCGGCCCATGCTCTCCGCGTTAGGCATTATCAATTGGCAATAATCAAACATTTTCATTCAACTACGATAAGGGAATAATTTACTCAGGAATAAATTATACAAACATCATATAAAAAAATGCTCATCCTCATGAGATAAAACCACTTAAATGTGAAACAAACAATATTCCCCTTCCTCGATAATCTTCGTCGCACGTCGGGCGTGGCAGAGATCGGACGTCTATTCCGTGGACGTCGGGGTGCATCCAAGGAGGAATCGGCGTTGGCGACTTCACGTTCTTCGAATCGCAGAGCGTTCTTCATCGAGGTAGAAAGCCATTCTTCGTTGAAGAGAGGAACACTTTTCTCTCCTTCTCAAGAGCTCTCTCCCAACTCTTCTTAACAGAATGAAAGTCCCAAACTACAATAATAGATTATGGCTATTATTTTATTAACCCATGTAATTCAAAATTCAATCCACCTTAATTTAATAAAGTGTTGGCATAATTAATGGGAGTGGAGAATGTGAATATTTCTCTTAATTAGGGGGGAGTTGGCACATTTAAATGCAAGGGAGTGTTAAAAGGGGGGTTTAAGGGAGGCGGAGGGTTAGGCCTCGTGTGGGACCCACCTCATAAATATCCTATAATGGGAGGTTATGCGGGGTGTGGACCTCACCCCAAACTTTTTCTTAGAGGATATAACCACCCATATAAATAAAATGGTGCACAACCATATTTTTTTTACAATTCCCCAAAAATTAACTTTTATCCTGCATAAAGAGAAACAGCGGTAATGGTCCCCTTAAGAAAATTCCGGTGAAGCGAGTTCATCGGTATCCTCAGATTTCAATTCCGAGCACCGGTTCCAAAGATATTAAATTCCGAACGTCCGTTTACTTAACATACACGAAGAGAAAGTTCGGAAAATTATTATCAGTCACCCTCGACCCGCACCAGTCGAGGTTAGGCTCTGCCTAAGTAAAACACGCCCCAAAGAACCCAACGGTACTCTCGGATTTTTAATCTGAGTTACCTTTTAAAAGTTTGGAATTTTACAATAAAATAATTGTTATTTAATTATTTTATTTTCGGCCAAAAATTAACTTTTTCTAGTGGGCCGCGCTAGCCAAAGTTAGTATCTGCATAAATAAACCATTCCCTCACGATTTTATCGGTGGTCTCAGATTTTTAATCTGAGCTACCATTTGTGGGTTATAAGCATTTGAAAAATAAAATAATTTATTTAATTATTTTATTTACGGTTATGCCATTTTTTGAATTTCTCACAGGAGGCCTGCGCCGAGTAAACATATGTCACGCCTAGGGTAAACCCACCATCCTGAGCGCAACGTCCCCCTCAGATTTCTAATCCGAGTGCACTATTTAAGAGTTATTTCACTTTTTCAGTAAACCTTCTTACACAAATTAATTTAAGATTAACAAAACTTCAAAAAATTATTCCGGTCACACCGGGTCTCGGAATCCTGTGCCGTCAGAAACTGCGTACTCGTAAAATTGAAAAGAAATTAAGAAAAAAAATTTCTTGAAATTTCCGGCTCTTTACAGATACAATAATAACTATATAATATAATCATCAACATTTCTTTATTCCTTGTGATTGGTAACATCATCATGTAAAGAGGTTGTTATCTTCATTAGCATAAAAACAATTTGATTTAGGATTCCTAAATGATGTAGAGAACACGTACTATTTTGAGGAAAATCATATTATAGAAGAAAAATATGAACCTATTCATTAAAAATTGTTTTTTTCATTAATGGGTGAAGGGATTTGGGACCACTATTATGTATCCAGATCCCCACCATGTGGTTCTCTATAACATGAAATACACTATCTATATTTTGACCACTATGAAATGATTGTGATATCACAATCAAAGGGTAATCCACCATTTAATTTTTATCAGACTTATAGTTTTTTATTCATAAACATTATAGTTGAAATATTCATATTTATTTCATCTAGGATAGGAAATACTTTTACTGTTTTATGAATCCATTTTGAAGGGATCATTCTTATACCCGTCCACAATAAACTCACCATCACAAAGACCAAATTATAAACTATAATTTAACATCTATTTTTAACCCCTTTACAATATATTATAGGCACATGATTTTTTATATAACACTATATTATATCTATTCTATGAATCCAAAATATGACTTATTAACATAAATTTTATTTGTATCCTGGTAACAAGATATGCACATCACATTCATCAAAATTGTAACTCCATTATTTTAAATCAGAATAAATTAATATTATTCAATTATATATATTATTTTCGCATTAATTGCAAAACTATTGTATGATATAACATTTAAATTTTCTTACCTATATATCCATCAAAGAAATTCGATTACTGAATTAAAATTTGTAGATAACAATTTATAGAGATTATTCTGGATCAATCCTAGAAATATTTATTATAATTGTATTTTATATACATCATTTTACCCTCTATCGATTAAAATACCCATGAATTACATTGTGGGATTGGAAGTTTGGAGAAAAGAATGCACAATTATATATGAATATAGGTTTTGGTTGTTCCCACATTTTAATGGAAAATGTGACAAAATATATTTTAGAAATATGTTGGTACATAATATATCAACTGTGATGTTATTTTGAATGTATATTTATAAAAACATTTGATATGTAATAAATATGTAATTTATCCACATTATAAATAATATAACACTCTATAATACAAGAATATATTCAACATCGATTATTGACATACCAATTCAAAATCTTGAAACACAGTTCGATGACGTACATCCTACTATATTGTACAATACCACAAAGTATAATATCTATAACCGGTAACACTATATTATGAAAAATTATATTAAAAAATGATTATTTTAGTTATATCTCCATTCCACATTATATAATTGCAATCATCTTATTCGTAATTGGAATCTTCACCAGGACTATAAGTTTACATCATATGATCACCATATTAAATAAATGTATAATTAATATATGTACTAAATTTTTTTGAATAATGAAACATAATGTCATATGCATCAAATGTAGCATCAAAACATTATATTTGTATAATTTTAGACCACGTAACTTCAATTTATTCATTAAGTCAACATTATTGATATTTAATTAATACTACTATGAAAAATTGACAACCATTAAGGATGTTGATGAAATGAATATATTATTCCTTGGATTGATTGAAACATAATGGTGGAATAAATGTACCTCTTTGATCTATCTTTTATTAAATCTATTCCCATAACATCATGTCAATCATTTCCATCCTATTGTTGATGTTTTTTATTGATTTAGTAGAATCCAATAACATCATAACATACATTTTTTCTTATATGAATGAAATAAATAAAATGCATGACATGTAAAAAATTCCAGTATGGTAATTCAAATAACATTTATCTATTATTTCAACATGATTGTGTAAGGTTTATTAAAAATTTTTAACCAAAAATATTGTCAATGTCTATTCATTTCTAGAATAGTTGATCACCCATTAGTGAATGTGTTGTGGAACCATGTTCATTGTTTCCATTGAATAGTGTTGTCCAATATTGTTATTTTTTATTACAAGGTGATAATTTGAGATGTTTTAAAAATAGATTCATTGAATAATGTTTAAACCTAACAATATGTGGGTATTCTTCCATAATGGGACACCCAAATATTATATTAATGTTATGACCTGAAAAACATCCATAATAATAAATGTCATTGATAATCCCACAAAACATGGATCTCATTGTAAATTCTCAAAATTAATGGGAATAATAAAATGTAACATGTGTATCCTACATAAACATGAAATCGTTAATTAATAGAGCCTAATTAATATATGTATCATAATTGGGTTGATTTGGTACAGATATAAGTAGAAGAGACATAGTGTTTTTACATTTCATGAAAATCCATGGTGGAATGATGTAATTTACCAAAATAACTAAACATATACAATAATTACTAATATATATGAAAAAATAATTTATTCATTTTATAGACAATGAATAGTTGGGGGTTTTAGGGGGATTTCAAAATTCTGGAGACTCGTAATCAATTTTTTCCACTGAGGAGAGTGTTCAAGGTGATGTAGATTCCCATTTCCAATTCATGAATCTATGTCCCAGGTTAAGATTAAATAAGTTTTGTGAAATAGATATTGTATTATAATCTATTTAATTATAGGAATGTACCATACAACTATGTGTGTGCTTGATTCAGCTTTCCTGTATTAATTGAAAACACACATAGGGAATTTCTTGAGTGGTATCCCTATCATTGTAAAATAATATGAAATAATTTTTCATAGACATAAATTTTTTGATAGATCACACCCATTAAATATATCATTCATATATGACATATGTTTCACAAGGAATATGATTTTCTACTAATTTAATTTCATTCCATTGACCCAATAGTTCCATAATGATATATTTCTCCATCTACATCCATCATTCCAATTATATTACATATATATATAGATGAAAATGATGTATATTTAATACAGTATCTTTGTTATGGTATATTTAATAAATTAATTAATATATCAATAAAAATTTTATTGTAACAAATTTATCATCAACCACAATTTTCATTTATATTATATGATCTCTACAATATTTTAGAATTTTATTTGTAACATTTAATTCCAAAATCATTGTATCATCTTAATCAATATGTACATTCATATTCACACCACATTTATTGCAACATCTATATATTCAGTCTATTATTTGAAAAATAGAATGATTATACATCTCTATTGGATGAATTTTTATTGAAAAAAGTAACTTCCAAATGTAAAATCCTTTTAGAAGGATCGTATTCATGGTTCGTAAGAAACTCAAAATCCTCTTCGAATACATGAGCATATTATTTTTTAAATTAATTATCATCCAATCAATTATTATACCTATACATTCGATTAGGTTAATAACAATTCCATTTTATATATAATTAAATTAATATATGTAAATAATTTATAATCAACAGATAATATTATTGATAGTTCAAAGAAAATTTATTATTTTAAAATAAAAAAAGGCATTCTCACATTGGAAACGCAAAGAAAAAAATTAATAATATGTAAAAAAATGATTTAAATTATTTAAATTGGAATCCTATAATTATTATAGGATGTTTTGAAATTGATAACAACCTCATATAACAATATATTTTATTGTCAAAATCAACAAACAATGGTGTAGGATAGCATTAAAGTAGGAAATTGATGATTGGTTAAAGATATGATGAATATTAATGAAGGACAATACTAAATTACATTAAGTGTAAGAAAAAATTTAAATTTTATTTCTAATGATTCATAACATGTTATCAATTTATACAAAGGTAACATTCAATGAAAGAGCCAAGGGTAAACATGTGGATCTTATTATTGGTTATCAGATTGATATTATGTGGGATAAGTTTTTAATTCAATGATAATTATTGTAAAATTGTTATGTGGGAAACAAAAAATATGGGGGTGTTTTTTATTCATATATTCACCTAGTATATAGTTGTTTATTTATTATTTATGTGAAAATGTGTATAGGAACCATATTTAATGATTTTTTGTTAGATGAAGAATATTTTAATAGGGAATAATTTCTCAGACTCTGGAACCTCATATTTGAATAAAATAAAGAATTTTAATCTGATGAACCAAAATTATTAGGATGGGGTTCTCAAGAAATTATAGAAACTAAAATATAATCTATTTGGGCTTTGAAGAAAACATCACAATTAAAAAATTCACATCAATTTCATTATGGTTCAAAGAATTGTAATTCTATTTCTTATTGGGGCTCTAATGAACAATAAAAATCAAACCAATTTTATGAGATGTACCATTGGGATGAATAGAAAGCCTTGATTAAAACTAATTAATTCATTACAAGCCCAACTATATGAGAATAACAAAAAAACAAACATAGCCATTGTAGAACCAACATAGAGATTAAATTAGAAAAAAATATCAAAGAGGAAACTGTGATTGATGTTTATATAATAAAGAAGGTTCTATAGATGATTTGACTGTTGGTCTTGATTCCAATTTAATATATAAAGGGTTGTCTAATTAAATATTTAAATATCTTTCCAGGTGTCCCTTGAACTCTAATAAGGGATTAAATACAAAATTCTCTCATTCATAGTGGGATTAATTGAAAAATTCTATTGTAATAGAAGATAAAAATGATTGATGACTAAAATTCAATGGTTTTCATAATAAATGAAATTGAGGACAAGAGATGGAACACACAAAAATGAAATTCCAACTTAATAATTGAAAATAATGATGGAATGAATGTTTAAAGAATCATCAATTGGTTCAGTAGGGTGATGTAATAACTTTTAGTAAAATTAATAAAATTGGGGAACTATAAATGAATAATAAGGTAAATGTTGATAACATTAATATTTTCATGTTAATAGTATTGTAAATTTTGTTCAAAAAAATAAAATTCATCACACCTCTTAGTGGGGACACTAATTGGATTACCATTCTATAAGGTTCATGAAATCTTTATTATAGTTGGTAAACTTTATCTAATGCCCGATACTGTACAAATAGTACCTTACATTAGAGGGAAATAAACTATTTTATGGTATTTAGGGTGGTATGGTACATGAAAAAAGAATAAATATTAGTGAATAAGAATGTGAACTTTGTTCAAACTCCCTAAAAAATATACATGCATGAACGAGCATTCCATATTTTCTAAAAAAATGATTGTCCAACTTAGTTTTATTATTTTAATTAGTATAATATATTTAAAAATATTAGCCAGTGATATGTTTCATCATCAATTTCCTTAACATGATGATGAAAACCAAGGATATCACTGAGTTTTAAGACACATTTTTAATGATTTTGTAATGTTGGATACACATGAAATCGAGTTAACATACCAATCATGAATGATCAAAAATTGGGGATTGAAATAGCCCTTATACATAACCTCATATGGCCTTAGGGGGTCATGTTCCTTAGGTGAGGGGTACATGGATTAGATTTTCTTATGAAGTGAAAGGATGTGAGACCGGTATGGTTATGATGAGGAATCTATAATATAAATATGTTTTTATAATGGAAGATCGATGTAATATGTGTATAAACAATAAAATATTTTTGGTTTTAGAGGATCAATTCTATTGGGATGTGTGTATGGGTGGGGTGGTAGAGGATAGCTATTGTGAAACCTAGAATAATGTAAAGAAATGGGCTCTATTATGGTTTAATTTATAATATCAAGATGGTTTTTATCAGTTATTTCTAAAAATTTCTAATAAATATAATTTTTTTCAGTTTTGAACAAACATATCTTAATCAGTGCTACAATTAAAAGATAAATAATATCTTTTCTGTGCTTTTAGGAAATCGTTTATAAAAATTACGATATACTAAAAAATATGAGTTAAATATATATAAAAAATAAATAAATTGTTTGTAGTATTAAAAAACAATTAACATTATTAAGGAAAAAAATCAGAAATGGATGAATGTGAAAAATCAGTGAAATTGAATTGTTAAAAAATTGAAGACTTCAAAAATATTAAAGTAATAACATGTTTTATTAATTATATAAACTTTTTAAAAATTTAAAATGAATATATATGAAAATAATGTGAAAAATTTTTAAAAAAAATTACATTTTAATACATTCTTATTTATAAATGAATATATAAAATTAAAAAAAAATAATTTTTTATAAAATTAATCATAGATGTGAGTAAATAATATTTAATTAATGAATAATGAGAATTCATATAATTAAATAATTAAAAAATAAATTTATAGAGATAATATATAAATAACAATATGTTTTATTGATTATAATAATTATTGACAATATTAAAAATTATTAAATACAAATATGAAAATAAATACAGAATATTTCTTTTAATTACACTAACCATATTAAAAATAAAACAATTACAAAAAATAAAATTTATAAATCACAAAAAAGAATAAACTACAAAAATATTGTAAAATAATTATTAATTTTAATGAATATATAATAAGAATAAGTAATAAATTATAATAAATATTAAAGCCTAATAAATATTATATGTAACCGTGCACAAACCATGCACCAACTATAATTCCTCCAAAAAATGAAAACCTCATCGAGGCCACCCAAAACATACCCAAATAATTATATATATATATGTACAACATGTAAATAAATTATCATGTACCTAAAATAAAGTGATATACATTTTCACCATCATTTGTCTTTCCATCTCTAGAAAGTCGAAATGTAGAGTAGTCTAGGAAGTGTTCGGGCCACTACTCCATCATTTCCATTACACAATCCCCTGTTTCTTCCTTAATCAGACTATGTTTCATTAAAACTCACATATGATTGATTATATTACCATAATAAAATTCCCCTTTATAAGGAACCACTCTTAATCATTACTTAGAAGATGGCCTTTCAACGGTATAGTTTCAGGAGAGTTAAATACAAACATTACAATTTATCTGTATATTAATAAAATTATACAAAAAATGCTACACATCACTACAGATGAACATGAAATTATTATGGTGTCAAACATTGGAATTCAATGTGACCTCTGAGAGATAATTTTATATAAGGGTAAATCATCGGATATGCCCAGTAAGGGGATTGAAAAAAAAACAATTAAGAAAGAAATTTTCATTAAAATATTTAATTAAAACACATGTATAAAAACCCTGAAAAAGAAGATAGGTTCTTGACCATTGTTTATGGATTGGGAACAAACAATTAACCTTTCATAATAAATGATATAAATAAGGATAAAAAATTATTCCATGTTCAATTGAAAATGTATAACTAATTAATACACGTTCAAAAGAGGATGATTCATAACCATGGTTATTGTATTTTCCATGTAATCACATGGAATTTCACTTACTAGATTCCAAATGAGGGACTTCATAAATTTGGACAACATTACCATAAAATCAAGGCCTCATTCAATAAACATTAATAAAAACATTTTCAAGGCCCCATGATAAGACCTAGTTTTTCTTATGCAACTTGCAGATGCATCGAGATACTTTAGAGGGCCTTGCCTGTAACATAATATGTTGAATGGATGTATGAATGCATAAGGTTTTTCAACATAATCATTCTATCAGGGCCTCATTCGATGGTTCTTACTCTTCCCATGAGACCTGTCGATGCACCAAGCAGCTATAACAGGCCTCACCTGTCACCAAATATGTCCAATGCATTCCTCACAAGTCTAAAAAAAATATGGATTTAAATCAAAGTGTCCCATACCAATTTTTTTTAATTATATCCTTATTATGGATGGATATAATTTCATTGATAAATTATTAAGGTACTTAATCTTTATAAAATCCAATCTGTCCCATACATCATTGAAAATTTTAATTCTTAATTATTTTAATATTACTAAATATAAGTCCCATTCATGAAATAATTTTCTGTATTTGTTATAAATCAATAAAATTACTAATTAAATTATGAAAATCTTATAAATAAATAAATATATAGTTTGGTTTCTCAAAAATAATCTTTTATAAAAACTAATTAATTTTCACAAATAATTTTAGAAATATAACTCTACAATTCATGAAGATGTCCATGTTCTTGATAGTCTCAAAAAATTTATATGAATCCATGAGTTTAATATGAATTAAAGATTTTTTGATGTTACACATGATACATTGTCATTAATATATTCATTTCTGTCAACATTAAATTTAAAATAACATGACAACATGTTATGCACATTTTTTTAAAATATGATGTTATGTATTATAACATGTCAATAAACATTATATCCTTTATATATATATATATATATTTATATATACCATGAGTTTAATTTTTAAAATAAAATAACATAATAATACCCATAAATTTAAATATATATACATTTATATGTAATAGTATTTATAATATTCTCATTAACAGGATCAATTAACATTTATTTAAAACAGTGAAAAATAAAAATATCCATATTTGACAAGATTCAGAACATGGCTTGATACCCTTAAACATAAATTTTTTATAAGAGCCTAAATGACTTCAAATAAATATATATATATATTTATATATAAACAACCATTAATCACCCATGAACTTATATTTATTTATAAATGTGTACATATAAACATTAATGGAAAGAAAATTTCTTGGCTTGCATAATAAAAACCTTTACACATAACATTAAATATATACCTGGAACAATATTTATCATCATTTTTATGAAAATTTACAGTCATGATCACATAAATATTCATTAAAAAGATTTTCCAATAAATGAAAAATTTATTAAATGTACATGCATATATATTCATGCGTACATTAATGCATGAATTGTCATGAAAAATCATTGATGTAAGGAAATAGATCACGATTTTTGTGTTGTATGTTATTTCCATGATAAATTTATGATTTAAATTACTTATATAAATTTGTTAACCGTAATTCACATAGATTATTTATTAACATCAAATTTTGGAAAGTATATATATATATATAAACATCAAAAAGTGACATATATATATAAATATAGATTTATACATTTATAAATCTATTTCATTATGAAATGATATATAGATATATATTATATCCTATTTTAAAACCAAAAAATTATTATTATTTTGTTTGGTATCCTTTTTTACACTCAATACGACCTAATTTGAATTCGAGTAACATTAAGTTAAATTTCATTAAAAAATGATCAATGGGAAGATGTGTTATTAAACATGCCTGAATATATATATATATATATACATGACTATAAATCTAGAAATTTTTTAAAATATTGTATTATATGAAAAATTTAAATGTTAAAGAATACATTTCTAAAATTAATTATACCACATGGGGTAATTTCCCATAAGTATAATTGGAATGATGAGAAATATAGTGACATGAATTTATATCATAGTTTTAAATTCTAAAGCATGGGTATAACGAAATTAAGAAATCATCCATATATATATATATGTTTGGTTGTTTGTGTGTATGTTTTATTCAATGAAATTATAAATAATATATGCACACACACACACACACACACATATATATATATATATTTATTTATATGTTTTATAATATAAAAAAATGAAATTCGGAAAGATTGTATAATTATACCGTATTAATGAAAAAATTTAAAATTGAAAAATATATCTTTATATGAATAAAAAAATAATATCCATAAAAATAAATATTTATATGCATGGAATCATAATAAAACTTTATGTGTTTTTAATTTATTAAATTGACGTATGACATCTGAAAACACTGATCCCAATAAATTTATTTAGAATATAAACTTCAAAAGAATTTATTTACATGAATCTAGTATTAGAGTAGATTATGTTCATAGTAGGACAGAAGAATCAAAATATAGGTGTAAATAGTAAATGTGTTTTTCAGAGGATTGTACTATTTTAAAACGAGAAAAAGAGTATCACAATAGAAAAGGGTACAAAATAAATTAAAAATAAATTTATAAATGAAAGAGTAATTTGATTTGCTTAAAATAATTGCAAAAAAACACAATCCCTTACATAATTTTAAAAACGAAATATTAAAATTTATTGATTGAAAAATCCTTATTTTAAAACTAACTGAAAAAATTTCCATTATGGTTTTATAACACATAAATTTAGTCTATAAATATTAAATAGCCCCTCACAAATATATTTTATTGAATTGGAATTTAAATCCACTATTACATTACCAAAAATATATCAAAGAAAGTAATTATTTGAAAATAAAAAAATTACAAATCCCATAAATATAATATTATCAAAAAAAGTTCAATATGAAACTCATGGTTGGTTTTGATTCAAAGAAACAAACAAATGTTCTCTAAAACATGTTCCCTTTCTCAAACAATAATTAAATTTTGAAAACATTTCTTTATAAAATATAAACACTATAATTTTTTATCTTCTTTAAAATGGCCTTCCAAAAGATAATATAGATAATAAATACATTCATTCTTTGTTTAATTGATATTATATATGCAGGTTTTTGTTAATCAAACTCAAATTGTCAAATAAATTAAACTATAACACATTGAATTCCAAAATCAAGAATAAAAATGAATGATCATAATATCACCCTAACCAAATTATTTGGTGCATATAAGTACTTATTCATAAAAAATGAAGACTAACATTGTATTTCCCCATAAATTCATTCACACTCTAAAATGAGGATTATATTTTGACAAAAAAACGTAGTTTGTCTTTCAATGAAGTTGAGTTTGCAGTACAAGCTGGATAAACACCTTTAGACAACAAAATAAGAAAATATAATTCACATTTTAGAAATATAACAACCCAAAATAGAAATAAAAGGTCAAATACAATATAAATTTGAAGTGAAAGATGGCAAATTGGAAACCTACTTACAAAAAAAATCATATAAACATAGTAAACACACAGAAAATGGTTTTTATTAACTGAATAATAATGGGCTGAAATGTGGATAATGAGGAATATGACGTGAATATCAATGTTAATCTGATATTGAAAAAGAAAATCGAATGAAAACACCAATCAAGAAACATAAGCCGCACTATATCTTCAAAAAACTTAAAAGGAAGCCTAACCTCAATGCTTACACCACTACCTCTAGAAACTAGATACCCAAGATGGAATGGGTCTCCCCTAGTAGCGATGATCCCTAAACCTCAGCCTCAACAACCATTTAGATTACGTCTCCAACCATAGTGTGACTCATCTCGGACGTCCACCCAAATTACACTAGGTATAGATGAAACCCTAGCTCGATCTCTTCTCCCTCAGCACCACACAAACCCGGAGCACTATAACCTGAACACATAGAATGACATGCACTTATCTCATTTTACGTGAAACCCTATTTGAAGACCACACTCCACGTTTCCCAATTTTCTCTTTTTTTCATTTTCATTATTATTTTTACTATTATTATTATTATACATTATTGTTATCTAATATATATCTTTAATAAAGGGTCACATTAAATAATATTAAAAGTTTTAAATTTAAAAACAAATGAAAATTCATTTTCTTGTTAAAAAAATTATATTCATTTTTATTAATACTGTTTTTAAAAACATTATATTTTCATAAAAAATATATTATTCCATATTTAAAATATAATAATTTTTTTTGATAATATTATTAAATGTTATTAAAATAAAATCTTATAATTTACAAATAATAATTTTATCATACTAATTTAATCTATTTTTTCATAAATCATACATTAGTAAAGTAATAGTTATAAAAATAATTTAATTATAAATCATAATTTATAATGTAATAGGTTTATAAAAATAATTCATTCATACATTATGAATATAATATCAAATATATGTATATATATTTACATATATATATATATATTTATAGAAAAATTTAGAAAATATAAAAAAAGTAATTATATTTGTATATTAATTATTTAGATACAATTTGAATAATTAAAATTTATTAGATTCATATCTTATAACTAGATTATTTTAGTATTTTAATATATTTATAAATAAAAATAATTATAATGAATTTATGAAATATAGTGTCTTTAAAATTAAAAAAATATTTGTCTAAAATATTTTATTAAATTATATTTTGACAAAAATAATGAAATTAATATAGTTACTTATAAAAATAAGTTTCGATAAAACAATAAATAATATAAATATTTTTTTCAAAAATAACTCATAATAATCAAATTAATTAATATACTTGATTCTAATATATTTTTTAAAAGAAAAATGACATAAAAATATATTGGTTGTTGATATTATTTATTAGTAAATCGCATTCATAAAGTATATTTTTAATAAAAAGATATTTAAAATTTCTCAGATTTTATAACTTTATTGTCCACACTATGTACTAGAACATGAATCATTGTAGCATCAATCTCTAGAAAAACATGATCTCATCGAGTCACATAGTCAGAAAATAGTGGGTACTTCCATAATTGAGATATGTGGAACACATTATTCACAAAACTATAACTTGTAATCAAATACAACTAATATTCCTCCTCAGAAAATATTTCAAGAATCTCAAAAGGGACTATGTACAGAGGTTACAACATTCCCTCTATATAGAAATGAAATATCCCAAGTGGTGGAGTGATTCTAAAAAACACAATATTACTGATCTCAAATTAAAATAGTCATTGATGATGATCTATATATGATTTATAAAAAATATGAGCAATCTTTGTTGTGTTCCTGATAAACTGAATCTTATCCATTGTATCATTCCCCATGCAAGTTCCAAACAATGAATTATCACTTTTTTCAACACAAAAAAATGTAGAATGAAAGGGGATCCTATAAAAGGATTCAAAAGGAGACATTTTTTAGGTCTGATAATTATTTTTGAATGAAATCTCCACTAACGGTATGTGATCCACCCGTGAGATATTAAAATACATTATATAATTTATAATCATATCATTCAAAGTCTGAATTATCCTTTCAAATTGCCTATATACTTGAGTATTATTTGTCATGATCATAGTAAATTGATTCCTAAGTATTGATGTAAGGATTTCCAAAAAATGATTTATACCTTGGGTCTCGGTCATATAATGTCAAGAATTTAACACCCTTAATATTTAATGTTTCAATGGTATATATTTTGGACAAGGCCTCCACTATAGGGGATTGAGTAAAACAGATAAAATGACCCAACATCATGAGTTGATCAACAATTTCCCTTATATAATGATGTTTCCTTACTCTTAATGGTAAATATGTCTTAAAATCCATGGTTATCATATCCCACTACCCCACGGTAATTTGTAAAGACTGCAGCATGCCAGTTGGTCATTGGTGGACTTCCTTGTCATACTGAAAGGTGATGCAACTCGAAAGAATTCATCCATTAACATATTCATGTCATCCCACAAGAAAATGATTTCATAGTATTATACAGTTTCTGAATTCCCAGTTGTAATGTAACACCCAAGATTTCATAGTATGTTATTTCATCAAAGTAATTCAATAACTTTCACAACACGCAACACTGAGTTCAAGCGCACCACGACTTATCAAACTAGGCATTCAAAAGAGTTTATGAATAGTATTAACTGAATTTTGAACTTTATAAAATCCTTATAATTTTAGATTCCATATTATGATTTTTGATGACATAATGTAAGAACAAATTCATTTTTTTCATATAAAATAAGTATTTTTCAAAAAAATGAAATATTACAACTATTTAATGGTGAACCATTTTTAAATACAATATTTGAGACTTTTATATATTCAATTAGACAAAATAAACTTCTTTTTTATAATCTATATATAATAATTTATTTTTAATAAATATTTTGTGTTTTTCTGATAACATTAATATTTTGGTGAATAGTGAAAAATACTATATTTTAGCTGACAATAAATTTTTTAATCAAAAAAATTTATAGTGTTTAATTATAAATTTTAATGGTTTGTAAATATAAATAGATTATATTTTTACCATTTAATCCAATCCAGGTCATTGTAAATAATTTCACTTTGAAATTGGACATAAACAAGTGTCAATCTTTTGATAGTTATTATTTCCTAAAAATATGCATTTGGTTTTGACAACGGGAAATAATTTTAAATTAATAAATGAAATTTATATGTCATTAATTTTTTAAAATATAATTTATTTTTGAATTCAGAATATCAAAATTTGCTTAGGGTGAATTTTTGGTATGTTTCTGAAAACATTCAATTTTTGATGAATAATGAATGCACTATGTTTTTGGTTAAAACTGACTTTTCATTTAAATATTTTTTTATTTCATTTAAATTTATTTTAGGTAAAAATCGATACATAATACCTATATATGTTTATTTTAATTCATTGGAGTCATTTTAAAATAAGTTTTCAAATATAAAAATTTTATTTAAATTTTACCATCTTTTACCCACCTCCTAAGAGTATTTGCAAATTTTCAGAAAATATAATTTTTCAACTTTTCGTAGATGAATTTCAAAAATCCGTGAGAAAAATTTGATATTAGTATGTAAAATTTGGTTCAATAAGTTGAAAATAATTTTTTAGAATAGTAACATTTTACTTTTATTTACCATGGTTAAAAGTAAATAGGGTAATTAAGGGTAAAAATGATGTTATTATTACCCTAACACATGTGCTAATTTTATTGGATTAGTTTATTTAGGCCAAAAACAACTTTCGGAATAATATATGATCCTTTAGGTCCACATGTATTATATTAAAGCATTTATTATTATTTAATTCAAAGAAGTGTTAAAAGAGTAAATTCAAAGTTTAATAACTAATCCATTTTTAATATAAGGATACACACAATATAAATTAAACTATAAATATTCATTAGAATGCTATATAGTTTCCCTACATAATGGTATTTTATTTATAATTTTTATACATTAATAGTAAAATTTATTTATGACACAATAATGATGCATTAATTACCATATTAATGAATGATTAAACTAATTGATATTATAAATACCCATATAAAAGTAATTTGAGAATTTTTATGAAATCAACTGATTTTATAGGTTAATAAGACATGTTAGGTTTGATTTAATTAATTATTTTCGAATTAATCATGCTGTTATGATTTTTACAAATTAACATATTCCTAATAATGCCAAAATTGACGTAAAATAGTTTTTAAAACAAATACTATATTATTGGTTGATATAATATCTCTATAAATCTAAGGTTTGGCCAAATTGGCTTAAATAAAATTATATATTTCATTAATGAACCACTTGAGGCTCTCTTTATAAGGCCCCAGCCTTAAACCTTACTTAATCTTGAGTTATTACAAGATTACACATTGAGGATCATTTCAGGTTTAGAGTTTTAGAGAATTAGATCATAAAACTTGCATTACATTCCACATGTAAACAAAGTGTTTACATAAATATAGTATTCTTCATTCCCATCAATGGGAACATATTTAAAATAAAACATGGATTCATTCTTGACACTTCCTTGACACTATCATCATATCATGTACCTTTCCCTTGACCTGTGAAAACATTTCAAAAAAACATGGGATGAGCATAAAAAGCTCAGTATGGGTTATAAAAACATGGAAAGGAAACATGGGTACATATATACATAAGAGTGAAATCATACTTCACCCATAAAACATAAGCACATTAACATACCTCATCAAATCATGAATAAATCATAGAAATCATAAGACATAAAGGTAACTTGAGGCATTCATAACATTCTTACGTAGGGAGTAACCCTCTTGGTTACGTTTGGAATACCCATCACAGTATATTCCCTAAAATATCTTCGGAGAAACCTTAATGTTTCACTCCCTCGCGTTACCCAATGCATTGGAGATCTATATCAGGCTCACCCACCCTTAGTTTATCACGGAACCACCCGTCTTCATAATAATGCCCAAGAACCATAACATAATCGTATCACATAAAACATGCATAAAGAAAACATAAAATTTCCACATTTCAATCACAAGATATCAATACAACACAAAAAACATTGTGAAAACCATTTTCAATACCAATATAAAAGAAAAGTAAAACATGGTATTTATTTTTCTTTTAAAAATAAGGTATGTCTTGTAGAGGAAGCCGAAACTCAAATAACGGTCACGACGGCAGAGAAGTCATTGTCGCCGCATACGTACGACAAAAACATTCCCTTTTGTCATTTAGTAAACGCTTCATATAAAAAAGATTCCTTTTGAATAAACGTAAAAGTCAAAGGGGTTTATACACCGTATAAAAGAAAGTTGTGTATAAAATAAAATATGCCTTAATGAAAGGAGATTGAGACGAAGTCCCATACCTCGTATCCGACATGACCCGACCGTTCTTTAATCTCCTGAATAATAAATTTGAGTTAATATCTACTTGCTTAAGAACCTTTTTCAAGTTCATTATTCCTTTTATACCATGTTATGAACATCATGTAATCATTTAAGTTAATAATGTTCATTTTGTCGGTATTTGGTTCTTAAGTCAAAAATAGACTTCTTACACTTACATGTTGTTAATTTGGTCAAAGGTTAGTTATTTCCAGAATTATATTAATTATTTGGATAACATATATATCATATATATTCATCATATACATGTATTTATAATATTACATCACATTTAGAGGTAAGAAATGAAATGCACCGTTCATGGAGACGGTAAGCCGTACGTACGCATGAACGCTACTTCCATTTCTATTTCGTATTTTCTGGATTGGAATCATAATTATATAAGAGTATATTATAATTCCAGTATAATAACATATATAATATCATTAACTTTATCCTTTACACATCCCACATATGGTGTTAACGAATCAAATCACTTTCAGGGGGCGGTAGTCCGCACTTCCTAAAATGAATATATCATGTTTACCCATAATGGGAACCATAAAGTTATGCCCAAAATGAAAAAAATAGAAGCTTAAGGAAAACATAAAAATATTATATATCATATATAAAAATAGTGACATCATAATGGCCACCTTTGAAGGTGTTAAATGAGTATTGAACAATCATCGTTTCGGGAGGCAGAATTTCGCCATCCACGGAAACCATATGTTCTTTAACCATTTGATGTAGTTTTGTGAGAGTGTAGCTCAAATAAATATTATAACAGCATCCTAGTATATTGAGGATACTGTTGTTGTTACAAAAGAAGTAAATAAAAAGAGTTTAGGGGGTTGGAGAAACAAAATAAAACAAATGAACATGAGAGAAAGAATTACCTTTAAAAGTGTAACTCCTTTTGATTTGAGCCTAAAGGCTTCCTTTGAAAGGATTCTGCCCAAAGGGAATCATCTAGGATTAGGATAGGGATGTGGAGAGAGTAAATGGGCAGGGGTTGGCCGAGCCAAATGCTTGAGGAGTGTGTGAAATGAGGTGGAGGTGGGGGTCTTTTATAAGAGGAGAGGAGGGGCACTTTTGGAAAGTAAAGAAATATTACTTTATTTGAAAATGTGTTTCGGTTTTAAAAGGTCCCACATTGATATAATTAGTGTATAAGGTGATAAGGGTTCTAAATACACTCATCCAATTGGTTTTGGACATGTGTAGTTCATATATTTTACATTATCTTTCCATTTTATTTAAATCGTCAAATAATGATGTCATCGCTGCATCATTATTATGTCATAAATAATTTAATTTATTTAATGTCTAAAAATTATAAAAAAATATACTATGATGGTAGGAAATCTTTTTATCTTTCCAATGACTATTTATAATCAAAAATATGATCTTTATAACCCCATGTAAAAATTGTTTTTGTAAAACATATTATGTTTGTGTCATTTTTACTTTAACATTTAATAAAAAGTTATTTATGTCATTTCCCAACCAAAGTGTCTCCATGGGGTCCCCAAGATGACCCATGGCTTTTATTGGTCGGCCATGACACAAACAATAAGGTTGGGACATGTGTCTAGGTCATTTCATATTATTAAAGCATTATTTATACCTTAAACTACCCTAATTACCACTAATCGCGATTAAAACTTAATAAGTTACTATTCACCAAAAAATTATTTTAATCTCATTGAACCACATTTTACTTCTTAATGAAAACCATGTATGTAGGATTTTTGAAATTCAAAACACAATGATGGAAAAATTTTATTTAAACAGAAAATCAGTCTTTATAAGTACCACTTAGTGGTTTCACTATTCATCAAAAATTGATGTTTTTCAGAAAATTACCAAAAATTCACCCTAAGCTATATTTGATATTACGAATTCAAAAATGAAGTCTATTTTAAAAAATTCAAAACATATAAGTCACATTAATTAATTTAATAATTAATTCCCGCTGTCAGAGCAAATAGCGTGTTTTTATAAAACAATAAGTATCAAAGGATTGACACTAGTTTGAGTCCAATTTCAAAGTGAAATTGATTCCAATGACCGCCATTGGATTAAATTGTAAAAATATATTCATATTAAACATTAATACCAATTCAAAAGATAATCTAATCATATAAATAAATTAGATTAAAAAGCAGTTTTGATGTAAAATGCAGTATTTTTCACTATTCATTAAAAAATGAACATTGTCAGAAAAATAACAAAAATTCACAGAAAGTAAATTTTGATATCCCAATCATAACGAATAAGTTTATTTTGACAAACATAGTTTATAAAATTATCAAAAGATAGATTTAAAAAGGGTTTTCCAACATAAGGCAGTAAAACAATCTTTTAAGAATATTAGTTTATTCCATGCATAAGATTGTATTTATTTTCATTTTAAGCCTCTAAAACACTATCTTAATAATTAATAGACATGGATAAAAATATCTATTATTAATTACTTACTTGGGATGTTACATCCTTCCCCCCTTTAGAGAATTGCGTCCCCGCAATTTATTTACTTATCAAATAAATGGGGGTACTTATCCCTCATTTTATTTTCAGATTCCCATGTTGGCTCTTACATCATGTGGTTTTTCCACAAAACCTTTACCTGATTAATCACCTTATTCCGTAACACTTGCTCCCTGGGGTCATGAATCTGGACCAGTTGTTCCTCATAAGACAGGTTCTCTTCCAAATGAACTACCTCTGGACTCAAAACATGAGATGGATCTGGAATATACTTTCTCAACATCGAAACGTGAAAAACATTGTGTACCTGAGATAAACTCGGAGGTAAAGCCACTCAGTATGCAACTGATCCAACTCTCTCCAGAATTTCGTATGGTCCAACAAACCTTGGACTCAACATTCCTTTCTTACCAAATCTCATCACACTTTTCCAAGGATAAACCTTGAGAAAAACATGATCACCTACCTCGAAAGATAGATCCTTCCTCCGGTTATCCGCATAACTCTTCTGCCTGCTCTGAGCTGTTCTCATGTGCTTCTGAATCAGCTGAACTTTTTCTGCCATCTCTTCTACCAATTCTGGTCCCATCAACTTCCTTTCACCCACTTCATCCCAGAAAGCTGGAGTTCGACACCGCTTCCCATATAATGCCTGAAATGGTGCCATCTGTATACTGGAATGAAAACTGTTATTATATGAAAATTCAAACAAAGAAAGATGTTGGTCCCAACTTCCCTGATAATCCATAGAACAAGATCGTAGAATATCCTCCAATGTCTAAATTGTTCTTTTCTGACTGCCCATCTAATTGAGGATGAAAAGATGTACTAAAATTTAATTCAGTACCCAACGACTTCTGAAGGCCTTTCCAAAAGTTATAAGTAAACCTGGGATCACAATCCGATACAATGGAGATAGTAACTCCATGTAACCTGACTATCTCTTTAAGATACAAACGGGAAAGTTGATCAAGAGAGAAAGTATCTCGTATAGCAAGGAAATGAGCAGATTTAGTCAAGTGATCAACAATAACCCAGATTTCATTATTACCTCGAGATGTCTTCGGTAATCCAACAACAAAGTCCATGGATATATTTTCCCATTTCCACTCTGGCACTGGTAAAGGCTGAAGCATCCCTTTCGGTAACTGCCTCTCTACTTTAACCTACTGACAAGTCAAACACTTCACAGTAAAATCAGCAATATCCCTTTTTATTTCATCCCACCAGTAATACTCCCGCAGATCTCTATACATCTTAGTACTGCCCGGATGAACTGAAAACGGAGAACTATGAGCTTCACATAACAACTCTCTCTTCAACTTTGAATCACAAGGCACACAAAATCTCTTCCCAAATCTCAAAACACAATCATTATCAATGTTGAATTCATGCAACTTACCATTCTGAACCAGCTCTACCTTTTTCTGCAACTCACTGTCTTGCTTCTGTGCTTGCTTGATTTTATCTAATAGAGATGATCTCACTGATACCTGAAACAAAACAGAAGGACTTCCTACACCAACAACTTCTATGCCAAAGTTCATCAAATCCTTAACCAAAGGATCACGTTCCAAAAGCAACATTGTTAATGAAGCATTACTTTTTCGACTCAAATCATCATCCACATTATTTGCTTTTCCCGGTTGGTAATGAATTGTACAATCATAATCCTTGATTAATTCTAGCCATCTCCTTTGTCTCATGTTCAATTCTTTCTGAGTGAATATATACTTTAAACATTTGTGATCGGTATATATTTCACACTTTAATCCATACAAATGATGCCTCCAAATTTTTAAAGAAAAAACAACAGCAACTAATTCCAAATCATGTGTAGGGTAATTTACCTCATGCGTTTTCAACTATCATGAAGCATAAGCAATTACATGATCATTCTGCATTAGGATGCAACCAAGTACTTTCAATGAAGCATCACTGTATATAACAAACTCACCATTCCTGGAAGGTAGTGCCAAAACTGGAGCATTCACCAATCTTCTTTTCAATTCATGAAAACAATCATCACATTATTTTGTCCAGATAAACTTAACACCCTTCCGAGTTAGCTTAGTCATTGGGCTAGATAACCATGAAAAATTTCTAACAAACCTTCGGTAATAGCCCTCCAAACCAAGGAAGCTACGAATCTCGGTTACATTTGTGGGTCTTGGCCATTCTTCCACAACTTTTGTTTTTGCAGGATCAACAGTTATTCCATCTTTAGAAACAATGTGACCAAGGAAAGAAATTTGTTGCAACCAAAACTCACACTTGCTGAATTTCCCATACAGTTTCTTTTCTTTTAAGGTTTGCAAGATAACCCTTAAATTTCTTTCATGCTCCTCTTTACTTTTAGAAAACACCAAAATATCATCAATGAAAACCACCACAAGCTTATCCAAGAACTCATGGAAAATTCTATTCATTAAGTCCATGAATACAGCAGGTGCATTGGTTAGCCCAAAAGGCATTACTACAAATTCATAATGGCCATATCTCGTACGGAACGCGGTCTTCGGAATATCTTCCTCCTTTACCTTCAGCTGATGGTACCCTGATCTCAGGTCAATCTTTGAAAAAAACTGAGCTCCCTGGAGCTGATCAAACAAATCATCGATATGAGGCAAAGGATATTTGTTCTTAACAGTGATATTATTCAAGGCTCTATAATCAATGCAAAGTCTCATAGAACAATCTTTCTTTTTAACAAATAAAACAGGAGCACCCCATGGTGATGTGCTAGGTCGAATGAAACCTTTCTCTAATAAATCTTGCAATTGCTCCTTTGACTCTAAAAGTTCAATTTGTGCCATTCGATAAGGGGGTTTTGAAATTGGCTTAGCATCAGGAACTAAGTCAACAGTAAACTCAACTTCCCGATCTGGTATTTTTCCAGGCAACTCATCAGAAAAAACATCAGGATACTCATTTACCACTGGCACATCATTAATATGAACAGTTCCTTTATTTTCAATGACGTGTGCAAGGTAACATTCATTTCCATCTTTTACAAGTTTCTCGACCTCTTGATAAGTTATCAACAGTAAGGGTTCATTCTTGTAAACAAACTGAAAGTCTTTCTGAAAAGAAACTTCTTTAGCTCTACAGTCAATCTTAGCATGGTAAATAGAGAGCCAATCCATACCCAGGATAACATCAAACTCCACTAGAGGTAGAAAAATAAGGATTGCAAGTAGGTTCTTTCCACAGATAAGGATAGGAAGATTCTTATAAATTCTTTTTGCCTCAACATTTCCCCCAGGTGTTTTTACCAAAAGTTCAGGAGTCATTTCTTGAGATGGTATTCCCATTTTACTAGAAAAGGTTTCAGAGATGAAAGAATGTGTAGACCCCGAATCAAACAACACACTGGCATAATCTGAAAAAACAAACATAGTACCTGATACAACTTCATTTGATGGCCTGACATCTGCTGAAGTAGTTTCAAAGGATTTCACCACCCCTTTCTGCTTGTAGTCTAACTGCTTCCCATCACTCAAGCTCTTTGTCAGACACTCGTTTGCATAGTGACCCATCTCATTTCACTTAAAACATTTCACTAACTGTAAATCAAATTTGTTCTTACCTTCACCTTGATCTTTTTCAGTGAAATCACGAGCCTTATGTCATATCTTATCACATCGGTAGCACTTTCCAGAATTCAGAAGACATTCCCCAGCATTCCTTTTGCCACATTTATCACAAACTGGAAACTTAGTTCTCTTACCATCAGACTTTTTTGAAGAATTCTTACCTTTCTCCTTCCACCTCGGTCTCTTCTTCTTCTGGTTATTATAGAACACTTGGTCATCAGAAAACTCCATTTCTACCTTCTCAGCACATCAAACAAGCTATTCATAACTTTTAAACTCACGAGAAGCTAATGCCCTTCGATATTTTGGCTTTAATCCTGAGTAAAAGCAATTGATTTTACTATCAAGGTCTCGGATAAAATTTAGAGCATACCTTGCCAATCGTGTGAACCTTTCTTCATAGGCAGCCACTGAGTCTTCGTCTTGCCTCAATTCCAAGAATTGTTTTTCCATCCTAAGTCGAACAGCCTTAGGAAAATACTTCTCAAGAAACATACCTTTGAATTCATCCCAGTCAAGAGAATCAATCTCATCGGCGTCCCTGATATTTTTAACAATAGACCACCACTGATCTGCTTCACCCACCAAACAGTAAATAGCAAGACTAACCTTTTGATTGTCTGAACACCCCATGACATTGAAAATATTCTCCAGTGTTTTAATCCACCCTTCAGCAAGCATAGGGTCAGATGATCCTCTGAATGATGGGGGATGTTGCCTCATGAAATGTTCCACCACTGACATGTTCCTCTGCGGTTGATCTGGCTGATCTCATGCATGGATACCACCGCCATTTATCGCTTGAGTCAACTGCGCCATTACTGCAACAAACTGTTCAGTTCCAATTCCGACCATTTCTGGATACTGATTTGGAAGGTTATTTCCTTCTGTATGCCTTCCTAGCACTGCTTCCCTATTTCCTCTACGGAAAACCATTCTGAACAAACATGTCTTAGATGAAGCAACATGGTAATCTTCAAATGCTATATCATTTAAAAAAAAATATTTTTGGATAATCATCTAATAAAATTCTAACTCCTAAAGTTATCTAAACCGACCTCTGATACCAACTATAAGGCCCCAGCCTTAAACCTTACTTGATCTTGAGTTATTACAAGATTACACATTGAGGATCTTTTCAGGTTTAGAGTTTTAGAGAATTAGATCATAAAACTTGCATTACAATCCACATATAAACAAAGTGGTTACATAAAGATAGTATTCTTCATTCCCATCAATGGGAACATATTTAAAATAAAACATGGATTCATTCTTGACACTTCCTTGACACTATCATCATATCATGTACCTTTCCCTTGACCTGTGAAAACATTTCAAAAAAACTTGGGATGAGCATAAAAAGCTCAGTTTGGGTTATAAAAACATGGAAAGGAAACATGGGTACATATATACATAAGAGTGAAATCATATTTTACCGATAAAACATAAGCACATTAACATACCTCATCATATCATGAATAAATCATATAAATCATAAGACATAAAGGTAACTTGAGGCATTCATAACATTCTTACGTAGGGAGTAACCCTCTTGGTTACGTTTGGAATACCCATCACAGTATATTCCCTAAAATCTCTTCGGAGAAACCTTAACGTTTCACTCCCTCGTGTTACCCAATGCATTGGAGAGCTATATCGGGCTCACCCGCCCTTAGTTTATCACGGAACCACCCGTCTTCATAATAATGCCCAAGAACCATAACATAATCGTATCACATAAAACATGCATAAAGGAAACATAACATTTCAACATTTCAATCACAAGATATCAATACAACAAAAAAATCATTGTGAAAACCATTTTCAATACCAAAATAAAAGAAAAGTAAAACATGGTATTTATTTTTCTTTTAAAAAGAAAGTATGGCTTATAGAGGAAGCCGAAACTCAAATAACGGTCACGACGGCGGAGAAGTCGTTGTCGCCGCATACGTACGACAAGAACATTCCCTTTTGTTATTTAGTAAATGCTTCGTATAAAAAAGATTCCTTTTGAATAAACGTAAAAGTCAAAGGGGTTTATACACCGTATAAAAGAATGTTGTGTATAAAATAAAATATGCCTCAGTGAAAGGAGATTGAGATGAAGTCCCATACCTCGTATCCGACTTGACCCGACCGTTCTTTAATATCCTGAATAATAAAGTTGAGTTAATCTCTACTTGCTTAAGAACCTTTTTCAAGTTCATTATTCCTTTTATACCATGTTATGAACATCATGTAATCATTTAAGTTAATAATGTTCATTTTGTCAGTATTTGGTTCTTAAGTCAAAAATAGACTTCTTACACTTACATGTTGTTAATTTGGTCAAAGTTTCGTTATATCCAGAATGATATTAATGATTTCGATAACATATATATCATATATATTCATCATATACATGTATTTATAATATTACATCACATTTAGAGGTAAGAAATGAAATGCACCGTTCATGGAGACCGTAAGCCGTACGTACGCATGAACGCTACTTCCATTTCTATTTCGTATTTTCTGGAATAGAATCATAATGATATAAGAGTATATTATAATTCTAGTATAATAAAATATATAATATCATTAACTTTATCCTTTAGACATCCCACATATGGTGTTAACGAATCAAATCACTTTCAGGGGGCGGTAGTCCGCACTTCCTAAAATGAAGATATCGTGTTACCCATAATGGGAACCATAAAGGTATGCCCAAAATGAAAAAAAAAACAGAAGCTTACGGAAAACATACACATATTATATATCATATATAGAAATAGTGACATCATAATGGCCACCTTTGAAGGTGTTAAATGAGTATTGAACAATCATCGTTTCGGGAGGCAGAATTTCGCCATCCACGGAAACCGTATGTTCTTTAACCATTTTATGTAGTTGTGTGAGAGTGTAGCTCAAATAAATATTATAAAAATATCCTATTATATTGAAGATACTGGTGTTGTTAAAAAATAAGTAAATAAAAAGAGTTTAGGGGGTTGGAGAAGCAAAATAAAACAAATGAACATGAGAGAAAGAATTACCTTTAAAAGTGTAACTCCTTTTGATTTGAGCCTAAAGGCTTCCTTTGAAAGGATTCTGCCCAAAGGGAATCCTCTAGGATGAGTAGAGGGATGTGGAGACAGTAAATAGGCAGGGGTTGGCCGAGCCAAAGGCTTGAGGAGTGTGTGAAATGAGGTAGAGGTGGGGGCCTTTTATAAGAGGAGAGGAGGGGCACTTTCGGAAAGTAAAGAAATATTACTTTATTTGAAAATGTGTTTCGGTTTTAAAAGGTCCCACATTGATATAATTCGTGGATAAGGTGATAAGGGTTTGAAATCCACTCATCCAATTGGTTTTGGACATGTGTAGTTCATAGATTTTACATTATCTTTCCATTTTATTTAAATCGTCAAATAATGATGTCATCACTGCATCATTATTATGTCATAAATAATTTAATTTATTTAATGTCTAAAAATTATAAAAAAAATAATATGATGTAGGAAATAATTTTATCCTTCCAATGACTATTTATAGTAAAAAATATGATCTTTATAACCCCATGTAAAAATTGTTTTCGAAAAACATATTATGTTTGTGTCATTTTTACTTTAACATCTAATAAAAAGTTATTTATGTCATTTCCCAACCAAAGTGTCTCCATGGGGTCCCCAAGTTAACCCATGGCTTTTATTGGTCGGCCATGACACAACCAATAATTTTGGGACATGTGTCTAGGTCATTTCATATTATTAAAGCATTATTTATACCTTAAACTACCCTAATTACCACTAATCGCGATTAAAACTTTATATGTTACTATTCACCAAAAAATTATTTTAATCTCATTGAATCACATTTTACTTCTTAATGACAACCATGTATGTCGGATTTTTGAAATTCAAAACACAATGATGGAAAAATTTCATTTAAACGGAAAATCAGTATTTATAAGTACCACTTAGTGGTTTCACTATTCATCAAAAATTGAAGTTTTTCAGAAAATTACCAAAAATTCACCCTAAGATATATTTGATATTACGAATTCAAAAAAGAAGTCTATTTTACAAAATTCAAAACATATAAGTCACATTAATTAATTTAATAATTAATTCCCGCTGTCAGAGCAAATAGCGTGTTTTTATGAAACAATAAGTATCAAAAGATTGACACTAGTTTGAGTCCAATTTCAAAGTGAAATTGATTACAATGACCACCATTGGGTTAAATGGTAAAAATATATTCATATTACACATTAAGACCAATTCAAAAGATAATCTAATCATATAAATAAATTAGATTAAAAAGCAGTTTTGATGTAAAATGCAGTATTTTTCAATATTCATTAAAAAATGAACATTGTCAGAAAAATACCAAAAATTCACACAAAGTAAATTTTGATATCCCAATCATAACTAATAAGTTTATTTTGACAAAAATAGTTTATAAAATTGTCAAAATATAGATTTAAAAAGGGGTTTCCATCATAAGGCAGTAAAACAATCTTTTAAGAATCTTAGTTTATTCCATGCATAAGATTGTATTTATTTTCATTTTAAGCCTCTAAAACACTATCTTAATCATTAATAGACATGGATAAAAATATCTATTATTCATTACTTACTTTGGATGTTACACTCTTGGAAGTTTTGAGTTAGTTTATTAACCATATAGTGTAAGAATACAAGAAGACAATGTAAAAGTTAAACTATTTAACTAAGAGTTAAGTCTAAAAGATATGGTTAAATTGATAACCAGAAATTGTCTAAAACCATTTTTTTGAGATATTTTAGACCCATACTCACCTTAGATATTAAATAATTTATTTTTTATCCATTAGAAACCAAAAATTAATTTATTATAAAATAATATTATAAAACTTTCCTAATGTGACCCTCACCTCACTTATAAAATATAACTTCCCCTCCTCTCTAATTAACACTTTAAAAGCCATTTTTCTCAGCCAAACCCTGCAAAAATACCCATTAAACTTTCCTAAATTCATCCTAGAGGCCTTCATTTAGTCCTAAAGCCATCCTATGGAGCCCTTTTGATCAAATCAAAAAGAAGAACTCGAAGAAGAGGTAAATATTTAATCACCTCTTTCATGTTATTTTCTTCTTCCACTTCATTATTTGTTTTTTCCATTCTAAAATAATAAATCTAGTATATTATATATATTATAATGTTATTATAAATAAGGTACAACTATATTAATTATTATATCCATCCTTTGAATGACATGTCACCATACGTGCGGACGTACGACTTATCGTCTCCACGTCGTGGTGTAATTGTTATTCAATACATTATTATTTGGATGATCATAATAATGTGAATAAATGATGTAAATAATAAATATAAAATGTTATTTATTCTGTATATAGGATATAACACAAAATTACATACTATTTAACCATCAATATAATGATATTTTTTCTCGGGTGTACGTATAGATTACCATCTCCACGACGTGAGGAGATTAATTTCCACATTCACCATTCAATGATGTTTATAAAATATATATCATTAATAAGAATGTAATATATGACATAATAATTCTACTATATATATATATATGTTTGTGTGTGTGTGTGTTTAATTAAATATATCTTATTCGCTTAGTTCCATTCAATACAATATGAAAAGAGAAACAACGTTTATACGTTCGTACAGACTACCGTCTCCATAAACAATTTTTTCCATTTCATATATTTGACTATTATACATATTTATATTCTTAATATATATGATATATAATTCATGATCTATATTATTTAGGTATTTAAATTTTGATCTAAGTGATACAATCAAGAGTAACAAGTTAAAACATATACAATAAAGAAAGTGATTATTACCCAAAATATTAATTTAACATGGAGGTTATTATTAAATGGTCAGTATAAAGTCATAAATGAATCCTATATGATATAATAAATATTAATATGGTTCTAGTATAATTTAATAACATACTACAATCTTTATACAAGAGGTTAAATGTACCCTCGACTAAAGAAAAGTAGAAGGTAAGGGTTAATTTCACAATCTATTTATTATCTGAGGTTGTTTTTATGTAAGTATCTACTGGGACATATTTATTATCAATGTCCAAGTTTCATAAAAGTGTTTTCAAAGGAATTTTTTTTAAGGTACTTTATTACTAAAACATCTTTTTAAATTTTTTAAATATTTATTTTTCTTAAATAATTCTCATTAATGTCCATGTTTTCAAAATGGTTTTTAAGGATTTATGTATATGGACATGAGTTTTTTTAAATGTTAATTCCTTCCAAAAGATTTGAAGTGGTATCGGACATTTTGATTCAAAAATGTATTTAAATTTCTTCCTTTTTAAATTTTTTGACTTTTAAAAGTTTTTATGAAAAAGGGATATTTATCTCAAAGATTTTTACAAATCATTTTCATCTATATCAACATCCCTTGATGGATTTAAAACTTGTTTGAAGTTGATTTATTATCATACAAATCTTCTATATTGTTTGAATTTTTTATGATATGTTTGACTATGGATGTGTTATTTTTATACCTTTATTGGTTTATGGACAATGTTTTGACATTTCATATTCTAGTTTTAAGACAAATGTTTATGTTATGTTTAATAATTTTCATATTAGGAATGCATTGGACATAGTAAGTGATGGGTGGAGCCCACTATAGCTCTTTGATGCATCAGTAGGTCTCATGAGACACACTAGTGTCTTGGAACAAGGCCTTGACAAATTCATATTTATAGTATTGGCATAAGGCCTTGACTATATGGTTTTGAATTCTGGCATCAGGCATTCCATTATTATGAAAGTGGCTATTGAAATTGAATTTAATTATTCGACTAGTATAATATCCATGTGAATAAGTAAATGGAATTATTTTATTGTATCATATCCATATTATGATGAAGATTATGTTGAAAAAGATTTTGTTATAGCCTTATACATTTCCTTAAATGTTTATGATTATTTATAAAAGATTCTGCTATATTGTTATCCTTACTGAGTATCTGAGCTCACCCATTTCTATGTTTTAATTTTCTCAGGATTCCAAGAAGTGTATTATGATTGATAAGAAAGGTTAGGCTAGGGGATTAATGGAATTATCAATGGATAATTTGTGTATTGTTTTATTTTATAATGTGTAATGTAACGTTCATGTATGTATTCAATTTTCTAAGACTGCTAAACATATCATACTTTTGGGACATGATTACTTGTAATTGTGAAAATGTATTAAAACAATGCACTGACTCTAGGTAACAGGGGTCCATGCGTTACAGTTGGTATGTGAGGAAGTTTAACAATAACATTGGACACTAGATTTAGATAAACTCCGATTAGAGCACATTACCATAAGATAGAATTTGAGGATTAGTATAGAATAACTTACTAGAATTTTGGTAATGTGAAGATTTTGGGAGTTTTCCAACAAAATACATTCTTGTCTTGATACGAGAATGTAGAGGCTGCTCTGGCACAGATTTAACAAGGGGTAAAACCCGAAAAAACCACTTTGAGCTAGACTCGAACAAGAACTGGTTCACAACAATGGTCCTTGCTGCACTATTGGTTACGACACTCCCATGGGATATGATTACGATAATTCTCATTTTATTTAAAAAAAATTATGAAGGGTTTATGAGTATATAATTTCTGAAGGAAAATATTTTTGTGATTATGGATTATATCCATAAATTATTCAATTTATGTTAGGTATTTTACATTTTAGGAATTATTAATTTCAATTCATAGACTAACCTAGTGTATGTCATTGTATAGAAATGGCGCCCTGTAGAAGGAATGTTAACTTCCTCAATACGTATGATCCAAAGAGTAAGAATGATCATATCATTCATTGTATTAATCCAACATTTAAAAGGGAAATAGTCTCCCATTTATTCTCAACATTTGGAGAAATAATATCATCTGTTAATAAGATAAGTAAATAATTCTCTGAGTCCTATGGATTTTAAGGGAAGCAAGTGAAGAAAAGGATGATAGAGAGAAAGATGGATAAAGGGAAGAAGGAAAAGAAGGATTTATCTATATGTGATAAATATGGAAATAAACACCTTGGTAAATTCATGAAGATAATGGGAGTTTGTTATAAGTTTGGAGAAAAAGGAAACTAATTACGTGATTGTACGGGTAATAAAAAAATTCAAATGCACAATGCTTCATCTATAAAGAGTTAGGACACTACGCGAATCAATGTCCAAATCATCAGATTATACCCCAAATGATGCTATTGGAAAATTATATAGTTATGATTCTATCGAAGATGAAGAGGAATGGTTAGATTTCTTAAGTTGTTATTAAAGTATTGTATCATTTTACTATTGTATTAATGATGTACATGTTATAATAATTATAGAGTATATAAGTATTGTACTGCAGTACTATTTCATTAGAGACATGAGATTTTTTGGAACCAAGAAAAGTGACTCATTGGAATGTTAAACGTTTTGGAAAATACATGGTTGAAGGAAAGATAAACCTTAATATGGTACTGATACTGAGGTAGTCATTTTTTAATAAGATATGGTTTATTTAGATATATTGTATTGGATATTCTTGAATTCCTTGGAGCTAATTAATAGTTTGTTTATTTCATCATTGTTGGAATATTCAATATTTTTGGACCTAAGGAATATATACAGTATTATATAAGGGATAAGGGATCATGAATGTATTCAATATGGTTTTATGGTAATTTAGGGTTTTACCATGTTTTAAAATAATACATGATGAAGGTGTTCACATGTTATTACCTAGAAAAAAATATCTTCATTGTGTTTAACAACCTTATAAATTTTGGACTGTGAGTTTGGATAGAAGTATTTTGGATAAGTCTAATGGTTGGAATGTATTACGTTTTAAATTGGATATTATTGTTATGGTTATTTTTGGATTGTTATAAAAAGGACAACACATAGAATTTGTGACAATTCGTCGCGTCGGACAAAGCTGTGGGAATCGAACCAACAACCATAGTGCAATTGGGATTTATCGCCAACCACAAAAATACATGAATTCCCTAGATTTTATAATCATGTTTTTTTAAATGGGTCTGATAGGTGAATTATAAATTCATTATATTTGGAACCCTATACGATTAGGATAAATATAATATATATATTTTTGAAATCTTTTAGAGTAAAAGATGATTTTATGGTAGAAATTAGATAAAGGATAGAACTCTACTTGTCAAGTATATTTTTTTCCATATTCTATTAATCTATGAATACATTAATTCTAAAACTATAGGTAAAGGATGTTAAAACTAAAAATGTGTTATCCTAATATCTTATGTTTTGTTGAACTGATTATATTTTAAATCATCATAGATTGATGGATTTGAGGCCCTCAATTCTACAATTTTCTTGGACTGATGACCTCAATCAATCCCTATAAATATTTAATTTTTTCCTCTAATTATGTATGTTTAATTTCCACCAATGTTCTCTTAATTTAGATCATAATTTGGTGGTGACTTTTTCATTCTCATTTTCCTCTTATTAAGACTAAATTTCAGTAACCCAATTTCTGATGTGGATTTTCACACAAATGTGTATTCTATTTTCATCCTTTTATTTTCAAAGAACAATATGAAATTTAGAGGAATCAATTTATTGAAGGAGGGAAGAATGTAACTTTACAAGATTTCATAGTACATTATTTCTTCAAAATAATTCAATAACTTACACAACATGCAACACTAATTTCAAGCGCACCACGACTTACCAAACTAGCCGTTCAAAAGAAGTTATGAATAGTGTTAACTGAATTTTGAAATTTATAAAATACTTATAATTTTATAATAAATATTATGAGTATTGTTGACATAATGAAAGAACAAATACATTTTTTTTCAGATTAATGAAGTATTTTTATTAAAATGCAATTTTACCGCCTTTTAATGGAGAACCTTTCTTAAATCCCATATTTTAACCTTTTATATACTCAATTTGACAAAATAAACTTCTTATTTAGAATCGGGACATATGAATTTAGTTTCAATAAATTTTTGGTGTTTTTTTGATAACTTTCATATAAGGGTGAATAGGGAAAAATACTATATTTTAACTAAAAACAACAGTTTTTATCAAAATAATTTATTTTGTTAAATTATAAATTTTAATGGTTTGGAAGAATAGATATATTATATTTTTACAATTTAATCCAATTCTGGTCATTATAAGTAATTTAACTTTGAAATTGGACAAAAACAAGTATCAATCATTTGATAGTTATTATTTCCTAAAAATATGCTTTTGGTTTTGACAACGAGAATTATTTTTAAATTAATAATTTCAATTTATATGTTTTTAATTTGGTAAAATAGACTTCATTTTTGAATTTGTAATATCAAAATTATCTAAGAGTGATTTTTTGGTATGATTCTAAAAACATTCAATTTTAGATGAATAGTGAAAAACAATGTGTTATTGGTTAAAACCGACTTTTCATTTAAATAATTATTTTTTTCATTTAAATTTATTTTAGGTAAAAATAGATACATAATACCTATATATGTTAAATTTAATTCATTGGACTCATTTTATAATATGTTTAGATATATAAAAATTTTATTCAAATTTTACCGTCTTTTACCCACCTCCTCGGAGTATTTGCAAATTTCTATAAAAAATAATTTTTCTGCTTTTGTGAGTTGAATTTAAAAAATCAAAGAGACATGGTTGATTTTAGTATGTAAAATGGGGTTCAATAAGAGGAAAATAATTTTTGGTGAATAGTACTTTTTTAATTTTATTTACCATGGTTAAATGTAAATATGGTAATTAATGGTAAAAATGATATTATTATTACCCTAACACATGTCCTAATTCTATTGGATGAGTGTATTTCGACCAAAAACAACCATAGTAAGTAAATATTATCCTTTAGGTCCACTTGGATTAGATAGAGATATTTATTATTATTTAATTCAAAGAAGAGTTAAAAGATTTAAATTCAAAGTTTACTAAATAAACCATTTTTAGTATAGGGATACACACAATATAAATTCGACTATAAATATTCATTATAAATATAAATATATTTCCTACAGAATGGTATTTTATTTATAATTTTTAGAAATTAAATAATTAAATTTATTTATGACACAATGATGATGCAATAATTATGCTATTAATGAAAGATTAAAATAATTGATATTAAAAATACCCATATAAATGTAATTTGAGACATTTGATGAATTAAAATAATTTTATAGGTTAATATGACTTGTTACATTTGAATTAATCAATTTTTTTGATTTAATCTTACTGTTATGATTTTTAAAAATAAATTAATACCAAATAATGTCAAAATTGACATAAAATAGTTTTCAAAACAAATACTATATTATTGGTTGATATAATATTTATATAAATCTAAGGATAGGAAAAAGGGATTAAATAATATTATATATTTCATTAATGAACCACTTGAGGTTATCTTGGAAGTTTAGAGTATGTTTATTAACCATATAGTGTAAGAATACAAGAAGACAGGGTAAAAGTTAAACTATTTAACTAAGAGTTAAATCCAAAAGATATGGTAAAATGGTAAACTAAAATTGTCTAATACCTATTCGTTGAGAGTTTTGTGACCCATCCCCACCATAGAATTTAAATAATCCATTTTTAGCCATTATAAACTCAAGATATTTTATTATGAAATAAAGTTTTAATCTTTTCCTAAACTGACCATCACTTCTCTTATAAAAGGGAACTCCCCTTCTCTCTAATGCACACCTTCAAAGCCATTTGGCTGGGCCAAAACCTGCCCATATACCCTTTAAACTATCCTCCCTTCATTCTATAGGCCTTCCTTTAGTCAAATATCCATCCTAAAGAGCCCTTTTGATCAAATCAAAATGAAGAACCTGAAGAAGAGGTAAATATTTTATCACATTTTTCAAGTTCCTTTCTTCTTCCTCCTCCTATTTATTTGTTGTTTCCATTAGTAAATAATAAATCTAGTATCTTCTATATATTTTTATGTTATTATAAATATGGTACAACCATATTCATTATTCTATACATCCTTTGAATGACATGTCACATTACCTGCGTACGTACGGCTTACCGTCTCCACGTCGTTGTGTAATTTTTATTCAATACATTATTATTTGAATGGGTATAATAATGTGTATAAATGTTATAAATAATAAATATAACATGTTTATGATTATGTATATATGATATACCACTTAATTTCATACGATTTCGCCATCAATATAATGATATTGTCACTCGTGCGTGCGTACGGATTACCGTCTCCACAACGTGATGAGATTCAGTTCCACATTCACCATTAAACGATGATTATAAAATATATATCATTAATAAGTATGTAATATCTGAAATAATAATACAACTCAAGATTTATATATATATATATATACTTACATATATCTTATTCAATTAGTTCCATTCAGTATGATATGAAAACCGAAACATCATTTATGCGTATGTACGGACTATCGTCTCCATAAACAGTGTTTTCCATTTCATATATATGTATATTATACATATTTATATTCTAAATATATATAATTAATAAATCATTTTTTATATTCTGGATTTATTTAAATCATGATCTATGTGATACAATGAAGAGTAACAAGTTAAAACATATACGATAAAGAAAGTAATTATTAACCGAAATTTTAATTTAACATGGAAATTATTATTAAATGGGTAGTATAAGTTCATAAATGAATAATTTATGATATAATAAATATTAATATGGTTCTGGTATAATTGAATATCATACTATGTTTTTCATACAAGAGGTTAAACCTACCCTCGACTAAAGGAAATTACAAGGTAATGGTTAATTTCACAATCTCTTTATTATCCGAAGTTGTTTTTATGTAACTATCTACTTGAATATATGTATTATCCATGTCCATGTTTCATAAAATAGTTTTCAAAGGGATTATTTTTTTAAGGGACTTTTTTACTAAAACAACTTTTTAAATGTTTTAAATATTTATTCTTCTAAGTAATTCTCATTAATTTCTTGGTTTCATAATGGTTTGTAAAGATTTATTTATATGTACATAATTGTTTTTAAAATGTTAATTTCTTTCAAATGTTTCTAAGTGGTATGGGACACATTGATTCAAAAATATATTAAAATTTCTTTCTTTCTAAATTATGTGAATTTTAACAGGTTTTATGAAAAAGATCTATTTCTCTCAATGATTTTTACAAATCATTTTCATCTATATCAACATCACATGATGGATTTTAAACTTGTTTGATGTTTATTTATTATGATGCAAATTTTCAATATTATATTTAATGTTTTTTGATATGTTTGACTGTGGATGTGTTATTTTAAAAAAATTCATGGTTTATGGATAATTTATTTACATTTCATATGCTAGTTTTTATACAAATGTTTATGTTATGTTTAATAATTTTCATATTGGGAATGCATTGGACTTAGTAAGTGATGGGTGGAGCTCGCTATTTCTCTTCAATGCATCAGTAGGTCTCATGAGACAAACTAGTGTCTCGACACAAAACCTTGACAAAATCATATTTGTAGTCTTGGCATAAGGCCTTGAATATATGGTTATGAAGTCTGGCATTATGCATTCCATTATTATGAAAGTGGCTATTAATATTGCATGTGATTATTTGTGTAGTAGAATATCCATGTGAATAATTAAATGGAATTATTTAATTGTATCATTTCTATATTATACTGAAGTCTAGGTTTAAAAGGATTTTTTTTAGTCTTATACATTGCCTTAAATGTTTGTGATTATTTATGAATGTTTCCGCAATATTGTTATCCATTATGATCATCTGAGCTCACCCTTTTCTATGTTTTAATTTTAAAAGGATTCTAGGAAATGTATTATGATTGATAATAATGGTTAGGATAGCGTATTAATGGTGTTCTCAAAGGAATATTTATGTTGTGTTTTATTTTCTAATGTGTAATGCAACGTTCATGTATGTAATCTATTTTCCAAGACTGCTAAACTGATCGGTATTTTGGGAAATGATTCCTTGTAATCATGACAATGTATTAAAATAATGAACCAACTCTATGTAACTGGTGTTGGGGAATTACTTGTAAAACCCATATAATATGTTTGAACACACTAAAATTGTGTTCATGAAAAACCCAAGGTACCATGATCTAATAAGTAAATATAAAAATTTAATTCTCATCTAGTTTACATTTCTCAGTGGTCACACTCCCCCCATTTATTGTTGAACTCATAGAAACCCATATATGATTATATTCCTATTTCACCTTCATATATTGATCCAAATTAAGAACAAATGAAACTAGGAAATAATGAATAATGACCCTATTCTGTACAATACATGTTCATATCCTCTATGGCTGACATTATCTACCACTTAACTAAATTATATTTATCCAAAAGATAATATTACAACATGATTAGTTCATCAAACACCAAATTATCTCTTCCTAGTGTATACATCAAGTCAATGTTGAACATTTGAATATATTCTGTCAGTCTAAACTACCTTAGATTGAAATGACTTTGTGGGAAAATATGTTTTTTTTTAATTTTATGATCTATACACACCATAAATTTTGAACCCCAAATACAATGAATCCAGGTCATAAAAGTATGGAATAAAATATATCCTTACAAATGATGTTTTAGTAAGTTATAATTGTGTAAACATAACTACCATGACCAATAATAAACAATATGATATGACTGTATGTGAATACATCCCAACCTATATCCTAATGCATTGCAATCGACTACATATACATATACATACTTTTTAAACATGATTATCATTGGCTGTGTACATATAAATGTAATTTTTTAAAATGAATTTTTACATTCATCATTTTTTTAGAAAGAAATAAAATTCCAAATTAAAGATTTCATTGGTGATGCGAAATGTGAAAAGTGATGTACCAAACATATAGAGTATATCTCTATGCAACAGAATCGGCATATCTGAAAAAATATTCTTTAGTGGTTTCCTATGGATAAAATCGTATTTCATCGAAGGATCTAAAAAAACTATGTTATGTGAAATTACATGGATAGGTTGAATTAAAAATTGTATATACAAATAACACCAAGAAAACAGAATATATAGATGATGTTCTCAAAAGATAACCAATACGATAGAAAAGAGTGCCACTTTATCCACCATTTTCCTTGAATGTGATAGTATATCATCCAAAAACCAGCACATTAAAATCAATGTACCATTTAGATATATTATTCATAAATTCCATGTAGAAAAATGATGAATTTTAAACAAAAAAAGGCATAACAACGAACTCGCAATGGGCATATCTACTTCATATAGTTTTATTTGGAATATCCTCCGTCTAAACTAGTAGTTGGTGATATCTTAAATGTAATTAAATCATTATGAACCACTAGGATTTCCATAAATGAAAAAAATATTTCATAGATTCTGTAAGATGGTAATGATTCATTATCATGAATTTGTTACAATTATAATAATTTACACAAATCCCTTGAGTTTTATACTCCTTATTCAAAGAATCAAACAGTGAGGCCCATGAAGAAATGCCCAGTCAGATAAACCCTTTATATTCAAAATAATTTAATTAATCATACAATTCTATAAATTACTTTGGTTTTATCTCATAATATTGACCTAAAATAACAATGGTTTCAATTAAGATATCAATCATTAACTCCGCATATCTTCTTGTTAGAAACCTTGATAAATTTTAATGAAAAATTCCAGGAACATGTCAACTATAGAAGGAAAATCTTTTTCACTAATCTCATCTATAGATGGTATGGTAATTTTTACTGAATGATAGCATGTAGTTGCTACCATACATTCAAATGGTCATACTATTCTTGCATCAATTACCCAATCTAAATTAAAGTGATTAAAAACAATATAATTTGATTAGAAACACATCTTTCATGCATAAAAATATATTCATGCCTCAATGTTAATAATCAAATATATCCACATAATCATGTCATAGAAATTCTTCTTTATTTATGAGATATTCCCAACCATCTTACTCCCATTGATTTTTAATGAATGCACTACACATTTCAAGTCCTAACACACTCATTTTCCTAAAGATGTTTTTAGTTTCAAAGTACCAGGATTACTATCAACATATAAACCTATAAAAATAATAAAACAAGAAAAAATAATTTAATGGTACCTATCATATAAAAAATATCATAGATAACAGTAGAATTAAAATGAATTATTCCTCTCACCATTAAAGGATCTAATTCATAATCCTGGATCACTTGATTAGATACATAAAATTTATTACCCAATACACTTATCACTTTTTTCAATGATGGGATTACATAGACTTTGGATTCATGGTGTTCTTTGATTCATTATGGCTTTCTCAGTTTTGCTGATGATACATATTCTAATGCAGTCATCCCATCAATGAATATGTTGTATGTGAAAAAGAAGATGTTCCCATAGAACCCAAACATCCAGATCATTGACAATAGCACTAAGTATATCCCATTTGGTTCCAACTGTGACATTATATATGTTGTGTCATGTGATCTCACATTGTATTTTCAAAAGAACCACAATGAAAAAAAATCAAGGATTACTCTTCAATCAATGAGGAATGTTCAATTATCCCATTTTCTACTTTTGAGATATACCACCCCTCCTTAGATTATGTTTACTTCCTCTATTTCATTAACATATTGGATTTCTCACCTATTTTCATCGTAATAATCAAGATTTATTTGAATTTGATTTCAAATATATATATTTCTTCCACCAATTCTCCATTGACCACTTCATTATAATTGTAAATACATAGGATGAAAATAATTTAGAAAATTTAAATTATAAACTCTAACTAAAATATGAGGTCCATCAATGATGACTATTTTGAAAAATATGGGGAAAATATAACTAATTTAAAAAACATATCCACATAAACTCTTATGGATATATCCACTTACTTAAAACTAAATAACGCCATTATTTTCGAAATTATTATCATGTGAGGAAAGAATTGTTTGTTAAGTTTTTTAAAAATTATCCCATGCCATGACATGGTAAAATTTAGCATAAAATTATAATTCCCACCACTATCATGAATGAACCTAAAACATATCAATTTCTATATTCAATCTCATATTAATAGGTGTGCCAAATAAATTGATGAATTGACACATAGTATTGAATATGACTAATTGTTTTTACATATATGAATCACATTAATATACGGGTGGATTCAGATTTTGGAACTAATCTAAATGATCCACATTTCATTATTCATCCTATTTATTCCCTCTATCCATGGACTAAAAATTGTGGATAGTACATTGAACTATCCTTTTGTTCACCTTTGGCTCATTCCAAACCACATTATATGAATCCTCTTCTCATTGTTTCATACAATTTCGACCTTATTCCATTTTATAAAACATAAGCGAACTCCATTTAAGCCAATTCTCCAGAAACTACAGTCTTATACTTTTTAAATTACCATTTAATCATGTTATTAGAGAAGTTTTATTCACAATAAATAATTTTAACCATTTAAAAATAACACCATGTAGAATTTTCATAATATCAACATTTGATAAAATTTTAAATGATTTTTAAAAAATAAATACTTCGTAAAATTTTCATAAAGCAGTATTTCAATTTTAAAAAATTTTATACAAGTGTGATGTATAAATATCAATTTATTTCATGAAACACTCATATGTTAATCCCAAAAGATTAGGTTGCAACTCAATTATATGTTTCATAAACATTTATGTATAAAATTTACCCAGAAGGTCGATGTTCATCACAAATGTTTAAATATGTCATTTTAAGATATACATTTCAAGTCTCGAAAATCCAATATCAATGATTTGATCACATAAAATAGATGAATATATCATGAAAATTACCATTTACAACACCATAATTGAATAAAGACTATAAAAAATGATGAAACAAATTTATTGCTTTTGTAACATTCCACACCTCAACCAATGGATTGGTAAGAGGTGATGGTTTTCCTATGCATACTGGACATCCCCAATAAAACAGAGGGATGGAAATAAAGTCCAATGGAATGAATTACATTTAGGGGGGGGGGGCATTTTTTCATTTAATGTTAAACATCTAGACCACAATAGCAATAAATAAACCATTCTTTGATTCATCACTTCAAAAAAAGCTTAAAACAAAATGAAGCCAACAACCATATCTGTTACCTAGATAAAAACAAGATACATAACCAAATGAATTAAAAAAATAAAGGAATCAATGACATCGAACCAAGAACTCCAAACTGGATCCACGATAAAACTCAATAATCAACACATACAGTATCAAGAAGAATCAAAAAAGAAGTATGATACAGTGCCTTTACCAGTGTATCAATGGATGAAATCTAATAACACACCAGTGTTCCCAAGCAGTAGTAATGTATAGACTTATAATTATTTCTCTAATGAATTCCCAACTCATGCCACAAGGGTAAGAACCTATTATCACAATTTTATTGAAATTAATATAAACTAGTTAATCCAATTTATATTAAATCCAAAATAATCCATTGAAATATAGAAAATAATCATTTAAAACATTTTTCATCTCATTTAGTATACCCATTCAAATATTCCACACATTATAAAATCCACAAAATAATTCCTAGAAGACAATTCCACAATAATTTGTTGTCACTCATTGGTCAAGCATGTCATCAAATAGTAACTGATACTAAGTACCCTAATAAAACACACCCCATTTATAGGGTATTGTATAATTAAAATATATTCACAAAAAACATGTATCCCAAAGTCCATGACAAAATATTTAACATAAATACATTATTTCATTAAAAAATAATAAATATTTTAATTTTAGTAAATAAAAAACAATATTTTATATTCATTATATTAATATAATCATAAAATATGATATTCCTAAAAAACATTCATCTTCCAAAATTCATCAAAAACATTATTAAAGTTATTTAAAATATAAATCATGTGATAATTTCATTACAATTACAAGACAACATTCTTGTTAAGCTAACAGTTCATGTTATAATCATGTTTTGTTCAGAGAGAATCCAATTACCTCTCAAATGTTGGAGATCATGAAGAACGACATAGTGAACCTCTGGATGTTGACCTTGATATCTTTAACATCAATTTATCAAAACAAAATGCAAAAAAAATTCCAATAAAGATACATGTATATATACATATAATATTACATCTTTTACTTTTGGAAAGTGGAATATATGTGATATAAGGAGAATATTAAGGAAAAGCTTCATAGTGGTGAATATGGATCTCTAAGAGGCATATAATCGCCTAAAACAAACCCCTAGGTCAAAGGGGGTCACCTATCAATAATTAAAAGGAAATAGAATTATATATTTAGTATAATTAAGAAATAAAATTGGGTATTAGGATTTAATTAATATTAGATCCATGATTTTTTGTATCTTTAAACACCTAGTGAACAATTAGGGTTCATGGATAGTAAAATTACAAAAAATGCCCGTATGATATACTATCTCAATGACAGCCAGATCTCATTGTTTCTACCAATAAATCACACAATTTTTCCAATTCATGAACAAAATTTCGGGTTATATTTTCCCTTCATCCAATTTTTTCTTGGTTTTCTGGAGGTGGTTCTATATTTATACTAACCATTCACCTCTAAAAAAGCATCCAAAAGATACAAAAAACCCCTTTGATCCTCTAAAAACATAACACAATAAATATGTAAACTTATAACACATAAATAAACATTAAAGAACATAAAAATTAGGTTAATTCCTTATAAACCATAATTTCATCAAACCACCCGATTTTAAGGATTTTAATGGATTTATAATTTGAATTCATTAGATTAATTTGACGGATGGGTGAAAAAAGAGAAAAAATTATTTCAATGTAATAGTTTATATTTTAGATAAAGGAAATATCATTTATGTTTTGAAAATCAATATTTCTAGTATTTTAATGTTAATATAATAAACATAAATATTTTTTTTGTTGAACTTCAAGTTATATATATTTGTAGGTCATTATTACATTGTTTATGATGTAAAATAATATATAGTATTTATGAACATCTTTATTTTTACTGTTCACCAGAAAATTTAAGTGTCTTAAAATTTTACCGAAAAAAACCATGAATAATTTCATTATTTTGATAAAAAAATCATTTTATTTTTTTTAAAATAATTTTCAGTGATTGGAAATTATTATTAATAATATAATTTTTTATGTAATACCATAAAATATAATTTATTTAAAATGAGATAGATTTTTTATTAAATTTTAATCATGATACTAATTTTATGAAATAATAACAATTATTTTGGCTTATGTTATTCATTATAATTAGTATTTCTATTACATTTTTTATTTTGGCCAAATTACTATTCCAACAGTTAGGTTAATGTTCACTACATAACATATTACTATTCCAAATTATTAGGTTATGATTCTAACAGTGAAATAATAATCACAACAGTCATATTTCATCAAATGAATACAAATTCATTCCTTCATTCATTATTCACCTCAATTCTATTAGAGAATCTATTTTTTAATATTCTACAATGTCGACTGATTTTCAAATATTTTTTTATTTTTTATAATGTTGATTTTGGGAGTTATGATTATATCCAATCAAGGTGACCCAAATTTTCCAATTTTAGTATTTATATTTTATATTTTTTGTCTTCTTTTAATATTTTGATTTTTAATTGGTTTATTCATTCACTAAATTAATAAAATTCATTAATTAAAAAATGGGTTATGTTTTTTCTTTGTGTTGAAAGCCTATAATATTGTATACTATAACATAGTACACATTTATTGCATGAAAAAATGTAACTTTTATAAACTTGAGTTGTTACACTATTACCCCTTTATAATGTCTATGAAATTTTATATCATATTCTCCAATGAGAACGTGTGAGGGTACATCTATTTCATTATTTCATCTGGTACCCATGACATCTCTTCGTAAATATGGTTTTTCTAGAACACATTCATTATTTTAGTTTTCATATTTTTTAGAAATTTGTTTCTATAGTCCATGATAATCATTAGATGATCCTCATACAAGAGGTAATTCTCAAAATATACCACGATTAGATTTAGTAAATGTTGGGGTTAACCATGTACTTCCTCATTAGAGGTACATATAACATGTGATGAACATGAGCCATATTTGGTGGACATGAAAGATGATAGGCCATTTCTCTTATGAAATCAAGTATCTCAAAAGGGAAAATGTACCCAGAGATAATATTCTCATTCGTTTCGAACCAAATGAATATCTTCTAATGTTATATTCAAAGGAATTTTTTTGTCTCTAATTTCAAACATTATGTTCCATTAAATGTTGTTAGCTTAGATATTTTACCAAATCTCATAATATTTTATTTGTTATTTTATATCATGAACATTGTATTTCATAACTAGCACATGTTTTGTTAAATGATGCATTCATTTTTGAAATTCATTCCAAAATGATGGAGTTCCACATCAATTCTCATATATAGCGTCATATAGTGCCATTTTAAATCATGAGATAAATAAGTTGTTGTTTGAGAACTAAAATAAACGGATATGTTGACTCCATTAACATTTTATTTCCATTTAGTAGGCTTTGAGCATGTCCTTGGGTGTCTAAATAGTCCATCTAGATAGGTTATTCAATTTGGGGGTGATAGGCCATACACAAATTCAATTTATTATTCGATGCATGTTGAATACTTCTCAAAAATCTAGATTTGAACATTATATCATTATCAGAGAGGTTTGAAAGTAGCACCCCATGTTTCCCCACAAAATCCTTTACATATATCATGGAATGTTGTTCCAATGTGAAATCGTTATATATTGAAACAAAGTGGGTTGTCATGGTGAGTCGATCCACTACAAGCCATACTGAATTATTTCCAAACTATTTCTTTAGTAGACCCAAGAAAAAGTCCTTAGTGGTGTTGTCCCATTTCTATATGGGAGTAGTTAATGGTTTCATCACCCTACTATATTTCGTTTGCATTTATTTCACTTGATGACATTCCGTGAGTGTTTATATATACTACCCAATATCATTATACATGTATTCCAACTAAATGTTCTCTCGAGAATCATAATACATCATAATACTTATCAGATGGATGGCCAAATATGAGCTCTGTGAATTATCCAAGAACCCCTTATTTATCTAAAGTAATTAAGGAAAAAAACACCATGATCCATGTCTAATAACACCATCCTCATCAATTTGAAAATCATGAAACATCTCATGATTTAGTAATTTAATCATTTTTGAAGATATAGATTATTAAATTGTGCATCCTTTATATTCTCTTAGATAGAAAGTTAGGGAATAATTTCTAAATTGGAGGATGAATTCCATGTCATTTTTATACCTAGATACATCATTTTCATTACAATGATGGTAGGTTCTTTCTCAATTTATATCACTGATAGATTATCATTCACATTTCTAATAAGACATTCAACTACCATGTTCACCTAACCTAAATGGTAGTAAATAGATAAATCCTAGTCCTTTATTATCTCAAAACATATTAATTGATACATGTTGAGCTCCTTCTATGGGAATATATACATTGAACACTAGTGATGTGTTTGTATGTCACACTTCTAACCTTATATGTAGTTTCACCAATATATCAAGGTAAATATCACAATAGCTAACTCTTGATTAGGAAATAGGTATTTATTGTAAATATCCAGAATTTCCATGTATTTTTTTAAATATATAAAAATTTTATGAGTCTGTGAACATTTAAGGAACCTGATTTCGAGGCCCGGAGTGACAGGAATAAATTTATGATCTTTATTTCAGGTACATTTAGTAAACATGTTGGTGGATTTCTCAAACTTTTGAACTGGTGCTCCGAATTTTAATCAGAGGGCACCATTAAACTCACAGTGCCGATTTTAGCTTAAGAATACTTTCACCTCAATGGTAGTTGGTCGAGGTTTAAAGTTATTTTATCAGTTTTTTCTATGTGAATAAAAAAAATTATTATGACATTTTTATTTTTACTTGCAACACCCATGTGGGTTTTGGGAGGTTTGGTCTTCCAGAACTAATCCTCCATGTAGAAGTTGAGGTGTGGGGACCACTAGACCATAACATCTCATGAGAGTTTATGGGGGTTGGAACCACTCGAACCATAACCTCCCATGATAGGTTATGGTGGTGGTGACCACTCGGGACTAAACCCCCCTTTAATTTAGAGAAACTCCCACCCCCCCTCATTAATTTGGAGGAGCCTCTTGACATCCTACACATTAATGTTTCCAACACACACACCATTAATTGGGCCAACATAGTTAATTGGATGACCCCATTTATAAATTAAGTAACAACATATTTGGAATTTAGGAAGGTTCCTAAGAAATGAACAATCATAAATTCCAAGATCTTTACCCACCAACCCCCATCTATTATATATATGAAGTTTGGGAGGAGGATTTGGGGCGACTTCACTATGCGACGAAGCATTGGTAATGTGACGCGATGCCCAACACTTGGAGGATTACAATCTCCAATGAAGAACGCATTCTCCAACAATGAACGCACTCCCCAATGAAGAACACTAACTCCTTCTAACTTCTTTCGTAGGAAATCCTCTGACTTGGGACATCCTCATCTACGACGAACCAACGCACGAGCTCGGAAGTGGAGGTGTGTGGTGGATGCGACAAAAGACGACAACTTCAACTTATTCCCTCTTCATCGGCGTCATCAAATGATCTTCTATGTGTTTAAAGATTTTTTATTATAACATTCTATGTACTCCATTCTTCTCTTGTACGAGATTGGGAATGATTAAATTTACTAAAGATCATGGTTGACGTTCTTTGCTTCATTTTTGTGAACCATATGCTACCACTCTAAACGTGGATGGTGCAGACCAAACTAACATTGCCCGACCCCCCTAAAAAGTTTTTCTTTGTGTTGTTCTTTGGAAAAAAGGAAGGTGATGAAGGAGACGAAGGAAAACGCGCCGCCACCCACAGCCGCCGCGACCCGTGCCACCACCGCGGCGCCCCAGCCTCCCGGTTGAACCAGCCCTGCACCCTCCGGCCACACCAACGGCCCGTCGTGCCACCGTAGCCACGCTGTCTTCAGTCACGCCGCCCAATTTATGCCACCCATGCCGTTTTGACCACGGGAGACGCCTCCCCGTCTGGGCCGTCCTCCGGCTAGGGCACCTCGGCTCACGCCGCCCGCCGGCCTCCCAAAACGACCCACACCCCTCACGACAACTCAGCCGAACCGGCCCACACCCATCATGGCACCTCAGTGAAACCGGGATGCACCCCTTATGGCGCCCCAGCCATACGGGTCCCATGCCCCGGGCCTCGCTGCCCTCGCGATGCCATCCAGGTTGTGCCACCAACGTGGAGCCCTCCGAGACGAAGCACCCTTGTGCCGCCCCATGGCCTGTCCACACCCTAGCACCGACCTGCAGCCGATCCATGCCACCGCGGCCGGTTCGCGCGCCCACATCCCTCCGTGACCCCTCACAGCTGGCTGGGGAGGGCCCTGCAGGCCAGGCAGAACTGAACGGGCCGGCCCGCCCAATGGGCCGGGCCCGACCCAATGGGTCATGAAGGGTTGACCAGAACTGCGTCGACCTAGGCTGGGTCAGGTCGGGTTGGTCTGACCTGGTCGGGCCAGACCCCGGCCCACTACGACACATTTACACTCCTTCTGAATATATCTTTGGCACCGGACGTCCGTTGGATGAACCGTCATCGGCACTGGAAATCATGGACCGTGATGGTTCCTTTGAATATTCCCCACTTGAGTTTGGAGTATAGTTGAGATATAGTCAGGTTTGATCATGCATGCATCCAACCAGGCCCCCATAACTAAAAGGCTAATAACTTATAGACCGAGAATCAGATTGATGCACCGTCTGTTGCGTTGTGAACCCTATGACATGGAAGACCGTTGAGATACTTCTTCACGGGCTTCATGATAGTTGAAGTATAGACCAGTAGCTCATGGAGTGGATCCTCCCGGAGATTAGCGAGCGTAGTGAATTGATCTAATAGCTGGTTGAAATCTGACGACTGCTAACTTTTTTGACTCGGAGTGACTCTAATAGCCATGTGGGGAGAGTCATGGTGACGGGGAAGACCCACGACATGGATTTCCTATTTTTGTCACGACAGAACCACAATAATCGACAAGAGGAGTACCTCAGCAGGCCATGAGGGGGGAGCACACTTGGTGACGCCGCATACCCCTAGTTGGGAGCGTGCTTGGTGGAGCGGCTGATCTACAGTACTCAACAGTAGGAGTACCTCAGCAGTCCAAGGATAGTGGGAAGCACATATGGTGTTACAGTAGGCCCAATGTACTCAATAGATGAGGATTTCTCCAGCATCTGAGGTTTCTATAATGTGACTGGGGATGTTACTTTATACTACCCCTAGAATTGAATCCTGGTTGACCTGAGTCAGTTTTTCTATGTTTTCCTCATGATTTAGATGGGTCACTTGATAACTTATGTATATGCATGGGAATATACCTACATAGAGATATATATTGATTTTTAATTATTTGTGTTTTATCCATGGTGGATTTTTGTGTGACCATGAGGTTCTAAAGGTCCCTACTGAGTATCGTTATACTCACCAATACACAGGATATACACGCACATTATTGTGTTGGATACAAATGAAGGACTACACTGACTAAGGCTAAGAGTACCAGGACTAGATGATACTCAAAGGTGGACCTTACGACGAGTCGGTACACAAAGGAGACAGACGGATGAGTGGTGCTAAGGAGGAAATCTGTATCTTTTATTCTGGTAGGAACCTCGGAGGATAACCTAGTAGCTGTTTTTCCTTTTTCCTCAGTTTTACTTGTACTTCCAGTTCCTTGTACCTTTACTATTGGGCCTGTATTCTGGGCCATTTTTACTTTTGAGCACACTTTTTGTAATACATATTACTTGTGTTGGTATCTGGTTGTGTACTTGGTTGTGAGTGTTTACATGTTATAAAGGTAGTTCCTTCCCAGTATATGTAATTAGGCCTTTGGGGATAGTTGCCAACCCCTGGCCTATGGAAGGGGGGCTTGGGGTAGTCACGACACGGCCCCCGGGGGATGGGTCATGACATTTATTCTTGTGGATCATAAATCGTCATGAATATTAGGATATCAATTTATCATTTATCATAAGTACAATATCGTATCATTTCATTAAAGCAACAATTTATAAAACAATACGTTCATCACATATAAGTAATGTGGGTATAAGAAAAGTGATTAGAATTATATGATCCTCTTTAAATAATTTCACACATTATTCAATATACACATACATTACCCATTTTCATTTAGAAATTAGCTACTTTACTATACAATCAGTAGATATTTCTCATAAAAATTGGTAGTACTATACTAGGAAAAAAATTAATAACTTATATGAAAATAGTGGGTCTAATTCATTTCACAATTTCAATTTTCATTAAAGGGACTATATAAATTCCCTCACTTATAAATGAAGTTCCCCAAGATTATGTCTTTCTATATTAAAATGTCACACTTCATAAACCTAGAATACATTCTCCATTTCATAATGTACACATCATAGTCCTTAGATTCTCTTATTGTTCCTCCATTATCATTTATTAAATTAAAATATAATTTATAAAAAATACCAAAAATTTATCAAGTTTTTCCTTAAATATATTATTCATCATATCAATAATGATTTTTGTGGAATTAGTAAGTCCAAAGGGAATCACTATGAACACATATTTTCTATAACTTTTATGACAAGAAATCATCTCTATACCTTCTGTTTTCAACTTTATATTATGATATCCATAATTAATAACCACAATTGGGATGTATTGAGCTTCTCATAGTTTCCCCAAAAAAAATCTCTTCAATAAGACACATATTCATTATGGTGTTCATGGTGTGATCCTGGTAATTTAAGCACAACCACATTGGTAAATAATTTTTGTTTATAAAGGGAATTGGTGCAACCTAAGGTGATGTAGCAGGGATGATGAGAACTCTATACAGATTCCCTTGTTTCTTCTTCTTTAACTTATCCTATTTGTTCAGGGCATGCCTGTAGAGTAATTCAGAATAAGAAATGGATCCATGCATAAGGTCTAATGAGAATTATAACCCCTGACCCATGGGATGTATTGGTATATTTTCAGGAAATACATCTGTGTATTCCTTCACAATAGTAACCTCTTATAGGTTGATTCGTTCATTTGAATCACCGATTTGGAAATGAATTCTTACTTCACATGGTATCAATACCCACACTATTGAAAAACTTTACAAAATGTATTCATGATCAACCTTGATTTTGATGAAGATGATGGAATGGTTAAAAATAAATAATGAGGTTCCATTTTTTGGACATATGATGTTTTCTCTATATAATGATAGATAAATTAAGTATAGTATATCAGTGAATTACACCATGATAAGGATTTTGAGGTTCATTGAAAAAATATTCCCACAAACACTAACAAAAGAAGAGTCCAAAACATGGATTTAAATGATGATTCAACATGGAGTTTTTTATTATATATCCAATTTACGGTTTTAAGGATTGTATTCAATAGCTCAAGAAAACATTCCATGAATTAAATGATGTATAGAATCAAATTCAAATAATTTTTTCCCATTAATGATTAAATATGAGGGGCACCTTGTATGACATCCTTTTCATGCTCCACCTCAAAAGTAGCGATTAGAGAAGACTTACCTTAGTCAAATTTTAAATTGGTGCTAATTTCATTGATTACCCAAAAGAACCCATGGTATAGCGCCTTATCATTTTTATGCCCCTTTCACCCTACAGTTATTGTATTAAACCACATGTGGTTCATTTAAAGGATACTTCATTTCCTCTACCATGTTTTCTAGATTCTTCATATCTATTTAATATTCATGATCATGGTGTCCTTCTCTTCCACACTTAAAGAATCTCCCAATCCCGCTGAGGAAATTCCCATGATGATTCTAATTATATTTTTTAATTGTGGGCGGTTGGACACACTTTCCATCTATTTAATTTGATTGACCATCTTGAAACTCCATTATTCTCTTTATATCATCCTATCAAAAAAGTGAAATCTATAAACTCCATATCTACTTTGAGATAACATTGAACCACTACTTCATTACTCTAGAATTCGTGGATAGATAGATACTTTAGATGGTTTTGTTTTAAAACATTAATGAATATATATTTATTCTATCATTATTGATAAGAAATTCCACGGTGTATCATGTAAGCCTTTTGTTTTTTTCCTCATATATCATGATATATTCACATTTATTTTACTTCATATCTAGTAATTATCTCTCTATGATTTCTTAAAGAGGTCAATGGAAATGATTATTATGAAATATTTTTTAGAAGGAATACCACTCTATTTATTCTACTTGATCATTCTTCATGGTGTTCTTTTTCAACAACCATAATTGATCTACATCCATATCTAATTGATAGATGACCACTGTCACCATCTCATTCCCAAAAAAGTGGAGAAGAAAAAATATCTTTGAAAATTGAGTGAACTACTATTTTGAAAAAATTGGATCAGAGTATCCACTATACATCGAAGGAAATTTACACATAAATAACTAAATATAATATTATTTCTTCTTATTAGAAAAAAACAGTCCAAGGGTTTCGGACTGAAAATTAATTTTTTTTATTTCAAAACCTCTTTTGGAGGAAAAAGTGGAAAACCAGAATTATAATCATACAAGAGTAAACCTATATCAAAACTACAAGAAAAATCTTGTTCCTATCAAATAGAGCTATATTTGAAGTCTCCAAATCACATGAATTCTTGGAATGTTATCTCGTACAAGTTTTCGAGGGCCTAAAACCAATGGCTAAGCTATACCCTCTCGTTCATCCAAATCTAAACAATCATGCCAGATGAAATCTTCCAATTCTGTAACCTTGTCTAGAGATGATCCTTGTATATTGAATCTATATACATGTCTTCATAACCTATCCCAATTCATAAAATAAAAAACATTGAAAATAGACTATCATACTACACCACATTCAAAAATCGGAACATTAACCCACTACATTAAGAAAAATTCCATCAAATTTCAACAAACTAATGGCTTACAAGGGTTATGGACCATCACGTGACTGTAAAGACCACCAAAACCGTATGCATCACAACCTCAATAAACAATGTAGATCAACTTCAAAACTCACCATAATCTCTAAAAGTACTAAACACAATCTCTATCTTCATCACCTATTTGAACAATGATGTTGCAAAAAAGGAACCAAACCAGATAGAGAGCTCCATCAGCTGATATAACCTATGACTTGAATCCTTTGAATAAAATATATTCCAGGTCCAATTCAGATAGGAGTGAAATTTTTTGAGTACTAGGAAAAGATAAATAATTCCATAGCCTATGAATGATAGAAAAAATGAAAGAAAAAAAATAAAACCAAAGACAAGACATGATGCCATGGGCACGATATATAGTCCCTCACCCGCCGCACCACAAAACCCAAATCCACTGATATATAATCGTTCCAACTATGACCTAGGGAAGAAAATATTAAATTGTGGTCAGAGTAGGGAGGTGTTCTTGGGTGTGTCAAAACAAATGACTAACTTTGGCCATGAAACAATCCAAAAGAAGACCTCACCACTGAAAAATTTAAACAAGCACAAAGAAACATGTGAATAATGGGGAAGAAGGTGAATAAAGGAAGGGGAGAAAATCATGGATTAGACACTAACCCTAAATAGTGTGGCGGAGAGTATGAATGATGAAAATTAAATTTTAAGGGGGAAGGAATTAGGATGTAATTATCAGATACACCACAAACCCCATGAAAAGTGTTTTAGAAGTGAACCCTCCAAGTGGTTGAGTTATTGTTTACAACCAATGACATCTAGGCAAGAATCATTATAATGTTTATAACTCTATCTCTTACTAAATTTGGGCTTTCATTCAGAAAATAATTAAATTATTCATCCCATGGGTTGTTGGATTTTTCCATTGATCCCAACAATTTTCTAAAATTTAAAAGGTTTGATGAAAATTTATGCTAGAAAATCTAAAATAAAAAAATAATTTTTCTATTCATTTATCTTTAAAGGCATATCTTATGAGATCCCAATGTTTATCCTATTATAAAAATACTATTCCTGAATGTCTTAACTATTAATAGACTAATACATATGGTTTTCACTAATTCATTCTATTCCTAAATATAAAATTAACTAAAACATCATTCTGATACCAAGAATAGTGACCATAATTTTTCATAAATTACTATTTCAAAATTTTTATGATAAAAACTTAAGAGAGATAAAAATATGTGAAACCAATTATTAGTGTCTTTGGAATATTATTCACATACATAACCTTTACATAATAAAACAAAATAATTTATTTAAATCCTTATAATTTGTCCTTATAATATCTGGTGTCATTTTTAGTACATGTAATCACTTAAGGATAAACATAAACGAAATAGAAATCTAAATTCCTAGTATGTGGAAGAATAATGGACGAGAATACAATGTACGTGGGTGAGAATAATCAATCATAATATCATAATCTTATAATAATTATCAACATAAATAGGGAAACAACTAATAAATACATGAAATTTGGTGTATTCAGAAAAATGAAACAATATTTCTTAATGGTCGAATAACACACGTAGTTGTAATCTTTTTAAGAGTCATGTTCATAAATAACTTGTGAGAATAAATTGTAACATTATATTTGTGAACAAATATGAAATTTTTTTCACACATAATATGTATAGTATAATGTGATACAATAAATTAACCAATACATTTGAGGTCAATATTATTCTTAGTACACTCATCACATCATAAATTATCATAATCATGCATTCCACATAGAATGTAAAACAATCATATTCATTAGATAAACAATAATAATTAATGGGATTCATATTGATTTCCTAAACCACACATTAATGAATAATACATTGTGATCCCAAATGAAAAAGTGATAGAATTATTTAGAATAGAATATCACTTTTCATTGGATATTCAAATCATATGGGTATTCAAATATTTGTTTTGGAAGGAATGTTTTTCTGGGAATTCCGTTGTTTGTAGCTTCAAAATGATTATGGAAGCATGAATGTTATTTCATTGTTCAATCAACAATTGCTGCTTTTGGGTGTTTTGTTTTAGTTTTTGGGAGGTTCTAGTTGTGGAATGGGTTTCTTGTCAGGCTCTCTAGTTCTCACTTTTCCTTAAGTGATTTTTATAAAATAAAAAAAAATGATATTTGGAATTATCGATTGAACAATGGAATAATGTTTAGTACAAGAATCCCATTACCATAAATCATGCATTATTTCATCACCTTTCCACCTCAGGAATAATAAACATAATTTAATTAATATATTGATCCCAAAGTTATTTTTATATACACACAACAATATATAGTTTATAATCATTTAATTAAATTCATTAAATTCATTATATAATGTGTAGGGATTTTAATATTATTTATTCTTTAAAAAAATCAAATTTCGTTCATTTTAATAATTTTGTTCAAGTAAATTTATATATTACTATAAATAATTAAATATTATGAAATAGATATACATATAAATTATAATATTACAAATAATTTATTATAATTGTACACTGGGATGGTGATATTAAATGAAATGGAAACAATATCATTAGTGGTCAACCGACAATTGAAAAGACATTGTCTAGAGAGATTTAAATTAAAATATGACAATTTAACATGTTTAAAATTTAATAAATTCAATAGATTAAAATAAATAATATAATTTTAAAATCATAATTATTTATTCATAAATAATTTCTATTTGAAGTGTGTGTATAAAATGATAAGGAGGAGAAGTTAATAATAGGGGGAATTGATGAGAACACACCCTTTTTAAGTGTTTCTTCTTCTCTATAGTACAAAACTACATTGATGGTTATAGTGGGATTGATCCAGAACATCCATAGGTATAATTAGAGGTTTTATAAAGATTATTTTTGAAGATATATTTCTTTTTAAATTGAATGAAGTGTTTTTTATAAGGGGAGGTAGAGGGGCTATTTATACATGAGGAGAAATGTATTTTTATAATAAAATATTGTAAAAATATAATATCTATGGGTGACCTTGTAATAGTTAATTTTATTACATTATAATCTATTTTTGAATTAAATAACAATATTTTAAGACTTTGTTTCACATTATAATTCAATTCTATAGTTTAATTAAATTAATTGTTGAAAAATTGAGAAATATTTTATTTTAGTTTGATACATTAGATTTTATAGTTTCAAAAGTACATTTCAAGTTCTAAAATAAATATTATTCTTTTTAAATTAAAATATTGAAAAAAAATTATCATTGAGAATAATTATATTTAAATTTTTATTTCATTATTTAATCAGAAATTATGCAATTTAATATACACTGCTTTTGAAAAAAAACAATATTTTTACTATTTACTTGAACTTTTATGTATTTCAGAAGATTACAAAAAAACTCACCCTTGAAAGGTTTTGATCTAATTATTTCTTAGATAAAAAATAATTAATTTTATATTTTTATATTTTTGGTAAATTTAATTTTTAATATAAAAATTCAGATTTAAAAAAATTACTTTAAATATAATTTATTAATAATGTTAATATATTATCATTGTCTTTTATATCATGATATTCATTTTATGGAATTATAATATGTTTATTTACGTATATTATTTGTGATAAATATTATTTACATTAAATTTTATTATTTTAAGATCAAATTACTATTCCATAAATTATGTTACTATTCCAAACGTCAATGTTATTATTCTAACATTTAGGTTACTATTCTAAGGGTCACATTACTACAATCACATTACCTCATGTTGATACTAATTCATTACTTTACTCATTATACACCTCAATTCATCATAAGGTTCTTCAATTTCATTTTCTTTAATGATGATTAATTTACTAATATTTTGTTTCTTTTCATAGGTATTGTCCACAAAAAGTATATTTTTAGCTAATTGGGGTGATCCAAATTTTCCATTTTGATGTTTATATATTTTTTGTTTTAGACCCTTAAAATATTTTTATAATGGGTTTATCATTGACTAATGTATTGATTTTCAATCATAAAATAAATTTTGGATGGGTTCTCTGTTTATTTATATTTCATAATACTATCTAATACAATATAAGAAACATATATATCATAAAACGTATTGTATATAAATATTAGTTTATTGAAATTTATTTAAATATATATACATTTATAATCCATCTATTACTTCATGGAATAAAATATCATCATTTTTGGGAGGTGGTAATACACTTTTACGCAGAAAAACCAATATAATTTTTCAAATTATGGAATGGTAAGAATATATATGAAATAATATATTCAAAAACCAAAAAAATATTCTTTTATATCATATATATGAACTAAACCAAACCTGAAAACCATACATGATAAGTGGTGATGGAAAATAAATTAAATTTATTCACATGGTGGTTGTCTACCATACACATTGACGATTGTTTTATTTCTCAATTGGTGAAATAGAGAGATTGACAAAGGATATTAAATTTACCAAATGACATCTAGGTAAATTATAGAAACGTATGTTATTATTTTTTCAGGGAAGAAGATTATTTTACAGGGGATTAAAATTAAATATAAAAAAACACATGGCGAATATTTATACCCTTTCTATAAACAATTTTATTTGGTCTTCCCTAAAGCCATCCTAGGTCGTTTATTATCAAACCATGGAACAATTGATTTTTGTAGGGATTTTATGAATTTATTTGAGTATTTGGTTTCAAGGAATGGATTTTCAAGTGTTTATTATAGAGAATAAGGGGTTCTTTTTTAATGGTAGAGGAGAGGAAATATTTGATGTTTTAAAATATATGTATATACATTAATTTCTTAATCAATAAAAGTGGAACAAAAATAGTCCATTTATGAAGTTGGGATGATATATTATCTCAGTACTTGCATAAAATGGAATTTAAACTATCTTATAGTTCATTTTAACCCTTATCACTTATGTTTAACCCTCAGTAAACATATTTTATCCTTAACTATGATTAAAGAGCTTTAATGTTTTTATAATTCATTAAGAAAAGTTTTTTACATTCAAAAAGATAAATTTGATCAATTATTCTAATTAAAAAAACTTGAACCAATTTACTCCTTTGAACATTAATAAAATTGGAAGAATTTAATATAAAATTTATCTTAAAAACATAATGAATAAATGTTTTTTTTAAAAAATTACTTATATAATAAAATGTTTTTCATAACAAATTAAGGTATTATATTTATTCGAATAACATTTATTAGATTATGTGAAATAAAAATTAACTAAATAAATTTTAATATTATTCAAAAATAGAGTATGACATTTTTAATGATTTGAAATGAAAAGACGGGTTTCAATAAAAATCTATATTTTTCAACATTCACTGAAGAATACAGCATTTCAGAAAAATTTAAAAAAATCATCCTAATAGAATTATCACATGATAAAATCCAAAATAAATTCACATGATTTTTTTTATTATGGGAATCACGATTTTATATAAAAAAATATAATTAATGATACCCCAATTAGGTTATAAAAAACGATTTTTTCTTTTTATGGTTACATTTAATAATATTCATATAATGGATAGAAACGTATACAATATTAATATTTAATATTTATAATATGAAAAAATAAATTATTTTAAAATTACCTAGGTTGTTACATGTGCACAATGTAAGAAAGTTAATGGAATAAGATTAATATATATAAACTGATAGTGGTCTATTTGGAAGTCATAACTATTGTTTCAAGTAATTTTTCAAGCTTAAAGCTTTAACGTGTAGTCAAATTAGTTAATTTTATTTTAGAATGATATTTTATTTTGGTACTATTAGTTGAAAACATATAGACATAGAACCTAATGAAACCCACCAGCAATAGAGCTTAGTGCTTGTGGGTGTAACAAACACCTATATAGATTATACAGGATATTTCATCCAATGATTCAGAATATAATATTTCGACATGTTTAGGATTTTATTATTAGAATAGATATATTATGGAATGTGAGAAATTAGAGATCCATCGATCATTGAGGTTGGAGGGGGGAGTGATCGCATTACCCAGGGGTAGGGGAGACATTTCCAGGAAGCCTATGCAGCTTAAGGGAGTCATGAAAGTAATTATAGTTGAGGTACATGAAAACAACATATCATATAACCTAACCCATTGACCAAGATATTTTAATTTCTTTAATACGATGTTGAATTTAGTGGCCTCTTTGCTAGCCACTACATTGAAACTGGATCATCACATTATTTCTCACCTACTAAGTTCATTATAGAATTGGGGATAACCATGGAGTATCTATATAGAATGATTTCCAGTGATACACCAATGGGGAAAAAATATGAAGGAATTTACTAGATTATATAAAGTAACATTGATGTTGTGTCTTTATATTTCAATGAGTTCACAATATATTAGACTGACTGGAACTAATTTTATTATTAATATGGTCTTTATAGTATCGTACCAAACCCATATCAACTATTATGATTGATTTTAATCTTTCATATTCCTCAAATTTTGTAGTAATTCTCATTATTCTATGAAATTTATAGAATAATACCCTATTGGAACTAAATAGAAGCTACTGGGTTAAAATAATGAAAAATATTTAAATTTTATGTTGTATTATAGGAATAAGATTCATAGAGTTGTTCTCCAAGTTGTGGATTAATTCATGGATGTATTTCCTGACAATTTTTAGGGTCTACACCTATGTGACCGATTGATTTTACCATGTATCCCATATTAGAGGGGTACCCCTTTATGTTATTCATTTTGGGTTTTCTCTGGAGGGTTATTAGGAGTTAAAGGATCAGTTTTTTGGATTCAAATTCCATGGAATTTTTTGAATTAGTATGTTTTTATACGGTGATCTATTCTTTGTTCACTAAGAATGTGAGTGTCAGAACATATCTATGTTTGGATTACCAAAATTTGAAATAATTGATGGTTGAAATATTTTATCCACTCCTTCATGTCTATGATTTATTTATTTAGGTTTGTGAAACCCAAGTCTTCCAAATGATCGACATGAAATCATTTTATCACCAGATGAGGGTGAGAACTACATAAATAACTCACACTACCTTCAAATGTAATAATGCTTTATAAGTGTACTTAATGATGTACTTAAATATAAAAAACATGAAAATCATTCATATGAATTTTATGAATTCTATTTTTAACCCATATTTTGAAGCCTTTGTAGTTATTTTTGATGATATTCTCATGTACTTCATGTTCATTGAAGAAAATATGTAAAATTTTGAAAATTTATTGGGTACGCTTTATGAGAATTAGCTATTTTTTTGGTTTACAAAGCATCTTATTTTAATCAAACATGTACACTTTATAAAGAACATAATATAAGAGGCCATATTTTTAATAGACCACTAGAGGGTCTAAGATGTGGTTTCATCATAGTTTTCTGAAAACATTCTTGATAGATGAATATATTTTAGAATAACTAGTTATTAACTTTGGTTGATTTAGTATTTCATCCATTTTGAAGAACCATTATTATTCATGGACAAAATGGGGTGAGGATTAAATATTCAGATTCTTGTGAGAAATGTTTTCAGAAGATAATTCTATGATATAATACAATGTCAATCACGAAAATTTCAAAGCTGATATAAATTATGTATGGTATTTTGATTCATTAGAGTATTTCAAGGATTCACATCCACATATTATTAATGAATATCTATAAAAAACCACATTTTAGCATTATCAATAAAAATTAACCATACTTGTGAATATTTAAAATTATTAAGAATAATCTCATGAAATTCCACGATAAATGAAAATATTAAAATTAAGGAGGAAACGTACTAGTGAATTTATACATTAAGAGACACAACGAACCAAATTATAACAAATATACACTCATTGTTTTATTTTCAGAATAGAGAAATCCATGGATTCTATATGTATCATGTAAAATTGTTTAGAATCACATAAATACTTTTTGTATTAAAATATTTTAATTTTAAAATACATAACATAGGCATACCTTGAAAAATTAACAATTACCCATTTCTTATGATGTATTATGTGTCCTTTAAACAAGAAGTAACAATTTTTAATTAAATAATAATTATATTTGTTCAGAGATATGGATTGGTAATGGAATATGATAATCAATGTGACATGATGTGATATATCATATTGTATTCCAAAAAATTAAATCACCATAACTGATATTCACATATAACATCATTTCATATAATAAAAATTAGTGCTATTTTATATTTCACTGTTTCATGATGATATATTTCTCATAAAGCCTAATTGTGGGGGGGGGGGGGGTTGGGGTTCAATATTGTTTCATAGTCTATTCAGTTTGATCTAACAAGTTTTTTTAAATGAGAAATTTTTATATGGGAAATGAAGTTTCCATCACCTATGTTAACTTCATTACTTTTTTGGTACATTTTCTCATTATAGACTCAATATATCTTCTGTAGTGTAAACTCTAAATGAATTCTAAATCTATGTCGGTTCATGGGAATGATTTCTAAAAACATCTACTCATTAAGATTATATACCAATGATGATTAAGAATTCCCATTGGTCGAGAATACGAGATGTTGGGATCTTGACAACTTATTGGGTGGGGGTTATTGCATAATCTAAGACTCTCTTTTAGATTTAAAATATATTTTTGAATCATTCCTAGATATCAATTAATTAATGGATAGCCTTAAAAAATCATGATTTTGACCATTGATGTGGGAATATGTAAATAGTATAGTTATTTCATTGATGTGACCATCAAAATAGTTCCCATGAATGATTCATTATATGAATCCTGAAAAAATGAATCATTACCCAAAATGTTTATGTCATTTCACGCCTTTTAATGTCATTTTAAATGTACTAATCCAAGTATTATATTGTCGTGTTTTGAGGAAATATATGAAATATTTTCCTATAAATATTTTGTGTGGGACGTATGGATGAATAATCCTTTCTTATTGAACTCGTTGCAGACTTATCTCAATAAGGAAACAACGTCACAAAGAGTATGTCCTCATAAATATGGCCCTTATAGGTGATATGCCATAATGAGGATAACATAATGGGATTTGGTGAGTGAAATAATAGGTAGTAGATGATCTTATTAATTTCATATGGGTATGAGGCTTTTATAGTGAGGCCTCCCTAAGGGATTATGATTATAAGACATGTTATGGATGTGATTCTATGGTAAAATTATTATTTTTTAATAAGAAATATCACAATGGTAGAAGCTATATGTGACATCATGGTATTAAATTTAATATTACCTCAATTAATGACTAATCATGGTGATATTTAATTTATATGGAAACATTGTACCTGGAGTGGTGTTCTATGTACCAGGATCCCAACTGAAATCAGAGTCCTTGTAGATTGTATGTAATTGTTTAAGGGGATGTGATTATACCATGCCGTGTATTTTAATATCATGGGGTAAGGATGTATATGGGGTCATTAAAATATTGTATATGGGGTCTTGATCATTAGAGATCTTTCCTATGTATCTTGATGAGAATTGGGATAAGCATCCACCTAGTTTGTGGGTAGGGACTTCTATGTCATAGAAGATCTAACAATTGAGGTTTGAGTGATATATATTAATATAAGTAATCCCTAATCATATTCATTGAGAGTATAAACCTTTGAATATAATAAAGGATATGTAGTTATGGAATATATATAAATGGAGTCCCATATTGGAGGAATTTTTTTTAATATAATTGTATAATCATTACTGGTATCAAAGACAACATGATTCCTTATCAGTGGGAGAAACAAGATATTATTGAAAATTAGAAAAATTGATTTGGAGTATAACATTTATTTTTTACATGGATTATACTCAGATCCATCCCTAAGAAAAATATTATTATAAGTCTCGCAAAGAATATAACTCTATCCAGGAAGGGTTAAGAACCTACATATAGGATATTGTGATATGAATGCTACATATATAAGATGTTATGGTATAGAGATCAGGCTATATAAAGGGATTGTGTCAATATAATTATAATAGGATTCAAATTCCATATAGTGGATATGGTCCCCTTTCTACATATGGGATTAGAGGGGGTACTAGACTATAATACTAATGATTATGGTCCCATGAGTTAAGGAATGCTATATAATTTTATGGTAAATACCCTTGTTTTTGTAGAAGAATAACTTAAGAGGGTTTTAGTGTCACCCATTTGGGATAGTCTATCACACGAATGATATGAGTTCATGAACTCCATGTAAATAAGGAATGATCCTGCATTCCTTAGTAAGAGTGTGAATTCACACAAGCACACTAGGACATTGGGGCTATGTGGTCACATAATATAGAGGTGGGAGATCATATTGCTTCACAACATGAACATGAATCCATCTCCCTATAATAGGATTGTTCCACGATCACATGATAAGGGATTCTATGTGAGGTCACATCATCATGGGTCAGTACATGATTTGATAATGAACAAAGAACTCTCATTATTCATTTTTTTTCTTCCAAATATTTCTAACCATCTTTTTTTGATGAATATCTTGAGATGATGTGGTCCCTATTCTCTGGAATATTCCATCCAATTATCCTGTCCCCATCTTCTCTTTGTAATAACATTATATTTTTAGTTGATAAGGTGGGTTTTATAGGAATAATTTCTATATCTACTCCACATTATATTTTGGGGAAGACACATACCTACACAATAGTCCATGTAAGGAAAATATATTTAAGTTAGAATAATAATGTGCCCATCATGTGACTAAGTCTAACAACATCACTGACACATCCTGGTGGATTTTATGAATAAAAATATCTATTTGAAGGGTCCATCATCGATATACAAATCCTATATTTTGTTTTATTATTTTATTATCATAGGGATATCACATAACTCCATTAGAATAACTCTAAGATGAAATACGATTGTGTTATGAGTCTTCCCTAGAAAACGACTCATATCAGAGTGACTTGGTCGGTTTTTATTGAGTCTATCACATGACATAATATACGTCAAGTAAGAAAAAATTACTACATGAAGTCCCCATTATGGAAAAACATTCATAGCCTGATTCATTTTGTGTTCATTCACTATATGTCAGTACTAAATCTCATAAATAGGGCTAGGAGAAATGATTATATGTGAACCCTTTCAAAAAACCCATTCTTCTATCTATGATACACCATGAAAATTTGTGGGGTGTATGCAATAATGTGTTCCATTACGGGATTTTTCAATTAAACAACCCAATTGCATGACCATAAACTGGACATGTACTTTTATGATTTAGTTTCATAAAAATAGTACTTGTATTTTGAGTATTATTTGGATACTAATTCTTGAATTCAACTCTTGTTAGGTGTCAAAACATTATCCCGATTACAATATATATCAATAAAAATAATAATGTTCTTGTTTTTGAGAAAGATAATTCCATCTTGAGTCCATTGTACTTATACTCGTCAATATGTTTTGTGACTTCTGGTATTCTGAGGGAAATTTAATATTTTTTGAAAAAGTAAAATGAATATAAGGGAAATCTAAATTTCATTTCAATAAATCCATTCTTCTAATGATCATGGAATATTTTTTTACCACATTCTATATTTTATATTCTTCCACTTCTCATTCCACCATATTCATTAATTCCTAACAACACCGTATCATATAGTATTCAAAGTAATAATTGAATATAAATCTAATGTAATCACATTAGGAAGATAAAGGTATATCAATATTTACAAGGGAAATGGAAGAGTAATCATAACTTGTCTATTATAGGGGACATATGATAGGAATCATAATATTTTTTTATTTTTTTATATCCCTAAATTATTCATTGTATTCTAATTTTGATTGCCAATAATGAAAGAGAATAAATTTTTATATCCATATCATTTATGGGTTTTTAACCTAACATTTTTGATGTTTCATTTTTAATAATATCCATTTTTTCTAGAACAAATCAAATGAGTATCTTATGAGTAAATACTTTATTTTTTAGTAAACCTAACCATGAAGGGTTTTATCATAGTGATTATTGTGCCTGATTACATGGGAAATTTAAGGTCGTGAAATTTGGACCAATAAAAATCATTTATAAATTAAAATAGATTTTATCTAATAAGGTCAATGTTTGTAATCATATATCTTAGGCAATATATGTCTCTATTTTAATGTCTCATATCATGTAACATTTAATACCTTTTATTTAGTTCATATAACATGGAAATTATGTTAACATAGTTTAAGGACATATTTCCTCGAGGATACATTACTGAAAAAATGCCTATCTAGAATATTGGACTCATGGAATAGGTAAATCACATCTCATGGTGCTTTAATCCAAAATTTTATTAACAAAAAACATGCCCTTGTTGATTGAAAAAACAAAGTACATAGTGTGTTCTTAAATGTTGTTGATAATTATTATAGGGATAATTGTTCCTTATTTTAATGTATTAATTTCTCTTATTGATTGGTTAAATGACATTGCTCGAGATCCAATGTGGTCATTCGCACATAGTCATTTAGAGGGTCTAGTTAAATTACGCACAATATTTTCTATTGGTTGTTGGTGATTTATAGAGATTCATACACCTAATACATGATGTTTGTTATGAAGGATGAATATTAAATGAGGACTCAGAACCCGGAATCCATGATTAATTAGATAAGAATGAATTTTCATGATGTTTTTGGACACCTTCAACCATATATTAGTCATAATGGATGAAAATTCAAGAAGAAATTTGGCACACCAGATTGTTCACTATATTATGAAGGATGGATATTCAAGAAGAGTAACCACCATAGTTTTTATGAATTATTATTATTTGAATAAAATAAATTTCATTGATATATTTGATTAAATGAAACACCATGTTAGTCTTTCGCTACACAAAACATTGGGTTTGACTGAGTTGCACATGACAGTGAGTTTTAACAAACCATGAAATACAATTAATATTATAATTCAAACAGGATCACTATAAACATGATGTTAAACATATATTTTTTAATAATAACAAATTTTAAATATTAATTTTAATGTATTTATATAATGGAAACATATTTATTATAATGTACATAATTCTTGATAAAACATTTATATGATTTGAAAATAATATTTTCTTAAAAAAGGGTTTTATTTATTTTTTTTGAACATTAATAAAATAATATTTTGACAGTATTATAAATTAAATATGATAAAATAAAAAAATTTGTAAATCATCATTTAATAATTATCATAGGGTGAATGTTTTGGATAAAAGATTCATTTCTGGATAAATAGTAAAAAATATTTACTTGTAATTAAAAAATGTCTTTTAATATATGTTATTTATATATTAAAATTATATTCTCACATAGAATTAATGTAAAAATAGTAAAGTTATATATTAGTTAATGAACTATAGGTCATTAAATTACATTTCTTATTGTATTTTTTTATAATGTTTTTAAAGATTGGAACATTTTCTTTCCAAAGACCTTCTCCCTCATCATATCTGTGGGATTAATTTTAAATTTACATTGGAAAAAAATATGGATAAAACAAATAAAAATGGATTATATATTTGTAATAATAATAATATAAATTATTGGATATGGTGAACTAATATTTGACAAAAATAAATATCAAAAACATTAAAAAATGTTTCTGTGGTTAAGGTAAAAATGGTATACCAGGTGGTAAAACTAAAAAAGAGAAGTGTTAAAAATAAAATAGAACATGTTCAAAACCCAAATTACGGCCATATATATACATTTTATAATTTATTATATCTAATTTTATTTATTAATTCATTAGGAAAGGAAAAAACAATGGCTGAAATTGTTTCTTTAAAAAAACTACAAATGTACCACTCACCTCACCTATAAAATGACAACCATTCTCCACTACTTGTCACACCGTCAAACCCATTTTTTCAGACTAATATGAACCAAATGACATACCAAATTTTATCCTATCATCCTATAAGCATTATTTTGTACATAAATATTACCTAGGAATGATTTTGGTGCAAAACTAAGGAGGACTCTGGATGAATAGGTAACATTCTTCAACAGGAATTTTTTTATATTCGTTCTTCCATATAATTAAATTGTTGTTGTACCATGATTATTTAATAACCAAAGTATATTAAATATAATGAGATTTATTTATTATAATTTCATGACATAAAACCTTATCAATTCTATCAAATGGGTTACGAAATCATCAACCATGTGTACGAAATATTATTGCCTCACAAACAGATTTAATCCCCTTTTCAAATACCTCCTATAAATTTTTAAAATAATGATTTATTTTTTATATATACTATATTTATTATATTATTATATTTATTGAATTAATGTATCCAAAAACATCATGATTTATATTTTTTTGAATACGATAATGCCACTCATGTGTACGATCGACCACCGCCTCATGAAGTGTTGTGATTCATTCATTAATTAAATTAGAGTTAATAAGGAAGTTCATATTAAATAAATGTGATAAATATCGCAAAATATTGTTATATAATTATAATATTTCATTTACCTATCATTCAATAAAATAAAAAATGGATACGACATTCATGCATACGTATGATCTACCGTCTTGTTGAATAATATATTTCATGTTCCATCGATAATTTTTATTAATTAATATAAATAAATATATATTTAATATATATTATATTTATATCATGGATAGGAAATTTTATATGATAAAATTATTATAAAAAATAAAAGTAATAAAAATAGAAAATAAAATTAAATTGGAAAAACAAATGAGTTTTTACCCAAATCGTACCTTTCACAGAAAATTATATATTAACATGTATTTAAAGGTTATAAGAAACTATAATATAGAATAAAATATATAAATATTATTATATAACATATTCTTAAAAAAATTATATTTATTATACATAAGTTTTAAATATGTACAACGAAATCCATGACTTAAGATAACAGTTATTTGTCAAGATTTTTATTCCTCGAGATATAAATTAATTTTTTATATTTTATCCATTTATGAGGTGTATATATGTCCCCATGGACATATAATACCCAGAATCTATTTATCCTCAGTTTGTTTTCTCTTCAACTTAATTATTATTCCATCATTGGTATTTCAATTTCATATTACCGAAGTGGTAATGTATTTATGTTACCAGGTCAAAGTTTATCAAGAATCATTATGAGTATGTTTTTGAGGATAAAATATTATAAAAAATATCTTATAAAAATTATTAATATTTATATAAATTGGTTATTTATGATTTTTACATGTCATATTACCATTTTCCATCTCAATGGTACATAAAATAATGGAGTGTTTGTTAATATAAAATTTAACATTATTTCACTCTTATATTGGAAATCATATTTCATAAAAACAATGGTTAATTTTTTTTAAAAAAATGTTTTTTTGTTATCCTTTGTTTTTCGAGGGTTTTTCCCCATTTTAGACATTTTTAAAAAAATTAATGAAATCTTCATGTATTTTTCCAAACAATACCCGTTTGTATTTTACCAAAAAAGTGAACAAAATCTTTATTTTACTATATACATCAAAAAATAATATTCCCATGATCATGAAAATTATTTTCATTTAATATTAATTTATAATATTATAATTTTATTAATTAATTAAAATATTTTCATATGGTTTTATGTTTTTTTCAAACCGGAAAATGTGTTTTCTTTAGGAAATGTTTTAAATTATCGATTACAATAATTTTCCATCTAAGATAACATATATTGATGATATATATGCCTTAATAGGATATGATCTATGAATATAATTCATATTCTTTATATTAATGGATTTTTTATGATATCATTGTATTTATGAAACCCATTTCACTTCCATTGGTTATAATGTGATACAATTTACATAAAACCTAGTTCATTATTATGGGTTCCGCTATAATGAAATGAAAAATATTATATAAAACCAATCTCATTTATATAGGTGATTATGTGATAATTTTTTTAGAAACACACATCATTTTATTGGTCATGATATGATGTAATCATTGTGATCTTTTTTAACACATAAATATATATTTTATTATGATAATTTTTGGACATATATCTCATTCCAATGCATTGAGTCATGAATTATATATTATGATATATATATATATAAGAATGGAATAGGTTGTGAAACCAATGTAGTAAGGTGATTTGTCTAGTATGATTATATTGGGAGTGAAACGTGAATACTTTGATGGTTTTGGGAGTGAGAACATTCCACGATGATAGCCTTGTATATTGGACTATACTACTATGGAAATTAATTTTTATACTGATGTTTATACCACGAATCTATGTATTGTGCAAAATTAACTCCCTCATTGATCATGTTCTTTGGTTCCATTCTGATTCATGTCTTAATAACTGCCAATCATTATTCTTTGACTCAATATTGTGATCGTTGATATGTAGGTTATGGTTAAAAATGGACTTCCTCATGTTCTTATACCATTATGTTCATGTTATTATTTAGTTCTTCCCTTCCGTTCTATTACTGAAAATTTGATCACACAATTTATTATGTTTCATGTCTCAAGGTAATAAAAAATATATTAAAAATTATATTTCATAGAAAGGTCATATTTATGAAGATCATAGAAGTTGATGGTGTAGTTTACCCCAAGGATTCGTTGTTTTTTCAGTTTCCCAAAGTCACTAAAATTATTATGTTCCAAATACTTGTTTTTTTATAATGTAATGAATATTCAAAAAATGATGTAATGTCTATGCTTGAAAAGACTTGGTTTCAATGGTTTATATGAGAGTATATGTATATTTATCCTTTATAAATTGTCATGTTAAAACCTTATTGAGATCTCTAAGTACATGTATATAGATAATTACGTGGTTGAGTCAATGTATAGGATAATATCCATGAATCTTTTTCAATGATAGAGCAGGTGGTTTTTATGAAATTTTATCACTGTTTGGATTCTACAAGTGGTCGTGGCTATGGTATAAAATTACATAGGGGTGATAACTATGAAAACAATGCATTGATAATGACATAATCGTTACATGTTACATGATAATGGCCCTTGAATCACACATTGGTTGACGCACTCAGGGGAAGAAATTAAAATTCACAAACACTTAACAAGTCATTATTAAGGATATAAATAGTTTATGACCAAGAATGACGTGGGATAAACTAATGGTGACATTGGTCAAACAATTTGTCCGGATTTAGAGACCCTATATGTGATTTTTCATTATTATATGGTTCCCTAAGATGGTTGTTATTTCTCAAAATATGATTTTTAATTTTTAGTGAATAGATGAAACATAATAGGATCTTGTCAATGATTATTATAATAGAAAATGATATGATTTTATTCATGATCATCCATGAATTGTGGGTCTTTTAATAGGAAATTACATTTCTATTCTCAAGAAATATTTCACAAACTATGAATAATTATAGAATTCGAAATGTACAATGGGAAAAATAATTTGACTACTCCAAGATTAAAAATATACACTCTTTTAGTTGGTCCTATTATCCTATAGTTTGTGAATACCGTATTAACACCGCTAAAAAATCTTTTCCACTCTCTAGTGTTTGGAAAATGAAAAATCCATTTTTATTATCTACTATTAAATGTTTAAGGGGATCAATAATAGGATTTTATCATGAATACAAGTCAAAAAGTTGAAAATGAATTCATCAATTGGGATGATTTGAAGAATATCTGTTTCAACAAGTACATTTAATGTATAAATACTAAAAATATATAGAATTATTTCCTTGAGCTAAAAATGTATTATGAATCTATTGGTATATATGAGGAAAATTTTACAATACTTTTTAGGTATTCTTATAGTATTATCATCTCAAATGAATGTTAGGTTGAAGGATTCATTAGTTACTTAAAACGAAATATCAAAATGATTTTTATAAGATGATTTAGTATCAGTGAAGATATTTTCTAATTTTATATCATTCTGGAAATTGAGGTAGTAGTTATGTATAAATATCACAGTTTTAAAAGAAGATAAAAATTCAATTATTAATAAAATAAAAGAACCATGGAGAGGAGAAGGTGATATTCTTTTATTTCAAAATGTTTGGGATAAAATATAGAGAAATCATTCTTAAGGGGACTAGTTAATGATTTAATTTTAAAAGGGATATTCATTGTTAAATTGATTTCTAAAGTGAAAGTAGGAAGTTATCAGATATATAAATATAGAGAAAGCCTCACGAAATAATCCTTATACAATACAGTTCTTAAAATTCATGACGCATAATAACTATACTAATAGATTTCAAAATATAATGATTAATCATTATGATTGATGCTAGAAACCTCTTATGCTAATAGAGAAAGACAAATATTATGCGATCATTGTTCATGATGAGGGGCATGATAACTATGGGTTGATTGGTACACTTTCTATATACTCTAGATCTTTTAATGTCTTATTTGACTCTAGATCTACCTAATATATCAGATATTAATAATTTTATAATATTATCAAGATTACACAAAAATTATTATATGCATAATTAGCATTGAAAACCCATAATGGTACGTTGACCGCATCTCAAATATATGATTCCTCTTTGGTTAACATTAGAGGGAATATGTTTCCTCCTAATCTTTTCATTCATTCTCTACTTGACATTTAGGATATATTCTGAATGGATTTGACTTATATACATAAATACCACATAAAATATGAATATGGGAAGTTATAATTTATATTCTAAACCAAACTGTGATTTTCTATCAATATAATGATATATGAAAATTTCTTATGGGGATCACATCTATGGTTTGGGTAGTAATAACCATTATGAAGGGTTTTTTATCTCAAATAGTTAGGGAGAAAATATATAACAATGTAATGCATATTGTCAAGGAATTTTTTGATGTCTTTACATATGAGTTTAATATCATTCCACCAAAACATGATTTTTTGATCCCATTTCTATCATATATGGGGCCACATCAATTAAAAAGAATCATTATTGAATGGACCTGATTAATTTATATGGATTTAATATGAAAATCAAGGAAAACCTTCATAAGGGATTCTTGTAGAAATGTGTGTCACCATAGGGTGCACATATCCATTTTTTTTAAATATTGATTAATTATATTCTTCATTAATTATTAGTAGTTGAAAAAGATCAAAATTAAAAACATGTATCCTTTTCCACATATTATTGACTTATCTTATAAATTTCATGTAGCTCAACAGTTTTCTAATATTGTACTTAATTTTGGATATCATCAATTTGTGATTATGAAGGATGATATTCCCAAGAAAACATATCATATACGGTATGGACTGTAAGAATATAAATTGATTTCATTTGGCCTCACTAATTCTCCCACTATACTAATAGAATTTATGAATAGAGCCTTTAGATATTATGTTGATAAATTTATAGTAGTATTTATATATGATATTATTTTTTACTCACAGAGTAATAATGAGAATAAATTATTCTTCTGAATTGTACTATAGACCCTATAGAGGAAGATACTATATTAAAATCTTAATAAAGTGTGAATTTTGGATGAAAAAGGGTTCATTTTTTTGTTATATAATACCTGGATATGGTATATCGGTAGATCCATAAATGGATGTGGCCAATGAATGGTGTCCTAGACCAAATGAATTGATCGAGATCAATATCCGTCTTTGTTTGGATATGTACTATCGATGTTTTGTGGATAATTTTTCATAAATATCTAATTTTTCCAACCATGTTAACATGGATGATATAAAAGGTCCATAATATAGATATATGCGAAGAATATTTCAAGAAAATGTAAGGAATATTTTCCAGTCCACCAGTGCTTACAAAACCCTGTAGTGCATAAGGTGTTTTAATCTATAGTGGTGTATCCAAGAAGTTATTAGGACGGTTTATTAAGTATTATTCTATGGTTATCGGGTTTTCTTCATGAAAATTGATGAATCATGCGAAAAATATCCAAATCACATTACTTTTAGTCATATGTAGTATTTTTTTGCCTTAAAAATACGGAGAAATTATAATTATGGAAAAAACCTTGATATATATAATTATCATAAATGATTAAATTATATATTCAGATAGAATAAGTTGAATATTTACCAAATATGTAATCTATAACTAATTAACAATTAGTACTTCTTAATACATTACCAAATTTTGAAAGTGAACAAGATGTCCAATGATTTTAGTCAAAATGATTATTCTAGCTTATTCATGAATAGGATTACAAAAGATACAATATATATTCAATTGTAATTAATTGATTGGGAAAACCTAAAGGAAGAGGAAAATAATTTCATTATAAATTTAAAGTTCAACCATTTTTCTAGACAAATATTAAATAGTTATAGATGGATTATTTTGAAATTTATGAGATGGTTAGAAATGATCCTGAGAATAACCTTAATCATGATGGAATAAAAATATTCATGAACCACGTATGCACTCTAGCCGTTCTAGATTTTGAAAAGTATTTTTTAGGGGATGAACATATTTCTTCATTCTGTATCATTATATAAGTTTGAATATGTTTCATGAATTGTAAGAGTATTTATTCTCGAATGTCATGAAGAGAGATATCAAAGAGATTGTATGTCGGTGATTCGTTTTTCTTCATGTTATAGACAAAGTAAAGATGTATAATGGCTTGTAACATAGATTACCTATTCCATAATGGAAATTATAAAAAATCCACATGGATTTTTTCATTAGACTTTCTAAAAAATATAATTGAAATAATGCTATATATATTTTAGTCTATCTCCTTAATATGTCAACAAACATTATTACTACCAGAGAATCCTTTAATCTAGATCAACATTCCATGATATGAATTAATTACGTGTTAAGGTTGCATAGATTACAACATTAAACTGTGACTGATTGATATATATGGTTTACCCTGAGAGTCTAGTGAAATCATCAGCAAGATTTTAATATAGTGTAGGGTTTTAGTACTGTGAATTATCCTTATACAGATGGTCAAATTGAGAGAACAATTAAAACCCTAGAGGATACCACTAGATATTGTTCTGTTTATTTCAATTGTGGTCAAGATAAATACCCTAGTCATGTTGAGTTTTTATAAAATAATATCTTCACTAAATAATTCACATGGTTCCTTAGAAAACCCTTTATGTAAATTAATATAGAGCTCCAAATTGCTAGAATGATGTTATAGAATATAATATTTTGGGACCTAAGAATGATGCAAAAAAATTTGAGAAGGTAAAATCCATTTATAAACACAACAAGACATCTTAGAGTAAGTAGAACAGTTTCACTGATAACCAACAGAGTGATTTAAGATTTGACATTGGTGGCATGTTATTTTATAGAATATATATATTGAATAAGGTTATGAAATTTATTAAGGGGAAAAATACCTTGGTATACTTATTAAATTTAAATTATTGATCGTATAGGGATGATATGATATCATATAAAATATCCAATATAACAATAAAATGTCTATTATGTGTTCCATGTATTTATCCCAGTGATATAAATACCAGAACCTTCACATATATTGACCCTATTAGTAATTATAATGGAGAAAGATATTTATTATGAGGAACAACTAGTAATTATTCTAGATCATTCAAAGAATGTTCATTGAAACCATACAACTCAATTGGTCATATATTTTTGTGAAACAATAGTTTTGAAGAATATATATAGGAATATGATGATATGATGATCCAAAAGTATTGTCATAAATTTTTATAAGAATTATTAATTTCAAAGAAGAAATTATTTTAATGGGGGTAGAACATGACACCATGAGTTTTCATAAATTATTTTTGTACAAAAAAAATAATTGATTTGATAGATTTTCGTACACACAATACAATGTTAAACAGTTTCAACCCACAACATTTTTTTATCATTCGTTGCACACGACACCATGTTTTAACAAACTAAGATTTATAAATAATATTTTTATTAAATTTTGACCATTATAATATTTTCTGTAAACATAGAAATATTAATAATAATGAATAATATTTAATTATTAATTATAAATATATTACATAAAGGAACCATATTCATTAATAATGTACATAATTTTTTGTAATATCTGTATATGTTTCAACGATACTAAATACATCAAAATGGATTTCTACACCTTTTTCAAAATTAACAAATTTGATTTTTTATAATATAATAAAAAAAATTAAATTAATAAAATAAACTTAAATTTTTTAAATAATATTTCAAAATTATCATAGGGTGAATTATTTATATTGTTCTGAAAATTATATATTTTTTATGAATAGAGGAATGTACATAATTTTAATTGAATACTATATTTTCGATAAATTTCTTTTCAAAGTAACATTATAGTTTAAATTTGAATTAAAGTAAAATTATTTCTATAATACATCCATGAATACAATATATTTTTTTAAAATCAATATAATATTGAATATTGATGAAATCTATTGGTAATATTTTGAAAACATTCTATTTAAAAAAATGATTCCTCATCACGTTTGAGGGATTAATTTTAAAAATATTTTTTGAAACATATCTGAATGGAATTTTTTAAAATGGTTCCAAAATTTTTACCAATATATTTAATATTATTTAACATGTATAATATAATTTTTACATAAATTAATAGTAAAAATATTAAAAATTATTTCTTACAGTTAAGGAGAAAATTGTTTTACTGGATGTAAAACAAACAAGAATGGTCAAAAATGACCACAAACATGTCCAAACCCTATTTTATAGTCATATTTAGATAATAAATATTATATTAATGATAATAGAATATTATTGGATCCTTTTAATATAAAAAATAAATGTGTATAATTTTTTATCTTAAACAATTAAAACTGTGCCACTCACCTAACTTATAAACGAATCCCTATCTCCTCTCATATTCCAACCATAAATTTTTTGGATTTAACAATACCGACCTAAATAAATTCTAAATATATATATTATTTTATGAGAAGCATTATTTTTTATATAAACCCCACCTAGGAAGTATTTTAGTGAAAACATAACGAGGATACCTGAAGAAGAGGCTATATTCAACAATAGTTTTTTTAATTTATTTATCAAAATTCATCAATTTTTATTATAAAATGATGATATATTATCCTTATAGTATAAAAAATAATAAATATTCGATATTTTGAGGCTATTAACAATAAAAATTTCCACATCTATCAATTGGGTTACAAAATCCTTGATCGTGTGTACAAGGAGTTTCAGCCTCACGAATTGATGTCATTCATCTTCCTATTACCACATCTCACTGTTGGAAATTATTATGGATTTAATGTTTATATATTATATTTATGATAATTTTATGATTATATAATTATTATATCTAACATAACATCATTCTCTATAGTTTTTTGGAATATGATAATGTCACTCATGTGTCTGCTGGTCTACAACCTCACATAACGATGTGATTCATTCAAACTATCAGAGATTGAAATAAGGATGGGTTCTATGAAAATATTTTATATATAAAAAATAAAATTTACCAAGGATAATGTGCACGTATGGCCTACCGTCTCAGTGAACTGTGTATTTAATTTTAATCACTAAATTTTTTGGATTGTTATAAATTAAAATATATAAAATATATAAAATTTTATATCATGGTAACAATTGTAGATATGATTTAATAATTATCAAATTAATAGTTCTATATATAAAAAATAAGAAAATCTCTGAAAAACCAATAGGTTATTACCCAAAACAAATCTTTAATATGTAATTCGTAATGAACATTAATAAAACGACATAAAAACATATATGGTTTGATATATATAAATAATTTTCTATATTTTTTTTATAATAAAACAGTATTTGTTATACAGGAGGATTAATCCTTTTCTCTAGAATCTAAGAATTAAGGAATGAGATTTTTTCCACAATTTGCTTTATATGATACATAAATTATGTTATAATCCTATATTATTTACATGGTGTATATATAGCCATGTTGAAATATAATATCATTAATTTATTTATCTACATAATATTTTCTATTCTGTTTTTTGATTATTCTTTCATGGGTATTTTAATTCAATTTTACCAAATTTGTATTGATTTTAATGTTATAATATTATTATTTATCAGGATTAGTTAGGATTATGAATATAATAATAATATCTTAATATAAATTTAATTAAAAATATATATTTATATTATTTTTTTATTCATTAAATTTTCATGTAGTATTAAAATTTTCCAACTCTTTTATACATAAAATAAATCATAAATGTTTTTAATAAAATCTGACTTTATTTCACCCTTTTGTTGGAAATCTATTTTACTCAGAAAAATGATTTTAAAATTTATTATTATTATCCTATGAATTTTAAAATACAATTTTACCCATTTTTTAATTTTTTAAACATAAATTATGAATGAAATATTTATGTATCCATCTAAATAATTCCCATTTGCATTTTATTTTGAAAATGTTAAGGGGTCTTTTTTATATGTATGACCTGAAAAAACATCCCATCACCCAGAACACTATTTTTTTGAATCATCCATTAGAAGTTCACAATGTTATTTTAAATAAAATAGTTTCTCAAAATTTCATATTTTTTAACTTTTTTTAAATAGGAATATAAAATTTAATCAAGAAATGCTTTATTAGATATATTCAGATCCTTGTCTATCTTGTATAAGAGAAATTATCAGTAATTATACCATACTAGGGATATGATCCAAGGATAATATTCTTATTCTATATTTTTAAGACTTATTTTTATGATGTAATATTTTTTACGAAACATTTTTCACTTCTACGAGTTATACAATGAGAAATTTAGTATGAACCATGCTTCTTATGGATGGGTTATTCAATGAGGCAATTATGAAATGACTATGAAACTATCACTTTTCTAGAGCTAATTATATAATTTATGTTTTATGAATACCATTTAATTTCATGGGTTATGATATGATGTGTGTTTAATGATCTCGTGTTACACATAAACATGGTTTTGATTATGATATAATTGTGATATATACCTATTTATAATGCATTTGGTAAGGACTTATGTATTTTTATTTCGACATGAATGGAAGTGTAACACACCAAGGTCCCACATTACATTTTTCTTTGAATAATGCAACATCATGCGATGTACGCAACATCGAGTTCTAGCACACCACGACCAATCAAACTAGCCTGTTAAAAAGAAGTTATGAATAGTAATATACACTTTTAGAAATTCCATATATTATAATATTTAAAATGGACTTCATTTTAGGTTTTGGATTATCAAAATTATCTTGGGGTGAATTTTTGGTAATTTTCTAAAAATATTCAATTTTTGATGAATAATGAAAACACAACGTCATTGTTTAAAACCAAAATTTATTTAAATAAAAATTAATATTATTTAAATTTATTGTAAAGTAAAAATATATACATGATACCTATATTAGTTCAATTTAATTCATTGAAATAATTTTATAATAAGATTATATGTATAAACTTTTATTGAACTTTTTAATGTCTTTAACCCACCTTCTAGGCACATTTGTGAATTTGAATAAATTGTAATTTTTCCACTTCTGTGAACTGAATTTCAAATATCCAAGAGACACAATTGATATCAGTAAGTAATATTTTGTTCAAAAGGATGAAAATAATTTTTGGTGAATTGTATCTTTCGAATTTAACTTACCATTGGTAAAAGTAAATATGGTGATTAAAGGTAAAAATGATATAATAATTACCCAAACACGTGTCCTAATTCTATTAAATAAGTGTATTTAAACCATATTAAAAGTTAGGACCAAAATATGATCCTTTTTTATGTAGTTGGATTAGATTAGGAAATTTATTATTATTTTATTTATAGATGAGTCAAAAATGTAATATTCAATGTTTAATAAGTAAACCGTTTTTTAATATAGGGTTAAACATAAGATAAATCCTACTATAAATATTAATTAGAAATATAAAATATTTCCTACATAATGGTATTTTATTAATAATTTTTAGACATTAAAAAATTAATTTATTTATGACACAATGATGATGTACTAATTACCCTATTAATAAATGACTAAAATAATTGATGTTATAAATATTAAAATAAATTTAAATTGAGTTTTTGGATGCATTACACTATTTTTATATGTTAATATGACATTTTAGGGTGGATTTAATGTACTTTTTTCGAAGTGGTAATTTTTTATGACTTTTAAAAAAACAACTACTAAATAGTGTCAAAATTTATATAAATGGGGTTTTAAGACAAATACTATATTATTGAATGATATGATATTCATAAAAATCAAATGATCATCCAAGGGACTTAGATAATGTTATATATGACAACAATGAACCATTTTGGGTTCTCTTAAATTTTTATATTATGATTATTAACCATTTATTATAATAATACAACTCAACATGGTAAAAGTTAATCTATTTAAATAAGAGTTAAATATAATAGATAAGGTTAATATGGTGACCAAAACTTGTCTAAAACATATTTTTTGAGAGTTTTTTGACCCATCCACACCATAACCTCGAAATAAGTCCTTATGTATCCATTATAAACCGAATATAATTGTATAATAAATTAATATTTGATGAATTTCCTAAATTGATCCTCACCTATCTTATAAAAATGTACTTCCCCTTCTCTCAAAATTGCACCTCCATTGGAATTTGGATCGACCAAACCCTTATCAAATGTCATTAAAATTGATACCATGAATGTGTATAATTTAGGTATACAGTTTTATAGGTTTAGAAGGTTATTAGTGGTGCCTTATCCATAATTTTGCCTGATTGGATAACCTATTTACAAAACTCAATCATAAATGGGATAAATTTGTTAGAAAAAATGGTTCTGAATAATGTATTGAATAATTGAATATATGATTAGTCAATGATCCTATTTTGAGTCTATAATCAAGTAATGATGCGTTTGTTATTTGTCGTGATGCTTTAATGAATAGACCAGGTTGTTTCATTATGAATAATGGTAGGGTTATTGACAATGCATCATGACAACTAAAAATTCATGGAAAAAACTATCCCACTTAAGATATTGAGTTAGCAGCTTTAATATTTTCACTGAAGATATTAAGACACTATCTCTATCATAAAAAATGTGAGATTAATACTTCTCAAAAGTGTTTTATGTATACATTCACAAAAAAATATCTCAACATGAGGCAAAGGTGATGCATTGAACAACACAATGATTATGATTTCACAGTACACAACCACTCAGGGAAGGAAAATATGGTGGCATATTCTATGAATAGAAAGAATCGTGGTGTTCTAAAAAATATGAGATTTGAAAAGGATCCTACATACATGGATCTAGAAAAGATGAATATGGGAATAACTATGGAATGTGAAACATCTTTACTATTTCAAATGGATTCCAAAACAACTTTTATCTAAAGGATAAATGTTCCTAGATTGGTGATGAGGATTTTAAGAAGAAAAATAAAGCTATGAATGATGGGTGATTGATCTACTTTGTATATGAAGATAGAATTTTTATATTTGGGAAGAGACGTTGTGTTCCTGACAAACCTAATCTAAAAAGGGGATTATTTGATAATGCTCATATAACTCAATTTTCTATACACCCTAATAGAAAAAATATGTATAGGGATTTAAGGATAATTTTTCTGTGGGACAACATGAAGATGTATATTGCTTATTATGTGTTAGGATGTAAGGTTTTTTAATAGGTGAAGGCTGGAAGAAAACACCCTAGAGGAGTCATGCAGCATCTTCCAATAGCTAAATTGAAATGATATGATATTATGTTTGACTTTTTTATGGGGCTACCAATGACTCCTAGAAGTAATTATGCAATATGGTTCACTGTTGATCATCTTACCAAGTCATCAAATTTTCTTTCTATAAGTTAAGATTTACCACCTGAAAGTTTAGCAAGAATATATATTAATGAATTTTTTAATACTTCATGGAGCACCCCTATCGATTATTTTTGATCATGATCCCCATATAACATCATGATACTGGAAAAGTATTCAGAAATACCTAGATACTAAATTTTGTTTTAGCACTGCCTACCATGATCAAACTGATGGACATTCAGAATAGACAATTCAATCCTTAGAAGACATGTTCATATCACTCTCACATGAAATTCATGGTATTTGGGATACGTATTTACATCTGGTAGAATTATTTTATATCAATAGCTTCCATTCATGCATTTAGATGGCACCATATGAAGATTTATATGGAAAGAGATGTCGCACCCCAACTTTTTTTGGATGATGTTGGTGGAAAATAAACTAATAGGTCTAGATATTGTTGATGAAACAATGGAAAAGGTTATTATTCTCCCAACCCACATAAAATTAGATCAAATTATGGAATAGGGCTACGCTGATAACCAAAGGAAGAATTGGAATTTAAAGTAGCTGATCATGTTTTCTTAAAGGTAGCTCCAATGAAGGGTGTTAAATGTTTCACAATGAAGGGTAAATTAAGTCCCAGGTTAATCAGACCTTTCGAAATTTTAGAATGAATTGGTGTTGTAGCTTCACATTTTTCAATGCCTCCATGTCTCTTCAAAGATGTTGATGTTTTCCACGTATCACAGTTGAACAAATACATGGTTGACCCAACACATGTACTCGCCTATGAAGAAATAGAACTGGAACATGATCTGTCTTATTTTGAAGATCCAATAAAGATTATTTATACCATATAAAAAGTGTTGAGAAACTGGAAAAATCGTCTGGTAAATGTTCTATATAGAACCGAAAAGATGGAAGAGGTGACGTGGGAACCCGAGGAACTTATGATGAAGAACCACCTGAATATTTTTATTCATAAATATTCTAGAAATTTCGAAAATGAAATTATTCGAAGGAGGTAAGAATATAACACCCCAATCTTCCATGGTATGTTTCTCTTTGAATAATTCAATAGCTTGCGATGTACACAACTTTGAGTTATAGCAAACCATGTCAAATCAAACTAGCCTTTTAAAAAGTAGTTTGGAATAGTAATAATCATCTTTTAAAATTATTAAAATTTTATTTTTCAAAATGGACTTCATTTTTGGATTTGGATTATCAAAAATAGTTTAGGGGGAAATTTAGGTGTTTATCAAAAAAACATTCATTTTTTTAATAGTGGAAAATCTATGGTATTGTTTAAAACTGACTTCTATTTAATTATTTATTTTTTATATTTATATTTATTTTAAAGTAAAAATATATACTTAATACCAATATTATTTCAATGAAATTCATTGAGGTCATTTTATAATAAGATTTTATGTATAAAATTTTATTGAAAATTTTAACATCTTTTACCCACCTTCTAGGCACATTTATGAATTTTCTTAAAAATAAATTTTACAACTTATGTGAATTGAATTACAAATATTGGAGAGACACGAATGATTTTAAAAAGTAAAATGTGGTAAAATAGGATGAAAATATTTTTTTTGCGAATAATAAATTTTGATTTTTATTTACCGCGGTAAAATGTAAATAGGGTGATTAAGGGTAAAAATGATATTATAATTATGCTAACACATGTCCATTTTTTTAATAAGTGTATTTAGACCAAAATAAACCTTAGGACAAAAATATGATCCTTTATAATCCAAATGGATTATATAAGGACATTTATTGTTATTTTATTTAAAGAAGAGTTAAAAGTGTAAAATTTAAAATCCAACGATCTAGTACCAAAGTGGTATATGATCCTTCTTGGTATCCAAAAGACCGATGATAGAATCCGGGTAGGGTAAAAGTTTCTAGAGTACTGTAGAAGAAATAGAGCTAGACACTGAAGTAGTTTCGTAGCAGTGGCAGAATAGTATCCCCCGTGACACTGTAGTGATGGGGGTACTGTAGTAGGTACTATAGTAGGAAGAATACTACAGTAGTAATTTTAACACTGGGGATTTTTAGTCCAAGAAATTGGATTTTGATCCTTGTATTCAAGCCACAGGGCCTTGGGTTTTAAAGATATGTATTGGGTCTCCCTCTACCAATCAAAAGATGTCTTTGATTTAAATAATAATGAGGCTTCAACCACAACCTTTAAAAAAATTGTAAAATTCAATGTTTAATTACTAAACCATTTTTTAATATTGGGTTATAAAAAAGTTAAATTTGAAAATAAATATTAATTATAAATATAAAATTATTTCCTACATCATGGTATTTTATTTATAAATTTGAGACACTAAATAATTAAATTTTTTTATGACACAACGATGATGTTGTAATTACCTTATTAATGAATGTCTAAAATAATTGATACTATAAATTTTAAAACAAAGGTAAATTGAGTCTTTTAATCTATTCTACTAATTTTATATGTCAATATTACATATTTCGCTTGACATGAATGAGTTTTTAAGAAAAATACTATATTATTAAATGATATAGTTTTCCTAAAAATAAAAAATTTGTCCCAATGAATTATATAAGTTCATATATGTCATTAAATAACCCCTTGGGGTTCTTTAGATTTTTATAGTATGTTTATTGTTAATTAATTATAATAATACAAGAAGAAAACGTAAAAGTTAAATTATTTAAATAATTGTTAAATCTAAAATATAATGTAAATATGGTGAAATAAACATGTATACAACCTATTGGTTTAATTTTTATAGACCCATGACCACATTAACATAGAGATAAATCCTTTTGGAGCAATTATTAAACGAATTTGATTTATAATAAATTAATATTTCAATCTTTTTCTAAAGTGACCCTCACCTCTCTTATAAAATGGTACTTTCACTTCTCTCAAAATAACACCTCCAAATCCATTTGGAATGTCCATACCAATCTCAAATATCCTCCCAAATACCCTCAATTAAACATATATTCCATACATTGATCATAAATCTATCCTAATGATCCCTTTTGATAATATCAAAAGGAAGCACCCGAATAAGTTGAAATTATTTCATCACCTCTTTCAATGTTATTTTCTTTTCCACTTCCCATTTATTTTTTTGTTTCAATACAAAAATAATAACCCGTTTACCTTCCACCTTATGTTATTTTTTTATATATTTTTTACATCAATATTAATTAATTTATCCATCCTATGAATTAAAATGTCACCATATGTGCTTACTTACGTCTTACTATAACCACATCGTGCAGAAGTTTTTTATTCAACACTTCATTATTTAGATGGGTATAATAAGAAGTATAACTGATGTAAATAAGAAATCAATGAAGATAATTATTTTGTATATAAAATATAAAACCCAATTACATACTATTTCACCATCAATAGAATGATATTCTCACTCGTGTGTACGTATGGATTACTGTCTCCATGAACATGTTGAGATTCATTCACCATCGTAACTATTCAAGAATAATTTTTATTTTATGATTAAAAATAATGTAAAATAACATAATTTCATTATGGATATGAATCAATTTCATCATACCCATAACAAATATGATATATATAACAAAATATATAATGGAAAATGAATCAGATAAAACCTGAATCAATGATACTACTAAAATATTATTAAAAATTCCATTTTAGAAGATCACATATTATATAATATTTATGTATCTGGTTATTATATAATTTAATATCAATTATTTGAATATTATAAATGAGGTTAATGTACCCTCAAATAAGAAAAATTACATTGAAAGTGTTAATTTTACAATTTCTCTATTATCCACGGTTGTTTATACGTCAGTATCTATTGGGACATCGTTATCATCCACATCTGTGTTTTTTTACTAAAGTATTTGGTCTTCTTACTATTTTATAGTATATGGGTTAGATTCATGCATACCTTATTTTCATTATATAAAATCTTTTTAATGGAATCTTTCTATTGTCTTCCAAACAAGGTAATTTATGACCTTTTCAAAAAATTAAAGTAATAATTCTTTTTTAAACATATACGTTGGGTGCTTCTATTTTCCTCCATTATAACACCTTCGAAGTGTGCCATACAAGCTTATAAAAATATTTTAAAATTAAAATTTTTCTTTTAAAATTTCATGAAATTTAATTGAAAATAAAAATAGAGAGAGATATTTCTCTCAAATAGTTTTGATTTTATCTAAATAAATATTGTTTGAAAGGATTTTACACTAGATTGAAGTTGATTTATTATGATTGAATCTTCAATATTTTAATGATGGTATTTTGATATGTTTGACTGTGTATGTTTTATATTTATTTCATAAATGGTTTGTGGTCAAAGTATTAACATTTCATATGATAGTTTTAATACTAATGTTTACATTATTTTTCATCCTTTTCATAAGAGGAATGCATTGGACATAGTAATTGACGGATGGAGCCCACTAGAACTTCCCGATGCATCGATAGGAATCATGATACAAACTAGTGTCGTGGCACAAGGACCTGAAAAAATCATATTTCTAGTCTTGGCATGAGGCCTTGACTATAACATACCAAGTAAGTAATGAATAATAGATATTTTTATCTATGTCTATTAATGATTAAGATAGTGTTATAGAGGCTTAAAATTAAAATAAATACAATCTTATGCATGGAATACACTAATATTCTTAAAAGATTGTTTTACTGCCTTTTGATGGCAAACCATTTTTGAATCTATATTTTGACAATTTTATAAACTATTTTTGTCAAAATAAACTTATCCTTTATGATTGGGACATCAAAATTTACCTTGTGTGAATTTTTGGTATTTTTCTGACAATGTTCATTTTTTAATGAATAGTGAAAAATACTGCATTTTACATCAAAACTTCTTTTTAATATAATTTATTTATATGATTAGATTATGTTTTGAATTGGTTTTGAAGTGAAATTAGAATATATTTTTACCATTTTATCCAATGGTGGTCATTGGAATCAATTTCACTTTGAAATTAGACTTAAACTGGTGTCAATCTTTTGATACTTATTGTTTTGTAAAAACACGCTATTTTCTCTGGCAGCGGGAATTAATTATTAAATTAATTAATGTGACTTATATGTTTTTAATTTTGTAAAATAGACTTCATTTTTGAATTCGTAATATCAAATATATCTTAGGGTGAATTTTTGGTAATTTTCTGAAAAACTTCAATTTTTGATGAATAGTGAAACCACTAAGTGGTACTTATAAAGACTGATTTTCCGTTTAAATGAAATTTTGCCATCATTGTGTTTTGAATTTCAAAAATCCGACATACATTGTTTTCATTAAAAAGTAAAATGTGCTTCAATGAGATTAAAATAATTTTTTGGTGAATAGTAACTTATTAAGTTTTTAATCGCGATTAGTGGTAATTAGTGTAGTTTAAGGTATAAATAATGCTTTAATAATATGAAATGACCTAGAAACATGTCCCAAACTTATTGGTTGTGTCATGGCCGACCAAGAAAAGCCATGGGTCAACTTGGGGACCCCATGGAGAAATTTTGGTTGGGAAATGACATAAATAACTTTTTATTTAATGTAAAAGTAAAAATGACACAAACATAATATGTTTTACGAAAACAATTTTTACATGGGGTTATAAAGATCAGATATTTTATTATAAATAGTAATTGGAAAGATAAAAAGATTTCCTACATCATAGTATTTGTTTTATGATATTTAGACATTAAATAAATTAAATTATTTATGACATAATAATGATGCAGCGATGACATCATTATTTGACGATTTAAATAAAATGGAAAGACAATGTAAAATCTATGAACTACACATGGAAAAAACCAATTGGATGAGTGGATTTCGAACCCTTATCACATTATCCACGAATTATATCAATGTGGGACCTTTTAAAACCGAAAAACATTTTCAAATAAAGTAATATTTCTTTACTTTCCAAAAGTGCCCCTCCTCTCCTCTTATAAAAGGCCACCACCTCTACCTCATTTCACACACTCCTCAAGCCTTTGGCTCGGCCAAACCCTTCCCATTTACTCTCTACACATCCCTCTCCTCATCCTAGAGGATTCACTTTGGGCATAATCCTTTCAAAGGAAGCCTTTAGGCTCAAATCAAAAGGAGTTACACTTTAAAGGTAATTCATTCTCTCATGTTCATTTGTTTTATTTTGCTTCTCCAACCCCCTAAACTCTTTTTATTTACTTATTTTGTAACAACACCAGTATCTTAAATATACAAGGATCTTTTTTATAATATTTATTTGAGCTACACTCTCACAAAACTACATCAAATGGTTAAAGAACATACGGTTTCCGTGGATGGTGAAATTCTGCCTCCCAAAAGAATGATTGTTCAATACTCATTTAACACCTTCAAAGGTGGCCATTATGATGTCACTATTTTTATATATGATATATAATATGTTTATGTTTTCCTTAAGCTTATGTTTTTTTTCATTTTTGGAATACCTTTATGGTTTCCATTATGGGTAAACACGATATCTTCATTTTAGGAAGTGCGGACTACCGCCCCCTGAAAGTGATTTGATTCGTTAATACCATATGTGGGATGTGTAAAGGATAAAGTTAATGATATTATATATGTTATTATACTGGAATTATAATATACTCTTATATCATTATGATTCCATTCCAGAAAATATGAAATAGAAATGGAAGTAGCGTTCATGCGTACGTACGGCTTACCGTCTCCATGAACGGTGCATTTCATTTCTTACCTCTAAATGTGATGTAATATTATAAATACATGTATATTATGAATATATATGATATATATGTTATCCAAATCATTAATATCATTCTGGATATAACGAACCTATGACCAAATTAACAACATGTAAGTGTAAGAAGTCTATTTTTGACTTAAGAACCAAATACCGACAAAATGAACATTATTAACTTAACTGATTACATGATGTTCATAACATGGTATAAAAGGAATAATGAACTTGAAAAAGATTCATAAGCAAGTAGAGATTAACTCAAGTTTATTATTCAGGATATTAAAGAACGGTCGGGTTAAGTCAGATACGAGGTATGGGACTTCGTCTCAATCTCCTTTCATTGAGGCATATTTTATTTTATACACAACTTTCTTTTATACGGTGTATAAACCCCTTTGACTTTTACGTTTATTCAAAAGGAATATTTTTTATACGAATCATTTACTAAACGAAAAAAGGGAATGTTTTTGTCGTACGTATGCGGCGAAAATGACCTCTCCACCGTCATGACCGTTATTTGAGTTTCGGCTTCCTCTACAAGCCATACCTTCTTTTTAAAAGAAAAATAAATACCATGTTTTACATTTCTTTTATTTTGGTATTGAAAATGGTTTTCACAATGTTTTTGTGTTGTATTGATATCTTGTGATTGAAATGTGGAAATGTTATGTTTCCCTTATGCATGTTTTATATGATACGATTATGTTATGGTTCATGGGAATTATTATGAAGACGGGTGGTTCTGTGATAAACTAAGGTGGATGAGCCCGATATAGCTCTCCAATGCATTGGGTAACGCGAAGGAGTGAAACGTTAAGGTTTCTCCGAAGAGATTTAGGGAATATACTGTGATGGGTATTCCAAACGTAACCAAGAGGGTTACTCCCTACGAAGGAATGTTATGAATGCTTCAAGTTACCTTTATGTCTTATGATTTTATGATTTATTCATGATTTTATGAGGTATGTTAAAGTGCCTATGTTTTATGGGTAAAGTATGATTTCATTCTTATGTATATATGAACTCATGTTTCCTTTCCATGTTTTTTTTATAACCCATACTGAGTTTTTATGCTCATCCCAAGTTTTTGAAATGTTTTTCACAGGTCAAGGGAAAGGTACATGATAAGATGATAGAGTCAAGGATGTGTCAAGAAATAATCCATGTTTTATTTTAAATGTGTTACCATTGATGGGAATGAAGAATACTATCTTTATGTAACCACTTTGTTTATATGTGGAATGTAATGCAAGTTTTATGATCTAATTCTCTAAAACTCTAAACCCGAAAAGATCCTCAATGTGTAATCTTGTAATAACTCAAGATTAAGTAAGGTTTAAGGCTGGGGCCTTATAGTTGGTATCAGAGGTCGGTTTAGATAACTTTAGGAGTTATAATTCTATTAAATGATTATCCGAAAATATTTTTTTTGAAATGATATAGCATTTAAAGATTACCATGTTGCTTCATCTAAGACATGTTTGTTCAGAATGGTTTTTCGCAGAGGAAACAGGGAAGCAGTGCTAGGAAGGCATACAGAAGGAAATAACCTTCCGAATCAGCATCCAGAAATGGTCGGAATTGGAACTGAACAGTTTGTTGCAGTAATGGCGCAGTTGACTCAGGCGATAAATGGCGGTGGTATCCATACACTAGATCAGCCAGACCAACCGCAGAGAAACATGTCAGTGGTGGAACATTTCATGAGGCAACATCCACTATCTTTCAGAGGATCATCTGACCCTGTGCTAGATGAAGGGTGGATTAAAGCACTGGAGAAGATTTTTGATGTCATGGGGTGTTCAGACAATCAAAAGGTTAGTCTTGCTATTTACCATTTGGAGGGTGAAGCAGATCAGTGGTGTTCTATGGTTAAAAATATCAGGGACGCCGATGAGATTGATGCTCTTTACTGGGATGAATTCAAAGGTATGTTTCTTGAGAAGTATTTTCCTAAGGCTTTTCGACTTAGGATGGAAAAGCAATTCTTGGAATTGAGGAAAGAGGAAGACTCAGTGGCTGCCTATGAATAAAGGTTCACTCGATTGGAAAGGTATGCTCTAAATTTTATCTGGGACCTTGATATTAAAATCAATCGTTTTTACTCAGGATTAAAGCCAAAGTATCAAAGGGAATTAGCTTCTCGTGAGTGTAAAAGTTATGAAAAGCTTGTTCGATGTGTTGAGAAGGTGGAAATGGAGTTTTCCGATGACCAAGTTTTTTATAACAACCAGCAGAAGAAGAGACCGAGGTGGCAGGAGAAAGGTAAGAATTCTTCAAAAAAGTCTGATGGTAAGAGAACTAAGTTTCCAGTTTGTGATAAATGTGTCAAAAGGCATGCTGGGGAATGTCTTCTGAATTCTGGGAAGTGCTACCGATGTAGTAAGATGGGACATAAGGCTCGTGATTGCACTGAAAAGGATCAAGGTGAAGGTAAGAACAAATTTGATGTACAGTTAGTGAAATGTTATAAGTGCAATGAGATGGGTCACTATGCAAACGAGTGTCTGACAAGGAGCTTGAGTGATGGGAAGCAGTTAGACTACAAGCAGAAAGGGGTGGTGAAATCCTTTGCAACTACTTCAGCAGATGTCGGGCCATCAAATGAAGTTGTATCAGGTACTTTGTTTGTTTTTTCAGATTATGCCAGTGTGTTGTTTGATTCGGGGTCTACACATTCTTTCATCTCTGAAACCTTTTCTAGTAAAATGGGAATACCATCTCAAGAAAAGACTCCTGAACTTTTGGTAAAAACACCTGGGGGAAATGTCGAGGAAAAAAGAATTTATAAGAATCTTCCTATCTTTATCTGTGGAAAGAACCTACTTGAAAACCATATTTTTCTACCTCTAGTAGAGTTTGATGTTATCCTGGGTATGCATTGCCTCTCTATTTACCATGCTAAGATTGACTGTAGAGCTAAAGAAGTTTCTTTTCAGAAAGACTTTCAGTTTGTTTACAAGAATGAACCCTTACTTTTGATAACATATCAAGAGGCTGAGAAACTTTTAAAATATGGAAATGAATGTTACCTTGCACACGTCGTTGAAAATAAAGGAACTATTCAGATTAATGATGTGCCAGTGGTAAATGAGTATCCTGATGTTTTTCCTGATGAGTTTCCTGGAATAATACCAGATCGGGAAGTTGAGTTTACTGTTGACTTAGTTCCTGATGCTAAGACAATTTCAAAACCCCCTTATCGAATAGCACAAATTGAACTTTTAGAGTTGAAGGAGCAATTGCAAGATTTATTAGAGAAAGGTTTCATTAGACCTAGCACATCACCATGGGGTGCTCCTGTTTTATTTGTTAAAAAGAAAGATGGTTCTATGAGACTTTGCATTGATTATAGAGCCTTGAATAATTTCACTGTTAAGAACAAATATCCTTTGACTCATATCGATGATTTGTTTGATCATCTCCAGGGAGCTCAGTTTTTTTTCAAAGATTGACATGAGATCGGGGTACCATCAGCTGAAGGTAAAGGAGGCAGATATTCCGAAGACCGCGTTCCGTACGAGATATGGCCATTATGAATTTGTAGTAATGCCTTTTGGGCTAACCAATGCACCTGCTGTATTCATGGAATTAATGAATAGAATTTTCCATGAGTTCTTGGATAAGTTTGTGGTGGTTTTCATTGATGATATTTTGGTGTTTTCTAAAAGTAAAGAGGAGCATGAAAAACATTTAAGGGTTATCTTGCAAACCTTAAAAGAAAAGAAATTGTATGGGAAATTCAGCAAGTGTGAGTTTTGGTTGCAACAAATTTCTTTCCTTGGTCACATTGTTTCTAAAGATGGAATAACTGTTGATCCTGCAAAAACAAAAGTTGTGGAAGAATGGACAAGACCCACAAATGTAACCAAGATTCATAGCTTCCTTGGTTTGGCGGGCTATTACCGAAGGTTTGTTAGAAATTTTTCACGGTTATCTAGTCCAATGACTAAGCTAACTCGGAAGGGTGTTAAGTTTATCTGGACAAAAGAATGTGATGATTGTTTTCAGGAATTGAAAAGAAGATTGGTGAATGCTCCAGTTTTGGCACTACCTTCCAGGAATTGTGAGTTTGTTATATAACGTGATGCTTCATTGAAAGGACTTGGTTGCGTCCTAATGCAGAATGATCAGGTAATTTCTTATGCTTCTCGACAGTTGAAAACTCATGAGGTAAATTACCCTACACATGATTTGGAATTAGCTGCTATTGTTTTTGCTTTAAAAATTTGGAGGCATCATTTGTATGGAGTAAAGTGTGAAATATATACCGATCACAAAAGTTTAAAGTATATATTCACTCAGAAAGAGTTAAACATGAGACAAAGGAGATGGCTGGAATTAATCAAGGATTATGATTGTACAATTCATTACCATATGGGAAAAGCAAATAAAGTGGCTGATGCTTTGAGTCGAAAGAGTAATGTTTCATTAACAATGTTGCGGTTGGAACGTGATCCTTTGGTAAACGATTTTATGAACTTTGGCAAAGAAGTTGTTGGTGCAGGAAGTCCTTCTGTTTTGTTTCAGGTATCAGTGAGATCTTCTCTATCAGATAGAATCAAGCAAGCACAGAAGCAAGACAGTGAGTTGCAGAAAAAGGTAGAGCTGGTTTAGAAAGGTAAGTTGCCTGAATTCAACATTGATAATGATTGTTTTTTGAGATTTGGGAAGATATTGTGTGTACCTTGTGATTAACAGTTGAAGAGAGAGTTGTTATGTGAAGCTCATAGTTCTCCGTTTTCAGTTCATCCGGGCAGTACTAAGATGTATAGAGATCTTCGGGAGTATTACTGGTGGGATGGAATGAAAAGAGACATTGCTGATTTTACTGTGAAGTGTTTGACATGTCAACAGGTTAAAGCAGAGCAGCAGTTACCAAAAGGGATGCTTCACCCTTTACCAGTGCCAGAGTGGAAATGGGAGAATATATCCATGGACTTTGTTGTTGGATTACCGAAGACATCTCAAGGTAATAATGCAATCTGGGTTATTGTTGATTGCTTGACTAAATCTGCTCATTTCCTTGCTATACGAGATACTTTTTCTCTTGATCAACTTTCCCGTTTGTATCTTAAAGAGATAGTCAGGTTACATGGAGTTCCTCTCTCCATTGTATCGGATCGTGATCCCAGGTTTACTTCTAACTTTTGGAAAGGCCTTCAGAAGTCGTTGGGTACTGAATTAAATTTTAGTACAGCTTTTCATCCTCAATCAAATGGGCAGTCAGAACGAACAATTAAAACATTGGAGGATATGCTACGAGCTTGTTCTATGGATTATCAGGGAAGTTGGTACCAACATCTTTCTTTGGTTGAGTTTTCATATAATAACTGTTTTCATTCCAGTATAAAGATGGAACCATTTCAGGCATTATATGGGAAGCGGTGTCGAACTCCAGCTTTCTGGGATGAAGTGGGTGAAAGGAAGTTGATGGGACCAGAATTGGTAGAAGAGATGGCAGAAAAAGTTCAGCTGATTCAGAAACACATGAGAACAACTTAGAGCAGGCAGAAGAGTTATGCGGATAACCGGAGGAAGGATCTATCTTTCGATGTAGGTGATCATGTTTTTCTCAAGGTTTCTCCTTGGAAAAGTGTGATGAGATTTGGTAAGAAAGGAAAGTTGAGTCCAAGGTTCATTGGACCATACGAAATTCTGGAGAGAGTTGGATCAGTTGCATACCGAGTGGCTTTACCTCCGAGTTTATCGCAGGTACACAATGTTTTTCACATTTCAATGTTGAGAAGTATATGCTAGATCTATCACATGTTTTGAGTCCAGAGGTAGTTCAGCTGGAAGAGAACCTTTCTTATGAGGAACAACCGGTCCAGATTGTTGACCACAGGGAGCAAGTGTTACGGAATAAGGTGATTTACCAGGTAAAGGTTTTGTGGAAAAACCACATGATTGAAGAGGCAACATGGGAATCTGAAAATGCAATGAGGGATAAGTACCCCCATTTATTCGATAAGTAAATAAATTGCGGGGACACAATTTTCTAAAGTGGGGAAGGATGTAACATCCCAAGTAAGTAATGAATAATAGATATTTTTATCTATGTCTATTAATGATTAAGATAGTGTTATAGAGGCTTAAAATGAAAATAAATACAATCTTATGCATGGAATACACTAATATTCTTAAAAGATTGTTTTACTGCCTTTTGATGGAAAACCATTTTTGAATCTATATTTTGAAAATTTTATAAACTATGTTTGTCAAAATAAACTTATCCTTTATGATTGGTACATCAAAATTTACCTTGTGTGAATTTTTGGTATTTTTCTGACAATGTTCATTTTTTAATGAATAGTGAAAAATACTGCATTTTACATCAAAACTGCTTTTTAATCTAATTTATTTATATGATTAGATTATGTTTTGAATTGGTTTTAAAGTGAAATTAGAATATATTTTTACCATTTTATCCAATGGTGGTCATTGGAATCAATTTCACTTTGAAATTAGACTTAAACTGGTGTCAATCTTTTGATACTTATTGTTTTGTAAAAACACGCTATTTGCTCTGGCAGCGGGAATTAATTATTAAATTAATTAATGTGACTTATATGTTTTGAATTTTATAAAATAGACTTCATTTATGAATTCATAATATCAAATATATCTTAGGGTAAATTTTTGGTAATTTTCTGAAAAACATCAATTTTTGATGAATAGTGAAACCACTAAGTGGTACTTATAAAGACTGATTTTCCGTTTAAATGAAATTTTGCCATCATTGTGTTTTGAATTTCAAAAATCTGACATACATGGTTTTCATTAAGAATTAAAATGTGGTTCAATGAGATTAAAATAATTTTTTGGTGAATAGTAACTTATTAAGTTTTTAATCGTGATTGGTGGTAATTAGTGTAGTTTAAGGTATAAATAATGCTTTAATAATATGAAATGACCTAGAATCATGTCCCAACCTTATTGGTTGTGTCATGGCCGACCAAGAAAATCCATGGGTCAACTTGGGGACCCCATGGAGACATTTCGGTTGGGAAATGACATAAATAACTTTTTATTTAATGTAAAAGTAAAAATGACACAAACATAATATGTTTTACGAAAACAATTTTTACATGGGGTTATAAAGATCAGATATTTGATTATAAATAGTCATTGGAAAGATAAAAATCTTTCCTAAATCATAGTATTTTTTATGATTTTTAGACATTAAATAAATTAAAGTATTTATGACATAATAATGATGCAGCGATGACATCATTATTTGACGATTTAAATAAAATGGAAAGACAATGTAAAATCTATGAACTACACATGGCCAAAACAAATTGGATGAGTGTATTTCTAACCCTTATAACCTTATCCATGAAATATATCAATGTGGGACCTTTTAAAACCGAAACACATTTTCAAATAAAGTAATATTTCTTTACTTTCCAAAAGTGCCCCTCCTCTCGTCTTATAAAAGGCCCCCACCTCTACCTCATTTCACACACTCCTAAAGCCTTTGGTTCGGCCAAACCCTGCCCATTTACTCTCTCCACATCCCTATCCTCATCCTAGAGTATTCCCTTTGGGCAGAATCCTTTCAACGGAAGCCTTTAGGCTCAAATCAAAAGGAGTTACACTTTTAAAGGTAATTCATTCTCTCATGTTCATTTGTTTTATTTTGCTTCTCCAACCCCCTAAACTCTTTTTATTTACTTATTTTGTAACAACACCAGTATCTTCAATATAAAATGATGTTTTTATAATATTTATTTGATCTACACTCTCACACAACTACATCAAATGGTTAAAGAACATACGGTTTCCGTGGATGGTGAAATTCTGCCTCTCAAAACGATGATTGTTCAATACTCATTTAACACCTTCAAAGGTGGCCATTATGATGTCACTATTTTTATATATGATATATAATATTTTTATGTTTTCCTTAAGCTTCTGTTTTTTTTTCATTTTGGGCATTCCTTTATGGTTTCCATTATGGGTAAACACGATATCTTCATTTTAGGAAGTGCGGACTACCGCCCCCTGAAAGTGATTTTATTTGTTAATACCATATGTGGGATGTGTAAAGGATAAAGTTAATGATATTATATATGTTATTATACTGGAATTATAATATACTCTTATATCATTATGATTCCATTCCAGAAAATATGAAATAGAAATGGAAGTAGCGTTCATGCGTACGTACGGCTTACCGTCTCCATGAACGGTGCATTTCATTTCTTACCTCTAAATGTGATGTAATATTATAAATACATGTATATGATGAATATATATGATATATATGTTATCCAAATCATTAATATCATTCTGGATATAACGAAACTATGACCAAATTAACAACATGTAAGTGTAAGAAGTCTATTTTTGACTTAAGAACCAAATACCGACAAAATGAACATTATTAACTTAACTGATTACATGATGTTCATAAAATGGTATAAAAGGAATAATGAACTTGAAAAAGATTCATAAGCAATTAGAGATTAACTCAAGTTTATTATTCAGGAGATTAAAGAACGGTCGGGTCAAGTCGGATACGAGGTATGGGACTTCGTCTCAATCTCCTTTCATTGAGGCATATTTTATTTTATACACAACTTTATTTTATACGGTGTATAAAAACCTTTGACTTTTACGTTTATTCAAAAGGAATCTTTTTTATACGAAGCATTTACTAAACGACAAAAGGGAATGTTTTTTTCGTACGTATGCGGCGAAAACGACTTCTCCGTCGTCATGACCGTTATTTGAGTTTCGGCTTCCTCTACAAGCCATACCTTCTTTTTAAAAGAAAAATAAATACCATGTTTTACTTTTCTTTTATTTTGGTATTGAAAATGGTTTTCAAAATTTTTATGTGTTGTATTGATATCTTGTGATTGAAATGTGGAAATGTTATGTTTCCCTTATGCATGTTTTATGTGATACGATTATGTTATGTTTCTTGGGCATTATTATGAAGACGGGTGGTTCAGTGATAAACTAAGGGAGGGTGAGCCCGATATAGCTCTCCAATGCATTGGGTAACGCGAAGGAGTGAAACTTTAAGGTTTCTCTGAAGAGATTTAGGTAATATACTGTGATGGGTATTCCAAACGTAACCAAGATGGTTACTCCCTACGTAAGAATGTTATGAATGCCTCAAGTTACCTTTATGTCTTATGATTTCTATGATTTATTCATGATTTTATGAGGTATGTTAAAGTGCCTATGTTTTATGGGTAAAGTATGATTTCATTCTTAAGTATATATGAACTCATGTTTCCTTTCCATGTTTTTTTATAACCCATACTGAGTTTTTTTGCTCATCCCAAGTTTTTGAAATGTTTTTCACAGGTCAAGGGAAAGGTACATGATAAGATGATAGAGTCAAGGATGTGTCAAGAAATAATCCATGTTTTATTTTAAATGTGTTTCCATTGATAGGAATGAAGAATAATATCTTTATGTAACCACTTTGTTTATATGTGGAATGTAATGGAAGTTTTATGATCTAATTCTCTAAAACTCTAAACCCGAAAAGATCCTCAATGTGTAATCTTGTAATAACTCAAGATTAAGTAAGGTTTAAGGCTGGGGCCTAATATTGACTATGGGATTTTGATGTCCGGAATTATACATTCCATCATTATGAAATTATCCATTGATATTACATGTGATTATTCTATTAGTAGAATATCCTTGTAAATAAGTATGATGTGTTATTTGATTTATTTTTTCCATATTATTCTGATGTTTATTTTTAAAATTCTTATGATTTAGAGAAATATATTGCTATAAATTTTAAGCAAATTTATGATAGTTTCCACTATATTTTTATCCTTACAGAGAATCTGATCTCACCAATTTCTTATGTTTTATTTTTCCTAGGATGTGAGCAAGTATATTATGATTGACCTACAAGTATAGGATAAGGGATATGAGTGTGCCCAAAGGGGACAGAATGTTGTGGTATATTCCATTTCATAATGTAATGTAATACTCGTGTATGTATATAGTACTTCCAATTCTACTAAACTAATAGGTCATTCCAGATTTGATCTCTTGTGATCATGCTAATGTTATGTAATAATGCACCGACACTAGGTAACTATGGTCGAGGAATTACAAGAATGTTGTGTGAACCAATTTTAGTATGTTTTTTATCCAATATCATAGTCATAGGATTTAACTGAGATTTATATAATGGTTATGTATGTGAACCCATTCCACTATGATATCTATGTCAATGAGGCTGGAATAACATGTAGATGATCTTCTATGCTTATGTGCATGAAAAAAATTTATGACCTCTATAAATGTTATGATATCAGGGCCAATATTCTTTAACTAAATTATAATTCATTTCATCTGAACATTCTATCATTATTCCATGACTTGAGACTATGATCATTAATATGAAACCTATGGTTTTCAAATGTGAATCTGATTTTCACATACAATTATATTAATTTTTTTGATTAAATATCTCTCCTTTTTACCATTACATAGTATATGCGATCACTTGTTCTTATGATTCTTTTAAATTTGTTTTGATTAAATGTATTACATATGATTTTCTATAAAGGGTGATAGTTATGATTATCGTAAATGGAGCTTATACAGTCTACCTAGGGACCGAATGTTTTTTTTTCAAATTTTGGAATACACGAAAATATTTCAATTATCAAGAATGTGATTGTTCAATATAATGTATATTCCTAAAAAACTTTATAATATTTTTATACGAAAAGCCTATTTAACTTTATGTAGGGTTCTATAACCCTTCATCATTGCTTCAAATACGTGTTTGGTAGATAGTGACATAATACTAATGATGTATAATCTATATGGACAGATAGATTATGGGTTGTATTGATAACAACCCAAATATAATGAGATTGGGAAAAGACATCATTTATAATCATAGAACATATTACAGTTTTGAGATCTTCGATGAAGTTTCTAGAGCACACTGAGATCAGATATTAAATTTTAAAGGAAAATACACCTGTGGCTATGGGTCAAGGGAAATAAAACATGAGACAACATGGAGTTTCATGTATAGTAAAAAAAGTAATCCTTACCATTTTATAATTATAATAGAATATTTGAACAGTTTTAAACACTTGATCAATGAAAACGTTTGCCAAGAAAAAGGATATCCAAAGTGGTTTTTTACACCACATAGCAAGAGAGCACATATGGAAAGGGCCTAGTGAAACTTTTCATGAATAAAGGAAATATTGATGGTATAGAATACCAAAAGTTAGGTATTTATAGTTTAGAATCATGAATCATGGACTGTTATATCAATTATATATGGTAAAATTATGAGTACCAATAAAAGTATCATGAGTGTGGTACTGTATCCATTCATCATCAATGGGATTGGTACAAGGTGACATAGCATCTAGGATGTATATTCCACATTTATAGTTTGATCATAGAATATCAAAATAAACATCTATAACTATTTGAGTCAAATAAAATTGGATAACTTTGGAAGAAATTCATAAAATATGAAAATAAATATAAAACCTATTAATGAAAATGCCTCATTTGTTTATGGTGGATTTCCATTAAGACAAAATATAACCAAAGTCAAAAGATTTAAGGTGTATTTTTAATCATAAATAATTCCTAGAAGTGGAAATTAAATTTATTTATTGATTTTTAACAATGAAATATAAATTAAAACCATGATTAATGAATCAATGTTATGGTATTCCATGTGATATTTATTGACTCTTTGAATTGGCGAGTATAAAATAAGTCATTAAAGACATGAATTTGTTTTTTTGGAGACCGTAACATTAAAGAAGGTTTCCAAAATCCTATAGGATAAACTATTGTTTGATAAACTCTAGTTATGTAGGATGTAGTGTGATAAATCGTTTTGATAACATTTTTCTTTAATAGAAGGGTCTAATCGGAATATATCACTTTCTGAAAGGGTCATATGACATACCCTTAATGAAATTAAATTCTTTAAATTTATGGAATAAATTTTTAAAAATATATTTTGATGAAATTATTAGTGAGTATATGCATAAAATATTCTTAGAACATCATTTGGGTTCTTTTAATTTTATATGTTTTTTAATTTCATTTTAATTTTATAGTCATATAGTTTAAATAATAATGGAATTTTTTTTATTTTCGTATAAATTTTAATAATATGCACACATTTTGGGTTATTGTTAATGATCCACTAAAAGGTAAATTTTTAATAATAGACCATTTATTCATCCCATGTTCAAGAGTATTATGAATCTCATTTGAACTTGGGATAGAGGTAATGTAAATCATGGATCAATGATATTGAATCATTGGAAATTGTATGAGGAAATATGAAAGGAATGACCTTTAATATCAATGAATTGGTGGTCTATTTATTCATCCATTTATGTCTCATATGAATCAAATATTTGTTTTATATGTAAAACACCTATTTTTGATGGGTTAGGGTTCTTTAGAACAAGATAATATTATGTTTTATTAATGGTCATATAGTGGGGTCATCACGTCCCTCCAAAGAAAGTGAAAGGTCATGTAAACCTAAGTATTAATTCAATGAATCGTGATTAATGGATCAATGAGATAAAAATTATTATGGAAGCACCCAAAAACTCATGTGACTAGCACTATGTTATTATGGTCCTTTATAATAAATTGATGGATGAGAATGGCATGTCATATATGATATCATACTACACAGAAATGAATTTTTTTAAGGTTAAATTCATGTGATGTATAATTTTATTTTCTACAGTTTGAAATAATGAGATAAGGACATCATTTTATAATTTTTACTATCATATATTTAGGATTCATGTCATATAATTTAACATTGTTTGTAAAATTTGTTGTGAACTAATATGATATTTATGTTTAAAGAAACCATGATTTTTTCAACGAGGTACTTTAATGATGGAGATATTTTTACCTTTTCAAAAGATTAAGAGTAAATATATACATACTAGATCCCCATTATATGGAAAAAACTCACCCAAAATAAATAATTATGATGATTGGAACAGTATATAATCCATGCGAGTATATGTGAATCTACCATTCTTAACCTATTTGAGGTCAATGAAGTTATATAATTTTTTTTCCTTTAACTAGTATTGTTCCAAAAAATATAATTTGAAACTCTAATCCTTATAAATCACATGAGTTAAAATTAGTTTGAGAAATAAGAGGGGGATTGGGAATAAGATTTATTTTACTTATGAGGGGTTCATTGAAAATGTGGAATATTTTTTGAGTTAAGAATGTATGAGACCATTTATGAATTAAAAGTGACAAAATTAACAAAAAATATTAGTTGGGAGAATGTTTAATTTATTTTTTTTAATTATATTGTGTTTTCCTGTGTATCTCATTATGTAAAATGTCAATCCACTGATAATCCTCCCAAATAAATTTAAATACCTTGATCTACCTCATATGATGAGTGTCAGAGGAATGTTTTTTGAAATTGTTTTTGTATATAGAATAGAAAATCAAAGTATCAATTCATTACCTATTGTTAATGGAATTAGTCAACTCATATTTTTTCATGGGTCCTCATATAGGATGGAATCAGATGTTGGGAGGGAATGTTTTTCAAATTCATGCACAATATATATCAAGATTCTTCCACACACATCCAGATCATGTATAAAAAAATCACACCATAGTTTAGAGACATTATATATTTTAGGTATCACAAAAATGGTTTCATACACAAATATTATAGGTGGGATAATTTGATTTTATTTATTTACATTATTTTTAATATTTCTAAATGCAGTTAGAAAAACTAAATTAGTCATTATGCAATTATTCAGATCATATGAAATGGAGAAAAGGTATTATCGCATTTTAATCACTATATATTGACCAACTATAGGGAATAATTGTGTGTCTACATATAATGTATAGACTAGAATCATGATAAATCTATTTCAATTAGAAAATGACCCTTTCCCCAATCAAGATGTCATGAAGTTGATTTGGGATTACAATACTCAAATTAGTTATTATCCTCCATAATAAAGATGCATATAATGGTAAAGGGTTCTCATAATGTAAAAGGATTTCATTTGTGAGGTAATGTTCACAACTATGAATTTAAAAAATGGGGCAACACTTCATACATATTTTGTGCTACAAAAAGTGATGACGGGAATGAATCCGTAGATGGGCATAGTTTATCATACGTATGCATCACTCAATATCCTAATATAATAGGAATTAATAAACATGTAGTTATTCATAAAATATGTTCCTAATAGAGATGAATATCTTATGCATGAAAAAGGAAAATGAGGAACTATATTCCCAGACATTGCGATTTAGACTATGAGGTGAGATATGATGATTGGGGTTGTACCATTGATATCATTTACAAGATATTTAATTCAGTTTTTTTATTCTTTATAATGTTATGATTGATATTAGGGATGATCATATAGGTTTGGAAATGTTTTAATTTATTTTAAGATATTCATGTTTTGTTCACTATTAGTAAAAACTATACACCACATTCTGGAAACCATTTTAGCGAATAAAATGGGAACTAGGTAGGAGCATGGTTGTTGTATGGTTTAGAAAAACTGTGTCTACTTCTATGGGTATCATAGAATCTGGAAATAGTTGTAAATAATTATTGGTGCATGTTTTTTTATACCATTCAATCCAATCTTATGACAGATTGGCTAAAATAGTAATAGTACATGTTTGGTGCGTAGTTTTCTGAATTGCGTGTCCTAATAGTGAAACATATAGTTTTAACCACAAAATATATATACTTTATTTTTATTAATCCATATAACACCATTTACAGTCCTAATCACTCTAAAATTTTAATCCTTTTTTCTCTATAAGAATTAGATATAACCCCCATTGATCTGGAAGTGATACTTTGTGAATAAATGCATGCTGGGGGACCAGATTCAACCATAATCTCATGTTCATATTATTTATTCCTAGATATATCCTTATTCCCCTTATAATAAATATATATTGAATTTATTTTTGTTATATATATATGATGTGAGATATTAATCTTGATGGAAACTTGTTGTATTTAATGAACATAATGTTGTTTTTTGATTAGATCATCAACTTTTTTTATTTCTTTTATTAATTTTCAACATCCATTTAAATATAGTTGGTATCTATAATATCTAAATTATATATATAACTTAATTTATTAAATTTACAAGAATTATTTGATTTAAATTCATGTGATATATAGATGTGATTTATGATGGAAAATACCCATTTAGTTATAAGGAGGAAGGTTTGTAAATATTAATGGTTTATAAAAATCCATAATTTTAAAATTTTAAAATGATTATATTAAAATTATGGTTTTCTTGTGAATAATTTAACACATTTTATATATTATTTAAAATAAGTTACTATTTTATGCCTAATTTTTTGTCTTGGAAATTGGTTTTTGGTAATTGGAATATAATTATTTTAGCATAACAACATGTGTATTTATTTAGTACAATATATCACGGTCATTAATTAACACCATAAAATAGGTAATAAGTATGAACATCAATTTCCACAATCAATTATAACACAATTCTTGAGTTTATGTGTGTACGAGGAAACATTTAATTTCAATTCTAAATAAATGATAAATGGTTTGTAGGAATTTTTCTATCGATGGTGCGAATATGGTTATTAGATTGTAATAATGTTTTTTTATGGTTTTGATATAATTTTTTTAAATATATTAATCATGTTTTATATAAAATATTTTATCCATTTAATGACTTAGGGGTGTGTTTTGTTATGTCAATGTGTAAGTCCTACAATGTTTATATATCCCTCTTCATTAAAACAGTTGTGAATTTGTATAATTAATCTATCGAGTCACTCGTAAAGAAATGGTTACTTTGTCATTTTGGGATTCTTTTTAATATTTAGGGTATCTGATTTAGAGTTGGTTTTTTGATAGACATTTTTTTTCTGGTTGATTTCATTTGAGAGTGAGATTTATGGTCTTTTGATTACCATGAACTATGCAATTTGGCATCAACTTTTACTATGAAGTGGTTTATTTTTTTTGTTATTTTTTTGAGTTATAATATTCATTCATGAATCATATAGTGGCTTGTTGTTAGTTTTTATGTGTTTTGGATGGTTTATCATAAAAATGGAATACCCTCCCTCAAATGATATGGATTCCCTTAGCATTTAGGATGAGCGTTTTATGTCGTAGGGATTTCATGTAAGGCCAAATATCCCCTTATCACTTCCTATGACATTGATAAACTGTATAATGCTGCAAATAGTATAAATTTAAATTGGTCCTTTAGTTATAAATTGAATCAATATTGGTTGGTATGTATAAAGTTATGAGATAAAAGGTACTAGTTTTGTTGGTCTTAGAGATGAAAATATTATCATACTGTCTTTAGGTATGGTATCTAGGAGGTAATATCACCAAAACCTAAAATGTATAATAAAAAAATATATATCTAACCTTTACATGTTGACAATTAAGTTACCAGTGCATTTTGGGTATGTAATTGTGTTAAGAAACTTATTGGTGTATTTTCACCTCATCTTTATGGGCTTATCCAATGAGTGTTTCATTCAATGAATTATTAGTGAGGCTTCCCACTAGGGTTGCAATGTTCATTCAATGAATGATTATTTATTAATAAAGTGAAAAATATTTTTTTTTTCAAAAAAATTAATATTGTATGTTTTTATATATAATGGTTATCATATTGTAAAAAATGGTTTGTAATGATGATAATTTATGGATTTTAGAAATTGTTGTTTTTTATATGTGTTCTTGTTGTAAATTTATATTACTAAGCATTGTGATTGATACAAAATATATTTTTTCATGGTTATAGAAAATGGAAGAAGGTGTAGGTTGTATAAATCCACTAAAACTAGATACTAAGAATGTGGTCACACATAATCCATAGGTGATCCAACAATTGGTATAATATAACATAAAATTATTTTCAATCCCTATATTTGTTTTCTTCGTATAATGATCATTGACAAGTGGATTATTTAGTTATGTTATAGAAGACATACTCAACCAAAATTTAGGGGGATTCTGAATTTAAAAAAGCTGATGTATGGTAGAATTGGATGCATTGAATTATTGTTTTCCATGGGACACTTGTAGAATCTGATTTGATTTTGGGATCATATATTCTGGATCATATCCATTTTCATGTAGGTATGATGTTTTTTTTGAAACTTGAAACTCGTCATAGGTAAAGTCTGTATTGATCCTTAATATGTACATATTGTTCTATAACTATTAAATGGAAGAATTTTTTTGGGATTAATTTTTTAATGGATGGGTATCTATGACTATATGTTTGGTATCGATTGGTCGAAAAAGTTTAAGTATCACATTGAGTGTTATGCTAAAAGAGATACATTCACAACTCTAGAGGGAACCAAGCATCTCTTTGGCTTGTTTAGGGATTTAAATTCTAGTAGAGCATGAATTGTTTCATTCATGGTAGAAACTATCTAATAAAATATTTTAGAATTGAAATTGGTATATAATAATGAGAATGGGTGTAAATGTCTTACAAACATCATGCATGCATTTCATGATGTGATTCCAAAACATTTATCTGCATTGCAACTAAATAAATAATTGGAATTTATGATTGATTTTCTACTAGGGACCAACCCTATTTCCCATCCATCATATCAGATGTAAAAAATAATTGAAATTATTGAATGTTTCGTTTTAAGAGAAATAATCTAAAGGGATAACATCAATGTGCACACATTCATGGGAACCATTGGTATTTTTTTAAAAAAAGAGTGGAAAAAACTCATTGATTTATTTGGGATTATCAGAAGCATAATCACATAATTATAAAGAAGTAGTATCCTCTTACTAGAACCTATGACCTATTTGATAAATTGAAGGTATCCTAGGGGTTATATTAAAAAAAATTACACTTATGATATAACAAACTGAGTTTTCAAATGGTGGTTATTCTAAATGTTGAATTCATTGGAAGATATGTCCATTATGAGTATGTCATTAGGCCTTTTGGTCTAACAAATTCCCCATAAGTGTAAATGAAACTAATGAATTGGATATTATAGAGGTACATGGATTATTTTATGGAGGGTTTTGTTGAATAAATATTTTTGGATTGTAGGAAAAAAATTGTTCATGACAGAAAACTATTTATAATTTTAGGTATCATCCAGTAAAATAGACTTTATAAGAAGTTATCAATACATGAAATCCTAAAATAATATGTATGTCTACCTGGCCATGTCATTTTTGAAAAATTATTCACAATATATACAGAAAATATATAATTTATTATCTCCTTCAAACCACTGAAGAACGTATTTGAGATATGTAGTTTATTTGGCTTATACTGATACTATAGAAGTCATGTGTTTTATTTTTCACATATAGATTATCCAATTATAGCATTGAAGTAGACGTTAATTTTCTTTAAAACAGAATGATGAATTCCAACATTTATTTCAAGAATATAAGGATATAATTACATCAACACCCATACTCAAATTTTGATCATCTACAGAGGGATATGTATCATAATGTTATAAAATTGGGATATGTATTTGGATGACTTCTTATGCATGAAGATCATTTTGTTTTTTATGGACCACTCTTATTATAGTTTTATGAGATAAACATTTAAAAACATAATTTATAATTGTAAATTTTAGTCCACTACATAATGATGTGGAATCATAATATTTTTTGTTATAAATTTTTAGTGTATAAGGATAATTAGAGTTCAAACACCAATTTATAACAAATGGATGTGAATTTATTGGAAAGAATATATATAGAGTATCTATAGATTTTTGAAATTTACCAGTTATATACATCGAGGGAATGAATTATACATCATTTTACTTGAATAATAATTCATATTAGTATTTTGAATTATAGGATTTAGATCAATAAAAACTTGCGTCAATTATAGATAATATACATCTGGACAATATAGATCTATGTAATGTTTTATTTTTCGTTACAGATTTTATAATTCCATATTTGGTTGAGTAGGTTATGAATATTTAGAAATTTGATATTAAATGTGTTTCTATTGGTTCAAAATACAATAATTGGATAATGTTGAGTGATAGTAGTTGGATACGAATTCATTTTTTCTATTTAGATATCGGATGGTCATACCTTTTAATTTTTAGGTACAAAATATTAGTTCTTACAATTAATTCATATGGGTTTTCAATGAAATGATACAAATTATTTATGAACTTATTAAATCTCAATTTTGGTTATTGTAAATGAAAAAGAAGTTAGTATAGTTTGTTTCTAGATTATTCAATTTTCTGCAGTTCAAGGTAGATCACAGGTGACGAGATATTATTTCACACTCGATACCAATTCTAGTATGAAAATGGGAGTCTATATCTATTTATTTTTATGAATGTTCTAATAATAAATGGTCAAAAACAAGATTTTATTTGTTTGATCAGGTATTGAATCACAAATCGGGACCATTTCATCCCTATTTGCGAATCCAATATGATGTAGGATCTATTCAAGCGTTACATTCAAGAATTGGTAAAGACACACAAGTTTCTAATTTTGATTTTATTTGACTAACATCCCAAATTAACATATAATTTGTTGAAATCCTTATAGCTAGACCTTGGAGAACATTTGACTATGTGTTTTCTATATCATCCTCAAATTGATGGATAATCTAAAAGAAGAATTCAATTATTGATGGAAGTATATGAAACTTGTGTAAGGTGTTTTTTTGGCTTATGGGAAGATCAATTTCCATTACTGGAGTTCTAAAACAATAAAAATTATCGAGCCTAAATATATAAGGATCATTTTAAATCATTGTATATGTGTCCTTATTTTTCAACACTTTATTAATTGGAAATGTGTCCGATATCACTGATTGGACCAATTATAATGAATGAGACAGTAGAGAAGATTTATTTGATCAGAAATAAAATTAACATGGAACAAAGTTATCAAAAATCACAAGCGGGTCATTTATCGGTGGCCATTATCATTTTGTGGTGAGTGATAATGTGTTATTGAGAATCTATATATGTATTGGGAGTCAGTGTTTTTATGATGAGGGAATTATTTGACCTCAAAATTAATTAATATACAATATTCGTGAATGAGTTTTGAGGTGTAATATATGTTGGACTTTTTTCCATGGTTCAGTTTAGTTCCCAACATGTTTCTTGTGTCTTAGTTAATGAATTACCAGCATGATTCTGATCTTGTAATTCAATTGGATAATGTTAACCTATCGATAGATACTATTTTGATTTACGTATAGATATAGATTTTTGATAGAAAAATGAATATACTATGTTGTAAATTTTTTTTGTCTTGTTCAGGTTTTATAGAAACATTGTCATATTCAAGAGAATTGTGGGAGCATGAAAAGTTATTTTTAGAGGAACTTATAAAAATCTTCATGAAAACTCTAGTTTTCTACTTTATGAATAAATAATTTCTATTTGTGTGGAGAATAAAGTACCCAATTTTTATGTAAAACCATTTTTCTCATTTATTTTGAGTACATATAATGTTTGGGGTTGATATTCAGGATGTAACTCCCCGACCCCAGTTACCCAAAGTCGGTACATTATTACATAACATTGGCATGATAAAAAAATATCAAGTCATGAAAGACCAATTAGTTTAGTAGCCATGGACACACTAGATACATTCATAAGTCTTACTTTATATAATAAAGTGAAATAATACAAAAAAATCTTCTCTTCATATTCCCTCATAATATCCCTGTATGTCATTCATAAAATAATTCTTCACATCCTTGGAAAAATTAAAAATTTAAAGGGGTGAGATCAGATGATCAGTAAGGATAACAATATTGTGGAAACTTTCATAAATAAACATAAACATTGAAGGAAATTCATAACTAAAACAAAAGCCTTTTAAACTAGAACTTCAGCATCACCTGGAAAAAATAAATTGAAATAATTCCATTTACATATTCACATGGATATTCTACTAGTCGAATAATCAAATGCAATATCAATATCCACTTTTATAACGATGGAATGCATAATTCCAGAAAATCCTAACCACATAGTCAAGGCCTCGTGCGCAGAATAAAAATAAGATTTTTTCAAGGCCTTGTGCCAAGACACTAGTTTGTCTCATTAGACCTACCGATGCATCGAGGAGCTATAGAGGGCTCCACCCGTCACTTACTAAGTCCAATTCATTACTCATGTGAACAGGTTTAAACATAACATAATCATTCCAATTATAACTAGCATACAAAATGTCAATACATTCTACATGTACTATGAATGGTATAAAAACAACACTTCCATAGTCAAATATATCACAAAACCTTCAATACAATATGGAAGTTTTGTATCATAAAAAATCAACTTCAAATAAGCTTAAAATCCATCAAAGGATGTTGACATATATAAAATCAAACTATTTGAGAGAAATATCTCTTTTTTTAAATCATTTTAAAGTCACACATTTATTAAGGAAGTAATTTAACAGTTATTTTTGAATCAAAGTGTCCCATAACACATTGAAACGTTTGAAAACAAATATCATTTCAAATCATTAATGTATATATAAATAAATACATAAAATCATTTTGAAAACATTGACATTAATTAAAAATATTTGGAAAGATAAATCTATAAAACATTTAAAATTATGATCTTGATAAAGAGTACCTTTCAAAAATTCTTAAAATATTCATTTCGAAATCATTTAAATGTCACATAATTATAAAATAAAACATTTACATTAATAATATGCTTATAATATTTTAAGGTAATCTTCTAAAAGTTTATAACGGTATAAAATAGAACCACCCTCCGTATAAGTTAAAAAAAAGACATTCTTACCTTAATTTGTCGAAAACGATAAAAAGGTCCTTGTTTGGAAAATGACTTAACGATTCCTTTATAAACTTCGTATAAAAATTCAAACAAGGTTAAAAATTACATTAATCTATATTCTGTAATATATTAATATTGTTTTGAAATGCATATTTAAGAAACATGGATGTGGATGATAAAGAGGTACCAGTATAAAATTATGTATAAACAACCTCAGATAATGAAGAGATTGTGAAATAAACCCTTCACATCTACTTTTACATGGTTGAGATTAGGTAATCCTCCTGTATAATGTTTAAATAATTGTTATTAAATTATACAAAAATAATATACATTAATATGATATCATATATGATCTTTTAACATTGCTTTGTTAGTAATGTCTTAGTATTATCGTCGTTTTGGGTGTTAACTTACTTGTTTTATTTTATATGTTTTGTTACATAAGTCTATTTTTTTATGGATAGGTTTTATCTTATTCATATAAATAATGATATTAAGTCCTTAAAATTTTTTTTAATCATCAAATGAGAATTAGACTTGCATGGATACGATGGGGAATGAATCTCATCGCGTTTGTGGAGACGGTAGTCCGTACGTACGCACGAGATACAATATCATTATTTTGAAATTAAAATAATATATAATTGAATTTTATATCATATATATAGAATTATCATCAAGTTATATTCATTTTTTAAATCAATTACACATCATTAGCACACCCATCCAAATAATAATTTTTGATTAACAATTACACCACGACGTGGAGACGGTAAGTCGTACGTATGATCGTATAGTGACATGTCATTCAAAGGATGGATATAATAATGAATGTGGTTGTACCATATTTATAATAAAATCATATTATATTGATGATACTGGAATTATTATTTTAGAATGGAAATAACAAGGAGAGAAGAATTTGAAGACGAATGGAACATGAATCAAGGTGGTAAAAACGTTACATATTCTTCGGGTTCTTCCTTTTGATTTGATCAAAAGGGATTCTTAAATTGGATTTAGGACTAAAGGAAGGAATCTAGGATTAAGTGAGGATAGTTGAGATGGTATTTGGGCAGAGTTTGGCCAAACCAAAAGGCTTTGAAGGTATGAAGTGTTGGTTATAAGTGGTGTCCTTTTATAAGGGGGAGGAGGGGCTCTTTAGAAAAAACATAATGTATTAATTTATAATAAATTAATATTCGGTTTCTAATGAATCCAAAGTCTATTATTAAAAGTATAAGGTCGGTATGGGTATATTTCCTTTCATCCAATAGATTTTAGACAGGTTTGGGTCATTATATTAACCTTATCTTTTAGTTTTAACTCTTAGCTAATTAGTTTGACATTTACCACGTCACGTTGTATTTTTATATATATAGTTAATAAACATACTATATACATCCATGAAACCCCCATGTGGTCCATTACTGATACACCTAGAATGATATAAGACTTTGTTTTGTGCCTCAGATTTTAAGGATTAGAATATCAATTAATAATATAATATTTGTTTTAAAAACTCATTTATGTCAATTTTGAAACTATTAAATAATTTATTTTTGTTAAAGTCATAAAAAATTTATTAATTCGAACCAAATTTATTTAATCAATAATAACATATCATATTAACCAATAAAATTCGTTAATGTCATCAAAACTTTCAAATTATATGTATTTTAACATTTATAATACCAATTGATTTATTCGTTAATTAATAAGGAAAATACTGCATCAATATTGTGTCATAAATAAATTTAATTATTCTATGTCCAAATTTGTTTAATGAAATATAATTATGTAGTATATCGTTGTATATTTATAATTAATATTTATTTTCGAATTTATAACATATACAACCCTATGTAAAAATTGTTTTTCTAAAAGATATATGCTTATGTCATTTCTGTATTTACTTTAACTTAATTAATATAAAGTTTTCTTATCACCTAAAAGTGGATCCATGGGGTCCCAAAATCGACCAAAAGATGACCATGGTCGGACATGTATTAACCAATATGTTTAGGACACAGTTTAGGGTAAATTAATATTATTATAATATTATTTTCTTACCCTTATTCACCAGATTTTCCCTTTAACCATGGTAAATAAAATATTTACCGAAGTAATTATTCAAAATGTCTAAAAATAAAAGTTACCTATTTAAATAATCTAAACCTGCTGATTCCAAATAAAAAATCCATTTTTCAAAATTTAAAAACATAGATGTGGCAGAAATTAATTTAAAATTAATTTCCATTGTTAAAACAAAAAAATGTGTTTTGAAGAGATAATAACTATCAAAAGATTGCCACTTGTTTATGTCCGGTTTAAATGTGAAATTATATACAATGACCAAAATTTTATTAAATGGTAAAAATATATTCTAAATATTCTTTAAAACAACTCAAATTCATAATTTATCAGTATTAATTATTTTGATTAAAAAAGTTGTTTTTAATTAAAATTTAGTAATTTTCACTATTCATCAAAATATAAAAGTTATCCGAAAAGTACCAAAATTTCACCCTAGGCTAATTACGATATTTGGAATCCAAAAATGAAGTCAATTTTGAGTTTTAAAATTTATAAAATTTCAAAAAGTTGGTATTACTATTCATAACAGCTATTTTGATTGGTCACAGTGTGTTAGAATCTCGAAGTTGCGTACAATGCAAGCTATTGCATTATTCAACGGGAAACGTACCATGGAATCTTGGGGTGTTACATTCTCCCCTCCTTCAAACATTTTTCCTCGCTATTTGAATTTTTTTTTCGAAAATAAAAGCTTGAAAATAGAGAATACCATTGTGGAAAACCCATATCAGAAATAGGGTTAAACAAATATAACTTTAAAAGAAAGAAAGAGAAGTACAAAGATCACCCAAGATAGCCCATACTAGGATTATATAAAAACATGGATATAGAGGAGAAAAATATCATCAAGGTTTGATGGAGAGTTGTATAAAATAGGATTTGGAGAAAATAAACTACAAGAAAATCACAAACATTTGATTGGTTAAACGGTCTTTAAATCCCCAGTAGGAACGGTTAAGCGACAACGTTTTTTAATGTTACCATTCGTAATGATGAGGAATTTATTTATGAGATTTACTAAGAACGTAAGGAAATATACTAACTTGTCATGTATACTTTCATTCTATAATAAATTTTTACCACAAACCCATCTTTCACTCCAAAAGGTAATAGAACTCAAAAATATTCTATTTATCCTAACTGTATCTGCTTCCAAAAATAAATTTATAATTCATCTATCAAAACTTTTTTAAAAAATAAAACATAATTATACACTCCATGGAATTCATGTAGTCTAGTGGTAGGTGATAAACCCCAATTGTACTATGTTCATGTGTTCGATTCCCATAGCTTTATTCGACGCGATGGGTTGTCACACGGTCTGTGTGTTGTCCTTTCGATAAATATCCAAAAATAACATTTACAATAGTATCCAATGTAAAATATAATCCATTCCAACCATTATACATATCCCAAATACTTCTGTAAACCCTCAGTCCATATTTTATAAGAAATTTAAACATAATTTAGATACTTTTTACCCCGTAATATTATGTGAATACCTTCATCATGTATTCTTTCAAAACACTGAAACATCCAAAATTACCATAAAACACTATTGATTACATTCTTGGTCCCTCATTCCTTATAGAATACTGGATATACTTTATCCATCCAAAAATGTTGTAAACTCCAACTATAATGTAATATACAAATCTTTAATCAGTTTCAAGGTAGTCAAGAATATCCAATATAATTTACCCAAATCAACCATATCATTATCCAAAATCATTACCCCAATATTAAGACCATATTAAGGTTTATGATTCCATCAAACATGTAATTTCCAAAAAGTTTAACTTGCTGTAGAGTCACTTTTCTTAGTAACATGAAATATAAAATCCCCAATGAAATAGTAATACAGTACAATCATTATTTATTTAGAGTACATCATTGATAAAACACTTCAATAAAATAATTCCAAAATAACAACATAAGAACACTAGTCATTCCTCTTCATCTGTGGTAGTATCATAACTTGATTATTATCCAATAGCATCATTCGCGGCATTGTCTGATTATTGTGACATTGGTTCGCGTAGTATCCAAACTCATTGCAGATGAAACATTGTACATTTGAAAACTTTTTCTTACCCTTGAAATCATGTACTTGGTGTCATTTTTCTCCACACTTATAACATACTTCCATTCCCCTCGAGAATTTTCCAAGGTGATTCTTTCCACAGTTATCACATATGTGAAAATCCTTCTTTACATTATTCCCTTTATCTCTCATTCTCTCTACCATCCTTTCCTTATCTGGCTTCCCTTCAAATCCATAAGACTCTAAGAATTCTGTAATTATCTTATCAACACATGATACTGTTTCTTCATATGATGATAATACGTGGGAGAATATTTCCCTTCTAAATTCTGTCTTAAGAACATGAAATATATGAACTTTCTTACTCTTTGGATCATGCATATTGTTGGAGTTCTCATTCCTTCTACTGGGCGCCATTTCTAAACAATGGCAAACACTATATTAGATTATGAATAGAAATACATAATCCCAAACATGTACAACACTTAACATAAATTAAACAATTTATTGATATAATCAATAATCATAAAAATGTTTTCTTTGAGGAATTATATACTCTTAAACCCTTCATAATGGTTTGTAAAGAAAATGAAAATTATCCTAATCATATACCCCGGGAGTGTCGTAACCAAAAGTGCATCAAGGCCCGTTTTCGTGCACCAGTTCCCGTTCGAGTCTATCTCTAAGCAGTGTTTTTGGATTTTACCCCTAGGTATATCTGTTCCAGAGCCGCCTCTACCTTCTCATATCTAGATAGTGATGTATTTCTCAGAAAACTCACAAAATCTCTAAAATACCAAAAATATAGGATGTTCTTCTATACTAATCCTTAATATGTAACTTAGGGCTACATTCTCTAATCAGATTTTATCTAAATCATGATTCCAAGGTTTGTACTAAACTTCCTATGATACCAACTATAACTCCCCGACCCAAGTTACCCAGAGTCGGTGCATTATTACATAACATTTCCATTATAACAAAAGATCATGTCTCGAATGACCGATTAGTTTAGTAGCCTTAGAAACACTAGATACATTCATAAGTCTTAATTTACATAATAAAGATAAAAACTACAACAAAATCATGACTTCATATTCCCTAATACTATGCATGCAATTCATTCATAAAATACTTCTTAACATCCTGGAAAAAATAAAACATTGAAAGGGGTGAGCTCATATTCTTAGTAAGGATAACAATATAGGAGAAACTTCCCTAAATAAACATAATCATTTAAGGATGTGAATAACTAAAACAAAATCTTTTTAAACTTAAACATCAGCATAAAATAGAAAAAATAAACATAATTAATGGCATTTACTTATTCACATGGATATTCTACTAGTCGAATAATCACATTAAATTTAAATAACCACTTTTATAATGATGGAATGCATAATTCCAGACTATCATAACCACATAGTCAAGGCCTCGTGCCAAGACTACAAATAAGATTTTTTCAAGGCCTTGTGCCAAGGCACTAGTTTGTCTCATGATACCTACTGATGCATCGGGGAGCTATAGTGGGCTCCACCCATAACTTAATAAGTCCAATACATTCCTCATATGAACAGGTTTAAACATAACATAAACATTCGTATTAAAACTAGCATACGAAATGTCAATACATTCTCCATAAACCATGAATGGTATAAAAATAACACATCCAAAGTCAAACATATCACAAAACCTTCAATACAATCTGGTAGTTTTGTATCATAATAAATAAACTTCAAATAATCTTAAAATCCATCAATGGATGTTGACATAGATGAAATCAAAACTATTTGAGAGAAATATATTTTTTTAAATCATTTAAAAGTCACACATTTATTATGGAAGTAATTTATCAATGATTTTTGAATCAAAGTGTCCCATAACACTTTGAAGATTTTGAAAAGAAATATCATTTCAAAAAATTCATGTCCATATAAATAAATATATAAAATTATTTTGAAAACATGGACATTAATTAAAATAATTTTGAAAGATAAATCATTAAAAAATTTAAAATTCTGATCTTGATAAAGAGTACCTTTCAGAAATTATTAAAATATTCATTTCAAAATCATTTAAAAGTCACATAATTATAAAATAAAACCTTTACATTCAAAATATTCTTATAAGCTTGTAAGAGTATCTTTGACGAGTTTATAACTGTAGAAAATAGTTGCACCCTCCGTATAAGTTATAAAAAAGACATTCTTACCTTAATTTGTCAAAAAGGATAAAAAGGTCCTTGTTTGGAAAATGCCGTAAAGATTCCTTTATAAACTTCTTATAAAATGTCAAATAAGGGTAAAAATGACTTTAACCTATATTATGTAAAATACTATGAATGTTATGAAATACATTTTTAAAAAACATGGATGTGGATGATAAAGAGGTCTCAAAAGATTATTACGTATAAACAACCTCAGATAATGAAGAGATTGTGAAATAAACCCTTACCTTCTACTTTTCCTTGGTTGAGGGTAGGTTAACATCATTTATAATGGTTAAATAATTGTTATTAAATTATACATGAATCATATAAATTAATATTATATCATATATGATATTTTTACATTGCTTTGTTAGTAATGGCTTAGTATTATCGTCGTTTTGGGTGTTAACATACTCATTTTCTTTTATATTTTTTGTTACATATGTCATGTTTGTTATAGATAGGTTTTATCTAATTCATATACATAATGATATTAAGTCATTAAACATTATTTTTAATCATTAAATGAGAATTAGACTTTCATGGATAATATGGGGAATGAATCTCATCGCATTCGTGGAGACGGTAGTACGTACGTAAGCACGAGCGACAATATCTTTCTTTTGATATTAAAATAAAATATAATGTAATGGTATATTATTTATATAGAATTATTATCAAATTATATTTATTATTTGCATCAATTACACATCATTATCATACCCATCCAAATAATAATGTTTTGAATAACAATTACACCACGACGTGGAGAAGGTAACCCGTACGTACGCATGTATGGTGACATGTCAATCAAAGGATGGATAAAATAATTAATATGGTTGTACCATATTTATAATAACATCCCAGTATATAGAAGATATTGGAGTTATTATTTTATAATGTAAATAACAAGGAATTAAGAATTTGAAGAAGAATGGAACTTGGAAGAGGGTGGTGAAAACGTTACCTCTTCTTCAGGTTATTCCTTTTGATTTGATCCATAGAGATCCTTAAATTGGATTTCTGACTAAATTAAAGCCTCTAGGATTAAGGTAGGATAGTTGATATGGTATTTGGGAAGAGTTTGGATGAACCAAAAGGCTTTAAAAGTATTAGGAATTGGTTATAAGTGGTGTCCTTTTATAAGGGGGCGGAGGGGCTCTATAGGAAAAACGTAAAGTATTATTTTATAATAAATTAAAATTAGGTTTCTAGTGGCTCAAAAGTGTCTTATTAAAAGCATATGGTGGGATGGGTCTAATTAATTTCATCTAATATATTTTATACAGGGCTGGGTCATTATATTATCTTTATCTTCTAGTTTTAACTCTTAGTTAATTAATTTGACATTTACCATGTCAATTTGTATTTTTAAATTATATAGTAAATAAAAATACTATATACATCCAAGAGACCCCCAAGTGGTCCATTAATGATACACATAGAGTTATATATGTCTTTTGTCTAAGACTTTGAATTTTAGGAGTAGAATGTCAATTAATAATATAATATTTGTTTTAAGAACTCATTTATGTCAATTTTGAAACTATTCAATAATTGATATTTGTTAAATTCATAAAAACATTATTAATTCAAAAAAAATTCATTTAATAAATCCTAACATGTCATATTAACCAATAAAATTCTTGGATGTCATCAAAATTTTCAAATTATATTTATTTTAACATTTATAATACCAATTGTTTGATTCTTTCATTAATAAATAAAATAGTGCATCATTATTGTGTCATAAATAAATTAAATTATTCTATGTCTAAAAATTATTAATAAAATACCATTATGTAGGATATCATTTTATCTTTCTAATTAATATTTATAGTCCAAATTATATCATATAAAACCTTATGTAAAATTTGTTTCTCTAAAAGATATAGGCGTATGTCATTTTTGTATTTACTTTAACTTAATTAATATAAAGTGTCTTTATCACCTACAAGTGGCTCCATGGGGTCCCAAAATCGTCCCAAAGATGCCCATGGTCGGGAATGTATAAGCAAATAGGGTTAGGACACGTTTTAGGGTAAATTAATATTATTATAATATTATTTTCTTACCCTTATTTACCGGATATACCCTTTAACCATGGTAAATAAAATATTTACCGATGTAATTATTCAAAATGTATTAAAATAAAAGTTATGTATTTACAAAATTTGGACATCCTAATTTTATATATGAAATCCATTTTTCTAAATTCAAAACACTGATGTGGCAGAAATTAATTTAATATTAATTCATGTTGTTAAAATAGAAAAGCATGTTTTTAAGGGATAATAACTATCAAAAGATTGACACTTGTTTATATCCGGTTTAAATGTGAAATTATTTCCAATGAAAAACATTGTATTAAATAGTAAAAATATATTATAAATATACTTTAAAACCACTCAAATTCATAATTTATCACTATTAATTATTTTGATTAAAAAGTTGTTTTTAATTAAAATTTAGTAATTCTCACTATTCAATCAATATAAAAGTTATCTGAATAGTACCAAAATTTCACCCTGGGCTAATTTAAATATTCTGAATCCAAAAATGAAGTCCATTTTGAGTGATATAATTTATAAAATTTCAAAAAGTGGGAATTACTATTTATAACCGGTAATTTGATTGGTCATAGTGTGTTAGAATCTCGACGTTGCGTACAATGCAAGCTATTGCATTATTCAAAGGGAAACGTACCATGGAATCTTGGGGTGTTAAATTCTCCCCTCCTTCAGGAAATCGTGTCCTCACAATTTGAAAATGTTCTACGAAATAAAAGGTTGAAAATAGAGAATACCTTTGTGGAAAACCCATATCGGAAATAGGGTTTACAAAAATATAATTTTAAAAGAATGAAAGAGAAGTACAAAGGTCACCCGAGATATCCCATACTAGGATTATATGAAAACATGGATATGGAGAATAAAAATTTTCGCAAGGTTTGATGGAGAGTTGTAGAAAATAGGATTTGGTGAATGTTATCTACACGAAAATCACAAACTTCTAATTGGTTAAACAGTCTTTGATTCCCCAGAAGGAAAGGTTAAGAGACAACATTTTTTTCTATTACCTTTCATAAAGATGAGAAATTTATTTATGATATTTACTATTAACGTAAGGAAATATACTTACTTTTCATGTATAATTTCATTCTATAATAAATTTTTACCACAAACCCATCTTTCACTCCAAAAGGTAATAGAACTCAAAAATATTCTATTTATCCTAACTGTATCCGGTTCTGATAAAAAATTTATAATTCATCTATCAGAACTTTTTAAAAAAAGAAAACATAATTATACACTCCAGGGACTTCACGTAGTCTAGTGTTAGGAGATAAATCCCAATTTCACTATGTTCGTGTGTTTGATTCCCGCAGATTTGTCTGACGCGACGGGTTGTCACACGGTATGTGTGTTGTCCTTTTTATAAATATTCAAAAATAACTTTAATGATAGTATCTAATGTAAAATATAATCCATTCCAACCTCTATACATATCCAAAATACTTCTGTAAACCCTTAGTCAAAAATTTATATGAAATGTAAACATAATGTAGATCCTTTTTACCCCGTAGTAGCATGTGAATACCTTCATCATATATTCTTTTAAAACACTGAAACATCCTGAATTACCATAAATCCTTATTGATTAAATTTGGGATACCTCATTATTTATAGAATACCGGATATACATTATCCATCTAAAAATGTTGTAAACTCCAATAATGATGGAACATAAAAATCATTAATCAGTTTCAAGGTAGTCAAGAATATCCAATATAATTTACCTAAATCAACCACATCATCTTCCAAAATTAGTACCTCAATATTAGGACCATATTTAGGTTTATCATTCCTTCAACCAAGTAATTTCGAAATTTTAACTTTCTATATAGTCACTTTTCTTAGTACCATAAAATATCAAATCCTCAATGAAATAGTACTCCAATACAATCCTTATTTATTTCCAGTACATCATTGATAAAACACTTCAATAAAATAATTCCAAAATAAAAACATAAGAACACTAGTCATTCTTCTTCATCTGTGGTAGTATCACAACTTGATTATTATCCAATAGCATCAATTGAGTAGTAGTCTGATTACTGGGAAATTGGTTTTCCTAGTATCCAAACTACTTGCAGATGAAACACTGTACATTTGAAACCTTTTTCTTACCGTTGCAGTCATGTACTTGGTGTCATTTTTCTCCACACTTATAACATACTCCAATTCCCATCAAGAATTTTCCAAGGTGATTATTTCCACAATTATCACATATAGGAAAATCCTTCTTAACTTCTTCCATTTATCTTCCATTCTCTCTACCATCCTTTTTTCTCTGGATTCCCTTAATAGCCATAAGACTCCGAGAATTCTTTACTTATCATATCAACTCATGATACTATTTCTTCATATGATGATAATATGTGGGAGACTATTTCCCTTCTAAATTCTTGATTAAGACCATGAAATATATGATCTTTCTTACTCTTTGGATCATGCATATTGTTGGAGTTCTCATTGCTTCTACCAGGCGCCATTTCTAAACAATGGAATACGCTATATTAGTTTCTGAAAAGAAATACCTAATCCCAAACATGTAAAACACGTAACATAAATTGAAATGTTTATGGATTTAATACATAATCATTAAAATGTATTCTTTGAAAAAATAGATACTCATAAACCCTTCATAATAGTTTGTAAAGAAAATGAGAATTATCCTAAGCATATCCCCCAGGAGTGTCATAACCAAGAGTGAAGCAAGGCCTGTTGTCGTGAACCAGTTGTCGTTCGAGTCTAGCTCTAAACGGGGTTTTTGGGTTTTACACCTAGGTTCATCTGTGCCAGAGCCGCCTCTACCTGCTCATATCTAGACAGGGATGTATTACTCAGAAAACTCACAAAATCTCTACAATATCAAAATTCTAAGAAGTTCTTCTATACTAATCCTCAATGACTTTTTTAGGGCTATGTGCTCTAATCAGAGTTTATAAAAATCTAGATTACAGGGTTTGTACTAAACTTACTCTGATATCAAATGTAACACCCCAACCCCAGTTACATAGAGTTGGTGCATTATTACATAACATTGGCATGATCACAAAATATAAGGTCTCGGATGACCGATTAGTTTAGTATCCTTGGAAACACTAGATACATTCATAAGTCTAACTTTACATAATAAAGTGAAAAACTACAACAAAATACTGACTTTATATTCTCTCATACTATCCCTGCTGGTCATTCATAAAATAATTCTTCACAACCTGGGAAAAATAAAACATTGAAAGGGGTGAGCTCAGATTCTTAGTAAGGATAACAATATAGCGTAAAGTTTCTTAAATAAACATTAACATTTAAGGGTATTCATAACTAAAACAAAAGCCTTTTAATCATGAACTTTAGTATAAACTAGCAAAAATAAACTGAAATAATGTCATTTACTTATTCACATTGATAATTTACTAATCTAATAATCACATTAAATATCAATAACCACATTCATAATGATGGAATGCATAATTCCAGAATATCATAACCACATAGTCAAGGCCTCGTGCCAAGACTACATATAAGATTTTGTCAAGGCCTTATGCCAAGACACTAGTGTGTCTCATGAGACCTTCTAATGAATCGTGGAGATATAGCGGGCTCCACCCATCACTTACTAAGTCCAATGCATTCCTCATATGAACAGGTTTAAACATAACATATACGTTCGTATTAAAACTAGCATATTAAATGTCAATACATTCTCCATAAACCATGAATGTTATAAAATTAACACATCCACAGTCAAACATGTCACAAAACCTTCAATACAATATGGAAGTTTTGTATCATAATAAATCATCTTCAAATAAGCTTAAATTACATCAATGTATGTTGAAATAGATGAAATCAAAACTATTTTAGAGAAATATCTCTTTTTTTAAATCATATAAAATTCACACATTTATTAAGGAAGTAATTTAAAAGAGATTTTTGAATCAAAGTGTCCCATAACACATTAAAACTTTTGAAAAGAAATATCATTTCAAAACATTAATTTCCATATAAATAAATCCTTAAAATAATTTTGAAAACATGGACATTAATTAAAAATATTTATAAAGATAAATCTTTAAAATATTTAAAATTCTGATCTTGATAAAGAGTACCATTCACAAATTCTTAAAATATTTATTTTAGAATAATTTAAAACTCACATAATTATAAAATAAAATATTTACATTCAAAATATTAATATAAGATTGTAAGGTAAGAATTGACGAGTTTATAATGGTATAAAATAGCCGCACCCTCCATATAAGTTAAAAAAAGACATTCTTACCTTAATTTGTCAAAAATGTTAAAAAGGTCCTTGTTTGGGAAATGATGTAAAGGTTCATTTATAAACATCTTATAAAAATTCAAACAAGGGTATTAATGACTTTAATCTATATTCTGTAAAATATAAAAATGTTTTCAAATACATTTTTAAGAAACATGGATGCGGATGATAAAGAGGTCCTAGTAGATAATTACGTATAAACAACCTCAAATAATGAAGAGATTTTGAAATAAACCCTTAAATTGTACATTTCCTTGGTTAAGGGTAGGTTAACCTCCTATATAAATGTGAAATAATTGTTATTAAATTATAAAAGAATCATATACATTAATATGATATCATATATGATCATTTAGCATTACATTGTTAATAATGTCTTAGTATTATCATCATTTCAGGTGTAAACTTAATCATTTTCTTTTATATGTTTTGTTACGTAAGCCATGTTTGTTATAGATAGGTTGTATATTATTCATATTAAGAATGATATAAATTTATTAAACATTATTTTTAATAATCAAATGATATTTAGACTTGCATGGATACGATGGGGAATGAAGCTCATCGCGTTCGTGGAGACGGTAGTCCGTACGTACGCACGAGCGACAATATCATTATTTTGATATAAAAATAATATATAATTGGATGGTATATCATATATAAAGAATTATTATCAATTTATATTTATTATTTACATCAATTAAATATCACTATCATACCCATCCAAATAATAATGTTTTGAGTAACAATTACACCACGACGTGGAGACGGTAATCCGTATGTACGCAAGTATGGTGACATGTCATTTCAAAAATGGATAGAGTACTGAATATGGTTGTAACATATTTATAATAACATCACTGTATATATAATATACTGGAGTTATTATTTTATAATGGAATTAACAAGGATAAAAGAATTGGAAGAAGAATGGAACTTGAAAGAAGGTGGTGAAAACGTTACCTCTTCTCCAGGTTCTTCATTTTGATTTGATCAAAAGGGATCTTTAAATTTTCTTTATGAATAAAGTAAGGCTTCTATGATTAAGGTAGGATAGTTGGGAGGGTATTTGGGCAGATTTTGGCCGAACCAAAAGGCTTTTAAGGTATTAATATTTGGTTATAAGTGGCGTCCCTTTATAAGGAGGAGAAGGGGCTCTTTAGAAAAAACCTAAAGTATTAATTTATAATAAATTCATATTCAGTTTCTAATGGATAAAAAGTTAATTATTCATGGTTAAACGTGGTTTTGGGTATAAATACATTCAACAAATATATTTTAGAGAGGTTTGGGTTATTATATTAACCTTATCTTTTAGTTATAACTCTTAGTTAATTTGTTTGACATTTACCATGTCACTTTTTATTTTTATATTATATAGTTAATAAACATACTATATACATATAAGAGACCCCCAAGTGGTCCATTAATGATACACCTATTATGATATAAGTACATTGGCCGAACCTTAGATTTTTAGGAATATAATGTCAATTAATAATATAATATGTTTTTAAAAAACTCATTTATGTCAATTTTGACACTATTCAATAATTGATTTTTGTTAAACTCATAACAACTTTATTATTTAGAAAAAAATTAATTTAATCAGTATTAAAATGTAATTTTAACTAATAAAATTCGTGTATGTCATCCAAACTTTCAAATTATATTTATTTTAACATTTATAATACCAATTGTTCGATTCATTAATTAATAAGGAAAATAATGCATCATTATTGTGTCATAAATAAATTTAATTATTCAATGTCTAAAAATTATAAATGAAATACCATTATGTATTAAATAGTTTTATATTTCTAATAAATATTTACAGTTGAAAAGATAACATATATAACCCTATGTAAATATTTTTTTTCTAAAAGATATATGCTTATGTAATTTTTCAATTTACTTTAACTTAATTAATATAAAGTGTCCTTATCATCTACAAGTGGCTCCATGAGGTCCCAAAATCGACCCAAAGATGCCCATGGTCGGAAATGTATCAACCAATAGGGTTATAAATTGTTTTAGGGTAAATTAATATTATTATAATGTTATTTTTTTACCCTTATTTACCGGATTTACCCTTTAACCATGGTAAATAAAATATTTACCAAAGTAATTATTCAAAATATCTAAAAATAAAAGTTAGCTATTTACACAATGTGGAACTCCTGATTCAAAATATTTAATCCATTTTTCTAAATTCAAAACACATATGTGGATGAAATTAATTTAAAATTAATTCCCGTTGTTAAAACAATAAAGCGTGTTTTTAAGAGATAATAACTATCAAAAGATTGACACTTGTTTATGTCTGGTTTAAATGTGAAATTATGTAAAATGAACAAAATTTAATTAAATGGTAAAAATATATTCTAAATATACTTTAAAACCACTCAAATTCATAATTTATCACTATTAATTATTTTGATTAAAAAAGTTGTTTTAAATAAAATTTAGTAATTTTCACTATTCATCAAAATATAAATGTTATCCGAAAAGTACCAAAATTTCACCCTAGGATAATTTCAATATTATGAATCCAAAAATGAAGTCCATTTTGAGTGAAAAAATTTATAAAAGTTCAAAAAGTGGGTATTACTATTCCTAACGGCTATTTTGCTTGATCATGGTGTGTTAGAATCTCGAACTTGTGTACAATGCAATCTATTGAATTATTCAAAGTGAAACATACTATGTAATAATGGGGTGTTACACGGGAGGTAATTAGAGGGTTTTGGAAATTTTTATGGATTTTTAGAAGGTTCGTGGTTATTTAATTGTTTAAAGAAATTGTCCCCCACCTTTAGGAAATTGTGAATGGTTGAAATATGTTAAATGTATAGGAATATGATTATAGAATGTATTGGTAGAACCATGTGAGATCCTTAAGAAAAAAGACAATATTTAAATTGTGTGAAAATAAATTTTGTGGCACGGTTTGTCTAACAATTTTTGGGGATCAATTAAGATAGTAACACCACAGTATTGGCACATGGTTTACCAAACTATATGACCTGACCATGAATCATATAGTTTCACACATTAATTTTTGGTTCTAATATTAATTAAGTCTCAAGAAACATTATATTTTCATAATATCATTATAGCATAAATTCTATTTAATTTCTCGAATTGAGGGATGATCCCCTTCAATAAAGGAGTGATTATTAGGTGAATCAATGTGTGTTGTAGGTATGAATTAATTTATAAGTACTTATTATTTATTATTAATTCTAGTTAAATTATTATCATCCATCATGGAACCATTGATCTAATCAACTGGTGATATATTTAATGTTTCGGCCCTAGTAGACTAGAGTTGGTGCATTATTTTATTATATTCGCATATGCACAAAAAATATGTATCCTAAATGACCAAGTAGTTTAGTGTATTTTGTAAAAACATACCTATATATTATCAAAATTAAGTCATAAAAGGTAATACGACACAAATTTATTCTATTAGATACATCCATGGATTCTAGATTATACATGAAAGTGACTCTTAAATAACTTCTTCATATCCGAGAAAAATATATCATATGAAAGGGGTGAGCTCAAACACTCAATAATAGTATGAAATATAGAATAATCGAGCATAAACATAATCACTAGGCATGGTGAATAAATGAAAACTTACGCTTTTCAAAAAATTAAATGTTAACACATTATGGCGGGAATATGATCTTAGTAAATAATTCAATAAAAAATAGAAACATTGATTTTCTAGTAGTTGAATAAATAGATGACCATTAAATTACTAGAATCATAAAGAGGGAAGTACATATTCTAGATAGTCTAAAACATATTGCCAAATCCTCGTCCGTGGCGTCTAAAATGATTAATGCCTCGGCCAAAATGATATCTCAAATTGCTCAAGGCCTTGACCCAGTACACCTCTATTTGTCTCATGAGACCTAAATAGGCATAGATGGTTTATGTCTGGCCCCACCCATCACATAATAATTCCAGTACATTCCTCTTAATAGAAGGGATAACCATAAACAACATATACATTCTTATTGAAGGTGACACATTAAATGTAAATGACTTTCCCCGGACATTAGTCGTAAATAATACCCATTAAGAGTAAATTGGTGAATGGTTTTAGGATTGATCATCCAAAATAAATTGAGTCATAAAATATCCAATTAAATATTTTATATTATATCATAAAATATTAATCCAAACTGTACATAATAATCAACAAATGTGTTGAAACAAATGAAAACACTCTTATAAAATCATTGAGTAATTCTGGAGAAAAATAATATTTTATTCTGAAAAGAAGAGTTATTTTTGGAAACGTATTTATATGAAACCATAAATGAATAATATAGTATTTTAATGCTAAATTGTGTTATTTTACAAAGATAATTGTTTCTAAAAACATATTACAGAGTGCCCTTGGAAATATGGAAGAATTCGAAAAATTCCTTTGAATCGGGCTTGTATTTTGGAAATAATTTTGAATGTCCCTTTTAAAAAATATAACTATACATAAAATAAGGAAGTATTATGGTTTGTAAAAAAATTTAGAACACTCACACATATGTTATTATCTATAAATAATAATACATAAAAATTTATTTTAGGTTATTAGAGAATTAATGTAACCCGAATGAAAATGGAGGTTCGTGTGGAAAACCTTTACCTTCAGTCTGAATGTGTTCCTATATTGAACATAAGATCCTTGAATATGAAATTAGAATTGTTATTATCATCTTTAAAAACCAATTAGACATTTATTTAGTTTCTCATAATTATGTTTAGTTTATTTATTTCCTTATAGATAAGTTGTTACATCGGATACTATCATTTTTGAGTGTTTGTTTTCATGATTTTCATAATTTGTTCACTTGTTTAAAATTAATGGAGTTAATGTGGAATGAATTAAAATCTACTAAATTAAAATTACATATTATTTATGAACATAAATTTTTTTAATGGTTATTTATATCATTTTTTAGATGGAAATAGGATGAATCATTTCATGAAATATTAATGACATTCACTTATATTATTTTTTTGGTATTTTGATTATCAAGAACTAGTTGTGTCATATGATTTAATAATATTCATGCATTCTAGTTTTGGAATATTCAATTGATTATAATACCTATATTATAGTCTGGTTCAACAATAAAAATGGGTGCATGACCAGTAATGACTGAGAAATTGAAGAATGAAACGTCATTGTCTATGAAGGTTATAAATTCGAACCTCATGGAAGTTTATTTAATTTATCAAATAAAAGAGAGATAGTAAGGATAATGATGATTTTTTATCCGTTAACATGATATAACTCATGTATATAGATGATAATAAATTTATAATGGTCATTTGTATAGAGGAGGTGTGGATAAGAAAACAAAAGAATATATTTTGAAATGAATCTAAATGAAAAAGAAGTGTCATTTACCTCTTGAAATATCATCCATGTGAACCACCTTAATGGAAGGGGTTTTATTCTTTTGGAAATAAAAAGAGCTTATTGGACTTCGGGTGTGACTAGGGAAGTGTATTAGGGAAGAACGTTGAGGTGATTCAAGGCATTGTGGTGTGATGAAAATAAGAGTGAGGGGGGTTATAGTTGATGAGATGAGTGGATTTTGAATATTTAACTCATTACATTATTATTTCTTTCAAGAAAACCAATAGGTTTGTTTCATGTGACCCCTAATAGTAATTTATTATTGTGAGTTTTATCCAAGTTTATTTTCATTACTCATGATGTCATAAATATTTTATATAATTGATTATATGTGTATATGGTATTTTACCGTATTTCACTATTCTTCAAAAATTAAAAAAATTAAGAAAAATCCAAAAAATTCATCCCAAACATTTATCAATGGGTAGAACAAAAAAATTTACTCATTTTTTCAAAAAACGTATCCAAAATATTAGTAACATAATTTTTGAATAAAATCATAGTTATTTCGAAAAATAACAATTATAAAAGGTAAAATTAGATTTATATCACATTGAAAAATTAAATAAGATCTCATTATATTCTTATATTAAATAAAATAAAATAATGACATTATTGACTATTCATATGGGACATATTACTATTCAAATTACTATTCATATGGGTATGTTACTATTCACCAAAAATCACATTTGTTGTATTAGACTCCAAATGACTTACTAATCACAACTCCTTATGTCCATTTTTAGAAATTAAAAACAAAGTAGAAGAAAAGTTATGTTTAACAGAGAGATTATAAAATGAGTTTTTTATAGGGAATGGGTGTTTCATACATTCAATATTTATTTTCAAAACCATCTGGTGTTACAGTCACTCCTTATAAAAGATTCTGTCTCAAAATTTACGAAATGATACCTTTCAAAAATATTTGGATATGTATTTAACATAAGATCCTCAGTCTCCCATGTTGGATCTTATATTTTATGGCATCTTAAAATTATATTTACCAGAAGAGTCGTCTGATTCCTCAACACATGCTCTTTAGAGTCCAGAATCCAGATATGCTCCTCAATGTAAGAACGGTCAGGTTCTAACTCTATACCTTCGTAAGTGATGACATGTGGTGGGACTGGCATATACTTTCTCAGAAATGAGACATGGAACACATTTTTTAAATTTTATAGGCTTGGTTTCATAGACAAATGATATGAAACAACTCCAATTCACTCCATAATTTTAAAAGGGCTAATGTACCTAGGGCCCAATTTCCATTTCTTCCCAAATCGTATAACACCCTTCTATGGATATAGTTTCATGATAACATGATCAACCACTTGAATTTCTATATCTTTCCTTCAATTATTAGAATAGATCTATTTTATGCTTTTTTCTATTTTGATATGAACTTGAATAGTGATTACCTTCACTTTTTTTTCCTCCGCAAGCTCTGGACCGACAAGCCCCCTTTCTTCAACTTCATCCCAACATGTTGGTGTACACCATATCTTTCCATAAAATGATTCATATGGATCCATTTTAATAATTTAATTGAAAATAATATAAATATATACTCCACTAAAGATAAGTATTGATCCCACATACCTTGATAGATAAGTTAACATGATCTCATCAAGTGTTCTAAGGTTTGGATTTTCCACTCAGATTTTGAGTCAGTTTTTTGGTGGTAAGAATTACTCAATAGAAATTCGGTATCCAAATAATTCTCAATACTTTTATAGAATATCAATGTAAATTACTGGTCAAGATAAAAAACAGTTGAGATATCTGCACCATGAGGTCTCGCATCATCATTGATATAGAGTTGTTATGTGATCTCTAGTCGAGAATACTCCATTTTAGTAGGGAAATGTGCATATTTCCAAAGCTGGTCCACAACCACCCATATCGCATTATTATTCCTTGGAGATTTGGGTAATACAATAAAAAAATCCATGTTGACAACATCCCAGTTACATGTAGGAATAGGTAGTAGTTCAATGACTCCTTTGGGATATTTCCTTTTAGCCTTTTTTTTGATAGACTAAACATCTTGATACATAATCTGAAATTTCCCTCTTTATGTTATCCCACCATAAATGTTCGTTCAAATATATATACATATTAAGGATTCTAGGTTGTATGGAGAAATTCTAACTATGTGCATCATCCAAAAACACTATTTTGGTTTTCTTAGGTATAACTGAATCTCAAATCGCCTTCTCATATTTTATAACACCAGAATCATACACAAAGTCATCCATCATTCTATCATTAAGCGCATTCATTTTCGTTTAATGGTTATTTTCATCAGGATGAGAAGTTTTAATTCTTTCTAATAATGATGGTTAGAAAACCATTAGAAAAAGAAATGATTCTTGACCTTCATTGACAATTTCCATGCCCATCCTTACGAGATAAATGTACAAAGGATCCTTGTCAATCCTCTCTTTGTTGAGAAATCCATGATCCTTCCTACTCAATGCATCAGCTACCTTGTTTTCTTTTCTATGGTGGTAGTTTATGGTAAAATTATAATCCTTGGGTAGTTCGAGCCAACTCTTTTCCTAGATGTTGTGTTCATTTTGTGATAATCTATACATCACACTCTTGGGATCTATATATATCTAGCATTTTTAGGAATAGAGATAATGTATCCATATATTCAGATCAATGATTACCACTACTTACTCAAGTTAATGAGTGGGATAGTTTTGTTAATGAATTTTTAACTTCCATGGTGTATAGGAAAAAACACTATCATTTTGTATAAGAAAACAGCCAAGACCTTTCTTTGATGCATCTATAAAGATCACAAACCCATCATTTATTGATGGTAGTGTTATTATAAGAGAATTAACTAACATCCTATTCAATTTTTAGAAACTGTCCTGACATTCTATATTCCAAACAAACATATACCCTTTACATGTGAACACAGTCATTGGGTTGGATAAATGGGTTATGTTCTGATGTCAATGCTGATAACAACCTGATAAACCAATAAAACTACGCACCATAATTATGTTCATTAGAGTATGCCATTATTGCATAGCATTTGTATTTATAGAATCTTTATATATTCTATCACTGATGAAAATGTGGAAATGAAAGGAATTTAATTGCATTCAAAATTCAAACTTGCTCAAATTCCCATATAATTCATTTGTTATAAGAGTCTTTATAATAGTGCGCAACTTATTTTCAGGATCCTCATAACATTTGATTATACCAAGATATCATCAATAAATACCACCACAAAATCATCTAGATATTTCATGAAAATACTATTCCTTAGATCCATGAAAACATTGTGTTCATCAGTCGTACCAAAAGGCATTACTATAAACTTGTAATGCCCATTACTTTTTCAAAATGTTGTTTTTTGAATGTCTTCCTTCCTCACATGTAACTGATGATATCGATATTGAATATCAATCTTTGAAAAATATTGGGCACCATGAATTTAGTCAAATAAATCATCAATTTTAGGTACAAGATAGTAGTTATTTATTGTAATACAATTGATATCGCTTTAGTCAATGGAAAATTTCATGGATCCAACTTTCATATTAATGTATATAATAGGGGATCCACATGGATAAACACTTTGGAAAATAAATCATTTATCACACAATTCTTCTAGCTATTTATTGAGTTACACAATTTCAATAGTGACATTTATATAAAGGATCTTTGATATGGGACTTGAACAATGAATTAATTCAATGGAAATATCAATTTTTCTCTTGTCGATGATGTATAGGTATGTCCTCTATAAACACATAAACATATTCTCACAAAATCAGCATGTCCTCATTCTATACATTCAATTCTGGGTCCATGTTTATTGCATTAACTTCCTCCCCAATAATTGAATTTAGTAGAGCTACTGGTGGTGGAACTAGATGAGAATCATAGGGTGAGGTTTCTTCTCAAAAGATAATGAATTCCATATCATCCATAAAATTAGAACCTAATTTAACAGGAAATAATTATTTGCATCATGATTTGAAATACAATTAATACCAGTGATTATATCAACTTCAATCATGGGAATGAAAAAAATCAATATATAAATCATTTTTATACGCCATAATGAGGACTAACTGACATAACATTGCTGCAATGATACTTCTCTTTGGAGTTTTGATAGACAACTCCCTTATAAAATTAAATTTGAAATAACTAATTTCCTAGTAAAACTGGGAAGTTATGAAAGAATGCAACGATCAAGAATCAAATAAATATTTGCCTATATTTGAGGAAATGATTAAATTACCTACCCCACATAATTAAGAACTTAAATATAATATTTTGTGATCACATAAGCTTGTCCATAGTCCCTTGAACGTTTCTGTGGCATGTTTCCCTGACGCTTTGGAGAATCATTAGAACAATTTCCCATATACGCAAAATTATAGCATTTGAAATTAATAGATTCCTTATTCCCCATAAAATCACCAGTAAGATATTCTTTCATTCCACATTATTAGCATTCTCCTTTTTCCATTATGTACGAACCAGGGTGTTTCCTTCCCCAATTATCACAAGGTATAAATTCAGCTCTTCCCTTCTTCCCTATACCATTATATCAATTTCCAGAGTTTTCATAATCCAAATTCTTCCCATTTTTTACCATAATGTCTTAAGACATAGTGAATTAATTTTTCATCTTAATAGCACATGCAACTATATCTTCTTATGATATGAAACATTCTGAGACTAGTTCCTGCCGTAAGAGCAACTTTAGTCCATTAATGAATTGATCAATCGTAGTCCTATGGTTTCTAATGTAGTCCGCAACATTCCTTGATAAAATTTTGAAGTTATCTTCATACATTTACACATTATCGACTTCCTTTTCCCTCAAATATAGAAACTGAATTTCCATATCCACTCATTATTCACAAGGAATGTATTTCAATAAGAATGTGTCATTAATGTGCCTCTATTCCATAATTTCTTTATATTTATCCTATTTTATGTTTTGGATTGATAAAAACTTGTAATACACATATCCTAGTAGTTGATAATCTTACATGGTGACCTTCTCCCTTTTATTAAATCCAAAAGTGAAAAATAACTTCTCCATGTAACTTATCCACTACTCAGCTACAAAGGGGTTTGTATTCTCATTGACTAATGCCGTCTGTTGTCACATATAGCTATCTAACAAATCTCCTCCATGTTGTGGATCTGGATGCTCAATACAGGTATGGTTATGCTTCATAACCTATTTAAGTTGTCCCAGTAATGTTATAAGATGCTCTCCACTAGTCGCAGCACTAGAACCAATGTCATTATCTTTTGATGGATGGAAATACCTACATAGTATAGGAATGTTCATGTGTTTTCCATTTCATCTAATAGGCACTATATATATATTATGAAATACACTATATTATGTTATGAATCATAATGTATAACCTTAACATTTAAAAGTACTTATCATAAATTGAAATAATATTCATGGCCAACCCCATAATCACAAAAATGGTTTATTTGAGGGAAAATTTACATTTAAATCCTTCATAATGGATTGTAATGTAAATGTATATTATATTAAGCATATCCCACAAGAGTTTCAATCCTGGTGTACAGTATGGCCCGTTTTGATGTACCAGGATACCCCGGGTCAAACCCGATACTCCTTATCGGAGTTTTCTCTCCAAGGAACATGTATACTAGAACCACGTCCACATGTAGTATTTGGACATGGAAGTATTTTTTTGAAATATCCATATAATCAACTCCTTACCAAAATACCTGGGTGTTTTTTATGTTTATCCTCAATGACTATAATAGGGATTTATTCCCTAACCATTATTTTCAATATATAGTTTCCATGGTTTCTATTATACTCCCTCTGATGCCAACTGTAAGGACCCGACCCTAGTTAACTGGAGCTGGTTCCTTATTTTATTACATTTTCAAATAAACAAGGAATGTGTATCCAAATAAACCAAGTAGTTTAATAGGTTTTTTAAAATAGATGAATATATATGTTCAACATTACATCATAAAAGGAAATAAATCAATAATGTATTCCATTATAATCATCCATGCCTCCTAGATTATACATGTAAGTCACTCATAACTAACATCTTCATATCCTGGGAAAATAAAAAATATGAAATGGGTGAGATAAAATTCTTAGTAATAGTATGAAATGAAGTGGAAGACAACATAAACATGAACAATATTCGTGGTGAATACTTGAAAACACATTCTTTTTATAAAAATAAACTTAAACACATTATGTTATGAATATGAGCTGAGTAAATAATGCAATAATAAAACATAATCATTGGTATTCTACTATTCAAACAACCACATCAATAATAATTTAACAGCTTCATAATGAGGGACGTTCAGATGCCAGAAATTCTGAAACATATTTTCAAGACCTTGGGTAAGACATTTGAAAATGAATAAGTCTTCTTCTAAAACCATATCCCAAAATGGGAAATCCCTCAGCCTAGTCCACATCTATTTGTCTCATAGGACCTACTGATGCGTCGAGGGGAAATTAGGGCCCCACCCATCACATAATAAGCCCAATTCATTCCACATATGAGCAAGGATAAACATAAAAAAAACTTACATTCCCATTGAAACTACGATATGAAATTTAAAAAACATTCCCCAAACATTATGCTTATACCCTAACCATTAAAAGTAAATTGGTAAATTGTTTCTGGATAAAACATCCACCATAAAACGTTTCACAAACCATCAAATTAATTTTGATATATGGTATCTTAAATTATTAATCAAAATATTACATAAGAATCAACAAAAGTGTGGATATAGATGATAATAGTCTTATAAAATAATTGAGTAATTCTTGAGATAAATACACTTATTTTGATAGAAATGTTCTTTCAGAATGTTATTTGTATAAAACAAGAACCGAATTAAGAAAGTATTTTCATATTAAAATCATTTATTTTATAATTATAATGGTTTATAAAAATATATTACAGAGTGAACTTGAAAATTGGTAATAATTTGAGAAATTCCCTTGCTCATGCTTGTTTTTGGGAATGAATTTTGAATGTTCATATTAAAATATCTAACTCTATATAAAATAAGGAATGATTTTGGTTAGTGAACATATTTATAACACTTATTGAAATATTATTATGAGTAAAAATTACTACATAAAAATTTATTTTAGGTAATTAGACAATAAAAGTTACCCGAATAAAAATAGAGGTTCTGGTGAAAACCCCATACTTTAAGTCTGATTCTGTTCTGGTCTTAAACTCATGATCCTGGAATATAAAATTAGACATATTAATAACATATCTCAGAACCTATTTCCCTGGAATTTATTTTATCATAATTCTATTTAGTTCATTTATGTCATTACTAATAAGTTAATATATTGGATTCTGTCATTCCAGAGTGTTCGTTTACTTGAATTTCATAATCTATTCACATGTTTTTAGTTATTAGAGTTAATGTGGGATTAATGTAAATATCCTGAATTAAAATTGAATATTATTTATGAACATACTTATGTGTTAATGGTAATTTATATCCTTTGGTTACATGGAAAGAGGATGAATAATTTTATGAAATATTAATGAAATTCAATTAGATTATTTTAGTGGAATTTTGATTATTAGGAACTAGTTTGGTCATATAATTTAATAATATGTATGTATAATTGTTCATTAATTTTTATTATTTTATATTACATGTATTATAGTTTGTTTAACCAATAAAAATTGTTTCATGACTAGTAATGAAATGTAAATTGGGGAACGAAACATCATCGTTAACGATGGTTATAAATTGGAACATAATTGAAGTTTAATTCATTTATAAAATAAAAGTGATAGAGTAAGAATATTGATTATAGTTCTTCCATTAACATGATATAATTAAAATATATATAGATGATATTATAGTTTTCATGGTCATTGCCATGACCCTTCCCCCGGGGCCCATGTCGTGTCTACCCCAATCCCGCCTTCCATAAGCCAGGGGCTGATGACTTGCAACAAAGGCGTAACTACCTTAAACTGGGAAGACATTGCCATTATCATTTGTAAACACATACACAATCTAGCACACGTCTGGATACAAAAAACTAAGTAAACTTGTATAACAAAAGAGTGCTGAAAGTAAAAGGGGGATGTGATACAAACCCAACAGTAATGAACATGAAACGGAAAGTACAAGTACAGCTGAAAAAAATGAAAACACCAACTGGGTTGTCCTCCGAGGTTCCAAAATGAATAGTAGGTACATATATCATCCTATTCACTCTTTGTCCATCAGTCTCCTCTGTGTACCGACTCGTCATAATGTCCATCTACGAGTACCATCCAGTCCCGGTACTCTCGTCCTCAGTCACTATTGTCCGTATTCTGCACCAAAAACAATGTTGTGAGGGCATAGCCCAGGAAATGGTGAGTATAACGATACATAGTAGGAACCCTGAGACCCTAAAGGTATCACGAAATAGACCAAGGATAAACCCCAAAGAATGAAATCAACATATAACTATACATGTGTATATACCCATACATATACCTAAGTTATCATGTAATCTAACTCAAACATGAAGAAACACAAAGGTTCTGACTCATCTCATTCCACAATTTATTTTAGGGTTAGTAACAAGTAACATATCCAGTCACATCATCATACATCTCGACTTCAAGAGAACCTCTCCTTTATCAGGAATAGTGGTCATGCCGCGTCACAGAGGGGCTCTTCCCATATAACATGGACTGATAAGTTACTCCTCTTGTCGAGTATCATGGCTCTTCCAAATCACACATAGGTGCTCCCCATCGTGGGTCTACCACATTACACAGAGGCTCCCACCCTCGTGACATGTTGAGGTACTACTCCTACTGAGTATCATGGGTCCACCGTGTCACACGGAGGCGCTCCCCCTCGTGGCTTGCGGAGGTACTCCTTCTGTTTAGTATTGTGGGTCTACCATGTCACACATAGGTGCTCCCCACAGTGGGTATCCCATTTTACTCAGAGGCTCTCCCCAATGGGCATGTCATGTCACTCCGAGTCAACAAGGTCAGTAGTCGTCAAGTCTCAGCCAGCTACTAGGTTATCACACTATGCTCGCCTGTCTCCAGGAGGATCCACTCCTCAAGATACTCGTCGATACTCCATATTACACTATGTCCCATGATGTTTCATCTCAATGTTCCACCACATCATATGGGGTCTCAATGTAATAGACGACACGTCAATTAGATTCTCGGTCTGTGAGTTATTATCCTTTTAGTCTCAGGGGCCCAATTTGATTCGAGCTCAATCCAACTGGACCATTCCCCTTCTAAATCCAAAACTCTAGTGAGGTATACTCAAAGGGACCATCTCGATCCAATTTTTTTCGACACTGACAGTTCTTCAAACAGATATCGGGTGCCAATGTTATGGCCAAAAGTATGTAATTGGGTCGTAGTGGGCCCAGGTCTGGTCTGACCCAGTTGGAATGACCCGACCTAACCCGGCCTAGACCAACCTGGTTCGGGTTGACTCCTTATGACCCTCGGGTCATTCCCATCCTGTAGTACAACCTAGCATGTACTGGGTGGTCCTGTAAGCCGCGAGAGCCGACAGACGGCGTGAGGCCACAGGGCGGTTCGGCTGCGGGGCGGTTCGGCCGGGCAGCTTAGCCGCAGGGCGGCTCGGCCACGGGTGGCCCGTCTGGAGCATCCCGGCCATGGGGGGCTCAGATAGAGCAGCATGAAAGATCGCGGTTGGCATGTATGGGGCGGCTTGGAAGGCAGTGGGCTGCGCAGCCGGGGTGGCTCTACCGGCAGCTCGACGGAACGGCGGCGGCTCAGCGGATGGTGGTGGGGGCTCAGTTGATGACAACGGCTTGGCAGAAGGCTGCGGCGGCTTGTCCTGGTTAGCGACGGTGGATCGTCCAGGATGGTCGGGGCCGTGGGTGGTGGGGTAGGGTCGCAGGGGGCGGATCTGTGGGGCGCAATGGCGGTGAGTGGCGTGGAGCTGTTCGGCCATGGTGGTGTTGCGAGGGTGCATAGGTTTCGGGGTGGTGGTGGCCATGAGGAAGTGTCTTTGTGTCGTCACCTTCATCGTGTTCAACACCAAAAATCATCACAAAATTTGTGTTGGGGTCGGGCCATGTTTGTTTGTCATGTACCCTCTATGTTAGGGTGGTAGCATGTGTCTCAACAAGAACATGAAGAAGATTGTCAAGCTTTACAACCTCCCACAACTATTTATTCCCAATCCCGAAAAATAATTCAAGGGAAGAACATGGAAAAAATATTCATACATAATGAACCCTTACCTCGTTCTATTGACGTTGGCACGAGAATGAAGTACGGACTTCGATTCATCATAGATGAAGATGTCCAACATCAGAAGAAATCTTGAGGAAGAAGGTCGAAGTCGATGTCAGCGTTCTTCATTGGTAGAACGTTCTTTTTTGTTGGAGCATTCTTCATTGGGAGGCAAAGCTCTTTGTTGGAGAACTTTATTTCTCTCAAAGCTCTCTCCTCTCCCAATTCCTCCGAAAATGCAACGTAGCCAACATAATAGATTATTTTCTCTATTTAGTTTGTTGGCATAAAATTCAAATTGGCTAAACAATTAATCGAGTTGGAAGAATTAAATTGGTTCATTGGATTAAATAATGTGGAGGATGATCAAGAGGTTCCTCCATATTAATGTGGGAGTTAGGATGTTTCTTCACAATTATGAGGGGATTTCATGAGTTTTAGGGCTCGGGTGGTCCCCACCACCATAACCTCTCATGGGAGGTTAAGCTCGGGTGGTCCCCACCACCATAACCACACATGGGAGGTTAGGATATGGTGGTCCCCACATCTCATCTTCCACATGGAAATTTCCTAAATAAAAATAAAATAAAATGAATGAATGTTTATTTTATTTTATTAATTCCACGGAAAACCCAAAAAAAAACCTTCACCCTCGACCGACTACCGTCGAGTTGATAGTCTCCATAAGCTAATAATGACAATGTGAGTTCAACGGTGTCATCGGATTTCAATTCAGAGGAATGTTTAAAATGTAATATAAAATTGTTCGTACGTTTACTGAATATACTCGAAAAAAAGTTTAGAAATTCATTCTGGGCACTCTGGGCCTCATAATCTTGCGCCCGAAATTTATGCAGACTCAGAAAATTACCATTTAATTAAAAAAATTACATGAATATTCCAGGTCATTACATTTTCCCCACCTACAGGATTTATGTCCCCATAAGCCACATCACAAAAATATGAAAACAAGTGGGGTACTGGGCACACATATGAGGCTCCCGCTTCCATGTGCTATCCTGGAGGTTCCCATGCTGTTAACAAATGCGCACCAGAGGTATCGACTGCCCACGAAGGACCCACTTTTATAGATCATAATTTTTTACTAGAAACTCCATAATAGTTGCCCCATTTTCGACATCTTGCTCGCCATGGTCGATGAAGGGGAAGGGTCATGCACATATCTCCTCAGTTGGGATACATGGAAGACGTAATGCACCTGGTGAAACTGAGGTGGAAGAGTTAAGCGGTAAGCCACCTCGCCAACTGTACTGAGGTCTTGAAAAGGTTCGATGAATCTCGGAAAAAACTTTTCACCTCAGCAAAATCTCCAAAAACCTCATCGAGGTGAGACCCATATAAAGAAATTGTCTCCATCCTCGAACTCTAGAGGTCTCTATCTCCTATCATCATACTACTTCTATATACTCTTTGTAGTCTTCATCCACTCCTGGATGATCTACACCTTCTCTGTGGTATCCCATACCATCTCTGGCCCAACTAGTACTGACTCCCCTGGGTCAGTCCAACACAAGGGTGATCTGCAAGGTCGCTCATACAATGCATCAAAAGTTTCCATCCCTATGGTGGAGTGATAGTTGTTGTTGTATGAAAACTCAACCAAAGTCAAGTGATCCTCCCTGATGCGACCGAAGTCGAGGATACAAGAATTTAGCATCTCATCATGGGAATGAATGGTCTGCTAATTATGGCCATCCGTCTAAGAATAGAAGGCAATTCTCAAACAGAGTGGTGTCCTGAAAGCCTCCAGTAACCCTTTCCCTATTCGGGATGTAAAACAAGCATCACGATCAGAGAAAATCATCGAGAGTAATTCATGTAGCCGCATAATCTCCTGCACATAGAAAAGTCCCAAGCTCTCTACTGAACCCTACTCTATGATTGGTAAGAAGTGGGACGACTTGGTGATTCGGTTGATGATCACCCAAATCATGCCTTTTTCTCTTTATGTATGTGGAAATATTTCCATGAAGTCCATGGATATCCTATCCCAAGTCAACTCTATGACCTGTAAAGGCTGAACCAATCCTGCTGGTACCTGATGCTCCACCTTCAATTTCTAACAAGTGAGGCATGGAGAGAAAAACCGTACTACTGATTTCTACATTCCCGTCCACCGGTGTTGTCGTCGGAGATCCTGGTACATATTCTCCACTCATGGATCTACCACTAGAGGGGATGTGTGTAACTCCGTCAAAACTTCCTCTTTAAGTGAAAATTGTACCATGGTACGTCCTTTGAAGGGGATGATGTGGACCTCAACTTCAGCAAATCTGTTAGGTTCTTATCCTGTGGAAATCTGAGCACATCGTGTCTCGCAATCAACATCTCCTCGCTGCGCCTCCCTTACTCGCTAAAAAAGTATGGGAGTGACTGTAAGAGACTGAATGAAAGATACTCCATCTCTATCCACATTGGATACCTTCAAAGAGAGTAGATGATCCGTCACCTCGCCTAACAGGTGTATACCAAACCTCCTGCTAAGTCCATCTTCTACAGCAATCCCCTTCTTGGAGTATAGACTCTCTCGAAGTCATAGTCCTGTAGGAACTCAAGAAATCATTAATATCCCATGATATGGTCATTATAAGATAAGATATACCTAAGACTCTTATGATTAGAGTACACTGTAAAACGTTTTCCCAATATATAGTTCTTCTCCATCTTCAGGGCAAAGACCCCTTGCAGCTAATTCTAGGTCATGGGTAGCATAGTTGTATTCATGTTGTCTCAATTATCAAAAAAACATATGAGATCACTGCTCACTCATGAATGAGGACACATCCGAGTCTGGCCTTTGATGTGTTGCAGTAGACAACGTACCCTATGCTCTCCTTCAGAGCCTCAATATGGGGGCCCTAGTCAGCCTTTGCCTCAGCTCTTGAAAATTCCGTTGGAATTTATCCAACTAAACGAAGGGTTGCCACTTCTTTGTCAATGCTAATAGTGGGGATGCAACTCTATAGAAATATTCTAAAAATCTCAGGTAGTATCCAGCCAAACCCAAGAAACTCCGAACCTCCATCACACTCCTGGGTGGCTCCCAAGAAAGTACCACCTCAATCTTCACTAGATCCAATTAAACTCTTGCTTTCGATATGAAATATTCTAGAAAGTGAACTTCATGGATCCAGAACTGGCACTTAGAGAGCTTACCATAAATCTAGTGCTCTTAGAGTGTGTCCAATAGTACCAGCAAATGATAGGCATGCTACTCTTCAGTAGTAGAGTTGATCAGAATGTCTTCGATGAAGACTATTACAAAGCGATCAGGGTATGGATGAATGATCATGTTCATGAGTCCCATGAGAACTATTGGATAATTTGTCATTCCAAATGGCATAACCAATAACTCATAATGGCCATAACGACATCTGAAGGCCATCATCTACACATCCACTTATCACACTCTGAGCTGGTGATAGCCTGATCTGAGGTCTATCTTTGAGATCCACCGTGATCCCTTCAGCTGATCAAAGAGGTCATCAATCCTCAAGAGTGGGTACTTGTTCTTCAAAGTCACCTAGTTTTTGTGCTGCTAATCATAAAAAATCCTCAATCTCCCATCTACTATCTTGGAAAACAAAATCGAGGCTGCCTTGGGAGAAACACTAGGCCAAATGAATCCCTTCCCTGGAAAGTCATTTATCTATACCCGCAGCTTTCGATACTCCGTGGGATCCATTCGATACACTGGTTAAGATATCGGTGTCATTTCATGGTACATGTTAATGTAAAAGACCAACTATATATGTGGAGGAAGACCTGGAACATCATCAGAGAAGACATCCGCGTACTGGTCCACCACTGGAGGATATCTCAGAATCTCCAAATAAACCGCTCCGAGGGTAAGGCTAGCCTACTATTGAGTGATCAGATAAACACTCCTCCGGGTAAGTCCATTATGTGCTGCAAAGGATCCCTTCCCACCGGTGAAGGTAAACCTGGTCCCATATATGTGGACACACCGCACTTTTCACCTAATACAGTCAATTTGAGGAGGGACTGTAGATAACTTTTCCACACTCAAGATGACATCATAAGACCTAAATGCTGCTACTAGGAGATCCCATCCAAAAATATCACCTCCTAGAGTAAGCTCACATTTCCATTACTAGTGTGTAATCATCGAATCCGCTCCCGTAGGAGTCTCTAGCCATAATAATAGAGCCAACGACTCTATAGGAATCATCGATCTCCGAACGAGGGAATTATCTATAAAAGAACAACTGGAACCCATATCTATAAATACTGATGTTAAGGTGGAGTAGACACAGATTGTTCCTCATATAATCATTGGAGCACTATGATCATAAGCCTCAGCTACATGGAGCTGAGCTCACCCCTGTTATACTGCTCATTGTGATCGGGGTGGACCACATGGTGGTGGTGGATGTAACAAATTGAATCGTCGCCCACCTCCAGATGTACGAACAGCTTATCTTTCACATCTGCATGCTCCCTATGGACCTCCTTAGTCGAACCTCTATCTCTTCCTTGGTGGTCATTTTACTATCTTCTGATCATCAGTACGGCAGTTCAGACAGTCATGAGACATGTGACCCTACCCGCCGCATGTGTAACATTGCCCTCTCTGGGCATGACTAACTCCACCTCAGGTGCCCCTCACAATCGACTATGAATCCTGCAGTCTTCCACCTCTATGTATAGTACTCATTGACCTCAACGAAATCTATTTGCTTCCATATACAGATGAGTCTACTGCATGACGACTGGTGGTGGGTCTCGCTTCTTATGAGTGCTCAGCAAGAAAACACTCCAATACGTGGGCTCGCTCTAACACCCCTACCTGCGTCATAAGGATGACTGAGATCATCGAAGCCCTGATCTCCCACCTGAGCCCCAACTCGATGGTCATATCCCTAAAGAATGGTTCTAGAACCATATCAGTGTAGTAGCATGAGAGGTCATTGAAACTCTCTGAATATTGAGCTACAGTCATCCTGCCCTACTACAAATCAATAAGATCTTTTATACGCACTGCACGAAGAGTTGCTGGAACAAACTCTGCCCGAAATATGCTCTCGAAGTTTTCCTAGAGAAGAGTCACCTCATCGTGAACCTGGAGCACCAATCTCCACCATATTCCTACTACTAACTGTAGAAGGCTGGGGGAAAAGATCACCATGAAATATGTTGGTGTCTCTACCTGTCTAAAGACTATCACTACAACCTCCATCCAAACCTCAACTGCCCGTGGGTCCGTCTCTCCCCTGAAACAGGGTGGTCTATGGAACTGGAACTCGTGCTGCGCGCTTAAGCGTCATGCGCCATCGGCTGCTGGGGCTGGTGGAATAGGTTGCCGAATGGGGAATGGTACCGCTGGTGCCTCTACTGGAAAAGGGCCCTCTACTAAGGCTTAATCACTCGGTGGGCTATCAGTGCGTAAATATCTCAAAACCCCATCTGGATGTCTGTGTGGAGGCATCCTGAAAAGAAACAGGTGAGCGACGATTAATATGTTATACCTGGTGAGCAGACTCAAAGAGTTAACAAATAATACTATTGAAAACACACTCATAATCAGTTTTTTCATTTAATGAATTTTAATTCAGAATTCTAGGTCCTGGTGTATGGATACGTCGTTCTCCATACCAACACTGGTTTCCCTAAACTGATAACTACACTCACTACACTTAACAATATTTCTATTAAAAAGAAATATCAGAGTCCTGTGTTTTGTGGTAGAACCGACTCCCCTGATTCCAATTTGTCACGACCCATCCCCCGGGGCCCATACCGTGACTAACACAAGCCCACCTTTTATAGGCCAGAGGCTGGAGACTAGCACCGAAGCCGCAATTCCCTATAACTAGGAATGAATTACCTTTATAATATGTAAACACAAACTCATGAAAGAACACAGATGGATACAAAACACCAAGTAAAACTATATAGTAAGATTGTGCTAAAAGTAAAAGGGGGCCGGAATAAAAGACCAGCAATAGAGTACAAGAAACTAAAAGTAAAAGTACAACTGATGAAAAAGGAAAAATTCAACTGGGTCGTCCTCCGAGGTTCCTACCAGAAGGTTAGGTACAGATCTCCACCTCAACACTCCTCGCCCATTTGTCACCTTCGTGTACCGACTCGTCGTAAGATCCACCTCCAGGTACTGTCTAGTCCGGGTACTCTCGTCCCCAGTCAGCGTTGTACGTCATCTGCACCAAACACAATTAAGTGAGGGCACATCCCATACAAGGGTGAGTATAAAGATACTCAGTAGGGACCCCGAGACCTACAAGGTCTCATGAAATCGACCATGGATAAACCACAATGTATGAAATTAATAGATAACCCATTTAGGTATATGCCCATATATATAACAATGTTATCGAGTAATCTATATCAAACATGAAAAAAACTGAGGTTCTGACTCAGATAATACTAAGATATATTCTAGGGGTATTAACAAGTAACATCCCTAGTCACATCGTTGAATATCTCGGCTACTAAAGATCCCCTCCACTATCGGGTATAGTGGGCCTTCCGCGTCACAGAGAGGTGCTTCCCACTAATCTTGGACTTCTTAGGAACTTCTCTTGTTGAGTACCGTAGGTCTTACTCATCACACAGAGGCTCTCTCCACCATGGTTATGTCGCTTCACACTGACACGCTCCCCCTCATGACTTGATGGGTACTACTCGTGTCGAGTATAGTGGGTCGACCGCATCACACAGAGATTCTCCCCCTCATGGACTACTAAGGTACTCCTTCTTTCCAGAACCGTGGTTATGTCATGTCACACAGGGGTGCTCCCCACCGTGGGTCTGCCATGTCACATAGAGGCTCTCTAAATTGGACCTGTCAAGTTACTCCGAGTCAAAACAGTCAGCAGTCGTCAACTCTCATCTAGCAACTATATTCCCGCACTATCCTCTCTCATCTCCATAAGGATCATGTACTGAAGATAATGGTCGATAATCCAACTACCACAAAGTCCCATGAAGAATCCTATCAAAGGTCCTCCATATTATAGGTGGTATCAACACAATAGATGGCACGTCAATTAGACACTGGTCTGTATGTTATTGGTCTTTTTGTTCTGGGGGACCTGTTGGATACGTTCTCGATCCAACCCCATTATTCCCCATCTAAATCAAAAACACTATTAGGGTATAATCAAAGGGACCATCTTGCTCTATGATTTCTAGTTCCACTTAATATTCTTCAAACAGATGTCTGGTGCCAATGTTATGGCCAAAAGAAAGTAATTGGTTCACAGTGGGCCCGGGTGTGATCAGACCTAGTCGGACTCACCAAGGCCGACCCAGTTCACGTCTACCCAACCCGACCTGATGGGTCTGGCCTGTCCTATACTTCATACCAACTCGTACTAGGATTTCCAGCCCGTTGGGTGGTTTGGAAGGCCGCAAGGGGCCGTAGAGGTTCATCCGCAGATGACACGAGGCTACATTGTGGATCGGCCAGGGCAGCTCAGTCATATTGACACGACCACAGGGTGGCTCGGTCGGGGGGCTCGACCACAGGGTGACTCATCTTGAGGAGTGCATCCACGGGTTGTGCGCCCAGAGCGGCTCGGCCATGGGTGGCTCAGCTGGAGAGGATTGGAAGAACACATGTGGTGCGTCCGGGGAAGCACGGAAGGCCGAGGGTAGCTTGGCCGGTGGCTCAGTATAACGGCGGAAGCTCAGCAGAAGGTTGCGGCGGCTTGGTGGACTATGGCGGACGACAGCGGCGGCTCAGCCTATATGACAGCTTCCAAGGGCTGCACAGCGGGGCCGCAGGAGGCAGATCCATTGGGTGCGGTTGTCATGGGTTCCGCGGAGCGGCTGGGCCATGGGGTGCCTCGAGGACGCGGAGGTCGCGAGGCAGTAGTGGTCGTGGGGTGGGGTCATTGCATCATCTCCTTCGTCGCGTTCAACACCACAAATCATCACAAGATTTTCGTAGGGGTCGAGCCATGATTGTTTGTATCATACCCTCCACGTTAGAGTAGTAGTATAAGGCTCAATAAGAACATGAAGAAGATCGTCAAGCTTTAAAACCTCTCACAATGATTTATTCCCAATCCTGAAAAAAGAATTCAATGCAAGAACATGGGAAAAGAATTCATACACAATAAACCCATACATCATTCATTTGATGTTGGCATGATAAGGATGTATAGATGTTGATTCATCATAGATGAAGACATCCCATGTCGGAAGAAGTCCCAAGGAATAAGGTCGAAGTCGAGGTCAGTGTTCTTCGTCGGTGGAGCTTTCTTCATTGGGAGGTGAAGTTCTTCGTTGGAGAACATTATTTCTCCCAAAAATATCTCCTATCCCAATTCCTCCAAAAATGCCAAGTAGCCAACATAATTGATTTTTTGAATATTAATTCATTGGCATAAAATTAAAATTTTCTAAACCGTTAACCGAGTTGAAAAAATTAAAGTGGTGAGTTTTCTTAATAAATATAGAGGAATATCAAGAGGATCCTCCATAATAAAGAGGGAATTTAGAGGTTTCTCCTCTATTATGAGGGGATTTCAAGAGGTTTAGGCCTCGGGTGGTCCCCACCACCATGACCTTTCTTTGGTGGTCAAGCTCAGGTGGTCCCAACCACCATAACCTCTTATGGATGGTTAAGGTCTAGTGGTCCCCACTTCTCAACTTCCACATGGAGATATCCTAACAAATAAAATAAAATCAAAATAATGATTATTTTCTTTTATTATTTCGACAGAAAACCCAAAAAAAATAAACTTTCACCCTCGACCAACTACCACCGAGGTTAAAGTCTACTTAAGTGAATACCAGCTCTGCGAGTTCAATGGTTTACTCATATTTCAATTCTGATCACCGGTTCAAAAGATATTAAAACCCATTCATACGTTTATTAAAAGTACCCAAAAAAAAGTTTAGCAATTATTTCTGGGCACTACGTGACATAGAATCATGTGCTGTAAATTTTACGAACTCATAAAATACCCATTTAATTAAAAAACATGGATATTCTGGGTCTTTAAAGTCATTTTTATAGATTTTTTTGGGAGAGGATATGAAAAAATGATAAATTGAAATGAAACTAAATGAAAAAATATGTGTTCTTTTCCTATTTAAATAACCTCTTTGAGAACATCTTTATGGGAAGTGTTTTTGTCTTTTGGAAAGACCAAGAGATTCATAGACATGGGTAGTGACTAGGGATGGGTATTTGGGCATAGATTTTAAGATCATCATGGCATAGGGGAGTGAAAATAAGAGGGGGTGAGGTGGTTTTTATGGTGGAGGAGATGGGCCAATGTTGAATATTTAATTCATTATTTAATTATTTCTCTCAAGAAAACCAATAGTGTTGTTTCATGTGACCCATAATATTAATAAGGGCATGTGAGTTAGAAACAGTTTCCCGTTAATGACTCATGATGCCATAAATAATGTATTTAACTATTAATTTCTATATAGGATATTTTACTTTATTTCACTATTCGTAGAAAATTCCCGAATTTTAGAAAAACCAAACAATTCATCCAATCCATTTTTGAAAGTGTATATTTCGATAACAAACTACAATTATAAACAAAATTAGATATTTTTAATATATGTTTAAAATAAAATTATAGTTAATTTGAAAAATAAAAAATTTAATGTTATAATTAGTTTTATATCACGTAGAAAAATTATTTAAGATCTCAATATCTTATTATTATAAGTAGATACAAAATATCATTATTTAATATTCAAAATGTTAATATTATATTTCATATTACTATTAATAAGGGTGTATTAATATTAAACATAAATCGAGTATGTTTTTTCCGACACCAAATGACTTAATGATCACAACTCTAGATGACTGTTTTTCGAAATTCAAACCATAATAGAGGCAATGTTTTGTATAATGAGTAGATTTTAAAATGTGGTTTTTATAGGGTCGTAGTGTTTCAGGAATTCAATAACTATTTTCAAAAATATGGGGTGTTACAACAAATCTATTCAATGTGGTGTTCATCATGATAGGGTGTTGTTTGAGATATTTAGGGAATGTGATTTTTGAGGAGATTATTTATTTTAATCATGTTTTTATTCATTTTCTCCAAACATTGTGATGCAAGAGGTTTCAAAATGAACTATACATGACAAAGAACATGAATAATTTGTTTTTATTGAATGATTTCATTAAAATGTTGGTAAAATACACATCTAATTATTATTTGACAATCTATTTTTAGATATATGATCTAAATTGAGGAATGTTGATTGGTTTTCAATAAACAAGAGTGGGTATATTTTTAAAATGAGGATATTAAAATAATGAGTTTATTTTGATTCATGTAATGTTTTTCTGAAATTATTTAAATAATTAAATGGTATTTTGAATAATTCATCAAATTGGAAATTATGTTGTATTAATTTGGTGTGCGTGCTTTTGGAATAACAAATTTCAAATGTGTTGACTTTGATGGACCATATCTATAAATTCCAACCATGGATAGTGGTATGGTGTATGGATGTGATGATCCACCATCAAATGGTGACACTAAGATTCAGTGTATGATAGAGAGAGAGAGATGGAGATTTTGTGGAAACATGTAATTAGTATGCTAATTAAATGAGAAATTGTTTTTTTCGAAACAGATTTATGGTTGGTTAAAAGATTGTTCCTATTTGTTGTTAATTTTTGTTGGTTTTTATATGAATTAATTATTTTATTTCATTTTTTTATATAAAATGTGATAAAAATATTCTTCTATAAGTGGAACGTGTTAGGAAGTCATTAGGGAATTCCCATTAAATTATTATCCACCCCCTTAATGGGATCTATTTTCTATTTATAGATTTCATCTATCAAGACAGGGGTTGTGAAAAGATCTCTTAGTTATTTATTGATTTTTCGATAACATGGGAATGAGAAGTATTTTAGGAGCTTGAATTTCGTTGGTTGTATCTATTTTATGTCACATAGAAGTATTTGAGAACTGTGGCATTTTGGTTCTCTTATATTTAGTATTTTGGTTTCCTCTTATAATAAAATGTGTTTTATTGGGTTGAATATGTTTTTAGATGTATTGAATACGAAGTAATATTATAAAAATTTTGTCATTCATTATTTAGTTTAGATGTTTTGATATAAAAATATAAAATATTCCCCCATATTTTCTTATGAACCTTTGAATTTATTTCCTAGATTTTTTTCAAGGGGATGTCACTTAAGTCTCCTAACTCTAATGCCACTTCACAGTCTAATTAGTTGGGGATGGATTTTATAGGAATTAAATATTATTTATGGATATAAATCAAGCCACACATAGTGGTCAATAGGGTAATTCAATACATAGACCTTACTGATATTTAAGGGGTGAAAAATATTTCCCACTACTATTTGGCTTGGGATGTGAGATCTAAGAATCACTATGTATCGGGTATGAATATGAATTAAACCACAAGTAGTTTTTATGAGGAGTATTCGAGGCATAGAAATTGATCATATATAGGTAAATCAATATTATTATAACATTGGAATTTGATCTAATATGTGTGATATAGGCACCATTATATATCATATATACTAAAGAATCAATCCGAACATAATTCTTGTTGGGTTTAGTACATAGATATCACTCATATATATGATTTATGGAATTTTATCCCTACCATTTGTCCAGTGATGAGAGAACCAATGTTGATATATTATTTATAGATTTTTATCATGCACAATTGGGGGTGGGGTGTTTTTTTTATCTTGAGAATGGCAATTGGGTGCATAGTGGAGTACATAGTGGTCACTACATATCCCATAGTGAATGGAATCAATAATGATAATATATCCTAAAAAGGATTTTCCCATGAAAGGAACTATATTTTTTCTAAGGGGTTGATGGAATCAATTCACTAAGGCACATTTCAACTATTTTTTGATGAATTATATATATATATAGCTATCTTGTAGGGAAGATAAACTAGACATAAATTTTTTTCCAAAATGAGAAATTTGATGTCTTACATTATGAACTATATGCTCATAGAATGACAATATGTGTCCAATGAGAAATCTTTAGTTTCGAATAGTTTTGGATAGCTCGAAAAGTTTAATTATCTTGTTTCATTTCTGGGTAAAGAAAAAAAAAACAAAATCAATTACTAAAGGGTAAATTATCAGTATAAGGTGGGATGTGAAAGGGGGGAATGTTATCCTTCTTCTAATTTTTTGTTGTTACTATATATTATTGTAATCACTTTATTTATAAAATTAATGGGAATCTATTTGTTATATGATATGATGTCTTCCCTATAAAAATCTAGAAAAAATATAGGTCCATTATTAATGTATGAAATATGGAGTTCAGTATGGGATACGAGTTTGGGAATAACTATGTAGCTATTGTGGAAAAGAAGCAAACATGCATATAATTTTTACATAAGGACTCTGTATAGGTTTGGATCAAATTAATGAAGAAATTTTTTTTCATTTCATTAGTAAACCAATCCATTAATAGTCATCTAGGGTATCCCATGCCGATCATGTTCTTTCACACACAAGGGAAATTTTTTTCACTACCATAGAATAGGGATGTAATATTCAATAATTTTCATGGGTTATAGATAGAAGAATATTCTTCAAATCCTTTAATGAACATAAACCTCATTTAGGTAAAATATTTAATCAATCACCCAATACAAAATAGTTTATAGTATTATATAATGCACCTAAAATGTTACTTTTTAACATTTTGTTTCAAGGAATGTGTTTCCTTTCATTGCATAGATGTCATCTCAATCACACTAGTATGATTGATTTGATAGGTTCTATAATCCCACATGAATTAGGATTAGAATTATAAATAAGATAAAATATGTAAATCAATTAAACAAAATGATAGTTCATGGTTGGGTTCAAGGGGGAATTAATCATTCTATTTTATCAGGATCCCCAAAATGGTTTTGAATCATGTGGTGGGATGTGGATGGGAGATACTAAAATATCTGACTGGGACTAATATAGAATATTGAATAGTCACTAAATATCTCATAATTATAGTAATCAATCCATAGATAGATATTATATAGTATATCTATTCAGATCAGTCATCATAAAGGGGTTGTTGAATTTTAGATTCCTCATGGATCTAAATCATGTATAATGAATTTCCATTAAATAGGTAACCATGATAGATAATGAAGCTAAACATATGTAGATGATGTATCAATTCTTGTATACATTGTAATATATTTGTTCCATTGTATGGTTGTTAGATTGAATGATGTTTGGGAATGTAATCCTATAAATGAGAAATATTTTATGTAGTTATAGATTATAATGAAAATGGGAGGAACGTCCCATGAGGTAAACACATGCAATGTATTTTATTATCAAATGATTATGATGAGTATTGTACATTGAAAAATCATGTTGTAATGGAATTTTTGTGCAATTTAATGTCATGTGACTATGATTTCGGTGTCTTATAGTTTATGTTAATGTGATGAGGACCAATTTGTCCTATAGTTTATGGTAATGAAAAATGTCCTACTTATCCAGCAGCTTAAGGTCATGCAATGATTAACTAGGTCTCATGTAGTTTAAGGTAAATTTATGAGGGCCTATGATGTAGTTCAATTTAAATTCTAGTCATCAGGACTTCAGTTAATAGATGCAATTATGTAAATCCTTTCATGAAGATCCATAAATTATTAATGGTGTGATTCATTCCCCATTAATCATGTATGTGGAGTAAATTATATTTTAATAGTTCTTATCTATGATTTATAATCCCCTCACTTAGGTAACATATTTAGAGGTTTATTTCTTGGTGTCGTAAGGTTTATAAGAATCAACACCAATCCTAAATGATGTAATGACTCCAGGTGGACATTTTATAAAAAGGATCAAAAAATATGATTTTGATTGATATACATATTCTGTAATGTATGATAACTGTTCTCATAAATCCATTCCAAATCATAAATTCACTTTTGTGGTTGTCCATTTTCTAATATTTTACCATAGTTTGTGACCCAGGGTAATGGAAACTGAAACTCACCAAGGTTAGTATTACGTATATTCTTTATACAATAGAATACAGAGACATTTAATGGACATTGTGAGTTGTGGTGTGATTATCACAGACGAAATATATGATTTCATCGGGACAAGATTTGTTGTCTTTTTATACCATTGTATGAATTATATTTGACAATGTCTTATTGATAGCCTATAACATGTCATTGTTTCTACTTTATAGAAATTTATTTTCAGGGAATTATTATTGAACTCCTGATATGGACTCTTCAAATCAGAATAATTGAAATTAGTTATATTTTCATCAATTAGGTATGATGGATTCCGAATATGGTGATCATATTAGAATTCAAGATACTGCTTTTCGTCTCCATAAAACACTATTTGATATTGATGACTATGTTCTATTTGGAGAATAAATTGGTAGGTGAAAGAATTAAAAACTGAAAATTACTAAATACAACACTTCTAAAACATTAGTACATGCTATCGTACCATCAGTGTTGGATATAATAATGGTTCTATGATGAATCGGATCATTAGTAATTAGTATTGGGTATACATTAAGAGTTTTTATTAAAATCCATAGTATATTAGAAAAGGTATATTAGATAATAATGGTTTAGTGTTAACTATTATTGTAGATGTATCAAAATGGTTCACATAAAAAATTGGTATATGTTTTCCTCCCTAGTCACCACCATAATCCCATCTACAAAATTTTCATGATCAACCCTAGAATCTATAAACAAAATACCAATCACAATACACATTCCAGGCAGCACATATAATTCATATTAACAATTTAACCAGCTGATAAATAGTTCAACAGTTTTCAAATCATTCACAATACTAAACCATACTTGTACAATTTGTAGGATAGATCATATTTAGTCATTAAACATCATCTACAAAATATTTAATTTTAGTATTAAAAATTGAGGGAATCAATATCCATTATCACCACTAATTCCATCATAATCATTACTCTCATCATGAACATCATCCCCAACATCACCTTCATCAACATCAACACCATCACCTCGGGTTTTATCATATAAAACACCATAAGGGCTATCATTTCCATGATAGAGTGCATCATATAATGATTTCATTATTGACATAGATGAATAATAAACCAGAGTATCATATGAAGAATGTGATGGAAATAAGTCTCTCATAACATTTATGAACATCTATATATCAATTTGATTTTATTCAAACTCATGTATAACAAATTATTTCTTCAGTCTCATATATATGAGTATTGTTTAGCTCGGTTCTACTAGAGATTTGAGAGGTTATTGATAATGTCCATACCTAGTGAAAACAACGATCTTATTAGTGAATCATTAGACTCTACAATTGTGTAATTTACCATTTACCTATCTCAAATGTTTATGTGGATAGAATTTCTCACCTTATGTCTCATTAAGGGACTCTATTGAACACTATTTAAAAAATATAAAATATATTTAATTATTACATATTTCATTACCCATTCAACCAAATATTGAAATCATGTTTTATCAATGCAGTAAGATTGATAATAAAACCCAACTCTAACTTCTAGTAGGAACTAGGTAGGTAATAAATGCCGAAATTATAAAAAATCACATATATAAGGAATTACCCACAATAACCAAATAGGATTGAGATATAGGTTTTAATCCCATACAGAGACTCAAACATATATTATAAAATAAATTCAAAATCCTTCCAAAAAATCACAATCAGTGTCAAATGATTGAAATAAAAGTCTAAAATGTAAAATATTCAATGTATAGTCTTATAACAGTGACTCAACACTAGCCCCAAAACCCAATCTAGGTATGTAATTATTCATCCTCAAATAAATTTTAGAAACCTAATAAATAGTTAATATATGTTTTTTGGGAATACAATTATACTCAGAGGGATCATACCCATTGTCTCAAGTGAACATGTGAAAACATCATAATAATGAGCCTATGAATAAATATCATAACCCACAAGAAGCTATATAATTCCACTAAATTATACTATCATGACCATGGATAACTCATCAAATAATGCATCCATTATAATATCATATCATCACTAATTTAAAAATGTAATCTTTCTTCCACTTCCCTACAAATTTTTTGTTTGATACCCCCAAATCAAACATACTATTCTCTCATCAATTCCATATAATTTTTATCATATCAACACAACCTTCATTCAAACACAAGGGCCATCAAAGAATATCTCAGTCAAATACACATGTGCCACCACACAACATATCATAAAATAACATGAAGAGTATGGTATCATGAACTTGAATTTAGTAATCTTAATTCCATTATCATTTCATGAATGGCCCACCACTACACATCTAATCATCTTAAAGCCACATCACATCACATCAAACCCGAAGAATCCTATTCCATAACACCATCCCCCTAATGAATTCACACGGCCTATCACCCTAGATAGAATAGAGGGTATGTGTGGGTATCCACCCATCATATAACCATTAAATTAGAATTTTTGATATCTAAATAAACCCTAAAACGTTAGTCATTGGTATTATTTTTTACTCAGACCCTAGGTTATTACTATATTAGTGGGAAATTAAATACTTATATACCCTAATTAAAACTAGTGAAGTGGTTAATAGGTCATGATCCATATGTAATGACTATTAAAAATATATATTCAGTTGAAATAGGACAAAAAAGAAAAAAAAACCTAAAAATGTAAAAAAAGAGTGAAATGGTTGGAGTAATGGTGGTGGTCAAATTACAAGACTGAAATAATTGGAAAATGGAATAAATATACATTACTATAACGTGTTTAAAGATCATGATCAAACAAGATGAATTACAAGTATTGAAGATGGGTATTCAATTGGATGTTTTTTTATTATTATATTTTTTTATTTTAGGTCTTTTTTCATGTATAGTTGTTTCTATTTCTGTAGAAAAGTGGTTCGTCAATTTATTCAAATGGCTAAAAAACATATGAATAGATCCAATAGTTTCTCAATAAAAAAACGCACTAATAGAATCCATGAAATTAATATAGATATATCATAGACAAGTTATCATTTTTTTTAAAATGTGATACCAATTGATGGATTATCCTCTTCATATATTGACATCCACTGATTTTCTGAAGATGAAATTAATTTACTACATGAAATAATTTAAAAAGGTAATTACTAGTCGCACCAAACCCTTGAATAAAAATAATGATACTACCAACACATTCTCATTTCCCCACCTTAATTAAGTAAACAATTAAAACAATAAATTTTTCTATATTTTAGAAATAATAGTAATTGAAATACATAGAAAATAAAAAAATGATTAATATCTTAGTGAGAGCTTCTAAACATACTCCAAAATCAAAAGTAATCACACTCCTTCCCATTTTCAACTCATTAAAATTTTTCTAATCTGGGGAAGGATTGTGGTTTTTTTCCAAATTTTTTCATTTATACCTACTCTGTATAAGTATATATTCATTACCTATACATGATTGTATACCCTTATTACTCCTCAAATATTGAGTGAAGCGATATTTCGTGGAAGGCTTCACCAGATATTATTTTGATGATCCTTTATGGTGACATTTTCTTCAACCATACTGTTGTCTTATTTTGATTTATTGGAAAATTAATTATTTCATGGGATTGAATTCAGTTGAATAGGGATTTTTTATTTGGAATAATATTTACCCTACATGTAATGTTTCATAATATCAAACATATTACAATTACATCTTCCCACAATATTTTTGGTGTTTTATGATAGAGGAATCACAAGGCATGGTAGGTTATCTGCTCAAGTGTGTTTTCATAATTAAATGACACAATACACGATCTTTTAAATTTTACTATTTAAACAAAATCAGTAGATACAAAAATTTAGAATTCATGAGGATGATGGCTGGTGTGGAATCAATCATCAATTGAGGGTTTTTATGAGGGTTATTCAGTTGCATCTCAGCCGAGATTTTAATAAATCAATACCTAGATTTTTGGTTTCTCAAAATGATACTTTAGTTTGGATCAAATCAAATAATTGGATCAAAATCAAAATTTACATTGTTGGTTTTTTTATATATCACAACCATCTTCAATCTAGAAAATAGAATTTATAATGAAAATATATACTTCAATCAATTCAAAACCTGTGAATTTCATAGGGTAAATAACAGTTGCAATCATTTTCACAATAGATTCAATGGTTGTTAGATGTTGTAGTTATATTCTAGTATATTCATGTATTGTAATAATTCATTTTTTTCACGATGTAATTGGGAATGAAGTGTTAGGCATTTTTCAAGACAATGGACCATTTTCAATGATCAAGACACATCATTCCATGATTTTTCATAGTAGGTGTCTATATAATTATTTTCATTAATGATGCATGATTTATAATTATTTTTACCTTTTCAATTTTATTTTTCGGTAACTTATATTTTTAATGATGATGGAATAACACCCATATTAAATTTTTTTCACTTAATTAGATCTTGTAATGGTTCTTATTATTCACGAGGTCAATTTTGTTGACTTGGATGATAAAATAGTTTTTAAAAATTTAGATAATTTTTATTGTGGTCAATATGAATGATCATGTGAATTATCTAGATGGTGGTGAATTTGATACATCAGTTTCATTTTGAACACATGTACTCCTATGTTTTTCTTTGCTGACCAAACAACACCCATAGTCATTTTACCTTCGGAATGATCTCTACAACACATTTAAACAATTTCACCAAGGATTCTAAAAGAATCAATTTTTTTAATTATTCATCATTCATATTATTCAATGATGTTAATTAAAAAACATCTAATATTTCATAAATTATATTAAAATTTTCAAAATTGAATTTAATAAATTATGAACCAAAAAGAATAATTTCCATTATAATAATAAATTTATCATCATTATCAAATATATTTTTTTATATATTAGGAATCTCCATTACAATCCCAATTTTGAATTGTGGAAGAATTTATTGCACAAAAAAAGTTGAAAATTTATATCAGATAAGTCCACATAAAAATTCTCCACACCTATAAAACTATACTCATGGGAAATTAAACATAATCAGTTTGTTTTTTTACATACCCCAAATAATAATTAATGAAGCTACCTAGGTTCATCTGCATATGGTTGTGTCAAATAAAACCATTGATCCAATAGTTGAAAATAATTTCATTCCTTCTATATTAATTATTTACAATGACCAATTTCAACACAGAATCTAATAATAGTTTTCAAACTATTTATGAGGAAGACCTCAGGGGAATTATATATTTAACAGGAAGAACAAAAATCATTCACTCTATCCTAGGTACCTAAAACCAATTTTCTTCATTAAAACTTTTTGATACAAGTTAATATATTTTATTATAAATAAATTTAACCATTGTTAATTTATTTTCAATATTCACCTCACCTAATTGATCATGTTTTTGACTCAGCCGCAATTTTTATATTTTATCTAACAATAATTTCATTTAGTGAACTATGTTAGGATATTATTTTATTTTCACTGATTTACATAAGCACACCCTATGCCATTATCTAAGAGGCCCCCATGGTATCATAGTTTCCTATTTTCACTAGATTTAGATGATTCATATTATTCATTATTGAGTTAGCTCTATAAGGTTTAATATTTCAACATGGTTATGCATCTGGGTTAATGTTGAAAATCATGATTTCTCATGTTATAGATCCAATTCAATGATAATATGACATATCTAACATACTTTTCCTTTTTTTCAAATGGTATTTGTAAAATATAAGTGGAAAATATAATTGATAATTACTCAATCCTCCAAACATCAAACTCTGTGAATTCCCTCAAAATGGGCATGGAATTTATAAAATTGTAGAAAAAATAGTCATTATTCCACCATCCTACCAAATGTTCATTTCTAAAACAATTAATCTAATATATAGATACTAAGGAGTTTAAAAAAATATGTTGGTTTTTTATATCTATAGAATTGAAAAATAGGTATGATATACAGAAATTCACCACTACACAAGACATGATACTTAACATTTTCCCAATTGTAGAATCACAGCATGCGATACAATTTTAATTCCCAATATATTGATAATTCAGAATTAAAAGGAATGTTTATGGGGTTTTTGGTAGTTTGGAACCACATTCCCACAAATCCAAAAACATTTTTTGAAGTCATATATTGAAATGTTTTGTACACAAACCAATAATATTATACTAGAGGAATGAGAAATAAGAAAATATTAGAAACATTTGATTAGATATTATATCAAAATTTGAAATTATGTTCAAATTTATTTTTCTACATTATAGAAAAATGAAGCTTGACACATGTGCAAGAGAATACGATTTAAAATATGCCCTATGAAAATATAGAGGGATTCCCCCATACATAGGGTTAGGTAAAATGAAACCTAATATGATATAGTTTATTATAAAAAATTTAAAAATAATACTCTCCTGAATGTGGTTCCTACATCGGAATTGTTATACAAAACACACTCACCCAATTATATTATAAATTATTCCTCTAGTAAAAATTCTCAACTCTTCTATAAATAAAAATTGAAGGAGAAAATATATTAAAAATTTTGTCAATGGAAAAATAAAAATTTTAATGAAAAGCAATGAAAATTTATTATCTTTTATGGGGTTCTGAGTTTTTAGTCATCAGTTAAATTACAAAGAATTGGTGTTATCCAATACCTTTTGCTTCCCCTAAATGTATTGATTCACTATTTTTTCATTGACCATGAATGTAGTTTATTATTTCTATAACATCTCAATAACCCCATTTACCATTACTCTTAGAATTTTTAATAGTCTAGAGAAAATAGATTTGGGTTTACCGTGGAAAAAATTAAAATTATAATGTAATAGATACACTTTATGACTAACCTGAAAATAAATATTTTGAAATATAAAAATAAAAAGGGTTTTTTTATTTCATAAATAATTCATGAATTTTCCTAAACCTATTTCTTGATTTCATACATTATTTTAAACTCAATAAGTATACTATCTTCATAATACATAAAATTAAAATTTATCGACCTAATTTCCCAAACGTACTTGTGAGCTATCACCACACGCATATTTTAATACATTCCAAAAATATACTATATAGATACATAAGTATTGATACTTTGAAAGAAATAATTTATAACTATGTTTCCTCGTCTAACATTTTACACCATTACATTCATGAACTACTCATTGTTTTCCCTAAAATATATTTCATTTTCATATTAGATTTTGTAACTTATCCAATTGATTTTTGATGATATTTTGTAGCAGGTTTGTTAATGATAACATATTTTTTCCATTATATCATTAAACATAAATTTTTTAATGTTATTATGAATGTCAGAAATGAATTATATTGGTACACTAAACAATGATTAATTTTTTTTGGACTAATTTAATAACACTAGTCTCCAGGTATATTCATAGATCCTCTACCTCAACCCTCCTTGATAAATAGTAAATCATGAGAAAGATTAATTCATTCCCACGTTATGATGGAAAATATCCCATAAATTTGAACCCAAAAAAAGAAAAAAATATTATTGTAAAAAATACACATAAGGAGAAACTATTCCTTCTTTAATAAATCAAAAATTATTTAAAAAATTTGACATCCTAAAAAATTATTTATAGTATCCTAAAAGAGAGTTGGCTAGTAGAAACTATCTATGATAAGAGAGTGTCTGACTCAAATAATATTAGGCTTTTGTTTAATAATTTTTTAAGCTCTTTCAACATGTATTGGTATTTCTATTTTGTACTAGGGTTTCCCACTCTCCCTTAAAGTGGATTAATAAATATTATTATTTGGATGGAATATTGAATAAATTTTTACAAAGAAAAAACTGCTATTATTTCTATATCAGTTGTGGGGAAATTCTATTGAGCCTCATAAAGTGGTCATCTAGCATTGTACAGTAGAAAAATAACCCAATACCACCTATGGATTAAAATAGTACCCACTACATAATCACTAGAATAAAACACAACATCAAATATATAATCTACTAAATGGGAGTTATAATGGTTTATAAAATGAAATTTTACTTAATAAAATTAATAGAATCTATGAATTTATCATCAAAAAATGGTGTATACTTCACAATAAAATAATATAATTGCAATGTGATTGTAGAAAAATACTTGTTGGAACACATATAACAACCAAAAAGTCGAAAAATTATTTTAATTTAGTTAAATTTTTAATATGGATGAATGTTTTGTATAACCATAATTTTAAAATATTAATCTTCTAATCATTTATTGTAAACCATGTTTCTAAATTAAGCTCCTTTAGTACCCATGACATGAAATTTATCCAAATTTATTGAATAGTTGTATCTTCACACCTTTATAATTTAGTTTCAATATTTATCAAATAGTTCTCAAAATTAGAACCTACTATGGAAATTTCATCCATTGATGCATTAAATTACTTCTCAATCATATCATAAAATATGGAAATCATATACATTTTAATGTTTTTTGGAGAAATATATAATCTAATTTGAATGAAACTATAGGAAAATTTAGTATATGAATTGGTGAAGGTGTGTTTTCCTGGTATTCTAGGCATATGGGAATATATTTGTAATAAAAAAACATCCAAAAAGAAAATAATTAATATAGACCCTCCAGATGAATTCTTCCCAAACAAAAATTCCCGCATTTTCCCTATTATTTATGATTTTGACACATTACTTATAAGGGATTCCATGTATAAGAATATCCCATGTATTATCAGAAATGTAAAAAATTATTCTAAAATCCAGAATGTTAATTTCTTCCCTTTAATTACCTCATTTATGTTTTGATTAATACAAATCTGCTCTAATAATCATGGTTTACACTTACATTTCATGGTTATTTTATTCATGCATTATGGTAGACTAAATACCATAATATCATAAATATACCTATTAATGATATAGTAAATATTACTTAATAAATGAGGCATTTTATCATCATGAATTACTTCTAGTTTTGATGATATAGTTAATGATAATTTTGGACATTCACTAAAAAATGAATATTTCATACGATATGGTTTTGAATTGAGATATTAATTTGGTTGTTCATGTTTTGATGGAAGACAGTTGGGTATAAGAGGAATATCTTACACGTGGTTCATATAACTAATAGAAGCGTATAAAACATCAATTTTATAACATTATAATAAATAATGGTCCAAAAATATATATTTGAGGAATTGGGTTTAAACGTGTTCAAAAAATAATCTAGGTACTCCTGGAATTCCACACTAAAATTCATAAAATGTTTATTCATCCTTGGAAGAACGGATTACCTTGTAAATATTTGTAGGTAACCTTTGTAGACCATTTATTTTATCAATAAATAAAAACTATTATTCTTTGATAACAATAGAATCGATTACATCTAATAAACAATATTTTGGTAAGATTCTTTGTTGGGTGGGTTATTTAATTGTTTGGAAATCAATTAATTCCTCTCTCTATCCTCCAATATTAAAAAATAATTTTACATTTTAGACATTAACTACATCCCACTATATGGAATGAATTAGACTTATAAGAATGATAGGTACATCCATGTCACATTTAAGATCCAAAATGATAAAATTAGTAGGTTGAAAGTGAATATCTACCCAGACTAATAAGTCATCTACAACACAAAATGGGTGACTAATTCTTCGATATAAATCTTGAAAAAATAGTTATGGGTTGTGGAACATATAATATCATGTGATGGAACAAATATAATGGAATAAAAGAGAACAAGTAAAATTAATCTGTTCATATCTATCACCCATAGTGTAAGGGATTCCACAATATCTTAGATCTTAATGTTTTAGTTGTATCATAATTGGCATGGAATCACTACACACCTCTATGAAATTATAAATATGAAAATATTCTACATGTTTTTTGTTTGAATATATTTTCATCAGTGATTTTGGATAAAAATTATTGTAAATTTAATCCCTAGTTATTGGATTATTGATCTTCAGTTTATTTAACAAATTTAAGATAATGAAATAGTTCAAAATCTCGATTTATGTTTTTGATCTTATTTTAATGGAAGAAATTATAGAAAATATCCTAACAACTAATGGTATCCCTCTATATTCATCATAAAAATATTTCTCTCATTTATTATCCTTTGTTTTTATTTCTTTTCATGTATTTCAGGAATAGGTAAATTACACTTCAACATATTATCAGTGTGAAAGATCAAATTTGTTGATTAGCTTTAAGATTTTTGTTTTTAGTTTCATCAATATTTTTTTGGGTAAGACTTTGGTTCTTTATTATCTTTGTGGTGATGTTGGATATACCTTATATTTATGATTACTATGTAATTCATCCATGATTTTGTATTAGTGGTGTTTGTAATTTTTTCTTTACATATACCTCCCACAGTTATTACATTTTTTCCCACATGTTAGTCAAGATTTTTTAACCGGGATTCATATATTGCTTTTTAAAAAAAAATTATATTTTTATCCATAAAACACACCAATAAATTGATGAATAATATATTTGAACTATTATATATATATAAATATTTTACCAAGGATGGATTTTGAATTGCGTTATTGTTTGTTAGAAAATAGTGGACAAGCATGTATCAGTACTCCCTAAACTCCCCATGATTGGATGCTGTAGTTATAATATCCATGTTTGTAATTATGTGATAATGTGTAATTTTTTGGTTACATTATGATACCATACATATAAATTTTTTATTTCTAATGAACTTGGGAGGTATATAAAAAATTGGATAGAAGTACTATGAAATTTATAACATTCTATAGTGATGAGAATACTCTCTAACATTGTGATGAGTATTTAAAGTGAAAAAAATAGAATCATGAACTTCATGTTGTTGATTGGGTGTGGGTTTGTTTCCAAAAAATGGTTCACCTCCAGGAATATTTTTTTTGTTAATTTTGTTTATGGTTGTTGAATCTTTTATAGATATCAATTGAAATTTTTTATTGATATATCTTTTAGAGGACTGGTCAACCACTATTTCATGGCTGTTGTAAATTATAACCAAATTAAATTTTGGTGTACACTAAAGGTTGTGAAACAACATAAGTATCACTTTCAATCCTATCCAAGCATCATGGAACATCTCTCCCTCATAATTTAAGAATATATTGATTTTCTTCCTAATATCAATGACCATTTTTCTTTGATAAAATTTCATGATGAAAAATTACACATTTGGTCCCATGTATAAAAATGATCATCAATAATTTTTATGAAACAATTTTTTTAATTTTACTACAAGAAAAATGTAAATTCATATTTTTTTAACTCTTCATCACTCAATCCTGTATATAGAAATTATTATATGTATCATATATAGTCTTCATGAAGAAATACATATTGTGATAATATAATAGATTAGTTTTATTTTTTAAATAATATAGTTTATATACCTAGGATTGTTCCAAATACATGATGGAATGATTGACCATGTAAGATACTACAACTCCATAGGATTGATTCTATTCATTAAATTAATAATCTTTGTGGAAGGATGAAATTTCTATCTTGGTTGAAGTTCGCATTTCACTTATTATTAGTATCATCTTAATGATTTTACATTAAAAAATTATTCATTATTTTTAAAGAAAATATATGTTTTATTATTTTAGTTATGAAGTTATATAGGTTTTTGGAAAATAATTAATCCGGATTTCGCACCTATTTTTGTACATTTTTGTCACTGTTTCATTGTATTTCGACTTATTGTTTTACATTTTCAAACATTCCCTTCCCCCAAAATTTTATCCCAAATTTTAATGGGACCCTAATTGATAACTAATATTTATATAAATAAATAATTTATGAACATTAAATAATACTAGCCTAATAAAGAATATGGGTTGATCTTTAGGTATTTCTTTCCAGTAATGTGTGTTTGAGTTAGACAATATAAAAAAAATTAAATAAGAAATCATTGAAATGAAACAATGAGTTAAATTATAGGATTAATGGTTGTGATGAAACAGGTTGGGTGATAAAAATTGTTAGGAATTAGAAAAAATAACACAACCAGTCCAAGTGAATAGAACATCAGAAACAAATAGATAGTCAAGAGTTAGAATACGTGAATTTGGAAGGCTAGGGATTATTTTTTTAATAATATTTATGTTCTTGTTCAATATTCAATCATTCACATGTTATTATAGTACCGGTGAAAATATTATAGCCATTACTCTTGTATGAATATCCTTTTGATGAATGGATCCTCTTGTTTCTCAAATGGAAAATCCACTATTCTAATCAATAATTGAATTAAAACATTTAAATTGAACATAATCTTCAACCATTTCATGTAATGTCCATTTATATAGTAAAATATTTATAAAAACAGAATAGATACCGAAAAATTAAATATTTATCACCTATTTTTGGAAGTTAATGGTCATCTACTATTGAAAAGATTAGAAAAGGATAGTTTACAACCACATATTAACCTTTAATGAATAAAATGTTCGGACTAGTTCAATATCAATCCCCTACATTAAATTATTTAAAATTATTAACATAATTTTTTAGTTTATAAAAAATAGAATTTTAATTGTAATATAGATAAAAAATAAAAACAAAAATAATAAATAAGATATTGATGAGAGCTGCTAATCTTCCTCTAAAAACTACAACAATATTCATACTTCCCACTTCATGATCATTATTCTTCATCCACTAATTTGAATATTATGTTTTTCAATTTTTATATATTCATATATAGATAAATTCTAAATCATTTACCTCTTGGAATGTTTGTCGATGATAGGTTTTTGGTCCTTTCTAACAACCGTTGTAGGATATAGAGACACCTCAAATTCAGATCCCAATATTATATCCCAGACGGATTCCAAAAATGTTATTATGGTGATATTTGGTTGGAATGTTTTCCTATTCTCAATAGTTGTTGTATGTCATGTAATTGAACTTTAAATAAATAAATCATTTCATTCTACGATCGATTGGGAATTTATTTTTGTGATTAAAAATTAGGAATTCATTGAGGGTGTCAGCTTCTCAAGCACATTATTATCTCATCATTCTACTGAATTCAAAACATAATTTTTTTAGAGGAACTATAGGCCTGAAAATAATATCATCATGAGAGATATTAGATAGATCAAACAAAAGATTCACATTCCTTTTGACATGACAAATTAAACTGAACCAGTAGAGCCCCTAATATTTCACGCTCACTGATAATGGGATATGTGACATCGTGATTTAGTTGAGGGTGTGGAAATTGGTTCTTTAATAGTGGCTCAAATAACAGTTCAATTAATATTTTCTCATCCTTTGTGTTTATTAATAGGTAATATTGTTATAGATCAGATCAAATGATGGGTTTACATCAACAAAACGTTATTTTATTCTTTCTAGTATGCAAAAATTGTCTAGTTGTAAACTAATCATCAATAGAGGCCGCATTCTATTTTCTATCGTCATAACTTATAGATCTATAATTGCAATGATCAGTTAATATAATTTCAAGAACTGATTGTATGAATGATGTAGGCATTGGTTATCTAACATACATTATTGGATAAACATTTAGCTTCAGTTTCTAGATATTCTACGGAATTCACCCTCGTACCGTCCATCCGGACCATCACCTGTGAATAAGGATTGAGGTGATTATTCTATCATTTTTTGAATAATTGTTCTCACTACTTATTTTTTATTCCATAAGTTGGTTGATTTATCATTTTTTATTCACATTAAAATTTGGTTTTGAAGACACAATATATATTGTGTATGTGGTTTATTGTATAGCTACCATAGTTATTTTTGAAGATTTTATTTGATATTGTGGTCATTTTCATTAGTCGTGTAGTGAATTGTGTTGATTTATTTGATCTGATACTTTTCGAATTTTTTTATAATTCTTCTTACAAATGAAATATTTTCTTATATAGTCATTCTTAATGGTTTTTTGTTCGATGCATCAGATACATTCCGAACTCACATTTACATAATTCTTCCTAAACCCAATTAAACAACACCATTTGTCATGATATCTAATGCATTATCTCTCCAACCCTTTTCTCTAAATTATCCATATACCCATATTGAACACATATATTTCAATTAAACATCATTAAAATAACCAACTGATATTTAAAAAATATCAAATTGATCATCAATGATATGAAATTTTACACTAAGAAGCTTAATAAATAAAGTATAATTTTGATAAATTTCTATTAAAATAAAAAATGAAAAACAAAATTCCAAAATATTTGTTCAACATTTAAGGTTTATCTATAATAAGGATAGTTTTTCATTTTAAAATCATTTATTCCACCCAAACAGATGTGAAAAAGTGTGATAATATATTACCACATCAGTTTTCCAAATCATGTGGGGGCATGTATAAAAAATACAACAAAATATATGATTAGTATATTGTTACATTTCCCAATATTTTGGTCTACAACAACTGCCCTAGGGAAAACCAAGACACAACTATCTCACCAAATATCAACTGTTAAAACAACAATCTTAAGTATATGCATCACACCACATAATCACAAAACTCATCCATGCATTCCGACATTAAATTACAAAACCAAAAATTTACAAATCATTAAAAAAAATCAATTTATCCAGTTTATTTAATTAAATAACAAAAAATAATTCATGATAAATTTATTTAATTATTTGATAACCCTTGATATTCAATTATATCATTAACCATTTATTATATGGATAACTTAAAAACCCATACAACCACAAAAAAACAATTTATCCTACTAATGCTAGCCATCGGCACATCACCACACCAACCAAGACATTGTAACTGAACCAAAACCCATATATAGAACCAAACATCAAAACTACACCAAAACAATACTGAAAACCTCCCCACAACTCCTACCATTCCATCTACCCACATCACACATGACAACCACTACACCACCACATCACACTACATCCCAAACCTTATCCCATGTATACAATATCATATGATTAATCTAGAAATATCACAACCCATACTATCACCCCAACCACAACACAACAACTCACAAAACAGAGGAAAACACATCAAACAAAACTATACAATGTTTCTTATCCTAATATATACGAATCGATTAAGGGATATTATTAATTTCACAAATATAATTGATGGGTTTTATCACTCAAAACGGTTTTCATTGGGAAACCAATGATTATCCAAATATAAATTCTTTATTGTTTTATTTCATGTGAGTTCTCATAAGATCCTAGAAACTATCAAATCTACATATATGTTACATCAAGAAAGGATCCCATATCTATGAATTCTAATATTTACCTAATAAATAAGTATTGTCACTAAAAATGTCCAGAAAATATCACGGGATGTGATAAATCCAAATGCCAATCAATTTAAATATTATAATTAATTAGTTTTATTTAGATGACCCTTCATATCCACCCAAATTAAAAAATAATGCAATCCCCATACATTTCATATAAAATCATGATAATGTGGGTCCCCAACCACCATGAATTTATTATAATCAAATTCACACTAGAATGAAAATAATAATCAATTTGGTAACTCCAACCACACTATAAAAATTCAAAATAACATGCGTCACACTAGTGGATAAAAAAATGTAATCCAAACATACCTAAATATGAACCAACAAAATCACAGTGAACTATAAACACTAGAAAATGGGGAAAATAATGGAAATTGGGACACTCATCAATTTTCACAAAAACATAAAACTGGAACCCATATATCAATGGTAGAGGAGAGAGGACGGTTGATACTCTAAACTATCTACGGTTCTCCAAATGTTGATATGAAATGAGTGAAGAAATACACGGTTTGACCAAAATCATACATCATAAACTATATGAAATAACAATAATTCACAATGTGAATTACATTTTTATGTTGTGGAATACACATCATCAGTAGATTATAATAACACACTGGCCATCATAATCAAGGCTTTGTTTTTACTTTATTACCTTGGAACTTGACAAAATTAATCACATCTGAAAGGTTCTAATAGTTTAGTAGTATTGGAATAATAGATACAAAATTGAATCTCATATCCAAATTTAAAACATTGAATAAAACATCGAATAATAATTGATAATAATGAGCCATTATTAAAAAATAATGGGGAATCATAATCCCTATCTCAATGAATTATATCATATTTTTATTCATCTCTTTATTTTGATTTCCCAAAATAAAAAAAAAGATAGGATCACATTAAACATGATGCAAGTACCACTCTTAGTATTTTACCCAACAAATAGGTCCACTCAATTGGTTTTTCAATAGACATAGATTCCATGTGCCAGATCATTGTGTCCCTAAAATCAAATGATTGAGCTGGTATCATTTTCATATTTCACACACTAATGTCATCTTGAACTATTTTCCAACTATGCCATGCACTCCTTGTAGTTACTACCACATAATTCCACCCAATCCTGCAATCAAATCCCCTTATACCACTATATCATGACCCCTACCACCAATGATATCCCCCTTAGGCCGATAATGATGGAATAATGATTATGACCCCATGTCCCACCTTTACTAAACCTCATATTGGTGATAATTACACCGGAAAAATAAATATAACTTATTGAAGGAATTTCCTTTTATATATAAATTGGAATGATATGTAAATTTGAAAACAGTGCATAAAATCTAATAATTAATATAAAATTAACTCACACTACCTAAAATTTCTTGATTAGTTTCAATAGGTACAAATACAATTCTATAATTTAAAATATAAAAAACTAGTCATACAGTATGGATTGAACAGTATCTCCAAAACCCATGCTAGTAATTACATTATTGGTCCCAAACATCCTCTTATAAAGAAGAAACATAGTTTATATAATAATTTTGTGAATAAAAGTATACAGAGTAAGATCATACCCATGGTATTAAGTGCAAATTTTAAAACAACACCCAAATGAACAATTGATTAATCAATAGAAAAAATAAGAACCTATATTGTTAAGCTAAAAAATCTCATCATCATCATGGTTCACTATCCAAATCATACGTCCAAAATAATATCATAGTATCATGAATATAATAGAGACACCCCGATGCAACATCCCCACTAATTTACCACTCCCCTGACCCAATATTGAATTTCATGTTCTCACATCCATTATTAATATATCACATTTCACCATACCTCACATATAGACACATGGTCCATTATTACACCTCCCACCTGAGGACAACTAGTCAATCACACCCCATCTTGTCACATAACATGGATTGTAGGATATCATGAATGTGAAGTTAATCAAACTTGTGAACTCCTCCCATCATGGATGAACCAACTACAGATCTCATCACATCACACCCCCATCATATCAAATCTCACATAAAGTCACCAATATCATCATAAAACATATCTTTTGAATACACAGATTCATAACTATTGAAGGAATGGTAGGTTTGAATGGGAATATACTCATCAAAATCACCAAAAACTGAGATGTTGGTGAAGACACGTAAAACCAAAAAACATCTGGAGTTGGTAAGGATATCCAACAAAGGAGGTAAAATAATTGAAAATAAATTATATGAACATAGTACATAATAAAAAACCTATGGATTTGAAATAAATAAAATATATCATAGAACATTACCACCATCACTCCACATGTCAGCCATCAAAACCATTACCACAACTATATGCCACACACCACACAATCACTACTCAAATCAAAAAATTTCAATGTTCAATTTTATATCACAAAAAATAAATGCATCCATTTCCAATTCATTTTATCGAATTACCACGCAATATTTTCCATCCAATTATTTATTTATTTAACAACCCCTAGTATTCCAATAAATAATTACCAATCTATTCCAGGGATAACCAGGAAACTATCACTATCAAACCACACAATATCTAATATTTCATAGGCCAACCATCCCCACGATCCCACACAACCAACCCCCCATATCACAATTTCCACCAATATAAACCACCACACATCAACACTACACTACATAATAACTACAAAACATCCCACAATTCATCCCATTCCATCCATTAGTAACGCATGTCCTATCCACCAAACAAATGAATTGCACAATATCCCACTCCATTCCCTGGATTACACAATCAAATAACTTCACCACAAATCTGACAACCCTGTCGATCAGTAACACCACCATAAAAAAATATAGAAACCCAAAATTAGAAGAAAAAAATACAACTACACAATGAATAACATATCATATTTCTCAAATTAATCACACGAATTTATTAATTTACATTACCCATGAATCATGGGTATTATCACTCAATATGGATTTACATAGGAAACACATCATTTTTAAAATATACATTATTTATCCTATTATTTTGGGTTTTATCAAAACACCACAAAGTATGCTCCACAAAAAAATATCAGATATTTACCAAACAAGGCCCCCAACAGCCATGATTTTTAGTACATTCAACAACATTCCTAGTAGCACCAACAATACCATCAATACAATAATGTATGAGGTAAATCTCCACCTATATCATCTTTATGTATTCCATTTAATTATCTTTATTATGTGGACACTTTCTATAAATCCAAAGAAATGAAAAATCATTAAATCCACTAAAATTGTTTATAAATTAATGAGAATGATGATTCCATAGCTTAAAAAAGTTCTAAAAATCTAATTTTCATAATAAGTTAAATAAGAAACAGCCTGGGAATTACAGACACACAAGGAAAGCTCATACTAACATTGATTACAATAATTGATAAGAATAAAATAGTCCAAACAAACCCCAAAATGAAGAAACAAAGCCACAATAAATTCCAGAATTAAGATTGAGGGGAAAAGGTAAATGGGGAATGAACTAAACTCTAATCACTAAAAACCAACCACAATAACATAATAATAATTTCTGTAGGAGATGGGCTAGAAGATCCTATGAAATCATCTCGGGTTAACATAATAGAGAGAGGGAACAAGTGATGAATTATAGGGTTTGATCATACTATAACCCTAAAAATGGAATCTAATTTACCTTACTCTTGGCATAAATTACATATCATTTCACGACATCTACATGTTTCATTGATTATCATTGGTTAATCGCATGCAAGGCATAAATTCCACATATCATGAACATCCACCAAAAATATTTCTCCTTGTCCTATGGTAATTTTATATAATGAATTCTCATTCGATATTGTGAATAAGTCTCATATACTCCTCCAGTACCAAATTCAATCATTGAATTTCTGAATTCAATAGCAGAAAAATAAAAAAATCACTTCAAGAATCCCTATTTAACAATGTGAATAATCTTCTATAGTTTTTTTGGAGCTCTAAAATCCAATTAACATTCAAAGGCCTCCCCTAAAACACTACCAACTTCCAAAAATGTTGTGTACTTGGGTGATAAGGTTCAAATAATTGAAAATTAGGTATCAAAATTTGAAATAAAATTAATAATATTTATAAATTTTGTTTGGATTTATTGACATCCCATTTATAATGATTCCTCATACTAAGAAAAATTAATTTTGTCAATGAACATGAACTTCGATGCTCAATATTTCATAATTAGAATAAAATTGATTAAAATAAGTCTAAATTACTAAATAATATCAAAATGATAAAAAATTGAACTCACTATAAAAAATATTTATCTAATCATAAAATATTTAATAACATTCAATTAAAATTTATTAAAGTTTTTTATGTTTATTTCAAATAATTTAAATAAATTTTTTCATAAATTTTGATGAAATGCTAATATTTTTAATAATTACCATTTTTATTAATTTGACTCAATTCAAGTTTTTTAATATTGATGAAACATTTTCAGGTTAATTTCACAGTTTTACTTCTAGTTAGATTAATTATTTTTCAAATCTGATTAGTTTGGTTCAAAATAAATCTTTTCCAGTAGTTTTATTTCATTCAATTAATTTTAGATCAATTTTACTTGGTTATCCATAGTTTTTATTTGTTTTTGATAGTTTGATTCAGATCCATTAAATTAAATTTGATTTCATAATATCAAAAGTCAATAATTTGATCCTAATTGAGTTCTTATTTTTTTATTTTTTTGGTTCACATCAATTCTTTTGCATCTAGTTTTGTCTTCTTTTCTATTGTTCTGATATATTAAATGTGCTTTTCATTCCTTTCTCTCAAAATTATTTGGTTATTTTACAATTTTTTCACATCATATTGATTCAATTTAACCAATTCATTAATTATTTAATTAAAATTGATAAATTTTACAATATTTCAAATTGATTAAATTCACATGAATATTGTGTTAATTTGTTTGATTTTGTTTGTTGTATTCTAGTTTGTGCCTAATTGGTTCAATATAGTTTTTTATGTTTGGTTCATGGAAACATGTTCTATTTGATTTATCTGAGTATTATTTAGTGAGTAAAATGATCTTATATTTGTTTATATGTGATTTGGTTTAGTCCCATATAAATTTATTATGATCCATTTAGTTTTGTTCAATATTGTTTTTCTAAATTTTATTTTTTTGGCCCATTTCATTTTATAGTGGGTTTTATTGGATTTTATTGGTCTAAAATTTATTAGATAAGGATTGTTTGATTTTATCAGGTGTGATTATATTTTCTTTTGTCGGGTATTAATCTATTGGAAAAAGATGGTTTAGTTTATTATATAATTTTATATTCTATTTCATTTCATTCAATTTACTTCTATTTAGATCAATTTAATAACTATTTAGCTTCAGTATATTTTTGTAAAGCCTAGTGAAATTAAACAAGCAGTAAATGTTACATGAAATCTCTCATGATCCTTCGTTTTAGTGTTCTTCTATGTGAGCATGTACTTCATATCACAATTTGTTTTTTCATTGAGAATAATTTTTTACAAAATTCAATAAAAATTATAAGAAATATGTTTTCAATATAATCCATAAGTGTTTATGATTAACATATAGTAATTATTCTTCTACTAAAAAATAATTTCATGGTATTGGGTAGTTGGACAACCATTGGATATAGGTACACCCTCTAACTCGATAATGATTCTACACTTTTATCCAATGCACATTTCATTTTTTATATAATCACTATAGTTCCCCAAGGTCCATAAACTTTGTCATCTTCAATCCATTAAAACAAATTAAACCAAATAAGAACTACTTAAAACCTGGTAATTCATATTATTAAATAAATAATAAAAATTTCAATTTAAAGAAAATTCATACCTATACCACATCAGATGCATTTTAAATGATATCATTATTGTTATTAATCAATTATACTTGTTGAACTAGAATGATTCATTTATACATAGATAATGTCACCGTGGATCTTCTATATCCTCTATATTTTTTTACCTATTATGTGATTATATTTATTTTAATAAACAATGATGTTTATATAACGGATCTAGGATTCATGAATATGAGTGTTCCCATATCTTTTAATATAAGATCCCATTGGACAAGAGAAAAAAACTTTAAAAAAATTAATAGAAATGACAACTAAAAATATTAATATGATATTATTTAACAAACATATTAACAAAAAAAATGATCTTGGATAATCCTTACTCTCTAATAGACTTTTGGTATATTCTGGATTAGTATCCTATAAAGGATATTCCATTTCCAATTATTTTAGATCATTGAAATATTATGTAGTGGAATATAAAGGAGAAAAATTATCAATTCTTTGAAGTATATGAGTATGGATTGGAGGTGTGATAGACATTATAGTAGATGGATATAAGGGGTGAGGATACATAATAAGATATGGAAATGATATATAAGAATTATATACTACAAATATGAGCTAGGGGGCATAGGTGAGTACACCCTTAAATGATCAAGTGAAATATGTATGCATATGGTAAGTTGGATGTTTGCAGATGGGCCTAAGTGTGAATGGGAATGACGATTGCTCAATATAGATCAAGTAGAACCCTTTCCTGGAAAACAATATTACTAACCCCTAGTAATTGGATATGTATATGTAGACTATGGATTAGGTGATTGTCCATAAAATATATTTGATCAAGAATAAGAACATTCTATTAAATTTAATGAAGAAGAAATGTATTACAATTATTATACCCTATAAGGGAACCATATGAGGTATCCCTGTTTCACCTAGTCATCCCTCATTGTTAAAAAATATATTTCTTATAATATATTAAACATATTTCATATATTCATAATTAAATAATTAATATTTTTTAAAATAGTTTTTCAATATTATACATAAAAATTATAATTCAAATAATATATAAAAAATATCATTACATCATATAGTATACACTCGGTTTAGAACTACATTAAGAACCCCATTTAAACTATTTTTTTAATTTTTTACATAAATTATTTAAATATAATTTATTGATGGTTATAATTTAATAAAATGTTATTAATTTATAATTTAATAAAAATTACAAAATTAAAAAAATTGGGTTTTTAAATTAAAAAATAAAGTTAATTTTAATGAAATTTTAAAAATAAAAACACCATTACATAAAGAACAAAAATTAGAATAATTATAATAGATCCAACTAATGAAACATACATCCTGGTTAAATGAATGAAATAAAGACATATATGTTTGCTTCTATGTATTAACCATCTCTACAGTATGTTTAACATAAAAAGCTATGATTGGAAAATTTTATTAATCAAATAAAATATTTTTTTCAACACTAATGGTGGAATTAATGGTGTCAATTTCTTACCAGATCATTAATATTATGTCTTGGTATTACTATGATATTGAAATTTATGTTACTTCTCAAATTTACATTCACATAAAATATTTATTTTTCATTTTATTTCAAAAATATATGGTTTACAGGTTGCCATGATGTTATCATTTTCAATAACTCTAAACACATAATCATTAATAAAATTACAAATTTTCTTTAATGAATCCAATAATTATGATTTATTCATAGATAATCAATAAAAAACTGAGTAATCCAATGATAGTATTTTTATAAATGACATCATACTAAGTCACATTTTCATATCAAGAGATATTATTGGGTTTAGAATCATAATAGTTATTTTGTGAAAGTTAAGATAAATCTATAATGTTTTGTTCCCATGTTCACTGGATGAGATGTTTTAACAATATTATACCCATTGAATATTAAATATTTTCATTTAGGAACCTGTGAATTGGGACCAAAAGACAACGCATGTATTTATTAAGAGACCGAGGCAACTGGTAATCTCAATACCTAAAAAATAAATGAATAATATTGTAAAATGAATAATTTTAATTTATTTTGATTAATGTACTGGTTATAAATTTTATTTTTATCAGGATTGGAACTATTTCATATAATAATTCTACATAATTCTAAGAAAAAAATGTTGAACTATATATATAATTTATTATGTTCCCTATATAAAATGATACTAAAAAATTAATGTATATGTAAAATTACAAGTTATGTGAAAACATATTCCTAATAAAATTACATACCAGATAAAGTCAAATAAATGAACCCCAGTTAAACAGTAATATATGGTGTCCCATATCCCTATCATTAAGCCTCAACGTCGATAATGATTATGACCCATAACTTCCTATTATTGTGGAATATATGGAAATTAAGTCTCAATTTCCCTATAATTATCTTCATAATTTGTCATTTTCTAGTAATTTAGTTCACTCACAATGTATAAATACCCTGATCAATGTCTAAAAATATCATAATCTTGATAACTACAAATAATAGAACCTTCAGGATGATTCTCATTTTTGAAATAAGTCTTCATTATAAACATATTTATTTTAGTAGGATATATCCACTGAAAATCAACAGGTTATCCAATAAGTTACTGTGTTGGAATATGGTGCATTTGATATTGCATGACATTAAAAAGTGATGAAGTAAAAAACTTTTTATACCTCACACAAAATTAATGAATCCTCTTCATTCATTTTTATAATGAAATTATTGGATAATTTTTTTTGTAATTACATAACTCCTTAATACTAGATAAATAGAATTATATTATAAAATTGGAATGATTAAATTTAAAAAATATTGACATATCAAATAGTTATATAGTATTTGATATATAGATCCATACATGATAAATGAATTACATTATAAAACAAAAAATATGCAATGAATTTAAATGAGTCTTCCATTATTCATACTTTATGTAACCTCGCATACTAGTTATATTATACTTCATGGATTCCTAGAGATAAATTAATCATATGAAATGGGTGAGATTAAATTCTCAGTAATGTTATGCATGTAGAAAAATCTAAGAGTAAATATGGAATAAATAATAATTAATGGAAAATAACTGAAACAAATTCCATTTAAATTTTCACATGAGATAGGAAACATACTAATGGATATTTGAAAAAATCAATTAATAAAATGGAAAAACAATAATGAAAGAATGAATAGTATGGGATGTCTTAACTATCAATATATAATGTCAAGACAGTTACTATCAATATCTATCCACAAGAATATATATGTATATTGGTAGAAAACCAAATGATTTGTGTTAAGATCATTCCTTTTAAAAATTTAAAAGTGCTTGAAATAACATGATGAGTTTTTTTTCAATTGATATTATATTAGAAGGCCTAGTGACGCATCAAGGGGCTATAGTAGGCCTGTATATCACTTACTAAGTCCAATACATTATTTTTATGAAATGGGTGAAACACAATCAACATAAATTTTTTAATAGAAATAGTATCATATGAAATGTGAATATTTTAATCATAAACCATGAATGTTATAAAGATACTTCATCAACTATAAAAATGATCATAAAACCTACAACAAAATATATATATATATATATATATATATTTAATGGTTGGGGACGAAAAATAATTTATTATTTAAAGAAAAAAATACCTCTTTTAACTAGGTAGAGGGAGACCAATTACATTTCCCAAAGGCCTAATTTGCATTTAGCCCATTACATGGACTGTAGGAAATTGTTTTTGGCCCAAGGCCCATTCTGTGAATAGTACTGCAACAAAAATATACTAGATATAGTGATACATAGTATCAACCGCTACTAGAGTACCCAGTCACTTATACAGGGACCACATGCTGCTACAGTACCTGTCGTTGCTACAGTATGCTACAATACTACGATAGTACCTTCTTCCAATGGGTTTTGAACACCCATTTTTCATGTAGGATTACTGGTTGCTTACCACTAAGACAAACCCCAACTATAATAACATGTGATATGTGATATCATTATATGTAATCCTAAATGAATTTCCAGAATCAACAATGTATTTCTACATTGATTAATTTACTTTTCATTGAGATCATTGGACAATTCATATCGAAAATAATCATAAAAAATTCAAAAGTGTATCAAACCTCTTTAAAAAATATAAATAATAACAAAAATGATGTAATATAATTAAATAAAACATTTAATTTTATTATTAAAAGTAGATTCATGATATTATTTTTCAATGGCCTGTACATACACCACACACAAGAAATATGGGTGAAAACAAGGCATATATCTCACAAAAATAAAAGTTAGACGAGGAAGCCCTTACCATACGCTTCTATTAGTAAAATATTATCAAAATACCTTTATAATTAATTTAACTATTAAATTATCTTATTAAATAAAAATATATGTATTTATTATAACATGTATGAACCACTTATAACATTTTGTGAATAATATTATTTTTTACAATTTTTTCAGAGTTTAACCGCTTTATTTTCCTAATATTGTTTTGTCTGGTAAGTATTTTTTCATAATAATGGGATATAGTTATTTAATATACATAATTATATTACATTCATATTTATAATATTTATTCATTATGAAAATATATTTTTTATCATTCCTTAATGAATATCATGTAAAATTCATCGCATCGTGTCGTGGAGGTGGTAGGTTATACGTACACAAGGGCAATGATATCATTCCCTTAATGGTGAAAGTCAAAAAGTGTATGGTAGGAAATTTTTTACAGAATAAATATCATGTTAAAATTATCTTATATATACTTTATTTCCAAAAATATTCCAATTCTCATAATTTGGATATGAAAAACATATTACACCATATTTTTGAGATGCTAAGTCGTACGAATGCACGAGCAACATTGTTTTTGATTTTAGTAGGATCGATAAATAATGGAATACAGATGTCCCATTATCATAATAACATATCATCAAATATATCATTATGTAGTTTTTAAAATATAATGTAAACAAGTCATTAAAAGGATATAGAGGAAGAAATGAACATGATTGAGTTGGTAAAATAATAACCTCTTCTTTGGGGGTCTTCCTCTTGATATCCTATTAAGTGATATAGTGTTGGACTTTTTTGGTAAAAAAGACCTCAATAAAAGGGATTAATTTTTTAGGAGTTAAATAGATAGATATTGTTCAATATAGATGGCTCATAGTGGTGTGAGGAATTGATGGAGGAGGTTCACATTTATATTTCAGGTGAGGGCACTTTTAGAAAATTTCAAAACATTAAAATATAATAAGGATATTCTGGATCCAAATAGATAATGATGGGAAATAAATGAATATTTGAAGACTTTTAGGATCATATATTATACCATTTCTTATTATTTAACTTTTTTGGTTATTATTAAATATTTTAATAAAAAACTAATTCAATAAAATATCATTATTGTCCAATTTGATAAAATTATTTTAATTGGACATTAAATACTGTAATAAAAAGATTTATTTATAATACGATTATTTAATAAATATATATTATAACTTATAGGTCTATAATTTTTTTTTAAAAATTATCCCATCCAAATATATATTAAAATACATACCTCTAAAATCAATAATTTTATTTTTGTGTTAACTAATTAAATGTTGTACTAACATTAAAAAAGAAATTTCGATAATTATATAATTTTAAAAAATTAAAAATAAAATTACATATTTTAAATTACTTTAATATATCCAAAATATAGATTTATTTTCATTGTAATCATTTTTTCCTATGTGAACAAATAAAATGATATTAAATACAAAGAGATTGACATTTTGTAATAATATTTGATTTAAATAATTTAAAATTTATATTCATAAAAATTTATCCATTAAACAACTCAAAATAGATATTAAGGATACAAGGGACTAAAAATAATCATTAAAAAAAATTATACCTGTTTTGGCCACATTCTTACACTTATCTTTTTCATTTAACCATTATTTAACCTCTTTTACTTTTAATGTGACAATATCTACTTCTACTTCCTAGAGGACAATATATGTACTATATAATTCAAAAAAACATAAATTTTTAAAAGATGAAATTTTACACCTTATCTAAATATGTTGTCTTATTTTTATATTTTTATTAATTTTATATTATTTAATAAAATAATATTTTTCTAAAAATATCATTAATTTCAAATTAAACAGTATTCACTACTTGAATTTTTTTAAAATATATATATATATAATATAAATTTACAGAAAAACCATTAATACATCTATAATATTTCTAGTTCTGATATGAAATTATATTATGAAATTAATTATATGAAATTATTTTTATTTATGAATTTTTATTAACGTTTATTTCATATATCCAGTCATTAAATAATCACTATATCATCATTATTCTAGCCATTAATTTAATTATATATTCCATTAATATTAAATATAATTTATCATTAATATTATAAAATTTAATCTTTACAATGAATATTTATAGTCAAATATATATTATTTATATCAATATATAATAATGTAATACTTATTAGAATCATGTGTATGAATTAATGGACATTATTTCGTATAAAATTTTATAAATTCCAAAAAATTTATCCAATTGGATCCATTATACCATAATATCAGTGAAAAGATGATTTTTTCTACAATAACCAATCCTATGAAATTAGTCCAACAATTAGGCTAAATATATAATGGTAATAATAATATTTTTACTCTTAATAACCCGATTTACCCTAAATCAATGAAAATAATTTTAATTACTTTTAGTAATTTTTTGTTCAAAAACTATGTTGATCATATTATAATAATAATTTCACAATTATCAAAACCATTTATTTCTATTTTTTAATAATCAAATAAAATAATTGGAAAATTAAGTTTTTTGCTAATCCATTAGATGGTATGACAATGTGGGGTTTTAATGTAAAAATGTCCAACATATTACTATGTTTTATCTATAAATTCAATTTAATGTTATTTTAAATTACATAAATTATATTAAATGATATAAAATTGTAATAATTATACTTTAAAAAAAATTACTATATAATATAACTATATAAATAAATTAGATGAAAATGATGATTTGAATTAAAATGAAATGTTTTTAAATAATTTTAACAAAAGAAAAATCTTATAGAAATACAATAAAATACACTAAAGTAATTTTTATAATTATTTTTTAAAATAAGATGACTATTTTCTCAGATAAATTACATTAAACTGTAAAAAATGTGATTCAGAATAGTTTCTCAACTAAATGACAGTAAAAAAATTCTTGAACAAAATTTAGGTTTTTAATGTGTAAAATTGAATTCATTAATATCATATTCTTATAATATAATTTGGATGATGGTAGACTTATTTTAATAAATTTATAATATATTATTTCATAATTTCTATAACATTATTCATTCCCTCCAACATAAAGTCTAGTGTTAAAATTTTTCATTGTATATCATAGTTTGTTTAGGCTTAGTATTTCGTAATAGATATGTAATTAAATTGAAAAATAAAAAATAATATTAAATAATTTAGAGTTAAATTTCACCATTCTTTATCACATTTTGAAATTTCACTATTAAAATCATTATTTGATACATGAATTTTTTTTGGGGAAACCATCATCAGAAATATGGTTAATAAAATATCCAATGAAATCAAGGGAAAATGATATGAGAAAGATACAAAAAAATTACTTCTTAGAATATGATATAATTAGGTGAAATTAAAAACATGAATATGAAATAAAAATATAACCATCAGGTTCTAATGGTTGGTGATTGATATAATTTTCACTAGAAAGTTAACCATTACAATTATATAAATATTTGATCCATTGAGAGACCGTTTATTTATCAGGAAAAATTTATATGGATAATGTTTTTGTTCCAAAAAAATATCAAAGAGTTCTGATATTATTTTACATTTTGATAAATCAGTCATAAAAAATATTTGATAACTATTGAAGACATAATAATTATACAATCCTTTCGTTGTTCTTCGAACTTTTTTCACTTAATTTATTAAACCAATATATTAATATTAATGATGAATTTTATGCCTGAATAATCATTATCAAAAAATATGTAAGTTATTCCATTGGATATTAAATAAAAACTGGTTAGTATTGGTTATAAATTCAATCATAATTTTACCTGAAACCATAATATCCAAAGTTAAACTTAATCTATTCCAACATTAAGATTCAAAAAAAAATACATATGTACAAACTAATTGTCCAAAAGGGTCTCCAAATTTTCAAAAATCAATATTAACATCAGATTAAACATACAATGTTATGTGGATCTTATTCTCACATAATAAATATTTTATCATCTTCAAACCATTAATTAAGATGTTCTTGAATCCAAATACATTAACACGATAAATGTTAGTGCAATCCTTACATATATCATGAATCTTATAATCATAGCACTATAGATGAAATATTTTTTGAGTCCAAATACTCAAAACATTAATCAGTCTATCAAATTAATAAACTATCAACAATGATTCATCATATTATTCCTTAATAAATCCTTCATTTTTTATTTGGTAGTCATTTATTCATCATCACAATAACCACTACTTGTATAACCACTAATTGTATAAATCCTTATTTTTTTCATTTTAAGTCATGACATACGTTTATCATTCCACATGTCCATAGGTATAACCAAGGTTAACCATTTTCCATACCAAATCAATAGGATGATATACTAAACGTAGTCATGTTCTCAGATTTATTCATAGTTTTGAGATTTAAAATCCATGATTTCTTAAATATTGTTTCGATGATTTATATTATACTTCATCTTATACAAATAGTAATTCCCTAATGATAGAAGCCCTGATTCAGCGCCAAAATTTATTAAATTATAATTATTATGAGTAATCAAATCCTGAAGGGATGAATATTTTAGTAGTCTTGGTAAATGTAATACATAATTGAAACCCATATTAACTTTTAAAAAATCAAATACATATATAATTTCACCAAGAATTCTATTGTTTATCCTTTGTGTAACACTAAATATTAGTCATAATATACTTCCTGGAATCATAGGAAAAAAGGGAACATACATAATAGGTGAGATAAAATTCTAATTGTGTGCTTATTGTAAAATCTATGAGTTAATATGACACATAAAATATGTAGAGGTAAATAACTAAAACACATTCCAATTAAATAATCACATGATATTTGAAACATAACCATGGATATTATAACTAAGGAAATAATCGCATGGAATAATAATAATGAAAAAATGAATAATATTATATGTCTCCACTATTAGGATCTATAAACAATATTTTTGCTATCATGATCTATCATCATGATAGTTTATGTCTTTGAGTAGAAACCCATCTTATTTTTTTCAATATATATTCTTCTAATAATTTAAATTTACATGGAATCAAATGTGAATGGTTTGTATCCAATTGATTTCATGCCATGAGACCTAATGATGATAAAGTGTCTATAAAGGGCATTTAACTTCTATTAAAAAGTATAAAACATTCCTCATATGAAAATTGTAAGATACAAAAAAAATTAAACATTCATGTTGTAAAAGTATCTTACGAAATGTTAATACATGAACCATAAAAAATGAATTGTACAAAAATATCACAACCTTTATCAAAATTATCATTAAATCATATATATAATATGGTATATGGTTTAATAAGATATAATGAAAAAATAAATATAATATTTAATAAATTTTTATGACATAGATGAAGATATTTTCTGATTGTATCACGGCAAAATTCTTGATGAAAACAATCTTTAAACATTTCAAAGTAACCCATACCTCATTTAAAAATTTAAATAATAATCCATATTCTAAAGTAACAATAAATTAATCTTTTAATATCATGATTCTATGTATATTCATGATATGATATACCAATGGTAATTACACACACAACATAAAAGGAATAAGTGGTGAAAAAGGCATATATGTCACAAATGTAAATGAGAGAAGAGAAAAAGCATACCAAACACATAATTTAGTTAAAAATGATTTCAATTCATGTATAATTTTTTATAAATGTCATAAAAATATAACATAGCCATTATTATTATTTTTTATATCAAAAGTTATCCTATTTTTTTGTTTTGTTTATAAAATTTCATGATTACACTTATTTCAGATGTTAACTTTTTCATTTTTTATTCAAGTTTATCTTGTATGTCATATTCCATTATCATATCATATAATTATTTCGTTTATAGAATGATATTAGGTTAATATATATCATATTAATTCATTATATACATTTATAATATCAATTTTGAATGGGTAATATCTAAAATGAATCACAATGCGTCCTGGCGACAGTTGGCCGAATGTACATATGAGTGACCGTATCATTCCCTTAATGGTGAATGATTAATGACATGAATGGTATAATAACTTTTTATTGAACAAATATCATTTAAAAATTAACATATTTATCCATTATTTCCATCATTATGAACATTAAAATAAAGATGTGATGAAAAATAGATTACACCGCAGCATAAAGAGGGTAAGTCGTAAGTACCCACAAGCGGTGATGCATTAATTTTTTATATGATAGATAAACCCTAAAATTTGGATATAAAATAATAATATTATTCTCTATGAATATATATTAGACTATTTATATTACATTTTATGGGAAAATCATTAATAGGATGTATATGAACAAATGAACATGAATGAGTTGGAAAAATAATTACCTCTTATTCGGTGAACATACTTTTGATCTATTTTTAAGGGATCTGTAGATGGACTTTTATGAATAAAAAGACCTCAAAACATGTATACAGATATTTTTTTAATGAATTTTCAATGTTTTCTTGAGGTATAAGGCTCATATTTTTGTGATTATGTGAGGTAAGAGGTGCTTTTTTTAATTGAGGTGATGGGCACTTACAGAAATCCTCAAAATATTAAAATATAATAAGGATATTATAGATTGAAATACATAAAAATAACCAATAAATGGCGATGAAAAAAATTCCTATAATATCATATGAAATTTGTGATTATATTAATTTTTTTTTATTTTCAAATAATTAAATTATTTATTTTTTCAATAAAATATCTTTATTTTCAACTATGATATTGTTCTATTAATTTGACTTTAAATACATCATGATGATATGGGAATAAGAATATAATTATTTAAAAGATCTATATTATACATTATGGGTCCATATAATTAATTATAATTATTAACACATCCCAAATATATTAAAATTAGTACTTTTAAAAATGTTATTTTATTTTTCTTTTAATGTTATAAATACTATTTTATCATTGAATAAGAATTTGAGGTGATTATTTAACAAATAAAAATTCAAAGTAAATTTATTTATTGAACAAAATTTCATTAGGATCAAAATAAATATTTATGCTGATTCATTTAATGATTTTTTATGTGAAAACAAAAAAGATATTAAATATGAAGAGAGTGGCATTTTGTAACTAACATTGGTTTAAATAATATATTACTTATTATCATGGAAAAATGTCCATTAATTAATTAAAAATTCATATTAATATTATAAGATATTAATTCCATTCATTCATAAATATTTTGACATGTTTAGGTCAAATTATTACCCATAATTTTTTCTTTAATAGTTATTTATCCTCTTTAATTCCTACACTGACAAAATGTGTGTTTTTTTCTAAAGGGTTAATATAATTAAAATAAAATTTAAGTAAAAAAATTCATGATTTATTTTTGAAATTTTAAAAAATATATGAATAATATTTATAGATGATATATTTTTATGAATTTTATAAAATTTAATAGAATATGATTTATTCTAAAATATCATAAATGATAATTTCTACACTATTCCATACATTAATTTTTATAATTATCTATACATAATATAAAATTCAAACAGAACCTTTAATACATACCCAACATGTCTAGGAAATATCTAAAATTATTTTATGACATTAATTATATCAAATTATATTTATTATAATATATTTAATAACATATATTTTATTGTTCAATAATTAAATAATCACTACATCATCATTGTGATAGCCTTTAAATTATTTATTTCATATCTAAAAATTGAAAATAATTTATCATGGTAATGAAAAACATTTTATCTTTCTGATTACTATTTATAGTCAGAAATATCTTCTTAATAACCATATATAAAAATATAATTCTTATTAGAAACATGAGTACGAAATATTGTTCTTTCCTTACTATATATGTTTTAATGTCATCCAAGGGCTCCATGATTCCATAAAATTGGCCTAAAATTATTTTGGTCAACACTAAATCTTCAAATATAATTTTTACATTTTTATGGTAATTTTATATTTCTTATAAGAAGATTTCTACCTTTAATTACTTTATTTACTCTTAACCTCTATAATTAATTTTAATTAATTTTTCTAATTAATTTTTCAAAAATATATTGATAAATTTGGAAAAAAAATTACATACTTTATAGAACTTCTCATTTCCTATTTTAAAAATTTAAATAAAACAACTGGAATATTTTTTTACTAATAATAATGTAGATTGGACGAAAAATAATGTTTTAATGAAAATAAATCTAAATGTTTTCCATGTTTTTATATCAAATATGATTTGAATTTTTTTTCAAAGTATTAAATTGTTTGAAATGTTATTAAATTTGTCATTTTATAATTTAAAACCAAACCAATACATAAATTAACTATATATATAAATTTTATAAATTTTATTTTTAAACATAAATGTGGTATTTTTCATTATTCATCGAAACATGAATCTTCTTCGAAATTTACCAAAAAATGAACTAATGTAAATTTATATATAAAAATTTAAAATAAATATTTTATTTTAAAAAATATAGTACATAAAAGATTCAAAATTGGAATAAAAATATATTCACTAATAAAAGCGGTAAAACCTCTTTTATAAAATTACAGACTTTTAATGCATAAAATTTTATTCAGTCTTATTTTATGCATTGAAAATAATTTTGACGAATATAAAAGCATTTAAATATATAAATAATATATAATTAAAAAAATTGTAAAATACTATCAATTCTGCAAAACTTAATAGTTAGTGTTCAAATACTTAAGATTCATTGATGGTTTGTTTAATATCTCAATTTAAGGCAACACAAGCAATGAAATATTAAAAGAAAATGTATAATAAATTGTTAGGGTGTGTAACTTTTATAGAAAATGAATAAATGAAGATTATAAAATCATATCACTATCACCCATACTTTACCAAATATAATATAATAGATTGATATTGGATTCAATTCAGGATCAATGATGTGCTAATGATGTGTTTCTTGGGATACTGGTTTCAACTAATGTGTGTAGAATCATTTAGAATTGATAATTTAACATAAAAATGGAACATTATTATTCTCTAATACTTGCAAAAAATGATTTTTCTCTAAAGGTTTTATCACTAATAAATATGAAAGGACATTTAATTTAATTTTAGCGATACACACATGATGTAGTTCTTTTTTAATACCCAAATTAAACAAGTCATGTCAATATTATAAGTCTTATTTTTTCTTCCCCTTGATATTTATTTGAATTTATATAAACATTTAATATATATTTTTCTCAATTTCCATCACATCTAAAAAATAATGAAACAAACAGGTATGACAATATGCCATGTCAAAAAATATAAAGTTCTATAACCAATTGGATGTTGATTTAGTAACGATGATTTTAAATTTTTTGGATTTAATCTATTCATCCCCTAATAAAAATATTATATCTTTAAATTCATTAAGCACATAAATTGCCAACATACATTTACGTGGCTTCTCAATGCCAATAGCATTGTCAAACCACTTGTGAAACTTTTTATACCGGATATCCATTATAAAGAATCATCTATTCCCAATGAAAATATAACAATGATTATATTTATGTCTTCAATATCATGTAATATTCATTTTAAAAAGTCATTATAGTTATATCATTTTTTCCATTTGCAGAAATCATTATATTATATGTGAAATCATTTACAGTCCAAAAAAACACAAACACGTCAGAAATATTTTATTATAAGAATCAAATGTGAACACACCCTCGTTATAATATATATAAAAATATTTTAATAAATATATCATGATGAAATATATATATTTATTAGGATCATATGTTTTATATATTATTATAATTAGTAAAATCAATGGGTTTTTTCAGAATGATCTATGGAGGAAGGATTTAAATCTGAATAAAAACTAGACATTTTTTGTGAGAATTAAGAAACTAAAAAACTGATTAAAACAATAATAGGGTGGAAATAACCAAAAATTACACACCTCAATAGTCAAATGATGACTTATTTCATCAAATTTATGTTATTATACTAAATCTATAATATAAAAACTAGTAAATATCATAAATCCTCTCAGTATAATTCCATCACATAGTTATTGAGATTACCGTAAACATAAATAGATCTTGAATAGAATGTAACACATGAAATTATATAGAATACAAGATATTGATTCATCTTCATTTTTACTCCATCGAGATATTCCACTTTATTTAAAATCTTTAAGTTTTGGTCATGCCTCCTTGAATAATCATAAATAATTGGGGAAGGGATGAATTTTATTAGTATAAAATTGAAGGTTACTATTTCACATGGATTTCATGTAATAATTTGAAAGAATATCTACATTATTTGGAATCAATTAAATAAAAAATTTATGAATATAATCAATAGAGTTATTATAAATCCCATTAATTTTTTAATTTTATATATCAACCTTAGAAATTCCAATTTTTTCATTTTAGTAAATTCTTTATATATATGAGTCTATGCACCATCCATCAATTATTCCACTCTCTCTACAAACATAATTTAATATATTATAACCATTTAAATATATATAATTTCCTTATTTAATTTGAATATTATATTTCATATGATTATGCATAAATGAAAACTAGTCAAATATCAATTTCTCTATACCACACCTTTTATAGAGTGCATGAACGATATCAGATTGTCTCATATCTACATTGTGATACCAAACATAATATTGATTTCAAATAAAAAATTATAATATGATATATAACAGTTTAATGATATAAATAAGGTATTTTGAAGAAATTATATCATTAAAAATATAATACATCCATCTGAAGCATCTTTTGATGAAAAATATAGATCAATTAACAATTATTTGCGAACTCGGTTAAGAACATATTAGAATGATACATATGTCTTGTATAAATTATATTATAGGAAAAATGTAATATAATATAAAGATAGTAAGCTATAATTAAAAAATTCATCAAAATTAATATTCTTTTGAATATATGGATTACCAAAAAACTAGTACATAATATTTGATATAGTATAGGTCAATAGTGTCTTTAAAACACCACTCCAATAGCATGGTGGAAATGGTTACATTATTATATTTTTATTAGAGACATGATATCTCATCCCGAAAGAAAAAAATTAGTTTATTTAACATGGTAAACTAGAAACATATTTTTATTTTCATAAATTATTTTGAACATGGAATAAAAAAAATATTTTATTTGATATATCCATTATTCCCTTATGTGTATCTGTATATTTCAAAATTAAAATACATACTAGTTTTCTTGAGAAAATATAATGTAAGAAAGTAGTGACTTCATATTATAAGTGATGTTATGCATACAAAGAAAACTATGAATAAAGAGTCATAATCAATATAGAATTCTAAATAACTGAATTACATTACATTTAATCAATATATAAGTAATACTATGTAAGTAATAAATGGTGATCAAATAATTCCATATAAATAATAAGATAATCATGATAATTAACATATGATATTAAAACAAATTCAGTACACTTTGAGAAAACTAATGGATAAATCTATAATGACAAAATGATTAATTTATAACATATTAAATCACGCTTCAGTTCTATTTCAATGGATTATTACCATAAATTCTTCATGCTAATACATTTTACAAAAATCGGTATGCCTATAACCAAATACCAAAACTAATTTATCCCATGAATCTGACATATCCATTGATGGGAAATCTATAAATGGTTCTCACCCATCAATTACTATTTCAATTTCATTCCTCAAATATAAGCGAAGAAATATAATATATATAAACATTCATATTGGAAAAATACTATAAGAAATTCTAATACCTAACCCAATAAAAGAATCATAATCTAAAAACATGCATAATAATATGGACAATTGTAATAATATTAAAAATCCTCAATCAAAATGACTATAAAACATACAAAGAATGAATAAGTATGATATCAATACATAATTTCCATTTTATATCACATGTAGATAAATGCATGATTTCAATTATGACAATATGTACCCGAAAAATGACATTATAATCATTGTTTTATGTTAATAAACTTATCAATTTGAAAGTATTTGTAGCAAATATTCAAAAAATATTGTAATGTAATTTTCCATGAATGTATCTTTTGAATACTTGAAGTGAATTCATTACAACATTCTTTAGTTATGACTTAATAAAATTTATTTCATGGCATACATGTTAAAAGAAATATTCCTTTAAATTTTGTTCATACATCCAAACATGGATTGTTTAAAAATAAACATCTTGATTCATTTAAAAAATTTCATAAATATAATGGAAATGGGTAATTATTCTTTTTATTAATCATTTAGGGATGTTTGGAAACATTTTTGAAAACACTTTTATTAAATAACGATTTTTACCAAAAAGAGTATCAACAGAAGAGAGAAATGGAGTATGATTTTCTTAAAAACATTTATCAATAAATTAAATCAACAATGTGCTGAAAATTTATAACATTACAAAAAATATCATGATTAAATGGAGGAGACAAATTTATATTGATATGAATATAGAAATATAAAATAATTTCCCAATGGGAGATGCGAACAAAAAAAAATCTTGACTACAGATGAGATTGTCAAAGAAACCCTTACCCCATTGGTTCCATTGAATCATAATCCAAACAAATGAAAAAAACTAAAATAAAATATTAAATATCATGAAGATTAATATATTCATGAAATAACATAAAAATGGGTATTATATACACCCCACAACTGAATATGTGTTGAATATGGAATATTTTTCCTGGAAGAAAATGTTAAATGAGAAAACCATACCAAAATATCAACTTCATTTGTGTAAAAACCCTCAAAATAATAAATATAAGTTTATTATTAATATAATAATGAAATATATGTATATTTTTAATAACATATATTATTTAATTACATTATTTTATCAACCATTTATTAAAAATTATTTGTCAAAATCATTGTTTCATATAATTATTACACCATTATTCAGGTATATTTTTGTTTGGTAATTTTGTTCCTTTTTAATTTGATCAAGGTTACATCATATATAAAATTTTAACAATAAAATAAATGTTAAATATATTGCTTATATATGTAATTATATTAATCAATCAATTTTAGAGATATAAAATGGATTACACCTTTCATTGAGACGATAGGCTATACATACACATGAACTTTATTTCCATTTTTCTCAACAGATGCAGTTAAATGAAAATAAATATTAAAATAAATTTAAATAAAAATTATTATGTTATATAAATAATTTTAATTAATAAAATATATCCTAATTACTATCCATATAGAAATAAAATGAAGAACTCTACACATCGCAACACGGAGGCAACAATCCACATATATAAACGATCGACATTAGTTTTTTCTAATGAATTATGAAGAAGAAGTTAGATCTGATATTATATTTTCGTATATGTTATTATTTCATAAAAATAAAAAATATTCATTTGTTTCATTCTTACTACTTTCCTTATAAATATTATGTGAAAAACTACAACAGCTCGTGAGCAGGTAGTCTGTTGTACACGTGATCAATGATTTCATTTCAAATTTGGTAGAGGATGAGAGGGATAAATATTATTAAATCAACATTATAAAATAAATTTATATGTTATATACATATTAAATTATATTTTTAATGTTGATACATCATTTCTGGAAGAAATTAGTGAAATATAATGACATATCGTTGTAATGAAAACTTCCATCTATAAGAGAAATGTCTTTTGGATATTCACAATAGGACCCTAATGTTGGTCTTTTGGAACGAATAGAATCTTCAGAATTTGTATTAAGATGATTAGTAGTTATTTTAGGTGTTTTAATCTAATTTTATTTAGAGGTGTGAATAATTGATGGTAGATAGTTCCCTTTTATATCTGGGGAATGAGAAACCACTTTAAAATTACGTTGAAATTTCTCAAAAGAATCCTAAATGATATAGACATTCCCTAGAACAATTACTCTAAATGTCCTTAATTTCTACTAAGGGATGTATAAGTCTTAAATAGATCAATAAAATGTGTGTTTAACTGGTTTTTATGTCATTTTAAGCCTTATCTCGTATGTTTAACCACCTTTATAAACCCATTTTTTCACCGAACCCATGGTAATTAATTTTTACTATTTTTAACAAATATTATTATAAAATTTAATTTAACCATATTATTTGGTAAAAATTAATTTGATTAAAAATATTTATTACATTTTTCTTAATTCCATTCTTATATATTTATAAAAATTAATATAAAATAAAGCACGCAAATGCAATGAAAAAATAAATTTTTAAATGTGATGAGTTTCAATAGTTTAAAATATTTTATATAAAAAATAAATATGAAATTTATTTCATAACCCAAAATTGGATTAATAGATATATTATTTAACCAATTTTTCATTTAAAATCAAATTAAAATTGAATATACCATGTAAATTATTTTTAGTTAAAAGACATGTTTTAATGAAAACTAGTATTATTTAGTATTCACTAAAAAACTTGTATTGTATGAAAATTATAAAAAATTTACTAAAATATAATTTCATCTTTTAGATCATAAAAATTAATGTTATATTTAAAAATAATTTTTATGAAATTTTAAAAAAAAATTATATTGTGTAGGAAATATGTGACAAATCCTCTATTCATAAAAATACAGTTATTTAGATAATATTGATTTCTATTTTAGAAGGTCATAATTATATTTATTATTAATATATAACCATTGAATTTATTTTATACAATATTATTTCCATTATTAACTTATTCATATTCATACCTTCCAATATAACGAATATGGTATAATTGTAATATTAATGAATACTATTTTAATAGAGTGTCAATTTTCATTTGGACTCGGTGTTTCGTGCATCACAGGATATCAACGAGATTGAATTTATATGAAAAGAAATATATCATAATGACTTTTATTGTTAGTTTTTCTACACATATTGGTGTTTCATTTCATATTTTCTATCAAAAATGATGTTCCTTTTTTATTATTTATGGGTGTTACATTCTACCCCACTTAAATAAATTGTATCTTCACAATTAAATATTTATATATTTCATAATCGGTTTGAAATTTTAAAATTCATTTTCCTTAATACCACATCATGAGGATAGATAATAAAATACCCTCTTTAAAATAGAGAAATAAGAGTATGATGTTTATTTGAAATAATCCTATAACTAGGTTTCCAATTAGGAGAACACTGGTGGAGATTTAAGATATAGGCATGGAAGAAAGGGATAAATCATTATTGAAAATTATAGATATAATTAATCACAAGAAGGTGTTTGATCTAGAAAATTTTAATAAATAAAAAACCATAAATTATTAAATGTTTAAAGAAAACCTATGCATCAAAAGTAATGTCATGTGATAAATTATTTGAAAATACTTTTCTTAGATTTAGGGAAATATATTACTATATAAAAATATATAAAAATATAAATAAATTATTTCATTTAGTCTCATTATCACAATTTCATCATTTTTTGGGATTCATTCAATTTTAACTTCTTCGCTTAATCGATGAAATAGATATCCAAAAATGTTTTTTTATAACTAATGAACTAAAATTATCTTTTAAAAGATTAAATGACCCATAATACTATAACATGTTATTTCAATTATATTTTTTAAAACCAAAATGGTAATACAAATTTATCAAATAACACCCAATTTTGAACCAAATACATTTTATAAATATATAACCATCAAGATCATCCAAAATATTTCTGACCACATTCAGAATGGCGGTCAGTCAATAAAAATTATATTCAATATAATATCTTATAATTAAATTAATAATACAATATAAATACATGAATACCATTATCATTATAAAAATCAAAATAAAATCATATAAAATTAAAAAATTAAAATATCATGTGTAAAATATATTCCATATATCTAAACTTCTAGTAAACACCATCAAGTATAACATAAATCATCAAATCACAATAAAATATTATAATCATTAATAACTTCCCTTAATCCTTTATTTATCATTATTATCTCTAAAAATTTCAAATTGTAATATTTATCCACTCTTAATCAGGTGTTTTTAATGAGATTCAACTAATCACTAAATCAATCTCCATTCTCAACGGTATTGTTCAACATATTCTATAAAATCCTTAATGAAAAATTATTGTAGCAAACTACTTATACATTTTATTTTTATAATAATGACACAATAAATAAAATATATTTCTATAATATATTTATTCCAATATAAATGAAATTAAATTAATAACTCCAATTTGGATGTGTCAAAAAATATGTGGGAACTACATCCCATTAAATTTTCTAAGGTATATTCCCTTGACAGTTGAGAAATTTATTTTCATATTACCCCATCACCATAGAGTTAATTAATTGATCATCGTAAACCTATTTTATTTAATTGATATATTGATATTTGTGTAATTTGTCTCTATATATGTAGAATACACACATTCCCATCATGCAAGAACAAGGGTGTTTTTTCACAATTATTACAAGTGTGAAAATATTTTTGTCCCTTCTTCTCTTTATCTATTATTTTCAATACCATCTTATTATTCACATTATTTCCTTAAAAGAGAAAATATATGGAAAATTATTAATCGTTCATGACAATATGTGATTACATATACTCATATGATTGGAATGTTTTGAATGAAAATTTCCTTTAAAGGAATGGCTCTAACTAATAAATGAATCATAAAATATCACACATTGGATTAAACATGTATTTTATATCATGCATTTCTAACAATGTAAAAGATTCTTTATAAATAGAACCATTTTCATCTTCATTCTATCATATATGTAGGATTTGTTTCTCTATACACCCTTGGTTTATTATATATAAAATATTATTTCATGAATTGTACATGAAATTAATTTCAATCCATGTTTTCTATTTTGTCTTCATCTTTAGAGTTTTGAATCAATGACGACCATTGATAATCAGCTATTGTGAAATGATAATCATTCATAACAACATTATCCCTTTAATTTCATCCAAATGAAATAATAAAATTCTCTATGGATTTTATCCATTTATTACTCAAAAATAAATATGTAGTTCCATTGATTGAAAGGGGTTCTTGAGGAATGAAGAATTCTAACATTGATACACCATGTGTTGGGTCACTGGTATTCCCTATATAGAAATTTTTATTACTAATATCATACAATACAATCCCCAATATGGTAATAATTTTATCTGATCAAATTTTAGTTACCAATTTAGATCCATTATATTTCCGAGGAGGGAAATATTTATGTAGAGTACTTTCATTGTTATTATTGTTATTCCATACTTTTGGGTAAATTTATAAATAATTTCATAAAAAATATAAGATTAGAACATTATGAACCATAGTTTATAATCACAAAACATGTGAAAAACATAACATAAATTTAAAATGTTATGCATAGCTAATATTCTAATAATAAAAATGGTTTTTGGGGATATTTTAGTTTAAAATTATTCACAATGGTTTCTAAATAAAATCAATATTATTTCATGTATATCCCCTAGTATTAGAAAACCATGAGTAAAGTAAGGCCCATTTTCTTTCTCAAGGTCATTATTTGATCTATACCAATGTGCACATTTTATGGTTATTAACAAAAGGTGTGTTTGTGATCTAACAACGTTCACTTATAGTTTCCATACATGTATCTATTAATAAGTGAAACTACATAATATATAAATTAACAAAATATTAGGTTGTTATTATTTACAAATCCAATAATTCTACCATAGTGTTATCTTCTCTAATATAGCTTTTCCCTAAACAAGATCCCAATGTAACAAATAAAATTTCTTCTGAACCAACTATATTGACCTGAAAAAAAATCCATGGATCCAAGGGTTACATTAATACATTGTGGCTAGATCTAAGGTATCTCATACAAAATTACTAAGTAGTGTAGTAGCCTAGGAATACATTATACATATTTTAATTTCAAAAACATATGTGATTATAGAAAACTCAAAGTAATTTCTTTGATATCTACATTATCCTATTTACCGTATCCCATCATATCATTTTAGAAACACCTTCTAGCATCCATGAAAAAAATTAACATAAAAATGGGGTATGATTACTTTCACATTAATAGATTGTGTATAGAATAATATATGGATAAATAAGGAAAAATAAATATATAAAAGTAAATAATTGAAAAAAAATAAACTTTAATCCATATATTGATCCTATTATGGACTGAATAAATTATGTTCAAATAATTCCATATTATTGATCACTATATAATGGAACATGACTGTTAATATTTTGACAAATTATATAATCACATAGAATATCATTGAAATAATTAAAAATGAAGGAATACATAATCATGGTCAGTAAAAACATACTATCAAGGAATAATTCCATGAATTATTACCATAAATCAATAATAATATGTTATTATACATAAATATGTAAGGTCTCATCAAGATAACCACTCTATTTTTTCTCTTGAGACATATCGATGCATTGAGGGGCTATTTATAATTAGGCCTGAATCACATGATAAGTACAATGAATTCCTCATAAGAAAGTAATGAATCATTATCAATGTAAATATTTTTATTGAAAACATAGATACCAAAAATTTAATACATACTCCAATTAGATAAACATAATCACTAACCATCCTTGGTAAAATATTGAACTGTGAAAAAATTGTACATCCTCAATAAAACTGGTCATAAAAAATCAAAATAAACAATAAGGATAATATTAATATAATAAATCTAAAATAGAAAACATGTACAGTAATTTTTTATGTCATTTATTATTATAAGTACCTTTAAATTTTCATTACATACATTTTTTTGGAAAATAACATTTTCACTATTAAAATAATTTTATAAAAAAACATTCATAGATAAATTTTAATGAATTTTTTTATAAAATTTACATCATGTAATTTTAAATAATATTTTAAAATATTTTGTGGTCATGATGGTGTTAACTTCTTTTCAAGATGAAGCATAAAAAAATATTCCTTTCACAATTTCAATAAAATTTATTATTTTTTTTTGGAAAATATCATGATGATTCATTTAGAAATAATTAAAAAAATAAAACAGTAGACAAACAATCTTTCATAAATCATAAGGGAATGTTTAGAGAATAATTTGAATCAATTTATTGAATAAAAATGATCTTGATGAAATAATATTTTCAACCAAATAGAGAAGTAATGATATATTTTCAAAAAAAACATATTCTTAATTATTTTATGTACCAACGACTGGAAATATTGTAATATAAAAAAAATTAATGAATAACTAGAGGATAAGAAAATATATTTACATGAAGATATAAATGTAAAATAAATCTCCCAAGGTATCAATAAACATGAACAATCTACAATAATTATGTGATTGTGAAATATACCATTATGTAATTTGTAAATTTTGAATCATAAGAACCATGAATGAAATAAAATCAATTGAAAAACTAAATACCATTAATATATATTTAATTATATATTTATTCTTGATATAAAATATCAAAATGGGTAGTATATACACCACACATTGGAATAAGTGATTAATACAACTTATGTATCATAGATGAAAAATTGAGATGAGAAACCCTTACCTCAGTTTTGACATCTTTCACCTGTGTCGGATCCTCCTATATATTATATTTAGATTTATTACAATATTTTCATATAAAATTAATCATACACATAATACTATTTACTATTGAAATATTATATTTTTCACCCATTTATAATCAAATATTTTTTAAAAGAATAATTTCTTGTGATCACTACATCATTGTTCATGGATGTTTCTGTTCAGTAATTTTGGTTTTTTTATTTTTCTATTATTACATTATCTCCATAATTTCAACCATTATATGAATACATATATATTTATTATATAATTATATATATATTAATCTATAATTTTTAGAAATAGAAAAAGGTTTACAACATTGGTGGAGATGGTAGGTTGTATGTATGCATGAATGATGTTTCCCTTTTCCTTGATTTTTGATAGAAAATAAAAATAAAAATAATCTAAAAATTAATGAATCCCTGTTTTGTTATATATATTATTTATAATAATAAAATTAATCCTTATTACCATGGATTTATAAATAAAATGACAAACATTTAGCATCACTACAAGCAGGTTTTAGTCCATACATATGCATAAGAGATGTTATTATTCACTAACAGATTGGAAGGTAAGAATTTTGTTGTGATATTTAATTTCTAAAATAATTTTATTTTCATTTAAAAGTATATATTCATTAATTTTAACCTAATTACCTTCCTTGTGAAAAATATGTGAAAAATTAATCACATCACATAACGATACGATAGTCCACTATATACACGGGTGATGCTATCATAGCCCCCACATAAAAAAAATTGAGATTTTATGGATGATAAAATAATTGACAAAAGAAGTATAATTACATAAATATTATATAAATATATTAAATACATCATTATATCCATCATTTAATGGTGGTGATGGAAAATTACTTACATTGGATCATGAGGCAGTAGTCCTCACTACACACAATAAATGATTTCATATTCCATTTTATGGAGGAGGAGATGGATATATATTATGCCATAAAAAATATAACATATAATTATATGTAAAATATTTATTCCCTTATATTTTTTTAATATATAATTTAATGTGGAAAACATTAAATAAAATAAATGAGCATTGTAAATACTATTACATTATCCATGAGAACCCTCCTTTGTATCTCTTCTTAAGAATCCTAGGGTTAGTATTTTGGGAGGAAAATAAGCTCTAGAATATGTATAAGAATTTTAGGGAGGTATTTATTGTGGTTTTTTTCAATTCATATTGCTTGATATGAGTGAAAATTTTAGGGTATAAAATTTCCTTTTATATGAGGGAAATGGGTATTCTCTTTGAAATCACTTGTAAATTTCCCAAAAGAATCCATAATGATATAGTCATTCCCAAGATACATTATTCGAAATGAAATTATATTATTAGTTGGGATTGGTAATGTCTATATATGACTATAAAATTGGTGTTTTAAAATTATTTATACGTATTTAACCCATATCATCATTGTTTAACCCCTGATAATACCATTTTCACCTTAACTATTGTAATTAGTTTTTACTATTTTACAATTAATTATATAAAAAAATTAAAGGAGAGTTATTAAATGATATGAATTATTATGATTCCAAATTTATAATCTATTTTTTCCAATTCAATATACATAATAGAGAAATTATAATTTAGTTTTAAACAAACGTACCTGATGAAAAATTGATTTTCTGAATGGAAAACATTCAAATGTTTATAATGTATTATATGGAATTCAATATAAAAATGATTCCAGTGACCAAAATTGTATTATTATATATTCATGTCAAATTATTTTATTTTTTAAAATATATAAAAATCAATTATTGTTTTAAAAACTCAATTACTAAATTCATAGTATAATTTAACAAAAATCAGTATATACCACTATTTAGTAAAAAATGTATCATTTTGGAAAATTATCAAGATTTCAACCAAATTAATTTCAATAGGTAAAATATAAAAATGAAGATTTCTTTTTCAAACAAACTTCTTGAAATTGGTAAAATGTTATTTTAAATTATATACTGAAAGCAAAACTAATCGGCAAATTATAAATATTTATTTCTTTAGAAAACATTAGTTCATCCCTTACGGGGTAATTATTTTCATTCTAATCTATATTTAACCATTTAATTTATATTATAATATATAATTATCAATTTTTATTTATTTATGTTCATACCTTCCAACATAATGGCTATGTAATATTTTTCATGTTTAAAAAATAATATTTTAATAAATTTCCTTATTTCATTTCAACACTGTGTTGTGTGCATAAATATAAATTAATGAGATTTAATTTATCTCAAAATAAATTTTTTATAATATCTCATTCTCTTATATTATCTTATAACATTTCTGTCTCATGTCACTTAACACATCAGGTATGATTTTCTCTTTTAAAAGAATATGATTCTATAGAGTTCTTATTTAATAAACATTTATTCATCATCAAAATGAATGTTTAATCATTTCATTCCATATTAAATTGAAATTAATTATATCAAAAATTTTATCATTAAAATATTATAATAATATATGGAAATAAATAATTTCCCACCCCCTTAATAAATTGAAAAATCAATGTAATATATTAAATAATTAATTATTTACTTATTATATATATGACATAAAATAATAACTCCATATAAATTCCAAGATTATTTTAGACATGAATAATTTCTCTACAGTTATCCATCGAATATATTTTCTCCTCACATATAAAATAACATAAATATGTGTCCTAAAACCTGAAAACTCTTGTCATTTATTCATAGGGGTTTATCAAAGAAAAGAACAAAATACCATCAAGGAATAATTTGCAATCACATTATTGAAAAAATTTCAAATAATATAATCAAAATAACAATTTTAAAATAAAATTTCACAAATAATTCTATTATCAATCGAAAAAAAAATTATTGAAATGAAATTTATTATAACCTATGTATACACTTAATTAATCAAACGATTTATAAGACATTAAATGGATGTTAAAAATTATATAAACAAATTATATATGCATGTATTTTTCAGGAATGATGTTTTTAAAAAACATAATTTTATGAATATGAAATAGTTTTAATTAAAATCATATTTCATTATAATATAAAATATTTACTCAATAATATAAACAATATCTCACCCAACATAAAAAATCTAGCCTCTAATATGTTTTTTTATCGAGGATACATTCATAATATAATCTAAAAGTGATTTTTTATCACATATCTGCAAATCCTGTCTAAAAAGAGAATCCAAACATTATTTTGTAAATGAAATCCATCTAAAAATATGAGTAGGAATCTGAAAAAATAATAAGAGATGTAAAATTAAATAACAAAATCGTACTAGTAATGACCCAAATGAGGTACAATACATTGAATATGAATCAATTACTATATTCTAATAGATTGAAATTCATTATAATTAAATATTGTTCATTATGTTATAAAAGAAAAATTAAAATAATAATTTCAATAACCCCAAATACATTATAAAACAGTTGATTACAATAATAAATAATTACATAATGTGTTAATATATATTACACTCAAAAAAATTATTTGATTTTTGTAAAAATGTTTAATTACAAAAATAATTTGAATAAGTTCATATCCAATATCATAAAAAATTCATTAGTCACCTATTTGAGAAAAATCATGACCTAACATGATCTTGGTTTTGTTTTTGATTTGTAAAATAAAATGAAAACAATGCTCAGTAGTAGATATTATTGATTAAAACACTATTATTTTATGTTGAAAAAGAACTGAATAAAATATCATTGAATGGGCAGATATATTTGGGGGAGAAGAGATGGGAGTCTACCACTCTGGGTAGAGAGGATTAGGGATCATGTGTGCGGAGTAGAGGAGGAGATTTTTTGAGAATTATGTATCATCCTAATAAAAATGATTCATTAGAAATCATCAGTAAATGCTACTCATTCTAGTGGTTTTTACACACAATTGGTATATTCTATTGGATATGTATCTATACCAATTTTTATATAAAACCATTAGAATAGAGGTGTGGTATAGCCTCAAATTACATTCGTTGATTTACTTAAACTTCTTTTCATAGTTACAGAGAAATTACTTAAGAAATATATTCCATGTATGAAAAGAAGTTGGGAATAATTTATAGTGTGCATCAGTTTTGTGGGATGGTGGATGTTATTTGGAAATATTATACAATATAATAACTTCATGGTGATCATTACATAGTCTTAAATAATCTATGGCCAAAAATAAAAAAGCTGTTAAATTTAGTAGGAGGGTCACTTTCCTAACTTATGATAACTCTAAGACCCTACATGGACTTCCATCATTATGAAAGTGTATCCCCTTTCTTGATTTAACTATGAAAGAATATATTAATTCCACTTTTATATAGAAATTGTTATTTATTTTTCCCATATTGGAGGGTGACTTTTTCAGCTCGGTTTTTGTTATATTCCATTGCAGATCAGGTCATTAGAAGTGTCCTTTTTTTAAAGGTATCCCATCTGGGGTTCATATATATAATATTTTTGTTGAATCATCTTGTCCAGGGGTTTCCCTAGTCTGACTGATTATCTTAATGATTGTAAAAACAACTAGGGATACTACACTTTAGTAGATGATGAGAATGATTTTCATATACCTATCTCGATCTTCTTGGTTTTTGGCAACAGTAGGTAGTATATTTGAATTTCAAATCTACAAGTGATAAATGTGATGAATCATTGTTTTCTAAGGGATTTAAACTATTTTCCCCTCATATATTTAATTATAAGTTTCAATTATTCCTTCATGATTATATATTATTCCTTAATTTATTTGATCACAAACTTTGAATAAATATTGAATTGAAAATAGGATATATCTAATGGTAGAACTAGCTCTAGTCCTGTAATAAAGAAGTTTTATTCTATAACATTATTTTTTCATCCATCTAAAAAATGTATAAGGGACTAATTTCATTTATCAAGGATTAAAATAAAACTCCATGTGCAACCTACTAAAAACTTTGGCATTCCATGAACATCAATTTTATACTTGATCTATCTCCATCAAAATCAATCTCCCTTTTACTTGTAGTTAAATGATTATAGAAACCAAATTTTTATGAGATACTAGTACTTATTTGCGTCCTCTTAGGGTGGTGTGTAATATGATGAAATCATATATAACATTCCCATTTCTTGAAATTTGTGACATGAAACTAAAGTTATATTGTTGAAATATCACCACAGATCAGTATATAGGGCTATTTAGCATTAAGATGTTAAGAATATAGATGACCTAGATGATACGGGAGACCAAGTGAACATTATGGTGCTAAATGTAGTGTATTACATTTTTCACCATAAAGATTATAGGAAATAATTCATTATCAACAAAATAATATTGAATCTTGGAATATAAATTATTTGAATGATATAAAAGAGACTATTCTTGTTTCCAATATCATTATATTGTGTGATAACGGAGTAGAGTGATTGATCCATGCTGGAAATATAAAGGATGAGGTATGAACATTTATTGAATGCTTTAAACTGATAGATACAGCAAATATTATTTCTGGTTCTCAATGTTTTACTTCTAGTCATTATACAATTGATAGATAACCCCATTCATCATTGACGTAGGGAATGTGAGACATGTGTCCAACATGTATTCCTATAAAAACATTGTGTATGATATTAATCACTAGATTCCTCCAAACATAATAAGATATTATAGAGGATGAATTAATATAATCACACTAGTATTTTCCATACGAACATCAATTTTATAGTGGAATAACACTAAGATAATAATGTTCCCTAATGCTACCCCAACATCACACAGTAGATGATTCGTCATCAAGTTGTGGTTCTACAATTTTCTCCCAATTTATTAAATATTTGTTAATGGGTAATGACACAAAAAATATTTAATCACCATGTAATCAAAATATCATTCCACAATTATTCCAAAAAATATCATGATGATTTTATTCATAGAGTGCTGATATGTTGAAATTAAATTCTTTTGGGAAAACGTGTATGTCCCTATAGTAGAATATCCCCTCAAGTGCTCTGAATTCACTTATTTGTTCATCATAAAATACCCTTATGAAATGATTTTACACTAATTATATCACCATAATGGAAGGGTATTGTAATCCTATGGTCATCTCAATTTTATGTTTCATGATTAAAAAATCAAAAAATTTATTTGTTCAATGTTGATTGAGGACTGTGAAATTGACATAGACCCATGTTTTTTAGGTAGTATTATCGACTTGAATGATTGATTCAATCCATTTTGGGTATTTTTCATCCCATTTAATGCTATATTGGACCATTTTATCAAATATTGATTCCAACATAGATTCCTGATAGGCATTTATTCTCATAGAATCCTATATAAAAGGCTAATGGTCACCTAGATAGCCTAGTTGATGAGTATAGATATTGGGATCTAACTCATGAATCACTATATAATTCCATGAATAAAAATAGATGTACAACTTCAAGAATGTGATATACATCACATGATAATTTGGGGGAATTGTGAAACATACCAATATCAGTTAATAGTCATCTTCTATTCCTAGATTATCATTATTCATCTCATCAATGGTGGTGTATAATCTATCCTCATATTCTATTGGGTCATCCCCATGGTAATATTGTTCCACAACAATTTTAGTTTCTATTAATGTATCCTTAGGCATGGTAGAAAATATGGTGGTATTTCTATCCTTAATAAACTATGAGTTTCTTCAAGATGGATCCTTGACACCCAGATCAAAAAATATCCTAATAGAGGAATTTTGGAGACACATTCTCTTCTATCTAATATAACTATGGGTATGACATACTTGAAAATGTTGAGTTATAGTTCATTATATAATGTAAATTACAGTTTCTATATATAGGGTAAGAAAATTGTATGATGTCGATACAACATTGTCCTATATTTATTTTGATGAGATTATTTTAGATGAAAGGGACATTACCACATGGACATGTTCTAGGAAAATTTTTAGTTTTTTGTGGCATGACCAAGCAAGATATATCACCCTATTAAAATTATTATTCATCACATACTCATTGTCAAGTATCATCCAAGGCGTACAGTAGTGGTTCCCATGTTAGTGGGAGAATGAGCCCATATGTCATGGTTCTCTATTTGTTTTCTTCCATCCCCAATTATATAAATTGTTCTCAGTGTACTTCTATTCAAATATATTCAAATTATCTACTGTCACTACACAACATTCTAAAATTTACATTTATATTGAACATTAATAAATTAAGGAATGCTGATATCATTATCACTTTCCTATGAGTCCATGGTCATTAAATTATGACATTTTATATAATTTCATCCTGAATATCCGTGAAAATAATAATAAATATTAGTTTGTTGAATTTTTAATTAAGATTGATCTTTCTGATTTTATTTTTCTCACCCTTATCATACCCTAAAATTTTCTATTTCATGGGTGAAAAATCATCATGGTTGTATCGTAAATGTATAAAGGTTCTAATATAGATGAGATTAATCCTAAAACAAATTAATAACATAGCCCATACAATTTTGGAATTTTTGAGATTACATGAAATATTTATAAATAAGATTTTTAAGGAATTACTTTTTCCTAATTGTATATTAGGATTGATTTGTTGGTATGGTATTAGGTTGAGGTGAGTTATTGTTGATAATCCTCAACCACTATGAATAATTCATCAAACACCAAGGGATATTATATGTACTCCAAAAGAACCTCTATAATATATTTTAACTATTTCTGAGATTCTATGATTGGGAGGCTAGAAGAGACATCTTCTAGTTGTGTTAAGATGTCATACCTTTTAACCATATGATTGGGATTCCAATGTGGGGTCTCCTTGATATGTGCCTAATGATCTATAAAGATTATGGTATATGTGTATCATAATTTTATAGTAGTTTATTGAAAATATACTAATGATATTGTGCACCATGAAATCATACCAACATGTTTAGTATAATCAATCATGGGGGAACCCTCCTACAGGTCATTTAGATAAATTGGATTTAGATGACTCTTTCAAAACAGTATTGTTGTTTCATGTTTGTCAAAAACTATATTCTTCACGATGAGGGAATGGTTAGAATGATACAAAGACCATCCTTTGTCATGATGATGTAGTGATGATCACCCATGAGTCCCCCTTCCAATAGGCCGCGAGATAGTATCCAGCACCAAGGGTATTGAAATATCAAAAAAATGGGATTCCTTACCATGTTTATAGTTTCCATGATTGAGAGAGGAGATGCATCTTCCTCAAAAAAGATCATGATAGATATATACATTGAAATAAAAATCCATCCTACATTCATGTTTAAATTAAACTTCTAGAAATAAAAATGAAACTCCAATGTACGTACCAAAATAAAACTAAGCAGTGACACAACCAACTTCCCCAACATCTGAGATAGTATGGTCCAGCATGGTCTATGTAATCTCACTAGACACCTGATTTTTTTATATAAATAGGGTGAGAAGAAAAGTATACACAATAGGGATACACCAAATTCACCCATGCATATGTTGGAAGAGCATACAAAATCCCCTGTGAGAAAATAGTAGAAACCAAGAGCACCTACCAAAGTATACTAACCACCATATTCTTACAAAGGCACACTAAAAAGTAATAAAAATAAAGTAATATAATATAATAATCAAGTCGATATATGGGTTCCTTGCTCCACTTCCTACTTGGTGACTACTCATCTCTAATAGAGAATATTATAACTGTACCACACACTTCCACAAGACCCACATTCACAACCTACCTGCACATATCTGAGCCACACCTCACACCATGTTCCTACCTGCTGACTCATGCCCCTCAAAAATAACACACCCTTGCATGAAAAAACCCAAAAAACATCACGAAGACACCTGTGATTCAAACCCCCTCACACACAGCCAATACCATACATCTAGAAATAAATCTTACGCAATTACAGCCTTATCGATGCGTCTTGTTTGATAAATTCTTATAAGAGGGAGAAGTGTAATGTTTGTATCTAGCCATCTATCCTCCCACCAGGATATTGGGAATGAACCCCTCTACCATAATCAATGGGGGTGTTCGACACCTAGTAATCAACACTGGTGGAGTGCATATAGAAAACATGTGAAACTAAATTATTATACATATAGGTAAAAAAACTAATCACATATTATGTGATTCCAAACATAAAACAATCCCACACATAAAAAATTACATTATAGTAAACACTACATGCACACCAAGAAAATGAGAACCCAAAATATCAACCCACCCCTTTCATTTAATCTGTTTTAACTATACATTATAATTTATTTAATTTATTTATTTTGATCCTGATCTAGGTAACTAAAACACATAACATGTGTAATAGACTCACAATCATCTGTAACACACTAGGAAGAAGGTCCAAGGTAAAACAACAAGTTACACACACCCCGTTCTGGTGAACCCATTAACCCACTACCAACCAATGTTCTTCAAAGATATCCAAGTCAATCATCCTCTTACAACTAATCCCAGAATTCTCACTACACAATAACACACCACCCATCACACCCATAAACATGAAATCAGGACACAACCCTATCATGAACCGCCACTGCACAACCACTACTCAGATAAAGCCACACTTCCTATTAATCCCATCCACTCCAAAATCAATCAATCTCTCAAACCTAGATACCATTACACCGCCAGTACCTCCCCATACACACAAACACAAATCAACCACAAACAAAACCCACACAAGGAACAAAACCCAAAAGAACATATCAAACAACCATAAAAATCAGTCATGGTGTATTCAAATATGACTATCATTGTTCTTTAAATTCCACATTGTTATGAAGGGGTGATCACACATGGGTATTCATCCCAGGGGATATATTTATTTAACCATGTGTACATGATTATTCCGATTGATACTTATAGTAATTACACATAGGGAAACACCAACATCTATAAATCACCACCAATGTGTAGGAAAACACCACCAACATCCCTGATTTTCAAATGCCACATGACCAAAAAAGATCAAATTATAATCAAAGATATCAAATAAAACAAATGATCAACGTCAATACACTCTCATCCCATTATTATTTATATATTATCACTTATATTTGTTCGAATTTGGATTTAGATTTCTTGAAAAACATTACTACACCGACCACACATGATACAAAATAAAATAGAAATGATGGAAAATTACCAACTTGGAATAGAAGATGATCAACAATTCATTCTTGAATAAAAAACAGAGGGTCACATGAGTAGCATGATAAACTCCAACGGAATCTTGATCGATGGATCGGGAACTACATGCAACACCACTGGGAGGAAATGTTCTACACCTTGCAAGAGAAAATTGAAACACACATGGAAAAGTAGATCTCAGTTCAGAAAGGCTAGATCTAATATCAATTTAAGGGAGATAGTTTCAATGGAAATTAATGTCGGATCATGGCCAACACCACATGGTTTTGAGATTCAACAAAATATTCTGTTTTGTAAAAAAATACTATTTAAAAAATACCAAAACTCATTAGATATTGAATTTTAATCATTTAAGATCAATGAAAACAACAATGTTTAAGAACTAAAAATACTAGGAAGAACTAGAAATGATACATCGATGAGTGAATCACCATAACCAACAGTGAGTCACTGATGGGTGAGTATTCGATATAAATCCATCAACACTAACAAAGATTCATTGATGGTTGAGATAATGATGTTGAGTGGCTGACATTGAGCCACTGACATAACCAACCTTATCCTGACTCAAAAATTCCATGAGTCAGTGACAACCTAACTCACTAACACACTAACTCAACGACATGCTGACTCATCGTGGAGCAGACTCACTGATGCCCTGTGTCATTGGATTTGATTCCCTAATTCACTAACACTGATCCCTTGAGTAACAAATTCTTAGAGTCACTGACACCCTGACTCACTAACACCGACTCCCGGAGTGACTAACACCCCTAACTAGTGCCACCGATGTAAAAATTGGATGTTTGAATAACTCTTGAAATAATACATGGTTGTCTCTCAAAACTCCCTAGGGATTTGATTTTTTCATTTTAATTGACCATGGAGGTCTTAGACATTATATTAGATACCTCTCAAACTATTCTCATCCTAGATATTTCCAAACCAAACCCATAATAAATGGTTATCCAAAAAAACATCTTATAAGATACCTATCAAGGAAATACCAAAACATTGGAGTGAAACATCAACATCTAAAAGTACCTCATCCAAGAGTTTCCAACCAAACAACTGAAATACATTCAACACAAGAACTAGTAGTCACACCACCTAAACATATGAGTTACTAAATTCATTCCCAAATGCTATGATAATATCCACTTTGGATGGCACTGACTTTCCTACAGGGGTTTATTTTCATCCTTAGTAATGCATATTGATTATGAATCTGTTCCTCCCCTCCTCATACCACCAGATTTTATCATACACCACACAACAATGAAACAACTCATTTCATAGATACCATGATCCAATCATTAAATCAATAATAAAAAATTTTGGGAAAAACTCAAAACAGCTACATGTAATTGGTACACATATTTATCTCTCGTTTCCATGTACTCTTCTCCAGGACACCATGCCTACACAACATACAATACAATGTAACAGTCCTTCCACATAGCACCTTATCTCAATGATCTTGGATCCTTAATGGTCTCTCCCCATGAATTACATCTTCCTCAATATACAAATCTCCCCAATCAATGAATAGGAGTCATTGAGAAGATACTGATGAAGTAGGGAGACACGAAAGTTGTCATGTATCCTATGTGGGTGTGGTGGAAACATCAATTGATATTCCACCTCGCCAACTCATCCCAACACCTTGAACGGTCAGTGAATCTGGGATAAATATTACTCCCTCTTATGATCCTCGATTTCCTGAATTAAGAGGAAACGTTAATGATTACATGGTCTCTATCATTGAACTCAAAAGGTCTTCTTCTGTGATCAACATATAGCTTATGTCGGTCCTATGGTACATTAATATTCTAATAGAGATGTTTCACATTCTCAATTTCACTCTGCACCAAGCTAGGTCCTGAAAAAGTAGTATCCCCATATTTCGTCTAGTATATGGGTAAATAACATGGTATTATTTATAAACCATAAAACTTAGCCATGGTGATCAAAGTGTGATAGCTATAATTTTAATGAAACTCTACAAAGGTAAAATTTCATACAAAATTTTATCGAAACTCATGAACACATTCAAACAACTTGTACTCAAATGTCTGGATAGTCTTCTATATTTTTCCATCTGTATGTGTGTTAAAAGTAGTGGTGAGGCATAAATGAGTGCCAAAATCATGTTGTAATCCCCTCCATAAACATAAAGTAAATAGGGTATACAAATTGGAGATGAGGAATCACAAAACTAAATTTATACACACCAAAACATTCATATAAATTATTTCGACGGCATATACCATGCTCGACTCCTTGTTCACTACAAAGTTTGTCAATTTCATTAATTGATACTCTAATACCAAGATAACATCACATACTCTCTGATACCCATTTAATAATATGAATAAATCCATTTATATTTCCTAACACCTCCACTCAGGGACTAATAGGGGTTGCAACAATCCAATGAACATAAATCCCATGCCTCACTTGCTGGAACACTAGGCACTTTTTTACAAACACCTCCACCACCCAATTCATCCTAGGCCACTAGAATAATCCACTGAAGAATCAATACCTCATAGATTCTTCTATGTGTAGTAGAATGGCTGATATATGAAACTCACAAAGAACTTCCACAAACATTTCCTCTATAAATAATAGCTTCTTGTGGAACAACATCTGATTCTGACCATCCACTGATCATCTATTTGGGGCATCACCTTGGTCAAAGTGATCATGCCACACATCTGCGTCTGAGTCCATCCAGTGATACTCATGTACCTTCTTCCTCAAAGATGATTGTATTATCTTCTAAAATAGATGGAATCTACATCCTTCAATTCCTACATCTATGTGTAATGAAACTAACTACTCAATTTATCTCCAACTATACTCATATTCCAAAACAACTTCCTTTTGTGACTTCTTGATAAAGGGATAGGCCCCATCATTCCAATTTCATGAGGTGTAATAGATCTCAAAATCAAAATTCTATGGATAATCCATCCACAATCACTTCTACAAGTTCAAATATAAATGGGAAAAAATGTAACTCGAGATCATGTTATTCATGAAGAGAATAATGCGCTTCATAATGAGGTAACGTATCCACAAATTTAGCACAAACATTAACACCTCTAGTTACAGATCATTGGTGGAATAGTAATGTTTAGAGGGAAATCACATCCTTGACTCATAAGATATCACTCTTCATTTCTAATTCAACACACACCCTATTCCTAGATGGGATTCATCAAAAAAACCTCAAACATCATAACATCATCTGGTAGCCTAAGCTCTAGAGCACTGACTATATTCCCCTTTAAATTCCCAGATGCATCCTGGATGATAACACCCCACAAAAAAATATGAATATTTTCTATTCAGATCAATCAATTAGGATGCTACTATAGAGTAATCATGTATGAACTTTTACTAGTAGCCTCCAAGCCTAAAAAACTGTGATCCTCTTTCATATTCTAGGGTGATTCCCAAGAAACAAATAAAGTGACCATAAATGGTTCCACACATACACCATAATGATAAATGACATGTCGATCTATGTGGACATCTAATGTCTAAAACATACATATGGAAATATTTTTTTAGTTCAGGTGGTGTCGAAAGAAATTTAATAGAGTCCTAAAATTATCAGTTCTCTCCTCCTATGACATCAATTGATTATAATGACATTGATTAATACGATAATGAACTGATATAGGAACTCAAAAAATTATGAATTCATAAGCCTATTGAACATAGATAGTGTGATCGTAACACCAAAGGGCATTACTATGAATTGAAAGTGCACATACCTTCACATAAAAGATGTATTTGCGATGTCAAACAATTTCACTCTCAACTGGTGATAACCAAATGGAATATCAATATTGGAAAACCAACTCTCACCCTTTAGCTAGTCGAAAATATAATCTTTCCATGGAAGAGGATAACAGTTCTGGATCGTAACCTATTTAAATCCTTGTAATCCTAGGAATAGCCTCAGAGAACTATCTTCCTTTTTGTTTAATAAGACTAGGGGACTAGAAGGTAACAAATAGTTGTTGAATGAAACCCTTCCTCTTGGGTTTGAAATCTGAATCTTCATCTCCTTCCACTCAAAAGGAACCATTTGATATCAACCCATCGAAATAGGAATAGAATTGGATAATAAGTCTATCCTAAAATCAATGTCACGTCAAGGGGGTAGAGTCACATCCTCCATAGGTAAAGCGTCCAGAATCAATCAAAAAATTTCTGGAATGTCTTTCATCTCAACATCCATTTATCTCAATAACAACTTGGATAAGAAGGAATGAAGTTTCTCTATACTCTGGCTACCCACTTGATAGCTCCACTTGACAACGAAGGCTACACATTGTACTTACACGTGTGAAAAGACATCAAATTTCTATAAGAAGTAGATAATAGCATTTACTGAAAACAACCAGTCGCTGACAAGGATGAAATCGTATGGGTCAATCATTAGTAGTAATAAATGTCTAATGGACTGATGTGGCCCCAACATCAGTTAGCATCACTATAATGCTTCAAACAATATGTTCTAATCTTCGACTGGTGCACTCAACACCAGAGGAATGGAAATTATATATATTTCAAATCCCAGTACATGGGATAGAAAAATTTATCCATGGAGTGTAAAACTCTTTATTTAAACAACTGTTAAGGTAGAGTACTAAAAAAACATATTGTACCTCATACAATCTCTGGCCCCATTGAAACATCTATCTATACGGTGTGAAACTACCCATAGTATGATATTCTACCCCTCAGATGTGTCACCCTCCCCAAACATGTGTTGTTTGGGGTCCCTGAGGATCACAATGAGGACATCCTCCTCCTACACTATCCACCCTTGGTGGAGTATTGGCCTTCTATCCCTATTGTTGGAATGGCATGGGTGGAAACTACTTACGATGTGAGCATTGACCCTAACCACCTCCACCTATTGAGCTAGAGGTGGGAACTGTCCTTGAAGGTTCCCAAGGCCCCCTCAAAAAAACACCCTGGTCGTAGGTCTGTGGGAAATGGTAAAACTAAGAGGTTCAAAAACAAAACTAATGAGGATGGTTTTCAATTGGTCGAAACCTGGAAGACCCTGATTTCATATATATATTGGTAATGATATACCCTTTTAAATAATCAGGTGACTTCCCTCCAGTGGTAGACCTCCTCAAGAGTGAATCGATTCCACTACCTCAGTCTTCTAATAAACATCAATTTATGTCAACATGGTGAATGGATTAGCAACATACTAAAGAGAATGATGAAGTTACTCTTATAAGAACCTCACCATAGTCTCCCCATCAGGAAATATATCCATATAAATACTTATTAGATCCCTGAACATTATCCCTAATTCTTTTACTGACATACTCCCCAACTTTATTAAGAGTTTCTTTTGCCTCTAATCTACTATAATATTAAAATAAATGAATTCATCCTAGAACTCCTTCCCAATGTCTACCCATAGAACATTGGTCTCCTTCATCTACCTAAGATATTGCATCCAACACTAACATGGTTCTCCCCTCATCTGTCTCACATCATGAGGAACCCAATACTCTTTAAGATCCCAGATCAACCTAAATGTGATCACCATATCCTCAAGATAACTTTCTGTATCCTTGTCTGAGACACTACACTCATACTTTCCCAAAGTCTTCCAAAGGAACACGTGAAGCATGTTCATCCACGCATCATCATTCTGCACTAGTTTGAGCCTCCTTCAGTTAGTCAAGTCATTCTGTTGACCCTACACTACACATAAAAGTCCTGGGAGACTTCTGGGATCCATATTTGGAAGGAAAACAAGGTACACCTAATCCCGAGTAGTATAGAATATTCTATTAAGTTTTATTTTAGGTATTGATTTATTTTATTTTCCCCAGCATTTCCAAAACAAATAATAATACAATTTATCATGATGAATGTACCGTTCAAAGGGTATATACCTGTCAAATAGTGTCTCCTCACTTGGTAGTTTTCATAGCTCAAATTCCATGCATCAGATCATGGTGGGCACTAAAATCTTGTGTCATACCTAGACTTCTTTGTCCTATGTCATGCACCAAGATCACCATAAACTATTTTCCTACCAATCCATGCAATCATTACTATGACTAACTCCAAACACCGTAATATCTCTCTACCCACTCCTCTAATTAAATTATATCAAGACTCACCTTATTCGTGATTATGGAAGGGTTAGCATGATACAGAGTCCTTCCATCTTCCTGATGAATGAGATATGATAACCTTAGAGTCCCTCCCCTAAGAGGCACCTCTGTGATGAACCATCCCTATTCAACCCAAAAAATGTCACTCGAGCCGGTATGTGGCATGGTCTGAGGGGAATTCATGTTCCCTATGGGCTGGAAACTAGTGTCTGGTATCAAAATTTAACAATTTTAATGACTTTTTTGATAAGAAAACCAAATAGACAAATAATAATGATAAAAATAAAACATAGTCACAGAATGATAATGAATCTACACATACCTCTATACGACCTTCTGGGTCACCACCCAACTAATGAAAATACATTATCCAATAATGTACAATTAAACCACGAGAACCTGAGCTATGGGAAACTGCAACTAATGTGATAAAATAGGAATGGGCATCGATATTCTCAATAGGAATGGTGAAAGTGGACTAGTGAATCCAATTTCTCTTCTCCCAAAACCACCCCTTAACAAAATTATGAAATAAAAATATTGAAGTATGGTTTAAACATTTTAAAATAAGAAACATGCTTTTCCCATTTCAAATCCAACACTTGATACATACAATATCCAAAAAAAGTTACTATTTTAGAAACAAAAACCATTACAAGAGTTATCGTAGATATGCCAAAATTAATTAGGTAAATATTTAATGATTGAAATAAACTAGTATGACAGAAAATATATTTGAAATGTAAATATATAAGTAACCATGTGTTTTCCTAGACATCCCTAGTAGTCCCCTTGATGTACATAGTTAGGAACCACCTATCAGTGTATGGAGATGCCCCTATGTCAATAACCAACCAGCATCCCTAACATAGACTCACTAGTTGTACAACCCGCTTGGCTTAACCGAAAATATAGGGGGTACCAACCCGTCTAACCTTGGTTGATCAGAAACCATCACACGACACTCTACATGATTCTTAGGAACCCATGATGGTTGCAGTAATGATGTGTAAGTTAGAGTCCCTTGCATGCTTGACTCATCTTACATGGCGTCACTGCACTTGACTACCCCATACACAGACACAAAATACAATAACCCACAAAGGGACATCCCTCCTATAGTGGTGCCCACATCTTATATATATATATATATAAGAACATGTATACTCTATATCATATATGGTGTCAACCTAGCTGTCACAACACATGACCTTATAAACCATTTCATAAATCACATTACGTTTTCTACCAGGCGCTCACACATTAAAAGTGACATATGGTGCCAACCTGGACAATATAAAATATAAGAATTTAAATCATTTCACAAAAAAATATGTTTTCCTAAAGAGAAAATAGTTTCCAAATAACCATAATTTGAAAGAGTCAACACAAACAATACACTAGATATGGTAGTTCGAAATGGGCCTTTAAGTCGACATGTCCAATGCATTTACCCAAAACATATTGCAAATATTTATTTTATATTAACAAAGCTAAACTAGCTCTTCTGTTTCAAAAACACACACCAAACATTACACAATTACCATAAGACCTTTACCCAATTTTAGCCATTCCAAAAGAGGTTTCAATTGAAAAAATTATAAACTTTAGGAACCCACACAAAAGTTTCAAATATATTTATAAAAAAAACATTTATGAATCTATGTATTCAAGGAAGCTCCAATTTAAATCACCACCTTTAATTGATGAAACATCCACGTGTTCAACTAGTGCACCCATATATGTTACATCATATAGTGGACCAAAAAACATCTAAGAAGACACATTAGACCACTCTCAAAAAATAAAAAAAAAATTAAATTCATAACCAACATTCCACATCATTTAGAAAAAAATGAAAAACCCATTATTAAACTAGAAATACATTTTTAAAATATTTTAAAAAAAGTAATCTACTAAATTACTAATCCTTACTCACCAAACCAATTTCACTAACAAGCTATTAACGTCACAACATAACTTAAATTAACAGTTCATAAAAACCCAAATCCAACTCTACATGTATAATGAATTTTTTTCAAATGTTCCAGGTACATATAATCATCTATATTATTAAATATTTCTCATCAATGTTATTTTTATCAAAATATATTACCACAACCCCCCCCCCCCCCAAAACAATATTCAAACCATTATCAATATAAAACCACATTTAAAAGTTATTTTTACTTAATTTGTAATTATTCAAATATTTTTAACATTGACGCAGACGAGCATATTCAATGATATGAATAAAAAACTATTTTTAACAACTTGTATAAAATTATAAACACAATGTAATACCTATTAGGATTAAAATAAATCTACTTTTCAAATAAAATAAATAATTTTAGCAGTTCGAGTGTTAGAGGAATGCATCTGAATGGATAAACCCTGATTTTCGTACCACAATGGTGGTGAAATTGAAATGAAACACCTGGAAGAGGATGATTACACCGAGAAGAACCTTCTGCACATCCTATACATCTAAAATATGGAAAAGATATACCCTGAAAATTTGGGATAGGTTAGAGATGGATGAAAACACAATCTCAAAGGATGAACATGCCAGAATAGGAAATCGCCGCACGTACAGGGTACAAATCGATAGGAGAGGAAATGTGTGAACTTGTCGGGGTGGGGTTCACTGGAGGTGCACCGAGATGGTGATTCGGGTTCAATAGAGAAGGATGTAGATGGCTGAAGTGGAAGAGGGAATAGGGGCCTCCATGTGAACAGGCAAGATATGTACTGGGTTGTTGTAAGAGAGGTAAGGAGGAGACGAGGGTTTCACTTGAATATGGAGGGAGTGTACTGTCACGCCACACTGTGGAAGGAAGGAAAATTGAAGGGGAGGGGTATGGCATGATTCACCTCATATTGTAGGTAGGGGTGATTCCTATAGTTTTTACTAGATTTTATTTTTCAGTTTCATTTTATAATAATACTATTATTATTAGAAAGATAATAATATTATTATAATATAAATAATAATATTATGATAATAATAATAATAATATAATAATAATTGACATTATTTTATTACAATAATAATAGTAATAATAATAATAATATTTTTTTACAATAATAATAATAATAATAACAATTTTTTCATTTCATTTTAAATCATTATGAAATAAATAAAAATATAATAATCATAATATTAATAAAATTTTTAAATCAAAATACTATTATTAATTTTTTAATAATTATTATATTAATATATAAATAATATTGTTATTATTATATGTGAAACAATTACCTTATTTTATTCTTAATTTTTTTATTATTTTAATTATTGGGAAACCACAGGGTTACCATGGCGGACAACAAGGTTATCACATACCATGTGGTGCCCAAGCAGCAGTCAGAAACCCAATAAAATCCTCAAACCTCGAAATTGTTTATGTCTGGTCCTGGTCTCGAACATCAATCAATGATTAAAAATTCCAAAAAAATGAAAATAAAAGTTACACGTGTTCAGGGTGTGACAATTTTCCATACCATTGACATTTTATGACCCTAGATAGTCATCAAGACATAGGGTAGTCGAGAATAGAGTCCATGAATAAGCATAATCATAAGAAACAAGGAATTATGGGGTGACTATATTTTCCCAAAGTCACACCTGTCCAATATAGACGAAACCATATCCCACATCAATGGGAGATCATAAGGTGGTTATACCCACCATATGAATCCCACATACAGATAAACATTAAAATTTGAACACACCACCTCATGGGGGGGATAACGCATGAACTCAAAACCAATGTGAACCATATTCTATAACATGAGTGGAACCACACCATTATCAAGAACTAGAAACATTCCACACCACCCAAAAAACCCCAATGCTAGTGGTAACTCTTGAAAATAAACTCTAACAAAATGATGAATCAGTAATATAGCCATAAATTACAAAAAATATAAATATCTCCAAATGGTCATAACCGAAACTATGAAGAAAAAGGAATGATTTTAAATGGAAAATTTTAAATAGGTACAAATGGTAAGATTATAATGGAACAAGTCCATCACACCATTAAAATGGAATAATGATCTTATAGTGATGGTAAAACATTAACAAAAAAATAAAGTTGAAAAGGATTTATATTTTCCATTCCTAACCTATAACACAAAACTAGGACTATGTCTCTACACCCCCTGGAAACACCTTACTGTGCAGGAGCTTCACCCTCAGACCTGAGGATAGGGTTTATATATCCTAAGAATCTTATGTCTCAAAGTCAGGTAATATCATCCCTGGTTCATAACGTCTTCTTCAGAAAATGCTTCCTAAATATATTCTCTAGATGACCCAAACAACTACAACGACTAAACATCTTTATAGCTATGTGGCATGATGAGTTTGAGTTCCCGAATCATCCACATTGGTTTCTCACGTGAGGATAATTTGATTCCTATAAGTTAAAATCGATGAAGTTGATTTTTAAAAAAACAGGTCTCTTGGGCACTCGTTAGTCATCAGATGTGGAACCTTCACGAGCAAGTTGATATGTTGGATTGCCAACCATTTGCGCTCTAGATACAAAATCATCTATGAACTTATTATCCTAAATATTATTTAAATCATGGTCCTTAGATGGGTGGAACTTATCATTAATCTATGGACGAAGTACCCTAGTGAAGAGATAGGTCTTTATAGAATTGGGTGACGCTACCACTGGAGAAAAGGAAACATGTTATTTGAAATGATCATCAAATGTATTCACCATCAGTGGTCCTTTATGAATATGAATGAGTTATTTTCTATTCTTCATCAAACCCTCTTCAAGTATAAACAATCGTATGATGAAGAATTTGAAGATATCCCATGTCATCTCAACTTGAACTGATGGAAGGGTGACCAACATTCATTCATATGGAGTTTCACCTTTGAACAATTCCAAAAAGGCACACACTATGATATCTTCAGAGGTTCCCAATACCTTGAAGATGTGATTCACCACATCAAGACACTCTACATCTTCAAATGGATCAGGATCACCGTGATGTAGGGGATAAATCTTGGAAGAAACAAAAATTGGGAATGATTTATAAGAAACAGTGGGGACCCTTCTAGGATTCATTATTTCAGAACAACCTAAAAAACCCGAGACCAATACCAATTTAAATCCAAAGAAAAATAAAACCTAGCAACCCTAATCTAAAAACAAAAAAATAAACATTGACAATTTTTTTAAAAATCACTACATTAATCTATTTTTTCAAGTAGACTTATCCCCAGGACAATTTTCAAATACTAAACCACACATAACCAACTTAAGACCATTTTAATGAATACATTTTCATTTCTAAAACACTACCATTTTTCGAAGGCACTCACACAAATCAGAATCAATCAAAAACTAACTTTCATGAAACCGTCGGAGTGAGGAACTAGTAGTTATGATAAACATTATGAGATGGTATGTAGCCATGAGCCACATGATCACCACACCAAGGGGAACCATAAATGGGCAACTGGGCTCCACATGGGTCACAACTCCATTTGGGGTCATATATTGACATGAATCACCTATATTATCATCCATGTATCAAAATTAATTAAACAGACTCAAAACCCAAACTACTGTTGTTAATCTAGGTCTCATCACGATTGTTGGTCATCAAGAACTGACCCATATCAAACCTCATTGGCCCATAAAATACTAATTTTAATGTAACGGACACCCCAAATAACATGAACATCACTTTGATACTATTTTTTCACCAACCATCCCAGGTCGACCCTGAACTGGTCACCCGAGGCATCCTGTGACATGGCTTGATGGGTGTTTCCAATCCCCTCTTGATGGAAACTACTACATGGCATCAATATTTAACTGTTAGAAATTATATTTGCTATGAAAAAAATATAAAAAATAGATAATGACTGATAATGAAAATAAAAACTAGTACGTAAAGGTAAATAAAACTGCACATACCTTTATTTGGCCTTCCATGTCACCACCCAACCAAACACCAACATTTCTTTAATAATTACAAACTAAACCAAGAGAACATGAACAAAGGGAAGATAAAACTGATATGATAAAATATGTATGAGCATCGAGATACTTTGTAACAATTCTAATAGTGAACCACCATATACAATGACTCTTTTCACAAAACAGTCCATTTACGAAAGATTGAAATATAAATATAAAATTAGGGGGTTCACATTTTAATATAAGAAACTTTATTTTCCCATTTTAAAATACAACACAAACCAAATTCTCTTTCCAAAACCATTTAAAATTTTATAATCCAAACCAACGACCAGAGATACCAAATTTGTGCTCTAATAAAATCAGTAAACAATGAAAGATGGAATGATATTACTACGATGTAATGTAAACAAGAAATGTAAATAAAAAAGTAACTATATGTCATCCTAAACTCACATAGAGGAACCTTAGATGTAATTAGTTTGGAACCACATTTCAATATATGGTTAATACCCAACGTCAATAGAAAACTAGATGCCCTAACATGGGGTACTGGTTACACGTCACCCTGGACTAAAAAAAATTCTAAGGAGTAAAAACCTGTCAAATCTAGGTTGATCATCAAACATCACATGAGTAGGTAAATACACCAAGGATACCAAGATTATTGTATTAATTCTTAGTAAGTAGGAGGCACTGTCACACAGGACCCATGTAACCTAATGTCCCTACACTTTCCTACCCCAAACATCAACACTCTATATGACAACCCATTAAGGAATATCCCTCATATATTAGTCCCCACTAGATATATATATATATACACCAAATGTATATGACATATCATCAAAGTTTAGAACCTGGTTGTCACATAACATGAACCTGTAAACCATTTCACAAATCAAATTTAGTTTTCAATAGAGCACTCACACATTCAAAGTTACATAAGGTTCAAACCGGGACTTTAAGACATATAAAAATTTAAAAAAATTTACAAAACATTAAGGTTTCTAAATTAGAACATAGTTTCTAAAAGACAATCAATGAGTTAGAAAAAATAATACACTACAGCTGGAGGTTCCAAATGAGAGATTATATTGACATGTCCAATGCCATTACCCAAAACATCTTGCAGACACAACTTTTATTTTCACCAAGTGAAACATTAACTTAAGTTCCCAAAAACACACCAATCACATAAAAATTTCAATATAGACATTACCAAATTTTACCAACACAAAAAGTGGCTTCCATGCCAAACATTCCCAACATGATGAACACCTTTAATCCCATTATTATAACCCCCACAAAATACCCAACATCATTTAGAAAAACATGAGCAATTTAGTAAACTATGTTTTCATGGAAGCACTATTTTAAAGCACCATATTCACATGATGACACAGTCATGTGTGCCCCTAGTGCACCAATGGATGTAAAAACATTTGGTGGCACACCAAACATCCAAGAAGAAACATTAATCCACATTCAAAAAATCACAATAATAATTAAACTCATACCAATCCATCCATATCAATTAGGAAACATGAACAACCATATCTAAAATAGTAAAAAACTTTTTTAATAATTTTCCAACCCAAAAAATGCTATGAAATAAATAAACCATAAACCCCAAACCAATTTCATAGACATGAAATTGTTATCACACTATAATTAAAAATAATAGTACATAAAAACCCATAATCCCAATCTACAAGACTAATGTCATTTTATCAAATATGCTACATACATATAGACATTGTTATAATTAAAATTTTACCTTAATGGTTATTTTTATCAAACTATATTACCATTAAAATAACCCAAAAAAGTCATAACATTTATCAAAATTTAAACCAAAAATAAAAATTTCTTAAAACAAAATTTGGAATTAATCAAACACTTTTGGTATTGATACAGGTAAGCAAATTCCAATAAACACATAAAAACTAATTTTAACAAATAATAAAAATTGACAAAGAGTAAATTAACTAATTCAGATTAATATAAAGTTTTGAATCAAATTAAATAAATAATTGTAAGGATTAAAGTGTTAATGTAATGCACATGAAAGTATAAACCAAGATTCTCCTACCATAAAGAGGGTGTGATTGCGATGAAACTTTTAGTGGAGGAATGATACACAGTAAAGAGAATTCAGAACATCCTAAACACCGACAAAGTAAATAAATTATATCCCAAAAATTAGGTTTATTCAAAATATTGGGGAAAACACAATCTGAATGGAAGAACATGCTAGTAGGGAAAACCGTTTTTCATATAGGTAGCAGACCGAGAGGAGAGTCCCGACATGCACATGCCAGATCTGGGTTTTCCAGAGGCACATTGGGATGGGGAGTTAGGTTCTCAAAATAATTCTACAGCCCATTGAAGTTGTAGAGGGAGTGGGGGTGTCACGTGATAGGGAAAGAGAAGCCTTGGGTCACTGAGTTAGAGGGATGTAGGAGAAGGATATTTTGTTAGACCGGTATAGGGAGTGTTCAAACACGCCACACTGGGGAAGGAATAAAACCAATAGGGGAGGGTGTATGGAAAGCGACTCCTCACATGAGAGAATGTGGGGGATGGGTGACACCCCTAGGTGTTCCTTAATCATTGTTTTCAATTTTTTATATTATTATTATTATTAAATTAATAATTATTATCTTATTGTTATAAAAATAATACAATAATAATATTATTATTATTAAAATAATAATAATAATAATAATAACAACACCAATTTAATGCATATTATATTAAATCATTATGAAATAAACAACATTTTTATAGTAATTATATTAATAAAAAATTTAAATGATAATAATATTATTAACAATTTTTAATAATACCAATATAATTTTCTTCCTAATATTATTATGATTATATTTAAAACAATAACCTTATTTTATTATTATATAATTTTATTATTTTAGTTAGTGGGAAACCACAGGGGTACCTAGGTCTGCTGCACGGTTACCACCAATCGTGTGGTTCCTAAGCACTACACTGAAAACTGAATAATTCATCAAACCTAAAAAAATTAATTTTGATCCTCAACATGAAATTTAATCCATGTTTCAACACCAAAAAATTTACAAGTAATAAAAACTCGTGGTTAGGGTATGACAAAAAGGGTGGTGACCAACACCTCAGGTATTAAAATCTCAAAAAAATGAGGCATTAAACATTTATAGTAACTATGATTGGGGGATAAGATGTATCAACCTCAAAAAAGATCCCATAAAGATAAATATAATGAAACTAAAATCCACACCACATGCATATTTAATGTAATGTGCTATAAATACAATGATTACTCCAATGTAAGTACAAAAATAAAAATTAGCAGTGACAAAACAACTGTTCCCAATGTATGAGCCTGTAATATCTAGAACTGTCTTCATAATATCCAAGGAAACCTGAAGAAAGTTTTATACATGTAGGGTGATAATTCATGTATACCGAGTTGGTAGAAAACAATGTCACACATCCATAAATGGGATGTGCATTCTAAACCCCCTTTGAGAAAATAGTAGTAACCAATAACACATACAAAGGGATACTGACTACCCCACCCTCACCAAAGAAAAACATACCATGTGACACAAATAAAGTAATTTAATACAATAAGAAAAACACTATTTTGGTACCCACACCACTTCCCACAGGCTAACTACTCAACCTTAATAGTGAATGTCATGATGCTTACACGCTCTTCCATAATTCCCACTGTCAAAACATGCCTGCACACACATGGGAAAAACCACACCATGTTTCTACCCATAGACACATAGTCCTTACACATACCAAAACCTTTTTTGAAACCAAATGGACCTCATCCCGAAGACACCAAGGAAAAAAAAAATCCTCTCAAAAATCACATAAAATAAATCTAGTAATAAACGTCAAGACATTTCAACCATCCAAAAGAGTAATGGGTAATACATTATTATATGATGGAGTAGTGTAAAGCCAGTAACTATCCATCCATCCCCCTAAAGGGATGTTGGGAATGACAGTAACACCCTAAAGTTTTTTAAAATAAATATTAAATTCATGAAACCTCGAGTCTCTAAATAACACCACATTGTTATAACCTATCCAACCAAAACAATTTTCCCACCTCTATGATTTAAAATTCGAAAAATGGATATACATTTTTGTGTTCAGAAAGATATTAAGAGTCTGATAAGACAAACATATTTTTTTTGTGAGTAGGTACATATCCTTTTTAATAGTAATATCAAAATTGATATGACTCTTATGAGTTGTATATAATTATATGTGTTTCTTTTCATATGTTTATATGATAATTATATCTTGATTAATTTTTCAATGTGATAAATAATGAAATATATTTTTAAAATTATTATTTTTCAAATAAAATAATATTTTATTTTAGAATTAATTTATTAAAATTTTGTAAATTATTTTAAAAAAAGGAGTTCATTTCTAAATTCTACATTTAGAAAAATGGTTGGGGTTATTATATAGGATTTTTCTGAGATACTTGAATTTTTGACAATTAATAAAATGTTGTAATTTACAGTATACACATATTTTTAGTTAAATTCTCTATTCTTATCATAATGGATGATTTAATCAAGATTATTTCTAAATAATATTAACTTATTACTATTAAGGGTTACATGAATCAACACTATTTGTTATTTTCATTGAAATTAAAAAATAATGAATAATATTTTCACAAATCACTTCTCTCCTGTACTATAACCCCCCCAAACTCCCTCATATCATCACCCCTATAATCCCTAAATCTCAATAATGTTGTTCCAAAATTACCTTACCTACTCACTCCCCACATCCTGGAGCTCTCAGAGCTTCCAAATGACCAAATCACCTTTCATTAAAGAGGTTCTCAAGGAGAAATTTTCAAGGGGTAAAGAACCATTCCTTTCAATTTAGTTTCATTTAAATTTATCATGTTTTCTTAATATATCCTAACCTCCTATTTCCTATTTATCCTTATAAACCAATTATAATATATATAAATTTATTATACCATGTTAATTTAATAACTATTATCAATATTATTACTCTCTCTCTACCTTTTTTAAATGAAATCATTATCTGTGATGTTCCAATTTACAACCTTCGTTAATGATGATGTTTCATTAATCAATTCATACTTCATTACTAATAATGAAATCATTTAGAATGTTTATTCACATAATAATATATTTATTATATCTGACTTAATATTCTTTACCAAGTATATGCACAAATTATTAATTCATATGACAAAACAAGTTCATAATAATCCAAATATAGCCAAATAATATAAGAGATTTTGATTTCATCCAATGATTTGTCCATATACAATGAAACAAATTATGTATATAACCATTTAAACATCTGTATTTTTATAAATAATTTATAATTTCTATTATTTTTAACTAATTTTTGTTACAAGAACATCAATACTCATAAAAAAATATACAGATCCTGAAAACCATGGATATGAGAACTCTGGAATGACAGAATTCAATATTATTTCATATCAATATGAAAATAAATGAACATAATATTACATAGATAAAATAAATAAATGTCTAAAATATTCTTAGTTATTTTATTAATAATTATAATTTAGTATTCCATCACCAAATGTTCAAGAGTGAAACACATTCTGACATAAGGTAAATGTTTCCTTTTCAAACCACTATTTTAAATCTGGTTACTTTTAATATCTTCATAATTCAATTAAAATATTATTCATTAATGTGTACTTCTTATAAATTATTCATTAATGTTCTATATATGTGTACTAAGAATAATATTACCCACATTTATGGCGGAGTTGTATGTTTTAAAAGGAATGTTCAAAATACTTTTCGAAATAAAGGCATAATCCAAGGGAATTTACCAAATTCCTACCTATTTTTTAGGACACTCTATAATATATTTTTGGAAACCAATTTTTTTATAAAATAACTCATTTTATAATATAAATACTTTCTTACTTAACATAGGAATTTATTGAATTATTTTTCCAAAATAAAAAATCATTTTAAAGTAAAGAAGTGTTTATGTCATGAATTACTATATTCTTTCATATGAGTGTTTCCATCTATTTCAGCACTATTGACGATTACTATGTATTTGAGAAAATAATATATTATAAAATCATACTTAATATTTTATTTGATATATTATTATTGGTTTTATTGTAATTTTGATCTCATAAAACCATTCATCAATTTATTCCAAAAGGCTTGTGATTAAGCATAATGTTCATGTAAAATTATATCGGTTTCATATGTTAGTTTATATATTAATTTATATGTTGTTTATGTTTATCCCCCTTTATATTTGGAATGAATTTAACTTATTATATTATAGGTGGGGACCTCTATATACCCTATATTAATCAGTGGGTCTCTTGAGACAACTAGATAAGGACTTGTCCATGGCCTTGCCCATTTTGAGATATGGTTTTGGATGAGGGCATAATAATTTTTAAATGTATTGGATGAGGCCTTGATGTTATGTTTAATTTTATATGACATATTAATTTTTATCATTATGATGTTAGAAATTAATAGATCATGTGGTTATTCAAATAATATAAAACCAAGGATTATGTTTTATTATGTAAATATTTACTCATCTCATATTCCTTCCATATTAGGGTCGGGTTTTATTAATGGAATGTGTTTTCAATTATTTACCATGTATAATTTCTATGTTATCTTCTATTATAATATTTACCCTTTCATAATATATTAATTCACCCTTTCTAGTTTTTTTTCTTCCAGGACATGAAGAGTAATATATTTATTGACTAATAGGGATAATCAAATAGTGGTGTTTGTTCCAAGTGGAAAATTTATGTTGTTTTTATTTTTAATTTTTAATGTTGAACTTATTTATGTATCTTGTATCCAAAATATAATAAACTACATGGTACTTATAGATTTATATTCCTTGTTTATAAGTGAGTGTAATAAAATAAGGCACCAGCTCTTCGAAATTGGGTTTCAGTCTTATAGAGTTGGTATTATAGTAAATTTATAAGAAAACATAGAAACTAGATTCATAAAAAAATAGATTAAGAAAAAAAAACCATAAGTATGTCTTTGAGAATAAAAATATAAAAACATATTTTTATTTTTTTAATGAATATAGTAAGTGGATCTTTATAGAAAATACATACCAATATGAATAATACAAGTCGACAGGGTTCTAGAATAGATGTACCTAGGAGTGAAGACTCTAATAAAGAGTTTTAGTCTTGACATATGGTATCCTGGTGAATGAAAAGGGGCCTTAATTCACACCTAGTTTTAGAACTACACGGGGATATGATTTGGATAATTCTCATTTTCATTACAAGATGATATTCAGGATATACATGTATGTTTTTTCATAAAAAACCATGTTTGTGATTATGGGATTAACTATGTATAGGATTTCAATTTATGCTATGTATTTTTCTCTGTAAAGATTAAACATTATGATTTATAAAATAATATAGTGTATTCCATTATTTATAAATGGATCCTAGATGATGAAATGGATACATCATGAACACCCGTATCCCATGTTGGGATCACCCTCTGATGTGAGATAATGATATTGGTTCTGGAGCTACAATTGGTGCTGAGCAGCTTATAACTATACTAGGAAAAATAACTATGGTTATGGATAATAACCTTACCTATATAGAGCGTTGTGATCCACAATATCGGGGAGCTATGTTGGATATCTTTATGCGACAACATACTCCCTCATTCAATGCGATTACAAACCCATTTTGGGCTGAGGAGTGGATATGTTCCCTAGAGTATATATTTCACACATTGGGATGTAATGATAGAAAGAAGGTCATCATGGAATTTTATCATCTATCAGAAAATGTGGATCTGTGGTGGTCATTAATCGAGAACAAAATATAGGAGGAAGATATAGATGAAATGGAATGGAGGGACTCTAAAAAATTAATGTAGATAAATACATTCCTCATGAACAGAGAGAATATATGGAGATGAAGTTTCTATATTTGAGGAAAAAGTAAGATAAGAATGTTTAACAGTACGAAGATAACTACAGAAGGTTATCAAGGAATGTTGTGGAATATATCGAAAATCCATGGAGAATGATTGATTGATTCATTTATGGTATAAATCCATTCCACAAATGGGAACTTTTCATCCAATGATTCTCATCTTATAAAGATATAGTGGTGGTTGTTACAAGTGGAATATTTATGTTGTTTTTATTTTTAAGCTGTAATGTTGAACTTATTTATATATCTTGTTTCCAAAATATAATAAACTACTTGGTACTTAGAGATTTATATTCCTTGTTTATAAGCCAGTGTAATAAAATAAGGCATTGCCTCCTGGAAACTGGGTTTCGGTCTTATAGAGTTGGTAATAGAGGATGTTTATAAGAAAACATAGAAACTAGATTTATAAAACATAGATTAAGGAACAAAACCATAAGTATATCTTTGAGAATAAAAATATAAGAACATATTTTTATTTTTGTAAAGATTATATTATGTGGATCTTTATAGAAAATTCATACCAATCTGAATAATACAAGTGGAAAAGGTTCTAGCATAGATGTGCCTAGGAGTGAAGACTCTGACAAAGAGTTTCAGTCTTGACATAGGGTATCCTGGTGCATGACAAGGGGCCTTAATTCACAACTAGTTTTACAAGTACAATAGGATATTATAAGGATAATTCCCATTTTCATTACAAGAAGATATTCAGGATATACATGTATGTTTTTTCATAAAGAAACCATGTTTGTGATTATGGGATTAATTATGTGTAGGATTTCAATTTATGCCATGTATTTTTCTATGTTAAGATTAAACATTATGATTTATAAAATAATATAGTGTATTCTATTATCTATAAATGGATCCTAGTTGATGAAATGGAAACATCATGAACACCCGTATCCAATGTTAGGATCGCCCTCTGATGTGAGATAATGATATTGGTTCTGGAGCTACAATTGGTGCTGATCGGCTTATAACTATACTAGGAAAAATAACTACGGTTATGGATAATAACCTTAACTATATAGGGCATCGTGATCCACAATATCGGGGAGCTATGTTGGATCTCTTTATTCGACAACATACTCCATCATTCAATGCGATTGCAAAACCATTTTGGGCTAAGGAGTGGATATGTTCCCTAGAGTAGATATTTCTCACATTGGGATGTAATGATAGAAAGACGGTCATCATGGAATTTTATAATATATCAGAAAATGTGGATCTGTGGTGGTCGTTAATCGAGAACAAAATGTAGGAGGAATAGATAGATGAAATGGAATGGAGGGTCTCTAAAAAATTAATGTAGATAAATACATTCCTCACGAACAGAGAGACGATATGGAGATGAAGTTTCTAAATTTGAAGAAAAATTAAGATAAGAATGTTTAATTGTTCGAAGATAACTGCAGAAGGATCTCAAGGAATGTTGTGGACTATATCAAAAATCCATGGAGAAGGATTGATCAATTCATTCATGGCATAAATCCATTCCAGAAATGGGAACTTCTCTTCCAATGATTCTCGTCCTATAAAGATATTATTTCATAATCTATGGAAAAAAGAATTACATATGTCTTATGACTTTAAAGGAAAGTTAGAGAAGAAGTGTTATGTTAAAATCTACGATAAAGGATATAAGAAAATGGGTAAGATGGGAAGAGTAGAGATTCCAACCTATGATAATTGTGGAAGTAAACACCGTGGTTCCTGCTTAAAAGGAACAAGTGTATGCTAAAAATGTCGATAGAAATCCCATCCTTTTGGTGATTTCAAGGGGTATAATGAATCTATTAATCATCAATTCTATAATTTATGGGAGATGTGACTCTATTGTAATTATTTTCTGACACGTTAAAGAAAAGAAGACATAAAAAGTACATGGGAGAAGGGACAAGGTTTTGAGATCACAATTGCTGATATTGAAGTTTCTGATGATGTGGGGGAAGGTACATTAATCATTTACTCAAAAATATCCAATTATTTATATGATTCTAGATCATTACATTCTTTTATATATTCCTGTTTTTTCATGAAAAATAGATATTTTAAATTTGATTTAATAAGGGAGTTTTCAGCGAAAAATCCTAAGGGATTTATCATTTAAACAATGTCATGACTGGAAGTCCCCAATATTGCATATAAACATACATTATATGCTAATTTTATTTCCATAAACATGATTGAATTTGATATAATCCTCAGTATGGATTTGATTTAGAATAATGATATGAAAATTTATTTCAATAAAAAATATATTACAAATTCTGAGGATGATGTGGAATCCCATATCTTATGGGAAGAAACAATACCATCTAATTGTCATCTAGATCAACCCTAGTAGCTCTACTGAATTCAATTATTGGGATGGAAGGGACTGAAATAACTATGGGTGAGTATGGTAATGTTCATATAGAGGACATTCCTATTGTGCATGAATATGTTTATTTGATTCTAGGGTATTTATCTAGAAATAATCCATTATAGGAAATTGAGTCTTACATTGAATTAATTCTCGATTATAGGACCATATCTAAGACACCTTAAAAAATGGACACTATGTAGTTAGTGGAACTGAATGAAAAACAAGATTAATTGAGAGATAAAGGATTTATTCAACCTGGTGTTTCTCTATGGGTATCCCCTTTTCATTTCAGTAAGAATAAAAATGGGTCTATGAGGGTTAGAATTGACTATAGGCAGATAGATGCTATAGTAATAATGAACAAGTATCCCCAAACGTGCATTGATGATTTATTAGATCAAATTCTTGGATACCAATATTTTTCATAGATTTATATTTGATCAGGATATAATTATTTTTATGTGAGGAAGAAGGATATTCTAAAGACAGCATTGCGATCCAAGTGTGGTCATTAAAATCTTACATCATTTCTTTTTGGACTAACTAATGCTTCTCCCATTTTCATGTATCTAATGAATATTTTTATCATGGAATATCATGATGACATTTTGGTGGTATTTAATGATGATATATTGTTATAATAATGTAACTCTGGTGTAGCCATCCAATAAAGAGGAATGGACACCGGTGCCGCTCCTGGCACAAGATTAAGAGAGAAATCCACCTCTCTCTTGGAAGGTAGACCAGAAAAGTCATCCAGGAAGACATCGCTAAAATGATCAACCACTTGAGGTAAATCCTTCTGACATGATCCCTGGTCATCCAGATATAAACTCGCAATATGGGCTGTCACTCCACATCGCCCATGATGCTCGAGTCCAGCTCGGCTTACCTGGACATCCCACTCTCCCTTGTATAGAAACTCTCCACCCTTTGGTGAAATGAAACTCACCCTGTGTTGATAGAAATATACAATGGATAGAAAGGGTATCAATCAGTCCATCCCAAGAATGAAATCATAGCACGTCATCTCTAAGACATAGAGGTCCCACAGAAAGTGACACCCACCAAAATCTAGGGGGAACTCCTAAAACCGATGCACATATCCCATTCTAATTTCAAACAGATTGTCTAGCATCCTAATATCCGAAGAAGAAGAAGAAACACAAAGCCCAAGGCTCTCCATAACAGGAACATATATATCGATATGTGTAGAATCAGTATCGAAAAGTGTAGAAGATAAAACAGAAGCAAATAGAATAGTACCTATGCCAGTGGAAGGTCCAAGATCTTGATCTTGTTTGGTCTATTTCATTTCATAAGCCTGCCTAGTGCCGTGGTCCTATAACACAGACTGGCTACCCTGAGCTAACCCTCCCTGCTGTCTATGGGATCCTGGTGTCTGGATACCACGACCATGAACACCACCTCTGAAAGAACGTCTCAACTTATTCTAATTCCCTGACTTGTAAGAAGCTGTTGTCCCTACTCCTCCATGCAGTGTTTACCCATAACCCCTCTCTCTAGTCACTGGTGAAAACACCCTACAAAAACGCTGAAGATGGCCCACCTTTTCGCAAGCTCGGCACTCCACTGGGTCACGCGGACACTGAGGTCTCTAGTGCCCCTCTTTACCACACCGGTAGCATACTACCAGGCCACCTGAAGAATTATTCTGGCTAGTACATACACCATAAGAGAAATCCACCTGCCTCTTCCTCTAGCTAGTATAAATAGTACCAGAAACTGGTGATGAACCACCCTGGCTAAAACCAGTAGCTTCCTAGAGGTTCAGCTCAGAAATTAGTGTGTTATTTACATTAGTGTGCACTTTAGGCAACCTGAAAACATTCACCAGTGCTCGGATTTCATATTGAATAACATCTTCAAAGCATCTATCCCTCAACATCTCATCACCCACAAGAAAAAGAGAAAAATGTTGTAGCTCGGTGAAGAGAGCATAATAATCCAATACTGACATGGTTCCATACTGAAGATTCATGAACTCTCGAGCTTGATCTTCCCTTAGAATCTTAGAGATGAAAAATTCATAAAACACTATCTGAAAATCATTCCATGCCATGTATCAGTGATTCTCGGTCTAGGTGGTAACATCCCACCATCTCTTGGTGGAATCCTGCAGCATGTAAGTAGTGAGTTTGACCCTCCGAACTAGAGGCGTCTCTAGATTCTTGAAGATTGTTTGAATAGAACCCAGCCAAGATTTCGTAGCATGTTGTTTGTTGTACAATGAAAATATAGACGGATGCTGCTGCTGAAATATATTTTTCAGCTCTACCAAAGATGTGGCCGCCATCAGTGCTCCTTTGATGGTCTGCATGACCATCAGAATGCTTTCGTGGAACTGCGCATCCATACCTACTAGTGCCACATCTGGATCTACTAGAGTATCCATCGGTAGCCCGTGGCCTACCGTCTTTGGAGTATAATCATTACCTCTCTTTTAGAGACCAAACAGTGGTCATCTCGGAGGCATCTCTGTACAATTTCAAATACATGCCTTAGTTTAATTTACTTTTGAGGATCTTTTTTTTCTTTAAGAGTTCCAACAAAAAGGAAAAAAATACCCGAAAAAACTATAAAAAATAGACTACACAGCATGTATAAGGTCTACACAGTGTGTACCCTTATACCCTTACATGGTCATGTTCTGATGTCGTCCTGGGCATGTCTCAACCCTCGGTAAATGGTTTGTTCCACCCGCACATGGCGTGGACACTACTCTATCTCCCCAGCCAAATGGCCAAGTCTATAGAGTCTCCTACTGGTTAGGACTACACGGGGTATCCCACAGGTACGTGGCATGTACTAAACGAGCTTTTCCGACCCGTGTTGTTCAAGACACGACTGGATACATGACTCAAACTACTGGGCATGTTCCAGGTGGACACGGCGTGTACTAGAAAGGATAACACCGACCTATGTTGTTAGTTACACAGCAGGATTCCCATATTACACTACACTGTGTGTTCAGAAGTTACATGGCGTGTTTTAGCAAAGTTTCATTTGTCCATGTTGTTAGTCACATAGGAAGACAAAGGGTCAACATGGCACGGTGTGCACAACCGGTACACGGTGTGTTCCCTCTAGAGTTTTCCACTCTTGTGTTTCTCCCTACAGATCCTATGACACAGTTTGAAACATCATGGAATCTACATAGGTTACATGGAGTGTACATAAATGTTCATAGAACCACACACCGTGTTGTATGGGTTTCCGGATCGTACACATTATAAAATAATCCAAATCCCCATTTTCATTAATTTCAAGCGTTTTTTATGCCAAATTCCGATATGTGGGGGCCCACAGTCCCCAAAAATAAAATTATAACACATGACCATTCAGATTATAGTGATAAACACAACAAAAGTTTGGATCATGATCCACTAAATTCTGGTCCAAGAGATCCCATACTTCTCAGGAACCAAAGTTTAGAGTCCATAAACCCAACTGTAATTTGTTACAATACACTATCAATAGTAGGAATATCTAACAAGGCACCTATCACTACATAATGCATTTTCTAGAACATCATCTATCACAACAACATGCAATTTCTAATGCACCTAGACGACATGGAAACTATGCATGGAATTTGATTCTAACATGTTCCTAATGTTGCATGAGATGGAATACCCTCATCTCATTAGGTTTCAACTTAATAGAAACTAGGTATAAAATATAAACAGCATACCACAAGTGTGTCATCCATCGTCGAAAATCAAATCAATTGTAAAATTGAAAAATCATATTAATCACAATTAAACAAGGTAGATTGGATTTTCCCCTAACACAGGTTAGATACTCCCAGGGACAACTTATTACCAAATACCAATCTCATATTATCCATAACTATAGGCTCTAAATAGTAATTCAATGAAAAGAAATTCCTCTGATACACTTTGATACATCCCAGATCCGGGTGCCACTCAACGGGTGCCCCAAACCCGGTTAGTCCCATGATCTCAAGCACATTTCCCCAAATTCCAAGGGCTGCCGACTAGCAATGAGGCCATAGGTCTGATAGTGGGGAAACTATGCCCTCATTTGTCAAAGAGTAGCACAGTGGAAAATATAAACATACCAAATGTAGAGGCAGTAAACTTTATCAAGACGAAAAGGAAAATGGTACTGAAATAAAATATGGCCAACAGTCATGTATAAGACGATGCAATATGACCCTAATTCTATGAAAGCATCCAAAACATGTTACCCTACAATCTATAACTATACAGTACAAGGTATAAGTATAATAAAGAAAAACAGTACAACAAGAACTTAGTAACATCACAATCCTACGCTCGGTCCCATGCACCCCTACTCATCCACATTAATCAACTACCTGTATAAGGACTCTTTCCCTTATCAACACCTGTAGCAATATAATCTGTCTAGTCCCAATACATGACCCAAAAATGGTGTGAAAAATAAATCCTATTAGGCAACCACTAAAGGATCATGCCCAACTGTCAGTGAAGATGTGCAAAAGCATTATGCATTAATGAGAAAGAGTAAACTAGGAAGTACTCAAAAGTAAACATTCTTACTAGTTATATTACCATTTTAATTATTATTTAACATATCAATATAATTGAATTATAAATTCCCAAGACCCTGCCTCATCATACAATATCCTATATAGTGCCATGGAAAAAACCACAATAGGATATCTAGCATGTAGAGGGTAATATCAATACCAAGCATATGCTTTAGCTTGGAAGGTATAAAATAAGAAATCACCAAAGTGAGTAGTCAAAGAAAACATTGTCCTCAGACATGATAATACTTACCCTTAGGTAATAATAATCGAAACCCTCTTGTGATTTCCCTCAGGCATAACAAATATTGCTCTCAGGCATATGAGATGTCTCCCTCAGGCACAGAAGCTACTGCCCCCAGGCATGAGAAGAGTTTCCCTCAGCCTAAACGAAACACTACCCCCAGGCTAGGAATGTAACCAGGCCAAGTCCAACACATAAGAAAGAAATTTATATTCAATTTCCTTCCTGATAACTCATATAATGCTAAAAAATCACAACATACCCACATATATCCTGGCCAAACAACTAAACAAGAAAAACACACCTATGGGGTGGCCCTGGATCCAGGGAACGATCCCAAAAAACATTTTATACTTGTTATTTAGATCATATATGAAATTCTAGATATCTTAATAGCTAAGGCCTCAGTCGTACAACACCCCAAACTTGGGCGCGTAGCACATCGTTTCACAAAGTCAACTCTACAGTTGGAAATAAACCCCAGACCACCTACCTCGATCTCCTATGATCGATATACATGAACGACACCTCCCGAATCAACTGAGAATGACAAAGATTTGGGATAAACATTCACCCATTCAAACATAAATAACATCCACCTAGGAAATAATTGGATGGAGAGATTCATGAAGACTGAACACCTCAGCTGCGCGGTACAAACGAGATCGTATGGGAAGGAATCAGAGTCCCAGTGTGCCGTCGAGAGATCTTCCAAGATCCAGCCATCTTTATCGTACTACAAATAAACCCACTACATCCTCTACTTAAAGAGTACGATACTTCTCATTTATAACAAGAAAACACAACTACACGGAATGTACTCTCAAGTACACAACATGTACTTTTTATTTTTTTACTATTCCTCTAGCGGCCACTTTCCATCGCCTTATTGGTCATCTATCAACATGAGTACAAGGCATGTAGTTTTTAGTACATGGAGTGTACTATCATTCCACTGGCGGAAACTCCCACTGCCTTATTGTTCACTTGCTGACTGATTACACAACGTGTATTACTAAGTACACGGCGTGTAGTCAGTTTTTACACCATTCATCGCCGACAGGCCTACATGCCCTGTATACTCTTCCCACATGGCCAAAGTACATGGTGTGTGGAAAATTACATGGTGTGTACCCCAAAACATTGGGATTTTTCCCCATTTACATTATTTTCTCAAAAAAACATAAGGAAAAATTAAAAAAGAAACTCATACCTAAAAAATAAGAACTGGGTTCATACAAAACATCAATACGTCTTCATTTGGTTTCCCACCATCATTATTAGAAATGTTTAGTGTACTCATCCTGATGACGAGAACCTTCAAAAGAAAATTACTGTTGTGGAGGTTGTGAAGATGGATGATTTTTTATGTGAAGATAGTGTTCTAAAATTTGAGAAGTGGATTTGTGTTCACACTATACCCAAGCTAAAAAGGGAGGTATCAGATTATTCCCATAGTTTCTATTTCTATATAAAACTTTCTAGCAATGAGATATATACAAATTTTAATGAACATTTTCGTTGGGATAACATAAACTGAGAAATTGTGGATTCTGTATCAAGATTTTTAGTCTTCCAGCAAGTGAAAGTTGAACGACAACATCCCCGAGGAGTCATACAGCTTCATGTTATTCATATATGTAAATGGGATGACATCACCAAGGATTTTTCACTGAATTACCAAAAACTCTAGGAAAGCATGATGCAAAATTGGTAGTTGTTGATCAACTTTTGAAATCTGCACATTTCCTCTCGATATGGGAGGATTTTCCACATTATTTCCTATCAAGACTGTTTTTCAATGATGTCACGAGACATAATAGACAACCTATCTCAATTGTTTCTGATTGTAATCCATGATTTACATCAACAAGGGAGTCAACCAGGATATTACCTGGCTTGATGATTTTCCTGGTGATTTGATCCCTCTTTATGATAAGGATTGTAATAAGATTCCTTCTTTCAGTCTTTTGTAGCTTCCCTTTTTTTTATAAAATAATTTGTTCCTCGGTCTTTGACTGAGGCACCACCTTCTAAAAAAACATCAATATTATGGAAAAGTCTTTAGAAATTATTGGATACTAATAATTTTTTGAGTACTACTTATCACCCTCAGACTAATGGTCAATCCGAGGGGTTGATCCAAAACATAGAGGAAATTTTGATACCATGTTCACACGAATTTCAAGGTATGTGGGATCAATTTTCATAGTTAGTAGAGTTTTCCCACAATAATAGTTTCTATTAACGTATTCAAATGGAACCATATAAAGCATCATATAGAAATATATATCATACACCAACATGCTGGGATGAAGTTGGATAAAAGAAGTTTGTGGGCCCATATCATGCAGAGGAAAAATTAATAAATTTATAGTCTATTCAAGGCCACATCAAATCATCTCTAAGTAGAAAAATAAACTATGCTAAAAAGTGAAGGAAGGATTTTGAAATTATGGAGAGAATTTGAGCTGTTTCATATCTATTGGCTATGCCACATAGGCTTTCAAAAGTAAAAAATGATTTCCATGTCTCACTGTTGAGATATTACATGAAAAACCAAACCTATGTCCTCACTAACGAAGGTGTTGAATTGGAACCCGAATTATCGTTATGTTAGGAGCCTATCTGAATTTTAGACACTAAATAACAATTGTTGAGGAATCATATGACTCGACTGGTAATGATTTTTTGGTGAAACCATAAAATGTAAGAGGCGACATGGGAGCTAAAGAGATAATGATGAAGCCCTACCAAATTCATTTTGTGAGGTGAAAATTTTCAAATTTTGAGGAAACAATTTTTGTAAGGAGGGGAGAATGTAATACCCCCAATGTTATGAAAATAAGGATCGAATGAATGAAACCGAAATTATCTATAAAACACCACCTTGTTTTAAACTATCCTGTAAACATAAATTTTCCTCCTCTAGGATTTGAAATTTGGAAAACTGACATACATAGTTGCTTTCAATAAGATATTTAGAGTCTGATAAGACAATCATATTTTCTGTGAATAGAAACATAAAATTATGAATAGTAATATGACTAGTAATATATCACTTATGACGAGTATATAATAAAAATATTTTATTTTCATAATGTTATAAGATAATTTGATCTTGTTTAAATTTTTCATTATGATATAAAACAAATTATAGTTTTAAAATCGTAATTTTTGGAATAAACTATGATTTTATATAATAGTTAAATTACAAATATTTTGAATGTTATTTCTAAAAAATGGAGTTCATTTTATGAATTCTACACATCAAAAAATGATTAGGGTGGTTTTCTTTGAATTTTTCTAAAATAATTGTATTTTTTATTAATAATAAAATACTATAATTTACTGTATGAATAAACAATCAGTTAAATAAATTATTCCTATCATCAAAGAAGATGGAAGAACACATAGTTCTAAATCAAACACCCTTATTACTATTAGGTTTCACATCAATCAACCCTATTGGTTTTCTATAGGGAAATAATATAATAATGAATAACATATTCCCAAATCACTCCTCTCCTCCACTATAACCGCCCATTCAATATTCTCTTCACTCCTCTAAGCCATGATGCTACAGAATGTTGTAACCAAATTCCGAATTCTATTCACTCCTCACGTCCATGAGCTCTTGGTCTGGCCAGAATACCAAAACGCCTTCCCTTATGGAGGTACTTTATGAAGTTATTTGAAGAGTTAAAGATTATTTTTTTCATATAGTTTAATTTAAATTTATCTTATTTTCATATTCTCTCCTGACATTCATTATCCAAAAGATATTTATAACTCATTTTTCATCTATATAATATAATTGTACAATGTTAACGTAATATCCATTATCAATCTTTTTAATCTTTATGTCTCTCTTTTATTAATGATGATGTCGTCCATGAGTTTCCAATTTACAACCTTCATGGATGACGATGTTTCATTATTAAATTTCTCATTCATTTTTAGTTTTGAAACCATTTTTATTTTTTAACTAGACTATTTAATATATATAATAACCTACTAAATATTCATTAACCAGTATATGTACATATTATTAAATCATATGACAAAACTAGTTCATAATAATCCAAATACCTACATATAATATATGTTATTGTCATTTCATCCCATGATTCATCCTCATACTATGTAAAATAAATCTTTATATAATCATGAACACTTTTAGATTTTCATATGTAATATATAATTTTAATTCTGGTTTATTATATTCTTTCCACATGTACATCCAAATTCAAATACAAATATAACATTCAAGAAAACTAAGGAAACAGACATTGCAAAATGATAGATTTCAATATTATAACATATAAATAAATACATATATGAACATAATTAAATTATGATAAACAAAATATGTGTATAATATTTTCAGAATTACATTATTAATAAGTCTAATTACACATTCTAGGCCCTTATGTTCATGAGTAGAACACATTCGTGGTTAAGGTGAGGGTTTCCTCCACAAACCTCTATTTTCATTAGGGTTACTTTTATTTATTAAGTACTTATATTAAATTCATAATTATTCATGTGTAATTCACATAAAATCAGTTTGAATGTTCTATATATGTGTACAAAAAAAATCATACTGTCATTTATGGGGGAGTGAGTTTTTTTAAATGTACTTTCAAAATACTTTCTGAAATACGTTCCCAATCCATGGGAATTTCAAAATTTCTTACCTATTATCTAGGACACAGTATAATAAGTTTATTGAATCCAATATATTTATAAAATAACCCATTTAATCATGAAAATAATATCTTATTTCATTTTTGGATTTATAAAAAAATTCCCAAAGAACTCTTCTTTCCAAAGTAAATGAGTATTTATCTCAATAATCACATGATTGTTTTATAAGAGTGTTTTTATACGTTTCAATACTCTTATTGATTCTTATGTATTTTTGGGAATAATATCATATGATATCATACGCCATATTTAATTTAATGTATTATGATTGTTTTGACAGTAAATGTGCTATCCTAAAACCAATAACCAATTTACTCTGAATGGTTAGTGTTTAAGCTTAATGTTCGAAGAAAATTATTTATGTATATTAGGTTAGTTTCAATAAGAATGTATTTGTTGTTTTTGTTTATCCCTATTCATATTAGGAATGAACTAGACTTATTATTTGATGTGCGGGGCCATCTATTTCCCATTGATTCATCGGTAGGTCTAATGAGAAAAATAGACATGGACTTGGCCGATGCCTTGCCCATTTTGAGATATGACCTTTCTGAGGAATTAATCATTTTAGACTCCTTGGATGAGGATTTGATGATAAGATTTATAATGTCTGGAATATGCATTTCCCTCACTATGAATCTATAAATTGGTTGTTCAAGTGTGTATTAGATAAGTATTATACCTTTTATTATGTTTTATTATGTAAATATTTTCTCATCTCATATTCCTTCAATATTATGTTCATGTTTTTAAAGGCATGTGTTTCCTATTATTCACCATGTCTCATGTTTGTGTTATCTTCCACTGTAATATTTACCCTTAATATAAATATGAGCTCAGCCTTTCTTATGTTTATATTTCCTAGGACGTGAAGACTTATATTATCATTTACCTGTTGGGATAATCATAACATGGTCATTATTCCCAATTGAGCTCTTATGTTGCTTTTGTTTTTCGTGTTGTATTGTTTGAAATATATATTTATCTTTTTTCCAAAAAAACTAAAATACTTTTTACTTAGGGAAAAATATTAATTTTTTTATTCTAATGCAATAAAATAAGCCTCTGAATCCGGGAAAATGGGGTCAGACCCTGACACAGTCACCCACCCCCATAATCAATAATAGTCTTCGGCACACAGTGCTCAACACAGGTGGGTTGTTTACAGAAAAAATTAGGACCTACATGTTTATAAATATTGGAAACAAAAACACATCCCATAATATTTTATTCCAATTATACAACCATCCCATACATAAAAGTTACCTACATTCCATTCCTATATGGACAGCCACACAACAACCACAACCAAATGATCAACCCACCCCTTTCATTTAACCTATTTTTGTTCTGAATTATAATTTCATAAATTTATTTAATTCCATCCCTAACCATCCAACTACCAAACACAACCCAAGAAATAGCTACACAATCATGCATAACACACCAGGAAGAATGACCAAGGTAAACCAACTAATTTAACACACCCCCTTCCCGAACACCCATTCCTCAACTACCTATAGTCATTATTCAATGTTATCCCAATCAAACATCCTCTCTCAATTGAACCAAGATTCCTCGCTGCACAACAACAACACACTTGTAAACATGAAATCCTAACAAAAATTTATCCTTTATCCCCACTTCAAAACCTCTACCAAGATGCCATCCCATTCCAAATTAAGTCCATCCATTCACAATCAATCAATCACTCAATCTAAGAAACCATCTCACTTCCAGTACTGCCCCAGAAACACAAACACATAGCTACCACCACCAAAATTCATACAATTCACACACACCCAAAGAACATATCACACATCAACACCTATAAAACATGTGGTATTCATATTTGGACAAAACTTTTCATTAAATTATACATTGATAAGAATGGGTTATCACACAATGTATTTCATCCACGAGAATAGATTTATTTATATAAGTGTAAATCATTAGTCTGATTGATCCTTACATCAATATTCAGTGAGACAGAACAATTATTATAAATAATCTCCCATGAATAGTAAAAGACCACCAAAGACCATGATTTTTAGATTCCACATGACAAAAACATGTCACATCATAAATAAGACAACAAATAAAATAAATGATTGAAATAAATTCACTCCCATACAGTTATCAAGTTCGTATAGAAGATATCCTTTTTAGAAGTTGGACTCAGCAGTCTCCAAAAAAATTACTACGCCGACCCCAAATGATACACAATAATAGATAGAAGAAAGAAAAGTCACAACCTAGAATAACAGATGGTTAAAAATTATTCCTTGTGACATAAAACTGAGGGTTGCACGATTAGTAGGAATGACTACAAAGGAAACTCGATTGACTTTTATGAAACAATACTTGACTCTACAAGGAAAAATATCTATTGGCATGCACATGAAAATGGAACACAAGGGGAAATTATATCCATTTAGAAGGGTCTGATCCTATATCATTGTAAGTGAGATTATTTCAATGGCCATTAATGTTGGATTGTGTCAAGAATCATGTTGTTTTAGGAGACAATGGACGTTTTGTGTTTTTAGAAGATAAATACTATTTAAAATGTCCCAAAACACATTAAATGTGGAATTTAAATCATTTAACATTAAATAATGTATAAAAGGGATGGAAATTAAAATTATAGAAATGATACATCAATAACTAAATCACTGACACTGATATTGTGTTACTAATGGGCGAGTCACCGACAAAAAGACACTTACACAGACGATGAGTCACAAATTGGTGAGATACCAATGCAGAGTTACCGGTATTGAGCCATAGATGTGACCTACAAATGATTTACTCAACAATTCCTAGACTCACTGATGCAGTGACTCACTAAGGATCTCATTCACCGATGTGCTGAATCACCGACGCAGTGACTCACTGATGCCCTAAGTCACTAACACTCTGACTCACCTACACTAATCCACTGAGTCACTGAAACTGACACTCTGTGTCACTGACAATGACACCTTGAGTCACATATTCCCTTAATAACCAAAATTGATGCCTCGAGTTACATACACCAATTCACAGTGTCACCGATGAATAAATAACTATAATTTGGAAAACTGTTGATATGATCCACTATAACCTCCCCTAACACCCAATCCTTGGATTTTGACAAATTAAGGAACCATGGAGGTCGAGGCCAATACAATGATCTAATTATCCTCTATTATGTTCTTTTATATGGATATTTTTCTGTATCCGTGTCTTCACGATTGATAGGATTGAGATAAATTGTTCGATCACAACTGTATCTTATCTTGTATCTTCATGTTATATGTCCTTTTCCACAATCTTCAGTTCTGATAGGGGGAAATCATGTTCACAAAAAAATCCATGAATAGGGAAAGGTTCTACTATGTGGATAAAAATATTATTTTGGAATATAATCTATTCATAAAATGAAGGTTCAATTTGGTCTAGTGGATAATTTGATTAGGATGATTAGTGAGAAAAATTCACAAATTTAAGGACTACCATTTCGGTTAGATGTGACTCCTTTGGTTTCACCACATTTTTCATTGGGTAATTATGTCTGCATATGATAGAGACTCTAATGGATTCTCCATAGTTGTATAGATTTGTTTCAATAGTATGAATGGTTATTGAAGTTTTTCTTTAAGGATGTATGATCATGATCAACATTCTTTCATGTCATTATATTATCAGACATCATTCACACTTGAATAGAACATCGTTCCAGTCACCTATTCTTATAATTGTGTGGTGGAAATATAAGCCACATTCACTGAGACTCTTCCTTGTAAAATATACCAGAAATAACCATGATATGTAGGACATATTTGAAGATAAAATAGTCATGAATGGCATCACAAAACCTCCTATGAGATGGAAAATTTTCATAAAAATCACTAATTCTAAACACTATAGGTTTTTAGGAATTACAAATATTGTATCGGTTTTTATATTGATATGGGGAAATAACAAGGAAACAATTTTTTCTAGAAGTAATATTTTTAGTTATTCAATTACACTAATCATAAGTGGCTCTGATCACATTTTTTCACTAAATGGTGATGTTTGTGCTTCTATTTCTTGTTAGTAAGAGGATACAGGTGCTAAAGAACATTAATTGGTGATAAATTGGACATAAACACTCATTTGAGAATTGTAGTAGAAGTTTCTTCCTTTCCATCCCATTTCAATTGTATCAAAGGAAAGGGTCGATATTTGGCCTTGGTTGGATGAAATAACCCCTCCCAGTGTTGTTTCATGTCTCAATACTATTAAATTTTATCTAGATATAAAAACATGATTAGTAGGGGATGTATTTAATTTCATTATTTTTATAAAAAATAAATAAAAACGTCTTATATTAGAGAGGTATATTGTGGGAATATGTGAAATATTTTATCAGTTGATAAAATCTACAACCCTTTCACTCTCACAATATTTTTTTTGCGAGGTTGATGATCATTATTTTTCTTATGTACATATCATTTAGTAGTGGAATTGACTAAAACAATCTTCCAAGACTACGATGGAACCTTAATTAAAACTACTATTAGATAGATAATGGACCCACCATAGTCTCCATAAAACACCAAAATGTTTTTGGCCTCTTTCTACTCATATAGGGCCACATTAGAAAATAATGTGTGACAAGTGTTTCTCTACATGTCATGTGAACTAAATTTTTGACATAATAGGGTTCCCAAAATTTTTTGGAGGTAGAGTTTTATCATCCTATTTGGGATGAAACTTCTATTCATGCTATATCGGGGTACGATACACAACCATGGTTCTCATTCATCTATAAAAAGAAATTATGTGGTTAAAGAGTTATGGGTGAAACATCAATTGCGTAACCTCTTGATCATGGATAGTTGGTGATTGTTTATGTGTTCATCCTATATTCAAATTTTGTGTAATTTTATCCAATTTTTATAGAATTTAACTATCCAAATATGTGGGATGTTGTCACCGTAATAGTTTAAAATCCAAGGTATCATCAATTACAATGATTAGATGAACCACATTTCTAGATCGAGATCAAATAAAATGCAGTGATTTTTTTCTTTTTAGGATGGTTATCATAATTCTAATGAATGGAAGTGGCATTAACTTTTGAATATAGGTGAAACATAGATGGGATATTTACCATGAGAAATTCATCATTGATTTATCTAAAATTGTATACCATTGAATCATAACGCTCCATTCTATCATCTGAATAGAGTATTTATTTCGTTCTTGATCGAAAGTATGAAATGTAGAGATATTTCACCTTACTTGTATTTGAATAACAATTAGTGGGTGGTTGTTCAACATATGGATGTTCCATATTTGGTATGATTCAAGGTTCATGAAGACTTTGTTTTTTCATTGATGAATCCCACCTCTTTTCATGCTATTTCCACATCAAATCTCAAATCATATCATCTAATGTATTTACACTGATGGTTTTAAATATGATATATTTGTTGGAAATAATGATCTCATCATTCTATGATATTTAGGGTTAGTGTACGCCACTAGTTACACCATTAAGAGTTACATTGAATTCTTCCCTCTTTCTATTTATTTCAATTGGATTTTTTTAACATTATACCCTTATAGATTATTATTTTACATATCATAATTTCTCATATAATAGGTTTTTGAATAGTGAATGTGAGATAATTTACAACCATGCTTAATGAGTTAGCATCATATGATAGGGCTGTGTCACACATTGGGATGAATGACTGGGATTCCATCCACGGGCTTCCACTTCTAATTTTGTATAAGACTGATCTCCTTGAAAATATGGTTATAATACCCCCATCCCTTAGGGATGGTCTGAATGTAGGGTCATCATTGAATATTTAAGAACTTATTGAGGATATTATGAATCATGAGATGATAGTAATTATAAAATATTCCCCAACATAATTAAGGGGGTTTCCCCAAAATAGATACCATGTTCAATAAAATTTATATCATTTTTATCTGATGAATAATCAATTATTCAAATGAAAGGGAAAACACATTCTAAATATGGGGGCTACATTCTATAAGGGCTATCAGAAATTTTGGGATGTCATATTTCTTATTTATGTCTTGTTGTTGTAATACATAGGAGTCTATATTATGATATTATCATTGAACCTCTCTCTTTATTGTAGTGTTTTTCAATCATCAAAATGGGGTCATTGTAATGGATTAAAAAAACAATGAATGTTCCTCGATCGCATAATATATATTCAGGTTAGGCTATTGAAGATATTGTGTCTATATAAATCTATTGTCATGTCGAAGAGGTTAAGATAAATGATACAAACTCACTTAATCATGGGATATGTACATCCAAATTAAATTTACTTGTTATTTATAGAATGGTAGTTAGGTTGTGAAGGATTTCATGTCATAGGCTCTTATAGAGCCTTTCGATCCTTATATCTCAATCATCCTAGAATCTAGATAGGTCTATAGGAAAGTTGATAAGGTTTATGTCCCGAAGAACATATTTATACCCTAGGAAAAGGAGATTATTTTATTATATCCATTTAATGGTTTCCCATATTTTTTTTGCATAAATAGGGTATGAATTCCCACATTACATCATATAGTACATTATAATTGGAAGATTAAAGGGGATAAAACATTTTTTTTAATATTATTAAAAAAAATTATTATATATGTACATTAGAAATTATTCCTCATCAAAGGAATATTCATATATTGTGTTTTTTCATAGTTTAAAATTATCTACGAATAACTACTCATGGTATGTAAAAGTAATGGAGTGTTATTACCACTATTGGTTACCAACTGACTAAGGTGAGGTGTTTCTAGATGTTGATAGGGAACTATATATGGTTAACCCTTGTATTTCTCAAGCCTATATATATAATGGATCCCCAAGAATGGTAGTATTCCATATTATTGGTGAGATATTATCTTTAGGAGGTTTTCCATGATGGATTTCAAGTGTAGGATCTTAATAATCCATCAATGTGCTATTGTAAGGAGCACATTCTTAGTAGGTATTGGATTTTACTTTAAATAAATACTTAGATGATCAATAAGATCTTCATATAAGTTTAATATTTCTTCATGTGTAAGGATATTTAGAAAGAGATAAATATGTTCCTCACATTTAATTGTGATCAAAATAAATCAAACTGTTATCTCAAATTCGAGTAGGAATATAAACCAACTATTTAGTGGCCACATGAGTATGCTGATGATTTTAGGATGTGGTGAAAATATGGTATCATTAATGATAATATACAAGATTAAAAAAATGATTATCTGTAATATTAGTTGGAATACGATCATTATTTCAGGTTCTATAAAGAAAATACTGATCACCTATGGTTGATTTAGGAATATTATGTTAAATGATATGTGCATTCCATATCAAAACATGTCAATGAACATACAAAATTGTAGAAGGATTATGGGAATCCACATTTATGTCCTCTAAAGGATGATTCCATTCAATTTTAATAAATTATTAGATTATTTATGTTACTAGAATATTCCATGATGTTTTTATAGAATTCATATAAGCCTTCACTAAGTTATCTTTTGTAATTTGTTGAAGAACCTCATATGGTGTTGGAACATGGGTGCCATCAAATATTACCTTTAGAATATTCCATAGAGATTCTTCAATAGAAATATTTTCCTATCATGAGGTTATTATTTTACTAAGTTTACAATACTATTCAAAATAGGGATATGATAATGTTCTAATGCTTATTCCTTTACCATAAAGTGCTGATAATCCTCCCATTTAGGAGAAGTATTATTCTCTAAGTCTATATTATACATTTCATAAAGTTGGATTTATTTATATGATTCTCTAGTATTTAGGATAATAATATGTCCCATTCCTAATATTATTGATGTAATATACCATGGTACCTCCTCAATCACTACCAGAAAGTATTACCACATTAGAATTATATGAGTTTATATATAATACTATACATTCATAGTTACCATGAAACAAAAATAGATATCTCTAACCGATGGGGAGATATGACCAAATTAATCTTATCCTTTTTCCACCAGAATATACAAATAAACTTCTTTTGTGGGTGAGAGAATGTGTTCTTTCTCCCTATATTTATCTATGATATGTAAGAAAACATGGTGTTCATGTGAATTTATATGATCTTACCTAGAATGTTGGACAATAATATATTTTTGAACATAGAATTGGTGAGCGTGGATATAATCATTCACACATTTTTCTGGCAGAATATGTTGTTGGATTCATTAATGGGAGTAGGAAAATTGTCATAATTCAAGAAATATGAGCGTTGTTGCACTGGATGTTATCTCCAGGAATCGTAGATCTGAGTATTGTGTGAGGTGTCCCACTAGGAAATATACTTAGTAGGATACTGAGGGTCAGTAATAACATGTTGGTAGAGGAATTTGACAGAATCCCTTTAGGGAGACACCTAAAATGGAATGTGGCTATTTTCAAATTCATGATCAACTTCACCATGGCATAGAAGGTGCATATTTCTATACTATAATTACACACTATAGAATCAGATAGTAGTGGTGACATGTGTCACTGGATTATATTTAAACATCATATAATGAGATTTTACAACATGATTTATTGCATTAAGACCCTAAAATATATCCTTTATGGTTAGGGTTATACAGCTGCAATGGTACTCCCCAGCGATCAGGTTTTGCACTTATTTTTTAAAGGTGTCAGTTTTGTGATGTTTCTCTAATGTTTGTGGAGGAAGATATTGTATTTTATGTTCTCAAACACATCTTTAAGGAATACCTTGCATTGTCTCATTATGAAATTTATATTAGAGGTATCATCATTAATTAAAATATTGATAAATAAGGCCACAATAAAAGCACACCTCATTGTTAATAAACATTACTAAGTCAACATGCACTGTAAATGAAGTTGTTTATTGTCTTTCAATTTCACTATTTTTTGAGTAGATATTGAAAAAAATGGCCTGATATTTTTTAAACAATTACATTTTAAATGAAATTTTCATTTTGGACTCACCATTATGTTTTCTGGTATGAAATAGACTCAATATAGAATGACATGTGGAAAATTGTTTTTCATTTTTTAAATATTCATGTTCATTCAACATTTTTTATTTTGATGGAATGTATATCCCAATAAAAAATATAATAATGTGTCGATGTTTTCCCAACCCATTCCCATATTCTAATTAAAATATTAATATAGGATTATCCATATATTGTCGTGATGAAAGTTCATCGATCTGCAGATGGGAAACAAAATATATGAGGCCTATGATAACTTCATTACATAGTTATCACATTTTTTCATGTCTAATTCTTGATTCCATGACTAATAGAAACTACCAATGTATTTTATATCTAAATATGATTACAATCCTACATCCCAAAAAAATATTATCATTACAATTTTATAACAATTATATTTTGTAATTCCCAATGGTTGTGAATATTGGAGGATGGGATTATCACTATATATTAGTGTGTATCATTGCGTAATATGAGAATCACTTATAGATATGATAAATGTTCAAGAATTTTATATAGATCATGTTTCAAGATGACAAATCCAAAAAAATACAGAAATGATTGACCTGTTATGTGAGAATACATATATGTTATAGGTATTCTATTAACATGGGCATCAATATTTATCATACACACCACATCATGTTACTCATTATTATATATTGATGCATGTTGTGGTATTGTAACATTTTTAAATACCTATTAATGGGTGATCTAGAATTTATCATTTTATAGGATGGTGGTTGATTTTTATGGTATCCATGTCACTCCAATGAATCCATATTCCTATGTATCCATTCAAAAGGAATAATAAGTCATGTAGTTCTAAAAAATAATTAATTTTTGTGACATATTACACGGAAATATCTATATATTTTAACATCATGATGTAATGATTTATAGGTGATGAGTTCAAATAAATGGTCGGTCTGTGACTTTTCTAGCAATGACCCACTTTGGTTTACCATTATGATGATACATTATATAGGGAAATGGATTTATTAAGGAGTGTTGAATTTAGTATATGGGCCTTACCAAAGAAATGACCCAAGGAGGATAACATTCTGGGACATTTAATGATGATAGCCCTCCATATAAGAGTATTAATTTATAATGTATAATCTCTAATAAAGGATGTTCGATCTGGAATTTATCCATCCTGAATGAGACTTTATACCTCATAAGAACATGTCCAAATGAGGGAAGGAAATAAACATTATCACAAGGTTTATTGTATGTTTATCCTAATGATGAAGTATTGATAAGGTTTTTTTAACCCTAATGATTCATTCTTTATATCTCATTGAGTCATAAATCAAAACCTACATTTTTCAAGAATCCCTTTGAAGGAATAGAATAAATTATCAGGGCTTACTCCTTTGGTGGAATCCCATAAGGGTTTTTTTGTTTTTATAATAACATGATTGTTTAACAACTTTATGACCCTATGAGTTATTATCATTTTTAATAAAAGAGTCAATTAAAGATGATATTCATTTTATATAGATGTGGTGCTTACACACTAATGACGACATAAGGTAATATGATTATATGTCCCATGATATATATGGATCCATGATTAAAGGAATAAGATTAAATAATTTACATCATATGTGTGGAATGTATATGTGGTGTATGGTATAAAAAGGGAATATACACTCATTTATACATATATTAGGAACATATATTTTTTCATATGGAGGATTGAGCATTGGAGAGGTATCCTATGTATCCATTTTCCTTCTATAACCACTTCCTACAAGGTATATAAGAAGAATTTTATGGTCATGTGATAAGACCATACCATTAAGTATAACATAAAAAGTTATGTACATGTAAGGGGTTATTTGAAAAGTTGATATGAGGTCTTGATCCTAAGAAAACAACCTTAAGTTTCCTAATGAAAATAATTATCAATGTCATTTTAGTTATAATGGTATAGGTATCTCTATTGTAAAAGGTGAAATTGAATAGTTCTGAGTCCGAAATATGAATTTACTTTCTCCTTGAAATAATTAATTGGAATTATATCCCTTTGATTTAAAATTATATATATTAGAGAAAAACATATTAATGGATTCCCAAAGTGAATGAGTTTTCATTATACTAATGGAAAAATCATTATCTCTCATTAGTACCACATGAGTCATTCCCAATGTACAAATCAAGACCTAATAGAATATTACCCACATTTCATGGAAAAATATGATTGAATTTGTATGGGTGGTACACACCGAGGCTTCCCAGGGTGAAATATTATTACATATCTCCCAGGGGACATAGATGCATTAGAGATAGATTATAAGTCTCCACATGGGACATCAGGATGAGAAAGATACATATATGGTGTTTTATAGTAATAATATTTGGCATTAGGATGGCATTAAACTTATCCAGGTTATTATAGGAATCAGATTCTTTGTAGTTCATATGGTCCTTTGACCACTAAGGTGAAAGGAGGGTGGAGTGGTTGAAATCATAAGTGTTTTGGCCCCTAGAATTCGATAAATATTAAAGATCATTTTAGGACATAACCATATATCATAAGAATCACAGAGGCGGTATTTATTGAAATATCTAAGGAATATGAAATCATTTTAATGTTATGGGTCTAGTTCCCTATAGAATTAAGGGGTGATATAGCATTTTTTATTATGAAAAATATGATGTCGTTCAAGTGAACAAGTACATGTGGTTGTGTGAATGAGTAATACATAACCAGGTGAGAAAATGGCCTATTTTCCTGACCAAGACGCCATATCAAGATCTTATGGACATAATAAAGTTACATGATTAGAAAATAATCATACAATATCATTACCATGAATTATTACATGATCAACTCATGTGTAGTGATAAATCATTATTCTTTTATTTTCCCTATGTTACTCATCAAATTTTTTTAAGTGGATGACATGAAGATCATATGATCACTAACAACCCTAAAATTTCATCTAAATATCCTATAATATTTTTAAATATATCTCTTTTTTTATGAATTATTTTAGTTATACGGAATTTAGTTGTGTCTTACCCATAAATTAATTCCACTTTTCAAGGTGGAAATTCCCATACCCAAGCATAAGTCATCAGAATAAAAATCTGCAAAAGACATTGGTGTGTCATATGCATATGTCACATGAAACTAGTTACATACCCCAATAGATATAGTAATGGGCAGAAACTATGAAAATGGCCTATCTTGGATTGCTTCATCTTGGATATGGTCACATGATCAGATTATCATAGGTCCATCACGTTAATACATAGGGGAGTCTCATCTAGAATACTGACCACGGGAAGGGTCCATCCTAGAAAACCATGCATAATTGAGTTAAATGGTTGGTTCATCATAATATCCATCGCATGACTCCAATGGTGTCATATAATAAAAAATGACCATTTGAAGGCCCAATAATGGAAAACCTTTTTTAGGTTGAGGCCTTTGGTGTATACTCACCATTATCTCTTGGAGATCACAACAGTAGGCATGGATTCTGATATCAGGTGTGAAACCTATCATAGAACACCTATTCTCATATATTTTATTTTTCAGGTGAATCATTTTGGTGTTATGAAATTTCATGTTCATTTAAGGGTTCTGTGATAGCACAACCCAATTACAGACCCTCAAGTGGTCATACAAATTAACTTTCTAAAATACACCAAAATGTAACATGATTTTTTTTAATATTACAAACTCTAATTTTATAAATTTACATTTGGTGGGAATCAAAAATAACTTCATGTATCTTTAAATATATTTGGGAAATATATTTTTATGAGTAATTAAGTCAAAAAACATAAAAAAAACATAGCGTATTGCAACTCTTATGTCGTTCTCAATGAGAGAATGTGATCCTTAGAATAATAGATTGGTTTAGAAGTTAGGATGAATGATTGAAATGATGTTATTTTAAATTTTTTTATTGAAATATTAAAAATAGGAAAAATTTTCAAAATTAGTGTTTTTTACTCATCCTAAATTTTTATTCATCAAATGTTTATAATAAACATAATTTGGAGAATAACTTTTTATTATTGAAAAAAAATATAAATAACACATTGTCAAGTAATTATTTATATTTAGAATATATTTATTTAAAATTGATAATAAATTTTTATTAATATATAAATTACATGACTGAATTTCATGTTCAAAACTAGATATAAAATTCTTATTCTAGGAATAGGAAACAACTCGTGTAATATTGCTTTAAAAATAATGTTGAATCCTTCAATAAAAAACCATGATCCAAAATAATAAATGAATTTAATTTTATAATATTATTTATTTTATGAATGAAACCAATATAAAATATTACTAAAAATCATTACAACTAAATTTCCCATCGATAAAAATTGTTATCAGAATTTTGTTTACAACCTTATATCGTCTAAAAATCCAAATAAAATGTGTATTTTAAATCTAGAGATGGGAATGAAAACCATTATTATATATCACATATATTATAAACCCAATATAGTAAATATCCAATAAATTTATATTTTAAGGAACAAGTCATTTTAAATACTCTTTATAATTTAAATCACTCTAAATTTAGAACAAATTTATACTTAATAACACCACAATAAAAAACATAAAACCATGGTAATATTTTTTTAATTATAGTCTTTAAAATTCAAAAACATTATATGTTAATAACCATTTCATATATTGTCATCATGGATTGAATTACATAAATATATATATGCTGACTAAATTTTTATATTTCTTTATTCTTTATTAATCGTTATTAATTAATTATGGTGTAATCATGTATCATGGAAAAATATATCTCCTTTGTCTCCCACATTTTATAAAACAACTTGATTTTGTCCTATTCTACATCATTATTTAATTTATTCCCCGTAGAATAAAATTAGAATCATATATATCAATTTTACATCACATAGCTCCCACCTCAAATCATTTTTACTCCCCAACATGTGTTAATAGGTCCATCATGTCATGATATCATATTCAATATCTAAATTTTAATTATCATACAATCTAGATTAACGCCAAAACATTAATAATAATTTTTTTTTAATAATTAATTAATAAAACTAATATTACTGAAAAATATAATATAAAAATAATTTTTGTAGTAATAGGGGTAAATAATAATATAAATTAAATTATATCTAAATATAATGGAATACTATTTTTCTCCTATAAAAAATTCATAAAACATTGATTCTATAAGAAAGTTATAGGTACTCAATTTTCATCCTAGAACATAACAAATCTCAAGAATAAATACACGATATCCCACATCGAATAGAGCCAATCCATGTTGAGGATGATTTTGTATGACTATATCTATAAACATAAGAAAGTTCCTTAAGAGTGATGCTACCCCAAAACAAGCTCATAGTCCCTGAAAAAATTCACACTTATAATCATGAACTATTATAGGTGTAGTCAATGAAAATGGATTTTCAAGCCTCTCCACCACATTTTCTAATGAATGGTCTATGTAAGGTGATATACATGATTGTTTCGCTCAAGAATCAAAGAAATCATGAAACCATTTTAAAGTAAAAATTTGGGTACCACAAATGATATCCCGAAATCTAGCTTCTAGTAACTCCAAATCTTGTACAAGTTGAAAACTTTCTCCTAGAAATATATGACCCAGATGATGAACATAACCATGTATGATCTCTACTACACAAGGATGATGAGAAAATTAGGACTATCATATGCCATCTTTTTCTCTTCAATACTAATCTATAGCTGGATCAATATCTCACTACCACATTTGATGAAACTACATTAATAGAGGAACCTGATGTTGAAAACATATATCATTTTATCTACTCAAAATGTTTTGGCACTATTTCCACTCTAAACCCATCATTCAAAAAATAAACATTCACTAGATACTTTGTAAGGGTCTTTAGGTCATTCACCACCACATAATTTATGTGATGAGTGATGGGACCTACCACACATTTCTTAATGATTTTGATTCTAGGAAACCTGGAACCCGGAGCAAAATTTCTACTGTATGTGGAATATTGATGACAACCATCTCATGTGGATTTTATGATTTAAATGTTAACTCATTGAACAATTCTCTCAGTATAATCATGATATACATAAAAATATAAATAATTTAATCATGGATTGGATCTCTAGAAGAAATTCCTACTCCAAATGACACTCCCTATCATACTCATCTAAAAAAGGATTGATGTATTATAGAGAAGGGTCCAAAAATAGATCCCAAAACCCCACAAGAAGGAACATCTAAACAAGAGGGTATAGATATCTTAGACTCTAGATTCCTTTGTGGTTGAAGAAAGAAACTATACTCATAACTGGATTTTGAACATATCACATGAGAATTATGACTCCTCATGATCCCTATGAAATATGAACCACCACTGAATTATAACACTCTATAATGTAAGAACCAAGATCATCATTTTAGGTATGGATATTGAATTTGGGTTTTTAGGAAAATAAAGATAGGGAAATTTTAAACATACAGACCCTGTAATCTTAAGTACATGATGTGTATAAGGTTTCTGTGTGTATTCATGTACTGGTCAAGTAAAAAATGAGTACAAGGTTACGTAGGTGACATGGTACACCACCTAAAGAGGGATCTAGTTGACACTAGTACATGACTTGTATATTAATTGAATACGACATGTAACTTGGATTTTAATTGATTAATCGGAGTGGGGTTTCATCTCATCTCCAGAACACATGTCATCTATGTTTAGTTTTTATGGTATTTATCGAGAACGATGATCAAAGGATGAGCCACTGTTTCTCCATCTGAGGTCCTATCCATGCTATAGAGGATGAATTTGAATCCCATCAATGAGTTCTTCCTTCCTCATGAACCTCTCTACTCAATTTCTCATCTCTCATGAGTTATTGATGGTTATTCATTTTTTTCATTTTCAAAGATCTATATCATTTTATTCCAATTGATGGGCCATCGTTCAAGTGTGTTGTTTATAAAACAACAAGGTAGGTGGTTTTTTACTTCTCTGATTGTCTATGGATTATATATTCGAATTCACCTGAATACCCATGTTTAGGCTTTAGCGTGTTTTGGATTTTAACCCTATTTAATTCCTATATTAGGTATTTAATTGATAAAGGGTTATTGTTTTTGATTATTTCTTTATACATTGATAATGGATGAATTTTCAATATCTGATTTATTATGGTCACCGGGTCTATAAAGCATGTTATGCTTGGTTGTTTTCTATTCCTCGTGTCGTTAGGATGGAGTATCATATTATTTGAGATGTATGTGTTTCAAATTTGGAACGTTTGAACAAGGTTAATTGACTATGATAAATTACATAGGTATTGTTTTTTATGTATAATTTATTTTATGTTGACACATAAGTATTGACTATGAGATTTTTTGGGTGGTCGTGGACCAGAGGGGTTAAACTGTGAGAGCTACCAAGAGGGTTGTCATTATTGAATATTGGACCATAGGGCATTGACTATGAGATCTTCTAGATGGTCATTATAATTTATATTTCTATTATGTATACCAATGGTTTATTGAACCTGACAGATATGTTAGAGGTTGTTTCTTATTATTTATTCCATGTTATCCCATGGGATATTAATCGTGAGAGCTACCCAGATGTTGTTTTTATATTATTGATGCCATGTGGACCCAGGGGTATTGACCGTGAGATCATCCAAGGTGGTTATTTGTAATTTCATAATTCTATAATGAACAACAAGTGTTTAATCATGTGTGATTTCACAGTGGTTTGTTTGAATGATTTAATGATTGAAAGTAATCCTCCATGCCAAATTAGAACCGTGGACTCAGTCTAACCTATTTGTTTGTATGGTCTCATAAAACATTTGTTTGGTGAAATTACCCTCGGGGATATAGATATAATTCTAGATCCAGATATTTCATATCGAAAAGGTTGGATAATAAATATAAATAAATTTAATTGAAACAGTTGGATTGTTTACTTTTGAGCACTTCCTAGATTACTGATTCATTTCTACATATTTCATGCAATATATATTCAGTAATAGTATGTCATAGATCTTATGGTGTTTGCATAATGGTATTTGTATCACACACAATTTGGGTCATGATTTTGGAACCTAATAGCTTATATGGTCATAGGTATATATAAGGCCATGCAATCTTCTTCATCGGGTACTTGATCGCTGTTGGGGCTAGAGATTATTGGACTATGATGAGGCCTGTGATGTTGTGGGACTTTAATAATTTTCTAGAACTTTTTTTTCATATTTTATTTCCACCATTGTGAATTTTCTGTATTATTTCCTCGACATATGTGACATGAATCATTTATATGTTCTTAAGTTGTTATAGTACTATCAGTCTTATGCAGATCACTTTTGTTTTATGGTATTATTGATTCCTCTTCTATTTATGGATTATTATTCCACTATGTATACTCGGCCAATGGGGTCATAGTTTCCCTGATTTCTAACCGTATCCCTTGCTTTTATTCGGTAACCTCTGACATTTTGGGAAATGCGGATGAGGTTTTGTGACCAACCGGGTTTGGGAAACCTTATTGAGGCACACAGAACCGTGATGTTACAAAGTTGCATCATAGGAGTTATTTTTTTATTTTTCGTACTATTTGGAGCCTAAATACAATGATCTAATTAAACAATTAGTTGGTAATAAGCTGAGCCTGGGAGTAGCTAACCCATGTATAGAAAAAATTCATGTTACCCAAAATATTGAAATTTTATGTTGTTTTCAATTGTTACAGTTGATTTGATTTTACAATTGGTTGTTTCACTTGAATTGTGATGTTGTAGTAGATATTATTAGTGTTCTATTTCTATCTCAACCTAATGAGACGAGGGTATTCCATCTCATGCATCATGTTGTCACTTTCTAGAGATCACATGTCATGCAATCGGGTCATGCCATTTTAGATGCATTAATGATTTCTTGCTATTGTGATAGAATTTGTGCTAGATATGAATTATATATTTATATATTCCATGAAAGAAATTTTTTATTTTTATAGGGTACTGGAATATGTTACATTTCATTTGTATGGAAGCCAAACATTGATCCCTAAGGTGTAATGTGCCCTATTGGATTGGAATTTGGTTGATCATGTTTGAACATTAATTGAATTTTGTCATGTTATGATTTCAAAAAGGATGAAAAACATTGATTTTATGGAGTAAGAGCTATCATGGGTCATAAGTAGGCATGCCATGGATAAAATTTAAGTTTTAAGGGTTTTAGAGATGTTTTATAGGATTAATGTATGGAAACCTAGACAACATCGCTTACGGGGGTTTGAACACATGCCATGTGATCTTCAGTTTTGGAATAATTTTTTTTTCTTATGTACATGTTATGTACTATATATACACAATGTGTAGTCTTTATCCATTTGAATAACTATGTGATTAGAGACACAGAGATGAAAAATTATTGTCAGAACACACAATATCTAGATTTTACAGGCTATGTTTTATGGAACCATGTATCTAGCCATGTGACCGACAACCTAGGTGGATGAAACTAGGGTTGTAAACACTGTGTCTTGTTTATGTAGGGCATGTATAGTAAACCATGTATTTGGTCGCGTGACCAATGAAACGGGTCTATGGTACATAACCTGTACAATCCCTGTCAAGGGTAAACATGCTATGTAGTGTTATATTGAGAGACCCCATGTTGTTTAGCTGTGTAAAAGTACTTGAGGAGGATAGAAAACTCATTTACACATCATGTTTCATAATGAACACTCCATGTAAAAGTTGCGTTACAAGAGCAGGATGGGAAGAGGTACATAACCATGTAAGGCATAAAGAGGACTCATATTGTTATAGTTATACAAGCCTTCTAACCATGCTTTATAAAAAATGAATGTTTTCCATATTCTATTCTATTCATGAACTTATTAGTTTTTATAGATGATAATATTTAACTGACGTGTGTGATTGACCTTGCTGATTCATGCCACCGATACATCCTCCGTTTGTATGCTAGATACAAGGATTTGAAAATACACCAGTGATGGTAGATCATGGACTACCAGTAGAAACTCTTGTCGTTCCTGTTTGAGCACTTGTTGTTATAACTGATGTAGGTTTTGATGTACTGTTCTATGACTACTTTATGAGGATGTCAAATATTTTTCAGGGAGTACTACATTCTTCTCCCTCTATGGAAAAACATTTGAGGGTGTTACAATAGCAGAATCCTCCCACTTTTTCATGGGATGGAGGACCACATGTAGCATAGTCATGGTTGGAGTCCATCCTCGCTATCATTGAGCATCTAGAGACACCTCTGCATAGAAGGGTGAATATATTGATATATATATATTACATGATTCTTCCAGGAGATTGTGGGATGTAATCTGATGGGCGTGACATATTTTGGATATTGATTGGTAATAGTTTTAGAGGATCTTTTTTTACTACTTCTACATTGAGATTTTGTTGGCCGATTGATACCGGGATTTCATGAATTTAAAGCAGGGTGCTCTTTCAGTAATATAATACTCTTATCATTTCACATATATTATTCACATCACATATATTCATGGAGTTAACAAATTATATTTGTCTAGGATGTTTGATGATGGTATCAGGTATGACATCTGATCACAGGTGAATGTCGTCAGGTTGACTTTAGTGAAATCTATAGTGAACTAGACGCTATTTACTGAGCTCAATCTGAGGGAGGTGGGAGATGTGACCTAGCTCGGCTCAGTGTCTAGGGTTGGTACTCATTCTAAAAATAGCAGGAATCATAGTATAGAGCCTTCATGGGATTTTTCATCATGTATCTAGGTGGTATGCTACGAGTGTAGGAAGAGTGGTCATATGGGACTGCATTTCCAGAAGGTCCCAATTGAGAGTGGATCATGCAGTAAGATGAGACATATTTAGCGTTTTTTCTGGATCTTCTCACCAGAAGCTAGTGCAAGGGCATATACAATGTCTCCATGTTCAGGAGAAGGACCGCCAGTTTATCATCAGTTAAGGAACTGGAGTTTTTCAGACTGTTTAGGCCAAGGATGAGGTCTTGGACACAGTAGTAGGATGTCAATCATTCAGCAACGTTAGTGTGGATCAGCCCCGGGAAGTCAGGTAGGGACACATGGCTGCAATACATGTCATAATTTTGTAGTGGACCAGACATAGCATGAGAAGGATCTCAGAACCTCTTTTCTTAAAGGTATGATTCTAGTTTCCTCTGTTTTAGATTCTTCCTGTTTTTTATATACGGCTTCCCATAGTATCATATGTGTTGTTTTTGTGGAGGTCATGGGGAACTATATCATTATGTATGATGATTTTATAATTCTAGATACTGTGTTGGGAAATAGAATGGCCAATGTACATTAGTTCAAAGAGTTACCTATTGAGGTTGGTTGGCGTCACTTCTTATGTGACCTCTAGGTCATAGGGATTAATTGACTATGTCATTCTCGGAATGGACATGTTAGTATCCTTTCTGGACATGGTGGACTCCTTTCACCATAGGGTGAGTTCCACATCACTGAAGGGTGGGTATTTTCTACACAAGAGAGAATGGGATGTCCATGTGTGTAGAGCTGGACCCAAGTATCATGGGTTAGGAGGAATTACAACCTAAATTGATAGTTTTTATCTAGATGACCATGGAATTCATATATATAGATTCTTCTATTGGTGGATCAATACAAATATGTCATTCCGGTTGAATTTTTAGGTATTACACTAGGTTAAGAGGTAGATTTCTCTATTGATCGTGTTCCAGGAGCGGCACCAGTATCCAATCATCCTTATAATATGGATATAATAGAGTTACAAGATATCAAGTAATAGTTATAGGTGTTATAGGAAAAATGTTTTTTTTCTAACCTAGTACATATTCTTGGGGTTCATATGTATTTCTTGAGAAGAAGTTGGATGGTAACCTAAGAATTTTTGTGGATTATTAGAAGCTGATCCAATTGATGCTCATGAACCAACATCCCTTTCCAACTATTGACGATCTATTTGATTAGAATAGAAGAGACCTAGTGTTCTTAAAAATTAACATGAGACCTTATTATCATCAATTTCATGTTATAACATCCGATATACCTCTTACAAAATTTCAAGTTAGGAATAGTCTATATGAGTATTTGGTTATGTCATTCGATCTTACGAATGCGCTGGAAAGTTTCATGGAATAGATGAACCAAGTGTTCAATTCCTACATGGATTCATTTGTGGTAGTTTTTTTGGATGATATCTTGGTGTAATATCAAACTCGAGAAGTCTATTCCATAGTTCATGAGATAATATTGAATACATTGAGGGGGAATCATGTTTATGTTGAGCTTCCAAATTTTCACTTTTGGATGTACTAGATTCACTTCTAGGGTTATGTTATCTCAGAGACAAGAGTATCAATATACATTGAGAAAGTGACAACATATGTTTCTAGGGATAAATCCACGAAAATATCTTAGGTAAAATGTTTTATGGGGATGAATGGTTACTATAGGTATATTATATGAGACTTTTCACACTTATTAGCAACACTTATGGGCATTACTAAGAAGGGTGTGAATTACTTGTGGATAGATTCCAGCAATTCATCATTTAAATAACAGAAAGGGTAATTGACTTCTGCACTGATACTGGTTTTTAGAGCTGGGAAAGAGTTAAACTGTATACTATGATGCATTATGTATAGGTATGTGATAAGTGATTATGCAGGGGGTGGAGTCTATGTGTATGGGTCATGATATTTGAGGCCACATGAGAGGAATTACCTGACATATGATCTCAATTTAGCTGCAGTGGTGCAAGCATATTACTGTTGGAGAAATTACCTTTTTGGAGTGATTATTTTGGTATACACTAACCATAAGAGCCCCAAATATATTATTACTGAAGTTGATCTTAATTTTTTATAGCAAAGGTTAGTTGAGTACCTTCAGTCATTGACTATAAGATTTAATATATGCCTGGGAGAGGCAACGATGTGGATAATGTGTTGAGTAGAAGGACCCAGATAAATGTATTTTAGGAGGTCAACAATGAGTTGTAGCTTATGGATATGTTCTTTGATATTCATTTTTAGTTTCAAGACAGATATGGGAAGACATTATTTTATTCAATAGTTGTTAACTATAATATAATAGAGCGAGTGTGGATGAGTAAGATAATAGATTCTGAATGACAAGTCCTAAGGGAGAGTGCTTTAGGAGAGGAACCTATTGCTGGATGGACAGTGGGAAATTATGAGATCTTGTGTTTCAATGGGCATGTATGTTTGTCTGTGGACATACAAAATGGAGATTTTGTGATATATTCATTCCTTAGTTTGGTATTTTTATCTTGGTGTCACCATGATGAATCGAGATCTACAACATCAATATTGGTGGGTAGGTATGAAGAAGGATGTTTCTAGTATTGTGATGAGATGTTTCACCAGTCAGCAGGTGAAGTTAGAGCATTAGGGACCAACAAGGCTATTATAGTAGTTACACATTCCTAATGTATAATGATATCGCGATGGATTTATTGATGAGATTATTGTGGTCTCCAAAAAGAAGTGATGCAGTTTGGGTTTTCTTTGAAAGACTCATGAAGGATGAGCATATCTTTCTAATCAATGAAACCATCAATGTTGATGAGCATAAAAGGGCGTACATCTGAGAGATTGTACATTTTCATTGAGATACACACTCTATCATTTCAGACCAGAATTCATCTTTTACAGCTTGTGTCTAGTGGGGAATATAGAGGGGTTTTGGTATTCAGGTAAGTTTGAGTACAAATTTAAATCCCCGGATAGATAGCCAGTCTAAGTGCCCAATTCCGGTTTTGGAGGGCATGCTTTGAGCATGGGTCTTTGATTTCAGGTTATCTAAGGAGACACATACACATATTAGAGTTTTTATGCAATAAAATTATTAGTAGGCAATTCAGATGGAACCTTATGATGATTTTTAAGGTAGGCCATGCCAATCACCTCTATATTGGCTGGAGGTAAGAGAGGGATTTATGCTAGGACCATGTCTTGTCCAGGAGGCCAATGAGAAGGTGTAATAGTTTTAAAAGAGGATGGTTACATCACATTCTTGGTCTAAATATTATGATGATCGATAAAGAATACAACTTCAGTTCGAGCTCACAGATCAGGTTTACTAACATGTCACACCAAGGATGAGAAATGAGAGGATTATGAGATAGGGGAAGCTACCAATGAGATACGTTGGGTAGATTAATGTTTTAGAGAGAGTCGGGTCGGTGGCCTATTATTTTCAGTTACCTTATAGGTACCGAGCTATGCACAATGTCTTTTATGTTTCTCACCTATGTTGTTACTGTTTTGAGTTGTATCACATTTTTCAACCTGATGATGTTGATTTGGAGATGGATGCATCCTTTGAAGAGAAATCTATTCAGATTTTGGATCACAGCATGAAGGTTATCCATTACCATTCTATTCCACTGGTATGGGTTCTGTGGAAGCATGAGCGAGTACCGGATGAGATATGGGAGAGGGAGGCCGAAGTTTGATTCTAGTGGCCATAATTGTTTTAAGATTCTTTGTTGCTACCCTTTGAAGGGAAATTCTGGGATGAATTGATTTAAGGGGGGATGTCTTCAAGATCATGGATCATTATTTTAGGTATGGGTCCTGAATTTAGTCTGTTTTTATGAACAAACGATGATTTATAAATTTTCAATGTACACACCATATACTATTGAGTACACACATTTTACCATGTTGCCACATGTATCTGTGTTCTGACCAGGTAACAGCCAAGTACAAGGCCTTGTAGGTGACCTAGAAGACTACCTAAATAAGGTGCTTGTTGAGGCTAGTACATGGAGTAAATGTTTAATTAAAACATTGTGTACTTTTCTTTTAAATTGATTTATCAATGTGGGGGCACATGTAATCTATTGAATGCACTAAATATAACATTGGTTTTTCCTAGAGTGACCATGAGTGATGATCAATGTTCTGTCCATCATTTCTCTATCAGAGGTCTGATCCGAACACCAGAGGGTGTGTTGGAATCCCACCAGTGAGTTATTCCATCATCATGAACGTCTCTTCTTGATTTATCCTCTATTGTGAGTTATCAAGGCTTGTTAATTTTAACACTTTTCGTATATATATATATATATATATATATGTAATACTTGGTTGATTCAAGGTCTGACATTCAAGGGTTTTCTTCATATAACATCAAGGTTGGTATTTTGTGATTTTTTTTATTTTAATTGGATTATATAAGCTAAAAGTGATGAATACCAATGATTAGGGTATTGAATGTCTTGGATTTTAACTTGGTTTAATGCTTGTTATTATTTGTTTAATTGAGAAAGGATTAATTTTTAAGCTAAGATTTTATAGCATGAATATGGATGTTTTTCCATGTGTGATTGATTATTGACATTTGGTTTAGAAAGCATGTTCGGATTTATTGTTTTCTATGCCTTGTGTTGTTAGTATGGAGTTGAAGATTGTATGAGATTCTTGTGTTTCACATTTTGAAGGTTTGACCAAGTGGAAATGACTATGAAAGTATCTCGTGATATGCTATTTTAAGTATAATTGTCATTGTATTGACAAAGGGGTATTGACTTGGAGAGCTGTTGCGTGGTCATTGATCAAAGGGGTTAGATCGTGATATCTACTCATAGGGTTGTTATTAACAAATTTTGGTCCCTCAGGCATGAAATATGAGAGCTTCTAGAGGGTCATTATAATTTATATTGCTACTATGATGTCAAATGGTGTATTGACCATGAGTGCTTCCCGGAGGTCATTTATATATTACTGCTGCCATGTGGATCCATGGATATTGACCATGGAAGATTCCTAGGTCATCGTTTGTAATTGTGTAATGTTATGTTGAACCATAGGGGTTAGACCATGGGAGCTTTACTAGAGGGTTTTTTGAATGATTAAATGATTGTGAATAGTCTTCCCTGGGAACACACAAGCTTGGAATTAGTCTTAACTATTTTTTAGATGGTATTCTAAGATGTCTATTTTGGTACTATTGCAATAGGGGATATAGAGATTAGGATAGATCTCGAGATTACATGTTACAGTGGTTGGATAATTAATATAAATGTATTTAATTGAAACTATATGATTGTTTACTTCTGAGTACTTTGTAATTTGTTGCTTAATTTCTTCATATTGCCTACTAAATATTCTAACATACAATAAGGCAGTAGTCTAGTGGTGGTTTCCTACTGGGACATCTCTCACACCTTATTTGGCTCATGATTTTGGAACTTAAAAGATTATATGTTTGTAGGTACAAAAAAGAGATAGTTCCCTTCTTCATTAGGTACATGATTGTTGTTGAAGATGGGGAGCATGATACCGAGCTAAGGCTTTTGATGCTGTTGGAGTTTACTTATTTTAGGAACATCGTTTTTGGTATTGTATTTACAGAATTTTGACTTTTTTGACTTCTTTTTAAGACACATGTATCATGAATCATTTATATGTTCTCTACTTGTAATATTATTAGCAGTGTTCTTTTGTATAATTTTTTTGAATGGAATTAATGCTTCTTCTAAGGAATACCATTTATTATTCCACTATTTATACTCTGCCAATGCGGTCATAGTTTCCCCCATGTCTTACCTTATCCATCACTGTTAGTCAGAAGCCTCTTTCATTTGGGGAAATTCACTTGAGGTCATGTGACCAACCGGGTTTAGTGCACTATTGGGCATCACATAGAATCAGGGCGTTACCATAACATCATCAATATTATTGAATCCTAGACCTACATTAGATATTGTATGAATCTAAATTTTTTATACACCTCCTCTTACCGGTCCTTTATCTCCAATTTTGAAACGGATCCCCAATACTTATTCAAAAACTAGCATAAAGCTATTTGAATTCCCTACACCAAGTGGATTTTTTTTGACATCTGCCAATGATGACATGTTGGTATATCCTATTAATCAAATTCCTCAGAAACATTGTGAGGATGAAAACCGATATCAATAAATTCAAATAAATTTACTATTATGGACTCTAAAACCTAGAATATATATTATTTAACATTTATTTAAATGGTATTTTATAAATATTCAACATAATACCTTGGTATATGTAAATAGCCAAACATCTCATACAGTAATATAAAATTATAATATAAATATACTCATTACATAACATAACTATCTACACCAGAATCATTTAGGTACATCGTATTACAAAATATGGACACATAGATAAGTAGTACATATGTAAGCTACATCATTTCCCACAATGTACTTCATAAATAGAACCCCATGTAAACATATCATTCCTAATAGCATTAATCATAACCTGGGGAAATGGAACATATTAAATGGTGGAATTAGACTCTAATTAAGGGTAGTCAAGTGAGATATAAAAATATTAGGATCATAAGGGTATGACAACATGATTATATCATTTTAATACATGAACATCAAATAATAGATCCTCAAATTGAGTGCTAAAATAATTCTTGGAAGTTCATAGGACATGAATAATAATGGAATAAATGATCATGATCCATGAGAGCATAAAATAGGCATAAGTATTATATTTTTGACATGAACATAAGATTTTAACATTGTGAACATGTATTATTAGAAAAAAGGTTCACTAATTAGGTTAAGAACTTGAAATATGACCCTCACATAAACATCTGGACCTGAATCCGGGTGTATAAATAACCTTGTGGACATGAATTTTAGGTCTATTCATAACACTGTGAACATGTAACCAGGTTAACAAATAATATTGTGAAGATGTAATTAGGTTCGAAAATATCATATTTACTTATGATTTATCCATATTAAACCAATTCAGTTGATGGAGATAGAGTTCCTAAAATCACATAATGAAAAAGATACATAGGTGTGGAATAAAATTAAAATATATTCATCATATTATGTCACATGAAAATAAAAGGATTTCAAAAAAATTCATCATAAAATAATTTTATAAAATAATATGTTTCATAATAATTTCATTATTTCATGAAACTGTTACCAGTAAAAAATAAATAGGGTTCATAAGCATAATTTCATCATATTAATAAACATTCTAAGAAATAATTATAATGGAATTTATAGATTATCGCTCCATTAACGAATGTATAACAAACAAATTTAGAATCATAGTTGGAAAATTATTTTGAAATAAAAATCACTTGAAATGTTTTTAGGGAGAAATATCCTCTATTTGAGAAATATATTTTTAAAATAAAAAATTTATAAAAATTTTCGAAATAAATTATAATATAAATTACCTAGATATTATTTAAAGGATTATTCAATAAAAAATGGTCCTGTAATTGGGAAATTTCATTCATAAATTACATGTTAAAAAACATCTGCATTCACATTTTCTATTGAATCCAAACGTGTCATATTTAGAATACAAAATGATAATTAATTTTAAAAAAAATTATAAAAATATAGGAATTGAAAAAATAAATTTTTTTATAATATCATTTATATTGCATCAAAAAAAAATTCAATGAAATTATTAGAATTTTTTGATGAAAAATGGGTTTTATACTAAAGGGATAGATAAAGATGATATTTCCTAAAAATATTATTTGGACCTATTGTGTATAAATGGAGGAGAAAATTAAGGGAAACAATATATTATCATGAAACAACTATAAGAGGGAAATATTAATGAGTTTATTGAGAGTTGGATCTTAATAATTCCTTATTACAAACATAATTATAAACATTCTAGATAAATGATCAAATTGTATCATAAAACCATTCCCACATTAGTTACACTAAATCAAAAGAACCATGAAATATAGAAACAAAACTAGATATGTAAATCTGAATAATTTTTTGTATAATCATAATAAAATGCATTAATGGGAACTATATAAAACCAATAAAATAAGAATTTTGTGATTTTTTCATGTGTCTAATAGATTATAAAATTGAGACGCAAATTCCATAACATACGTATTGACATTCATCATAAACATTTGAACCTACATTAAAATTAATATAAGATTATTATTCAATTATTTAATAACCACAATCATATATATAATACATTAAATTATTTACTTATGTTCTCTTATTACACTTTTATAAAAATGTTTTTAATGACATCATGTTTTTTATAACAACTACATTGTTTTACATATATGTCTTGACTTGTTATATTCAATCCTATTACAGTGATCATGGATACATAATATCCCAAATTTTAAAAATTATTTAAAAATCATATATATTCACTTTATATGTTCTTATATTAATCTTCAAAACATAGAGATAGAAAATTAAATACACTATTCATGGAGATGGAAGGTCATATGCACCTATAAACAATTTTTCCATTTTCATGAATGTTGTAATAAAATAATTTAATATAATATATAAATCTTTAAAATAATTTTTAGGTCATTTATATAAAATACTTTAACTATAATCATAATTGTTACCTTCCATGTAAAGTGTGAATGAATCACTTTTCTTTGCTAGGCGGTAGTCATCTATACTCAAGAATGACTTTATCTTATTCTCACAGAATGAAAAATAAGAATGTATATGTTTTATAATACATTAAGTATAATATAAATAGCATAAATATTATGTATTAATATTTAATGTATTATTATATCCAAAAATTTGAGGTGGTGTGGGAAAACAAATATCATCGGTTTGTGAGGCGGTTGTCTGCCATACACACGAATGATGATTTGGTACACTATTTGATCAAACAAGAGAATGGTTTTGGGTATTAATAAAAAATTATAAAAATAATAATTATAAAGATACTTATAATTGTATATCATGAAATAATTATCATAATTGAAGGTGTTATGAAAAAAAATAGAATAACAAGCTCTCTTCGGGATATTACATCTTCTTCGAAAGACTTCTTTTGGTTTGCCTCAGAAGGCTTCATTGGATGGATTTATGATGAAACCAAGGATTATAAAATTAGTGGAGTTATGTATGGAATTTATTTCCATAGGGATTGTCTATAATAATGTATTTCCATCATTTTAATAAGATACTAGAGCGGTTGAATGTTCTATAAAAGGTGAGTGGCACACTTGTAATTTCTCAAAATAAGAATGTGTATAAATGTATCTTCAAATTAAAAAGGGTAAAATGGTATATTATATAAAATATAATATATATGAATGGTATATTTCCATAAAATTTTATTTTTTAAAGTTATTATGTCATTTGTAACACATATATATTAACTATAACAGACTTGTAAACCAATTTTTTACCTTAACAATGAAAAATAATTTTTACAATTTATAAGATTCATAAATTTAAAGAATTCATCTGATATTATTATATAAAATAAATTATGAATAATAAAAATATGGAATCCTTTTTCACCAAATGAACTAATAGATTTTTCATAATTTAATTTAGAATTAAACCTGCACATGTTATGAGAAAAGACAGATTTTCAAATCTAAAATTCTCATAAGCGAGTATTGATTTGATATCACAATTAAATAATAAATTTATACCAATGAAATAAATATTATTAATAGATATATTATTTTAATTACTTTAAATTAAAAACCAAATTAAAAAATAATATTTTCTAAATGCTTTAATTCAAATGGAAATTAATAAAAAAACAAAAACATTTCAATATTCATCAAAAAATTTACCTCTTTATATAATTCAAAAAATTTCATCCTAAAATAAATTTGAACAATAGATATCCAAATTGAATTTTATATTTTCAAATAAATTTTATAAAATATAGAAAATTATTTTTATTTTGTTTTAAAAATATTGAAAGAATGTGTTTTTGAGAAAATAATATTTTCAAAACATATAAGGAATTTTCAAAATGTTTATAATTTTTTTATAAATATGTTTTATTTATATAAAATGATTATTTTTAATATTTAAAAATATTTTATTATTATACATTTCAATATTTTTAACAGAAAGGTTATAACGTATTATTTAAACAATAATATGACAAATATATCATGGTGTGTTATAACTAAATGTACCATGTTACAGAAGTTATACTAAATGAATTATGTTACAAAATATACAAAAGTAGTTTTATATATTCAAAAAAGTTCATTAAACCTTATGGTGTCACATTTTACCCCCTGTAAAATAAAATTTTCCCTCAAAAGTAACCACTCCAATAGAAAATATGAGGATAAGTTTTCTCATCTTTTCCCTTGGTTCCCATGTAACTTCAACAAAATCGTGGTTTTTCAACAATACTTTTGAAATTTGAGGGATCTTGCTTCATTGAAATTTCCTTTTAAAATCTAGAATTTCCACTACTTAATCATCCTAATAAATATCTTACTCTATCGGTATAACCTATAATATTAGTACACGTGAAGGATTAGGTGTGTACTTTTTCTTAAGAGATACACTGAACACATCATGGACATTATTGTAGTTTAGTGGAAGTATAAAATTATAAGATATGGTCTGGATATGACTGATAATTGCAAAGGAAATGATATAAATTATTCATAGTTTCATTTGTTATTGAATCTCACAACCTTCTTCCATGGAAAAATTCTTAGAAACACCTTGTCAGCATCATCAAATTCTAGATCAGGATAGTGATATTCAGTATAATGTTTCTATTGAATTTTTTTATTCCCTTATGTTTTATAAAATTACTCCCAACGTTTTTTGCATTTCATTACATTTCCTAGGTCCTAATAAATTTTTTTATCAAACATTAACCTTGATTGTTGGAGTTATATAGTCTATTCCATAGAGGGATTTATAAGGATGAATCTGAATTCTATAGTGAAATCATCTATGGTATAAATAATAAACTAAAGAAAGGTGTTAATCCAAACCACCATTAATATATATTGAATAGGATATCAACATGTACTGTAAACTTTTAATTGTTATTCATATTGATCATATATCTATGAATGATATGAAGTGGTAAATCAAAAATTTGTATCAAGAGGTGGATGAATAATTTAATAGAATTTCAGGGAAACCGTCAGATTCTTACCAAACATATTATAATGCATTCTTTAGTGATTACTTACCACTTTAATAATTAATAGCATGTAAATATGATATAGAGATAAATATTGTTGATTAATAATCTTGTGTAAAGAATTTTTAAGATGATTGAATGAAAACCATAAAAAATTATTTCATTTATATATTTTTTAGTGTCCATTGAGAATAACCAAGGTGTTGTTTCCCATTTCCATTCTTATTTGGGAAATGGATTTCACATATTCTTATAATGTTGTCTCCCATGTTTAACATTTTAATATATTAAACACTAATATTATGACATTTTGATATCTCCCTTCATTCAATACCTCCAAAAATACTCTTTAAAATCTTTATAAATTATCATAGTTATAATATTAATACAGAATGACGAACAATGAGCTTCCTCTAACAAGTTCTTAAAATAAAGTATTGATGTGACACATAAATGGTTACAGAAACTTATTAATACATTTCTATCTAGGTTATACATTAGATCATCTCAAAACTTATCTTATTTCACTACATATTCTATCTATGCTATTTAATATTTAGTTCAATGGATGGTTTAATATTCAATAGAGAATTAAAACATCTATCCCCTTCCTTCAGTTTTTTTATATCCATCCCTTTAAAATCAATAAAAAATCGATCTTTGTGATATTCATCGAAGATAATATATCATGATTTATTCAACTCAACAAATTCCCAAACTTTTTCTTTTTACTACGGTGGTAATGTATTGTGAATTAATAATGTTTAATTATATTCAACCATATTCTTTTATGTATATTCAAATATTTTTATATGAATACAAGATTTAAAATCATGTAATATATCTATATAAAAACTTATTTCTATAATGATAATTCCTTAGTATTATTATTTCAATAATTATCATAGCTTACTCCAAATAATGAGTTGGGTAATTTTTCATACTATACATAATTTTTCAAGAGTAATTATATGTATTAATTTCATTATTTGTAAGAATTCATACCAATATATTTTTGATGCATCACTATATATTAAAAACAATCATCCAATGGAATGTAATGTAAGGAAATGTGTACTGACTAATATTATCATTCATTAATTGATATTTTCCTTGCATTCATCTATCAAAAGTAAACTGAATCCTTTCTATGTTAACTTGGCGACTCGATTAGATTATTATGAGAAATTTTCCACAATCCATCAATATGATCTTACTAAAAAATGAAAAGTATGGATCACAGTCACCATTTTTAGTCTCCACCAATATTAATTAACTTACTAAGTTGATGGATCTATATCTATACCATCTATTGAAATTATATTACCTAAGAATGAAAACTTTTTCATCCAAAATTGATAGTTCGTAAATTTTTCATAAATTTTCTCCGTCCCAAGGGTCTTTAGTACAATTAGAAATGAATATTCATTATCATCCGTATTGTTTGAATTGGTAAAAATGTATTCCATAATGACTACCTAAAATTGATCTAGGTAATACATAAATACTCTATTAAATAAATCCTTGATTATAGTAGAGAATCCATAAGAACAAATTGAATCACTATTTATTTACAGTTTCCATATGTTGTAGTTAATTTTTAATTAGCAATTTCCTCCTTCATGACAATCTATTTATGATATCTAGACTGATTTCCAATTTTGGATAATTATTATGCTAAACACACGTGATTAAATAGGTCATAATTTTGGGTTATAGGATAAATATTCATGATCATCATCTTGGTTAGCTCTGTATAGTCAAATTAAAGTAAGATCTATCCATCACTATTTTAATCCCAAATAACAGGTGCTCCCAAAACTAACACACTTGGCTGAACAAATCCCTTCCAATGATTTCTCAGTGTTGTTTCAACATTTATTACAAGTCAATTGGTGAGATTCTATATTAATTTATTTAAATTGATGTCCCACTATGTATGAGTTATATAGAAAACTAAAATCATGATCTGATGTAAGTCTATGAAACTAATTTAGAAAAAACATAAAAAAATACCAAAAAATCGGTATATCATCAATGTTGAGTTTCTCCCCAACTATCAGAGATAAATTACCATTTTGAATAGGAATTTATATCCATTAAATGTATATTACTTCTTATAGTAGTTCATATTATTCTTCACATTGATAGATGATGATATTTTGGTTTGGAATGTCAAACTTTACTACCCTTCCTCCGAAACTAAATTGATATTTATGTAGAGAAATTTAGTCAACTAATATGCTAACATAAAATTCGACCCATGGGTGAATGAAAATATTAACAAGAATCATATTCTCCTAAACATCAACTGGATATGAGTTGTATACTTGAGATGTGATCATAAACCACTATGGTTTCTTATAGCTTACTCCACATCTATTCATTTTGGTGGAATCTAGATGATCTTATGAAACTATTCAAAAAAAATGAATTGTAGACCCAGAGTTATAGAATACATTATATATTTTAGAGTGGATGGTAATTGTACTATTAAATATGTCTTTATAGAACCACTTTTCAGAAATATTGATCACATGATAATTCCAATTGTTTTTTAGATTAATAGGTTATAGGAATTTATCACCATCATTATCCTTCATATTTCATCATAGGATTCATAAATCCTATAAACTTTTATTTTGAAACACAAGAGTTTGGTTGGTTCATTTTTTGAGCTCTTTATTTATTCATATCATTGAATAGATTCTACACACCACTTTAATATTTTTTTCTCGATGGTCATGTTTCCCAAACATTAAAACCTTTCTTCCATTAATGAACTCCTCTATGACCTACTTCCCATAATTTTGGTAAGTTAGAGATGGAATATTTTTCTTCTTTCCATGTGACATATCACTACATCTTTAATGGATCCCCATCTTCCTTTTCTATTCAATATAATGAAATTGATGATTAACTCATATATATATTTCCAAATTGAATCTAAATAAAAAAATCCATAAGGACGCTAAAGTAACTTCTGGAAGTCAACCATTGTTTACATGGTTTTATGCGACTAAAAAATCAACCGACCTTCCATTCAGTTTGGATGATAATACCAGAAGCATACCTCACATGTATTTTAAACACTTCATCATAAGTACTGAAAAAATAATCTTGATTTAGATTTAACTCAAGGAATTCCATATCCAATATGTTTAAAATAAAACAAGGGATACACTTATTGAAATATATAGCTATTAAACTCATCCAACTCGAGTGAGTCAATTTCATCATGTTCCCTTGTATTATTGATGAGGGACTAAGATTGATTTGATTCACCATCAAAATGATAGACAACCAAAATGTATTTTTCATGTTTAGAAAAAATAGAATAATAGAAAATATGTATTTAGTTGTGTTGATCAATTAATCAGTAACTATATGATATGTGGAACCAATAGAATAAGGTGGTTGTTTCCTCATGGAGGACTCAACAAAACATTGGTCCCTCTACTAATTATAGTGTTTAAAAAGGATCATAACATGAGTAGGATTTATAAGCCTAAAAAATCATTCAATCCACCCTAAAATTTCACTTATTTGGTGAAAAATCATTTTTTTCCATCACTGTCTTCATTATTATAGTTTGTTCAAGTTCTAACCATTAATGAAATCCAAAATAGAGCTGTGTATGTTTCAATAATCAAATTTGAGAACCAAATAATATTGAAAAAGAGCTACTGTATATCTATATCATGAGATAAAATTTTCAATTTATGACACCTTAGTATTATGTGAGGCCATTCATAGTCTTCATATATTTAAATACTTATTATTTTACAAAAAGATTTTGTGAATTTACAAAGAATGCCCCACTAAGAGTAGAAATCTAGGTGCTCATCAAGGCCTTTTTTAAGAACTTGGTTCTGAACAAGTAAAACTCAAGGAGTAATTTCAGAAGATAACAGACCAAGCTACCTTTTTTAAAGAGCCATGTCCACTGGTATAATTTACAAATTGATGTAATTTTTTGGAATTTACCAACTATATCCATTAACAATATTCTGATCAATTGTCAATATATTGAATAATTCTTTTACATATCCTGAACCATGTCCCTAGAAATGTCATTAGAAATATCCATATGAATATCATTAATGTTTTCTCATCCTAGTTTATAGGGGATAACTAAAACATTCCTTGATATGAATGGAAAATTTTCCGACCAATTATACAAAAAAAATTACATCTGAATAGACAAATATTTGATATATTGCATAACAATCCACAGTAGAATAATTTAAGTATTTTGAATTTGGATTATTATACATGTGAAAAATTGTTTCATTTTTTAACATATATTATATCCCATTATTTTAATCATAACTAGAAGTGTTATTATTCATAACACACATAATACCATTAATCATAACCTAATGAAAGGAACCATATGTATGTTTGAGCTTGTATGCTTAGTAATGGTAAATAGTGGATATATAAGAATTTCATGAGTATAAGGTTTTGATTATGTGATAATATAAATAGAAAACCATATCTTAAGTATCATAGATCAAAAAAATGACTTATTTCATAAATCAAGGTAGTTTATAAGACTTGAATCATGATGGAATTAAAAATCTTGAACCATGAGAACCTAAAATTGGGATAAAGTATAAATATGTGGAAAACACATAATCATATAACATTGTGAATATGTATAGTTATAAAAAGGATCAATAATTGTGTTAAAGAAATGAAATCCATACATCACATGAATTTATGGGAATGTGACCAAGTCCACACATATCCTTATAGACATGAAATCATGGTCTAATAATAAATCTTCAATAATATAATAATGAACACACATAACATTGTGAACATGTAATAAAGTCATGACATATCATACTTCCACAAGATTTAACCATATTTAAATAATGAATTGGAGTGATATAGAGATTGTACATTCCACATAATTAAAATAAAACATATTTTTTCCATATGATTTTAAAATATTTATCATATTAGAATACCTTAAAAAATGGATTTCATAAAACTTTCATCATTATATAAAGTGTTTAAAAGAATTAGGTTTCATAATAATTTCATTAAATTATAACCCATCTAAAATAAGTGTGTTTTATAGTCATCAAATCATCAAAATAATAAACCATTTAGTTAAATAACAAGAATGTAAATAATTTTTTGTACACACACTGAATCATAATTAACATTAAAGGATGTTAGTTTAAGTGGAAAATGATTTTAAAATTAAAATAAAATGGAACCTTTATTGAGAAATTATCATTTCATTAGAAATAACCATTTTAAAATTACAAAATTTTAAAATATTACTGAAATAATTTCAATTTTTAAATATCATTGAAAAGATATAGATTTTTTTTAAAATAAAATAATGGTCTTGAAATTGAGAAATTTCATTCATGCCGTACATGATAAAACAAATAATTTATTCACATTTTCGGTATAATACAAATAAGTAATTTTTGGTAAACAACATGGATATTCCCTATAATTTTTTTTTCAAAATGTAAAAACTAAATAATATACATTTAATTAATCATTTATATAATTTTTTAAAAATGTGAAACAATTTATGAAAATATGGTTTTGGATGAAAATGTGGGTTTTGACTAATGTAAGAGAGATAAAGATGATTTTTATTGAAAAAACTATTTTAAACACTTTGGTACATAAAGAGTTGAAAATAATGGTGAAAAATATATTCTCATTAAATAATCACTGGGTAAAAAAATTCATTAGTTTCTTGAGTGATGGATCATAATATTTCATTATTAGAAACATAATAGTAAAGGATACTAAAAAAATGACTTGATGGTCCCACAAAATTATTACCACATTAGTAACCAATACTTTTACCCCCCATGAAATATATATCATAAAATAAATATTTTAAAAACCAGAAATTATTAAAATAATGATTATAAAATACATTCATTGTCTTCATGTAAAAAAATTTTATAAACAAATTGTGAATATAGAATGTGTCATGTAGAAAAAAATGTGACATTGAAATCCCTTACCTTAAGTCTTGATATCCTTAATAAAAATTATAACCTAATTAATAATTAATATAACTAAATTATTAATATATTTATGAACAAAAATTATATATATCATAGCATATATGATTTACATATGACCTTTTATTACCCATTTATTAAAAATTCTTTAATAAAAACATGTTTCTTGTAATAATGCATTTTTTATTTGTGTAATGATTTTTAATTATTTTTCTTATTAAATTTATTGTGGTTCATAAATATCTAAAATGATAAATATTATTTAAATATAATATATAACAATTATATATATATTTATTTTAATCCATAAAATATAGAGATAGATAATGAAATACATCGTTCATGGAGATGGTAGGTCATACGTATGCATGAATAATGTTTACATTTTCCAAAGAGATGAACTAAAATAAGGGTAAATAAAATATTACCATTAAAAAAATTATTTCATATATACAACATATTTTCTTATATACCATTATTATAACCTTCTTATGTAATGAATGAATGAATCACATCGATTTGTGAGAAAGTAGTCCACCGTACACATGAGAAAAATTATCATATTCTAAGATAATATAATGTAAAAAGTTATACGTGATATAATAATTTAAAAATGATAAATAATTCATATATATAATATATAGATATTTAATCCCTCATTATATTCAGTAGTGATAGGTGGTGATGGGAAAAAATAACATTGGTTCTTGATATGGTAGTTCGATGTACATATAAATGATGATATCATTCACCATTTAATGGAAGTGGATGATTATTTATGTTATAAAATTTTCATATTAACATCTCAATATATGAAAAATAATTAGGATACTATATAATGATATTCTAACAACAATTTAATGAGAAGGATGATGAAATGAAATAAAATGCTTTGTTGGGGATGTTAGAAATTTATTAAAAATCTAATTTTCTCCGCCAAAAGAATTATTAGATAGATTTATAAGATAAATAAGGCATGTCGATGATATTGGGTATGTAAGGAATTGATTTGGGATTATATTTTCTAAAGAAGTGGGTTTGAAAATTGTACATTGGACATGAGTGGGGTGTTCTTTAATAAGTTATGTGAGTGAAAAATGTGTAATTGTTTAAATGAAAAAGGTTTCACCTCATTTTCCCCATCCAAAAAGGATCAAAAATTGAAAATTATTGAAAATATATAACAAAACATAAAAATATGTCTATAAATGGGTTTCATACATGTTTTAGGCAATTTTGAACCATTATTTTTTTGTTTAAAGCCATATAGACCCATTTTAACCACAATAATAGTAAACAATTTTTACTTTTATAAAAATCAGTATGGCCAAAAAATATTTTGAAATTATTATATAATATAATTAATTTTGATTCAAAATATGAAATTTATTTTTATAAATTCAACTAACAAAAGATGTTGTATTTAATTTATTATTAAATTTGAATAGGCTATGAGATAGATTGTCTTTAAAGACAAAATATTCATATGAAATTTTTTATATATAAATTTAAACATGATATTTAATTAAATCTCTTAAATTGGATTAACAGTTATATTATTTTTATTATTTTACTTTCAATATAACGTTGAAAAAATTTATATGTTATTTTATTCTTAAATAGAAAATAATATTCTTAATAAAAAATTATTTTATTTAATATCCATTATAAAATATAAAATTTCATAAAATTATAAAAAAGTAACCCTATGATAATTTTGAGATATAGATTTGAAAAATGATATTTTGTTTTTAAAATAAATTAAATTAATGTTTCAAGAAAATTTATTTTTATTTATTTATAAATAAAATTTAAAAAAATTGTTTTATCGGAACATATAAATAAATTGGTAAAATCAAGTTATTTTTTATTAATAAATTTTATTTCCATAAAACCAACATAAATCAAATTTAAAGAGACTTTTTTCTATTTATTTCTCAAGGTTTAAAAACTTAGTTATAATGGTCACCTTTAAATAAAACTATTAATAAAATATTGTGGTGTGATAAAACACAGTATCACATGTAACATAAGCTGAAAATGGTGTTGTGTGTAATTAAAGATATAAAGGAACATTAATGTATTCCAAAATAATAATTTATAAAAACTCAGCGTGTTTTATTCTTCCTATTTCAAGCACAAGAAGTCGAATAATAACACATTGTCCTTTCCACTGTCTCTACCTGACAACATGTATCACACAACATAGAATGATTTTAAAAAAATGTTCATGTCATGTTTCATAGGGACCCTAAATACACATTCCATTTCAACTATATCGTATATACATTTCTTTCTGTACATAAAAACATTGTCTCCCAAAAAAACTCATGTACTTTACACCTATTCTTACCCATGAAATATATCTTATCCCTAAACCAATACCTCAGATACCACACTCGGATGACCCCATCCCCCTAAAGATACCCATACCTGGTGATCAATAAGAGAAGGTTGAAAATAATGCATAGATCACACATCTAATAGGATCTAATTTGGTGATAAGCACTAAGGATATATCATACGCACATAAGAGAGGAATTTCCCTTTAATAAAATAAGAAATGGCGATAAGATGATAAACAACAATAAAACATATACAATATAAAAGTTATATATCGCAAATACATAAATGTAAAGGTATATAGTTGAATTCACCTCAAAATGGGAATTACCTGTACAAAAATATATCCATCTGAAGTTACCATGAAATTCCAAAAGATTCTAAGATTAAAATGAATTAGTAATTTCTAGCACAATCACCAACATACTTTTAAAAACAAGAAATAAAAATATATATATATATATATGGTGAGTATAACCAGTGTACATAATTGTATCCTCCATATAGCCTCCTAAGTATAAGATAAATAAAGCATGATAAAACACAATGAATAACAAGTGATGGTAACTTGTCACAGTAAAAGGTATTCTAACATTATAACAACAAAATGACTATCTCTCACCCTGTATCTCATACTAGAGATCATATAATATTAAATAAAAATAAGTACCCCACTAACTATTTCACATTAGTTTTCCTCTCTTCCTCAACATCACACATCATGAGCCATATCTCCCTATATGTAATATACCTAATGACTCTTAGGTTAATGTTTCATAACATGAATCCCTTGTTTGACATCATCAAACAACTTACCATGTATCTTGTTCATAAAACCATCACATTATCCCATTCCACATATCTAAATAGAAACCATGTTTTTTCATAGAGCCACCACGACATGTATGTTGTGTACTATACCTAAATCTATCATAATCCATACACATCATACATATAATAATCCATATAAAAAAATATATATTTACATATGTGAGAAATAACCCAAATCTATTCTATATCTTTAAACACATATAAGTTGACATATATCCACCCTTCATAATAGTAATAATACTTCCAAGAGTATAGAGTGGGTTCATATGGGTTAGTCTGCTACTTATTCCTCACCTATCCTAAATGTTGGGTAAAACATGCTCCAAAATTTCACTATGTGTTAGTCACCTATAATACATCTGTTTTGTAGGATATAAAAACAAATAAAATTAAGGATGAAATATTCTCCACAAACACACAATCAGCATTGGAAAATTATAAATCACAAATGTTGTTGTTGTCTCTCAAACAAATAGCATCCACTGTTAAGGACTAAGTATACTCTTACCACCAAATCACCTTAAGAAACGTATTTAAAATATTTAATTATTTTTTGAATTTCAAATTATATTAATTATAATAATAAATAATAATTAAAATTATTACTTTTCACATTCTATTAACATCAAAGTGAAGACCATTCCAATAAGGAATAATCCAATTGATTCCATAACATCTATTGAATATCAAAATTTTCATTCCATTCCAGCACCAACATTATAGGTTAAATATTTATTATTAATTAATTATATATAATTCCATGAACTATAGGAAACATTCTATGATACAATATAAGAGACTTAGATACCAATAACAAAAAGAACACTCAAGAAGAAGCGAAAAGGGATGAAATCACTAAAAATCGGGCATACCGACATTAAGAGGATTTATTAAAAAACATGAAACCTAGATTCCAAAAAATTAGTTGGTAATCCAATCTTCATCACATTCTGTCAATATGAGTATCATCCCCTACACTATCTTTCTTATCAAAATGCATCTGGATGTAACATGTGCCATCTAGTACTATAAAATCTGGTATCCTAGATAATATATCACCAACCCACTAATCCTCCTTGTAACACATCATATTTAATTATAGGGATCAAATAAACTAATAAACAATTCTGTCAAAAATAATAGATAGTTAACAAGATATAAATATCATAAAACCCAAAAAAATAAAGCCTTTATAAGAAATCGGGTGACTGGACCAAAAAATTATAATTATAAAACAAAAAAATTTATTATATTCAAGGATTAACTGATTCATTTATCATTGGATATAATTATGAGATTCCTATTAGGTCAATTATTAATTACTATAAATTATTTAATCATGCTCTCAAGTATAAAGTATAGTTCCAAAAAACAATGATGAAGAAAATTTGAATTAAAATTCCTCATTATTGTTAATATAATAACCATTTAGACATTCATTTTCGTTATCCAATTATATTAACATATGGAGTAACAAGTTAAATTAAACATCAATTATGAATTTATTTTCAATTCCAATGTACTATATAAATATTGTTATACAAAACATGCCACTTTAATTTTTCATCCAACCTATATTACTATATTTGTGTTATTTACCACTTTTCATCAAATGAAACATATTTAACCAAATAATAAAAAACCTGATTACCAAACTATTGATGTAGATAACACACTATATAGAAAATCAAGAGGCACAACATTATCACTATGGAAAAATATTTTTCTTCTACAACCATTAATAATTTCTTTACATTATTCTACTTTATTATTTTTTAAGGTTTTTTACTCAATCAATAAAATATATAATGATGATTTCATTATGATTTTTAAGAAAAAATTTAATTAAATGAAATAACTCTAAAATCATGTCTTTTTAATGTTTTTGGATGAGATCAAAATGAAATTTATATCTTCGATACCATCTCTTGAAAATAAATTACATCCCCACAAGAATGTCACACAAAAACTGTGTAAAATAGTTAAAAATAACTCAAAAATAATAATAATGGATATCAGTATACCTCGAATGTAATGAATTAATGAGAGAAAACATGTCAAAATCATAGGAAAACCCATATGTAGAATAAGAAAAACTCACCTTATATCACCACATACTGAACAAGGAAATCCAGCAATAAATCCCCATCGAAAGGGATTCGAAACAACATTAGATAGATACTTTGACCACTAATAGTTCGGAGAGAATTATATTATTTTGAAAAAATTTATTGTGTGGTCCATTTAATAAGTATACATTTGAGAACACATTAAATGCATGAATGGTTCATTCTCATCGTTAAAGACTGGAGTTATCAGACTCATTGTAAAAAATCTTCATAATACAATATACCTAGATCAATCAATAAAAAAAATATTCATCTTTGAGATCCCAATAATTATTTACATTACGTTTCTTATAGTGAACTATTCCTAATTCTAGATTATACCTCCTGAACACTACCAAACTATTCCAAGAAACAAAAAACATATAAAATATAATGAAATAGCCGGGAACGATCTAAGACCTTATAAGATTAGTCAAAAATATTTCATAATTATTTAATTTATTATAATATCTTAATGATTCATAAAACACCTGGTATTTGTTAAAATTATTTTTTTATATTATTTGTATAAAAATAAATGTTTTCAAAAAAATAGAAAAAAAATCATTCGTAAATAATATTTTTTGGAAATGTCAAAAAATTATGATAATTTTTTTCAATTATAATTTTTGAAATGCATGAATTTAACTATTAAATATAAACCAAATATATATTGTATTTTTAATTTGGAGAATGAATTTTTTAAAATAGATATTTATTATTATTATTTTTTATAAATTTATCATTAAATTTGATTTAATTTATTATTAATAAATTAACTAATAATAATTTAGAGAAAATATAATCTTTTTCTTAAAATAATAATGCATATTTCCTAAAAGAAAATTTTTAGAGAAATTAAAATTTATGATTAAAATGAACTTATTAATTAAATTATGAAATCATTTGAATTTTATCTGTGAATTATATTCAGAAGAATTATCATCATTTTTATTTTTTGATATACTTAATAATATTTATTCTTATGATTATATCAGCTAATTAGAAAATTAGATTTATAATGGTCACATTTTAAAAATTGTAACCTTATGTGAGAAAAATGTATCACAATTTCATTTTACTATAATGTTGTTTGTAGAGTAATATAATGAATATTTTATTTAATTAAATAAAAATATATAATATAATATTGGATGTTACATTATATCCATCAATATGAATATCATCCTTTTAAATTTATTAATTAATCACTAACAATAATACTTAGTGTTATGAAATTGTATATAATGTCTAACTCACTATCATGTGTAAGGATAATAAATAAGATCTTCTCTCAAGACACCTCAATTTAAACCTATGAGAATTTTTGATCAACTATGATAGGATTGTATAAACATATAACTTCTTTCATTTAGATTCAGTTATCAATAATCATATTTATATTGGGTTCCCTAACCTATCATTTCAAATATTACATAACAAAATTATATTTAAATACATCATAATGGTTTTATAGGATAATTTGATTCTTAAAGCCATATCCCCCAGGCATGCCAAACCATGTGTGTAGTTGTCTTCATTTTCCTTTCACCGTGTAATGTTTAGGATAAACCTAATCGATCTTTTTCAGTGTTGTTTTACCTGTATGAATATGTGCTAGAGCATGCATCCATGTATTTTATCATGATTATAATTTAATTATAAAATAATTATATATTATATGATCTACCAAATATTTAATAAATTTACTCTATTTATTCATAACCATTCACTTATCAATGTCAATTTATAATCTTAATACATAAAAATAACTGATCTAATACCCAAAAAATAAACACTACAGTGATAAAAATTTTGGTGCCTCAATCCCTTTCTCTTAAATTCAGTGACAAAAAACACATTATATAATACCCCTATATTTTACAATATATATTCCTTTAAAATAATCTTATGTTTAAAATTATGTTCCACACAATACACTGATATATAAAGAAATACAACATTGTTATTTATATATAATAGTTATGACATAATAACAGGATTGAAATGTTTAAATATGTGTAACTAGGTTATAAAATTAATGTATATTCAACATTATAATAAAAATTTATTTATTATTTTTCAGGAGATATGTACACAAATTTTATTGATAAGATTAAAATCATATAAGTTTAAACATATATATTTTTAAAAAGGATCTTTTTTTCTATAAAATTTGTATTTCATTATATTTTATACGTTTCATTTTAATGATTGTTTATCTTATTTTTTATAGTGAAACTTTTTTAATTTTTTTTATAAATTATATGTATTGACAGTCATTGATAATTTTTTTATCTGTATTCTTATAAATGTTGATAAAAATTCTTTTTGCGTAAAAGAAATTTTTTAAAAACTAATTTATATGTCCAATAACTTTTTATCAATATAGATTATATAATGTTGGTTGGAGTGTACACTCGAGAGGGGGGTGAATTGAGTTCCAATTAAAACTTCGGTTTAAAATCCTTTACCAAAATCCCCAAATATAAAATACTAATTGAATTGTAGTGAATTTTAAATTAAAGCAATCATTCAGTTAGGTTCTCAAGGGATTGATTAATTCCCACTTAATCTAATCAAGAGATTAGTTTCGCTTTTGAAACTAACCTATTGATTTGAAAATAATGAAAACACATGCTAATTCATTTATCAGAGTAACTTTGAAAAACAGTTTAAATTTTAAAGCACTTAGTAGTGGAATAAAAGGATTTAGATAAAACTAAACAAATCACATCAGATATATCCAAGAGGTTCAGTCTCAAGCCAAGACTTAGTCCTCTTAATAATTTATATAAATTTTATCCACACCCTTGATCGGGTTTCACAACAGTTTACAACTGTCCATGTCAAAGACCTCTACCACAGTTATACGTGGGAAACAAAAACAACAGAAAATATAGCTGTCCAGGTCAAACACGACCTCTACCACTATCCACATTGGGAAATATAAGATTAAAGAGTATGAATGAGGATTTACAGATCCTCCATTTAACGTTCAGGAAACAGTGTATGTGTAAATTAAAACTGATGACACACACACTTCTCATAATGTAATCAATAAATCACTGAGCAAGATATAGAGTATAGAGTGGCTCTAGTGATTGCAGTGTAGCTTCTGGACTCGTTCAGATTGATCAGAAATTGTTCTTAGTCCTATTCTCGTTTTTTTCTGGAAAACAAAGTTTCGTCTGCTTGACATCCAGGATCAGAGACAGTGAAAATGTAGTCGATGAAGTTCTTCAATGTCCTTGTGAATTTACATATCTCTTCTTGAGTGAGCGTGAGTTTGTATGATCTTCTTATGTATTTCACTTGTAGATCACTTCTGTATTGTGCTTGCATACACCTCGTATATTTCACACATCTCTCTTTGCAGCAACATGGACTTCTTGTATTTATGTCACGAGCTCCGGTAAAAGATATGATTTCTTTTATCAGGTACGAGGTACGGTTCCCTGACATCCAACAACCTTCATTAAATAAATGACAGAGCATTAATATATATCTGATATGACCGTTGGTAAAATTAAATATAGATAAAGGACATAAGGCAGCATCGGATTCTCTGGAACTGTAGCTTTGCATATCGGTAACCTTGTGTCTCAGTAGGTCTTTGTATCGGTAACCTCTTGTATCGGTAACCTCTTGTGTAACAGTAGCCTTTCTATCGGTAGACTTCATGTTTTTCGGTAGACTTGATCGGTAGCGGTAGACTTAATGTACCTTTGACCTTTCGTGTAACGATAGCCTTCATGTACCGGTAGCTTCCTTAGTGTATCGGTAGACTCCCTTTGGTAACTTGTCTGTAACGGTAGGCTTGAGTAACAGTGACTTTTCTGTATCGGTAGACTTGATGTATTGGTAAGTTTGATGTATCGGTAGGCTTTCATGTAACAGTATACTTGTTGTACCGGTGGACTTGATGTATCAGTGACCTTCAGGTATCGGTAGACATGTAGTACCGGTGGACTTGATGTATCAGTGACCTTCACGTATCGGTAGACTCGTTGTACTGGTGGAATTGATGTATCGGTGACCTTCACGTATCGGTAGACTTGCATAATGGTGGACTTTATAAATTGGTATCTTTGTTCTGTAACAATGACCACTTGTCTGTTTAAGCATTCTATTGGCATAAAGGGTTAAGTTAGAATATATATCCATCCAGTAACCGAATTCTCTAAAGATAATATAAATATTATAATATATGAATATGTGCATGGTGTTCAGAAATACTGAAAAAAGTAATTAACCATTAATAAATATAGGGTTTATCAAACCATAATTGAGTATAATTTAGATTATCATAATATGAGTGAGCGTAATTGGAATTATAAAAATGCGAGTTTAACTAATTCTCCCAGAGGGTTCAACAATCTCGTCCTTTTTGATAATCACAACTTATGCCAAAGTTTTAGGAAAATTAAAATAGTTTCAGAGGAAAAATTTCCTAAGAAAAACATTAAAACAATGTTCTCATTTTTATCCCTCTTTAAATTGCACTCCCATTTCTCATTTGTTGCATTTTCTCCCCCTTTCTGATTAACAAAAAGAAGGGTATAATCGGAGAAATATAAAGAGAAAAAGAGAACATATTTCAAGGAAACATAAACACAGTAAAGTGGAGAATGTAAGAGTAAATTTTCATTAAATTACAAAAGGAAAAAACTGATAAAGTCAGTATTACAAAAATACAAGTGAATCCTTTCAAAAACATCAAGAATCACTCATTCATCCTCTTGAACATGATTCTTTACCTTAGGATCAGAAGTGGGTGTAGGGTCAGATTGAGTAGATGGCTTGGGAATAGCTAAAAGAACAATTGGAGGGACAGCCACTGAAACTATACCAGATCTGAAATCGGTGCCCTTCTGTTGGATCATAGGTGTGAAGCTTCGAATATCATGAACTGGAGTCAAATAAGGTGCACTTATAGAGGCAGAGGTAGGAAGTGCAGGAGGTACAATCACAGTTCTGGCATCCACATGCAAGAATGGTAGCAATAGGATCCTGAAATCTCTAATAATACTACCTCCTCTCTCCATTGCTGACACAAAATCATCTTGATTTTCAATGAATTTTTCCAAGGCAGGAGTAAGCTCCCGGAGCTTACTAACCTATTCTCTGAAATCTTGAGTCACGGGAGGAAACAACAAATTCTCCATCAAGAGCTTGAAATGGTTGGTCATTTTATGCTTGGTATAGACCTTCTCAAAGTAAGCATCAACTTTTTTCTTAATTTCCTCTTGAGAAGCAGTAGCTTCCCGTAGGTGGTCACGAACAAAAATATTAACATACCTAGTGGTAGTAAGAATCTGAGTATCTGAGGTACCACTGGTATTGGCCTTATCCAACTCTTCCTGGATAACAGTTCTAATCTGGTCAAGTTTCACAGTGGAGATGGATGAGGGAAGGGGTTTAACTGAGAAAGCTACTATCTCCTTGAAAGATTATGTTAGATTACAAACAACCTTCTGAACAAGTTCATCTTGACTCTTCAAAAGTTATTTGACTGATGACTTAAAATCCTCAAATACTTCCACAAACTGCCTGACTACTTATTTGATATATCTGATATAAGTATTCACTTGGGTTTGATAATTGTTCTTGGTAGTCAACGAAGAAATTGATTGTCTTAGAGAAACCACAGCTCCTGTTTAACTCTCAATTTGAGTATGGCATACTTTAACTTCATCCATAATTACCTTAAATGGACTAGACACAACACATCCCAGAGATAGCTCCAGGGATTTCTCCACACTCCTCATTATATAAACCAGGATTTTCTTCAAATATTTCACTAATTCTCTCAGTGTTTCTTTAATTTCAGCCTTTAAGGACTCAAGGTCCTCCTTGGTTGCCAAGGTTTCAACCACAACTGGTAGGATAACTGATTCCCATTGGGGCTGGTCTTCCTCGTCAGAATCTCCATAATTAATTCCAAGTACCATATATCCAGGATATGATGTCCAACCTTCAATGTAATAAAACAAAGGAACTGAACCAAGACGCTCCCCCTCACTTAGAGCATTCTCTTGTGTAATCTTCTCTAATTGTTCGTCTTGAGGTAACTCTACAGCCTCCTTTGCAACTTCATAAAATGAAACAACCATTTTCTATGATAGTTAAATAGTAGGGTTAGTCTTATCCTTTTATGAGTCATCAATGAATCTCTCATCAAGGTATGTAGATGACACTTCTGCTGCCTGAATAGGGACAATCTTGTCTGTACTATCTATGAGAGGGCTCAAACTGAGCTCTTCTTCTTCATTTTCCTCATCATTTCCTTCAGCAGCCTCCTCCTTTTCTCCATTAACAAAAAGATCAGATTTGGTTGACTTATCCTCTTCAGAGGTGTCCTCAACAACATACTGATATGCTTCTTCTTCGCCTTCTGTGGTCTCAGTATCATTGTCCTTCAGAATAGGTTCTCTCCTTAGTAGTTCTTTTGGAGGGCTAGCTGCTCCATAGGAAATATTTTGATGCAAAGGACTAGGAGGTAAATCTGGGTCTCCTCCTTCCTCAACATATCTCTCTTCCGCCTTAGCTTCAGCTTCATTATCACTGTATACCGGTTCTGGCTCATATGGTCCAAGATCAGGATCCCTCACATCATTTGGTCTAGAAGGATGGTCAATAGGAGTGTACTTGTCATAGACTTTACCTTCATCATTAACCCATGATTTCTTCCAAGGGTTCCAGCTAACATTCATATACATAAAAATAGTCCTGTTGAGGCAAAAGTTATCCTTAACCACAACAGTTTCATCCTGAGGTCTAGTTACCTCCTTTGCCTTCAACAGAATAGAAATCAACTTAGAAAAGAAAAGTTGTAACACCCCAGGATTTCAGAGTGTGTTATTTCTTAAAAATAATTCAATAACTTGCACTACACGCAACACCGATTTCAATCACACCATTAAAAGAGGTAATGAATAGTATTAACTACATTTTTAACTTTATATAATCCTTATAATTTTAGAAATCCCTATTATGAGTTTCTTAGTCATAATGCAAGAACAGATTCATTTTCAGTATTTCACTTTTATCAACTTCTAATAGTGAAACCTTTTTAAATACAATATTTTAAACTTTTTGACTAAATGGGGACATCAAAAATTTAAAATGAAACATCCCAAGCTTCCACGGTACGCTTTCCTTTGAATAAAACAGTAGCGTGTGTTGTACACAACTTCGAGTTCTAACACACCGTAACCAATCAAACTAGCTGTTATGAATAGTAATACCTAATTTTTGAAGTTATATATATTTTATATTTTAAAATGGACTTCATTTTTGGATTCGGAATATCAAATTTAGCCTAAGGTGAAATTTTGGTACTTTTCGGATAACTTTCATATTTTGATGAATAGTGAAAATTACTAAATTTTAATTAAAAACAACTTTTTTAATCAAAATAATTAATAGTAATAAATTATGAATTTGAGTGGTTTTAAAGTATATTTAGAATATATTTTTACTATTTAATATAATGTTGGTCATTGGACATAATTTTACAATTAAACCGAACATAAACAAGTGTCAATCTTTTGATAGTTATTATCTCTTAAAAACACGCTTTTTGTTTTAACAGCGGGAATTAATTTTAAATTAATTTCTGCCACTTCTGTGTTTTGAATTTAGGAAAATGGATTCCATATTTGGAATCAGGATGTTCAAATTGTGTAAATAGGTAACTTTTATTTTTAGACATTTTGAATAATTATTGCGGTAAATATTTTATTTACCATGGTTAAGGGTAAATCCGGTAAATAAGGGTTAAAAAATAATATTATAATAATACTAAATTACCCTAAAACGTGTCTTAACCCTATTGGTTGATACCTGGTCGACCATGGGCATCTTTGGGTCGATTTTGGGACCCCATGGATCCACTTGTAAGTGATAATGACACTTTATTTTAATTAAGTCAAAATGAATACAAAAATGACACAAGCATATATCTTTTAGAAAAACAATTGTTACATAGGGTTATATAAGTTGGGTTTTAGATTATAAATATTCATTAGAAAGATAAAAAGATTTCCTACATAATTATATTTTATTTATAATTTTTAGACATTAAATAATTTATTTTATTTATGACACAAAGATGATGCAGTAATTACTATAATAGTGAAAAATTAAAATAATTGATATTATAAATACCCAAACAAATATAATATGAACCTTTTAATGAATTAAACTAATTTTCTAGGATAATATGATATATTAGGATTGATTTAATTGACTTTGTTCGAAGTAATCAATCTGTTATGAGTTTCACAAAAATCAACTATTGAATAGTGTCAAAATTGACATAAAAGAGTTTTTAAAACAAATATTATATTATTAATTGATATTAAATTCCTAAAAATCTAAGGTTCGGCCAAGAGACTTATATAAGGATAGGTTCATCATTAATGGACCACTTGGGGGTCGCTTGGATGTATATAGTATTTTTATTAACCATATTAGATAAAAATACAAAGAGACATTGTAAAAGTGAAACTAATTAACTTAGAGTTAATACTTAAAGATAAGGTTAATATAAGTACCCAAACCTGTCTAAATTCTATTGGTTGAGTGGTTTTCGACCTATCCCCACCTTAACCTTTGAATAATCAACTTTGGAGCCTTTAGAAACCGAATATGAATTTATTATAAATTAATATTTCTAACTTTTCCAAAGGTGCCCCTCACCCCTCTTATAAAAGGGCACTCCTCCTTCTCATTTCTTCACACCTTCAAAGCCTTTTGGCTCGGCCAAACTCTGCCCAAATACTCTCCCAACATCCCTAAATACAACCTAGAGGCCTTAGTTTGATCAGAAATCCAACCTAAGGAGCCCTTTTGATCAAATCAAAAGGAAGAACCCGGAGAAGAGGTAATGATTTCACCACCCTTTTCCAAGTTCCTTTCTTCTTCCACTTCCTCTTTCTTTGTTCTTACCATTCTAAAATAATAACTCCAGTATCTTACATATACTGTGATGTTATTATAAATATGGTACAACCATATTCAGTATTCTATCCACCCTTTGAATAACATGTCACCATACGTGCGTACGTACGGCTTACCGTCTCCACGTCGTGGTGTAATTGTTATTCAATATATTATTATTTGGATGGGTATAATAATGATGTGTAACTCATGTAAATAATAAATATAACATGTTAATGATTCTGTATATATGATATACCATCCATTTATATATTATTTTAATATCAAAAGAATGATATTGTCGCTCGTGCGTACGTACGGACTACCGTCTCCACGAACGCGATGAGATTCATTCTCCATCGTATCCATTCAAGTATAATTATCATTTGATGATTTAAAAATGATGTTTAAGGACTGGATATCATTCTGGATATGAATAAGATACAACAACCATGGCTTATGTAACAAAAAATATAAAATAAAATGAGTAAGTTAACTCCCGAAACGACGATAATTCTAAGATATTATTAACAAATCAATGTTAAAAGATCATATATGATATCATATTAATATATATGATTCTTGTATAATTTAATAACAACTATTTCACCATTATACAGGAGGTTAACCTACCCCAACCAAGGAAAAGTACAAGGTAAGGGTTTACTTTACAACCTCTTCATTATCCAAGGTTGTTTATACGTAATAATCTACTGGGATCTCTTTATCATCCACATCCATGTTTCTTAAAAATGAATTTCAAAACATTTTTACTATTTACTAAGATATGAGTTAAATTCATTTATACCCTTGTTTGACTTTTTATAAGAGGTTTATAAAGGAATCTTTCCATCTTTTTCCAAACAAGGTGATTTTTAACCTTTTCGTCAAAATTAAGGTAAGAATGTTCTTTTAACTTATACGGCGGCTGCGGCTATTTACCGCTGTTATAAAATTTTAAAAGCTTCCCTTACAATCTTACAAGGATATTTTCAAAGTAAATGTTTTATTTTATAATTATGTGACTTTTAAATTATTTCAAAATGAATATTTTAAGAATTTTGGAAGGGTACTCTTTATCAAAATCAGAATTTTAAATGTTTTAAAGATTTATCTTTCTAAATATTTTTAATTAATGTCCATGTCTTCAAAATGGTTTTTAAGGATTTATTTATATGGACATGAATGTTTTGAAAATGTTAATTCCTTTCAAAAGTTTCAAAGTGGTATGGGACACTTTGATTTAAAATTCTCTTTTTAATTACTTCCTTTATAAATGTGTGACTTTTAAATGATTTCAAAAAAAGAGATATTTCTCTCAAATAGTTTTGATTTCATCTATGTCAGCATCCTTTTATGGATTTTACGCTTATTTGAAGTTGGTTTATTATGATACAAAACTTCTATATTGTTTTGAAGGTTTTGTGATATGTTTGACTGTGGATGTGCTATTTTTATACCATTCATAGTTTATGGTGAAAGTATTGACATTTCATATGCTAGTTTTAATATGAATGTTTATGTTATGTTTAAACCTTTTCATATGGGAATGCATTGGACTTAATATGTGAAGGGTGGAGCCCGCTATAGCTCATCGATGCATCGGTAGGTCTCATGAGACAAACTAGTGTCTTGGCACAAGGCCTTGACAAAATCTTATTTGTAGTCTTGGCACGAGGCCTTGGCTATGTGGTTATGATAGTCTGGCATTATGCATTCCATCATTATGAAAGTGGTTATTGATTTTTCATGTGATTATTCGATTAGTAGAATAACCATGTGAATAAGTAAATGGCATTATTTCATTTCATTTATGCCATACTATGTTGAAAGTTCAAGTTTTAAAGGCTTTTGTTTTAGTTATACATTGCCTTAAATGTTTATTCTTATTTATGAAAGTTTCCACTATATTGTTATCCTTACTGGGCATTTGAACTCACCCCTTTTCTATGTTTTATTTTTCCCAGGAAGTGAAGAAGTAAATTATGAATGACCTGCATGGATATTATGTGGGGATATGAGTGTGGATTATGGAGACAATATGTTGTTGTAGTAGTTTTTCGTTTAATGATGTAATGTAAACCTTATGAATATATCTAGTGTTTCCAAGGCTACTAAACCAATCGGTCTTTCGAGATTTGATCTTTCTTGTGATCATGACAATGTTACGAAGTAATGCACCGACTCTGGGCAGCTGGGGTCGGGGCGTTACAGTTGGTATCAGAGGGAGTTTAGTACAAACCTTGGAAGCTAGATTTAGATAAACTCTGATTAGAGCACGTAGACCTAAGATTAACTTTGAGGATTAGTATAGAAGAACTTCCTAGAATTTTGGTATTGTAGAGATTTTGTGAGTTTTCCGAGCAATACATCCCTGTCTGGATACGAGCAGGTAGAGGCGGCTCTGGCACAGATGTACCTAGGGGTAAAACCCAAAAACACCGCTTTGAGCTAGACTCGAACGGGAACTGGTGCACGACAACGGGCATTGCTGCACTCATGGTTACGACACTCCTGGGGGATATGCTTAGGATAACTCTCATTCTCTTTACAAATCATTTTGAAGGGATTATGAGTATATACTTCCTCAAAGAAAACATTCTTATGATTATGGATTATATCCATAAATAGTTCAATTTATGTTAAGTGTTTTATAAGTATGGGATTATGTATTTTGATTCATAAACTGATCTAGTGTATGCCATTGTTTAGAAATGGCGCCCAGTAGAAGGAATGATAACTCCAGAAATGCACATGATTCAAAGAGAAGGATGGATCATATCTCTCATGGTATTAAGCTAGAATTTATAAGATAAATAGTCTCCCATGTATTATCATCATATGAAGAAATAATATCATGTGTTGATAAGATAAGTAAAGAGTTTACTGAGTCCTATGGCTTTGAAGGGAAGCAAGAGAAGAAAAGGATGGAAGAGAGAAAGATGGATAAAAGTAAGAGGGAAAAGAAGAATTTTCCCATATGTGGTAACTGTGGAAAGAAACACCCTGGAACTTGCCTGAAAGGAATGGGAGTTTGTTATAAGTGTGGAGGAAAAGGGCACAAAGTACGTGACTGCAAGGGTAAGAAAATGGTTTCAAATGTACAATGCTTCATTTGCAAGGAGTTTGGACACTACGCGAACCTATGTCCCAGTCATCAGACTATGCCGCAAATGATGTTATTGGATAATAATCATGTTATGATACTACCACAGATGAAGAGGGATGATTAGAGTTCGTATGTTGATTATGTCAATTGAGTGTTGTATCAACAATGTACTTGTTACAATAATCATGGAGTATATAAGAATTGTACTGCAGTACTATTTCATTAAGGACTTGAGATTGTGTGGAACAAAGAGAAGTGACTCATTAGCAGGATAGATTTTTGGAAAATATATGGTTGAGAGAATGATAAACCATAATATAGTTCTGATACTGAGGTAGTGATTTTGGAATAATATGTGATTGTTTTGGATAAATTATATTGGATATTCTTGACTACCTTGGAACTGATTAATGATTTGTATATTCCATCATTGTTGGGGTTTAAAACATTTTTGGATTAATGAAGTATATCCAGCATTCTATATGGAATAAGGGAGCATGAATGTAATCAATAAGGAATATGGTAATACATGATGAAGGTATTCATATTCTATTACGGGGTAAAAAGGATCTATATTATGTTTACATTCCATATAAATGTTGGACTGTGAGTTTAGACAGAAGTATTTTGGATAGTTCTAGTTTGGATTATTTTGGATTGCCATAAAAGGACAACCCGGAGGTCGGGCGGCAACCCGTCGCGTCCGGCAAGGCTGCGAGACTTGAACCCGCAACCGAAGGGCGACAAGGGTGTATCACCTACCACTGTCCCACGAGATGTCCTGAATTAAATAATGTAGTTTTTTTTAAAAGATCTGGTAGATGAATTATAATTCATTTATTTTGGAACCCTGTACGAATAGTATAAATAGAAAAAAAAAATTACGTTCTATTATCTTTTAGAATGAAAGATGAGTTTGTGGTAGAAATTTATTAATGGGTAAAATTCTAATTATAAAGTTAGTATATCTCCTTATGATCTTAGCCAATCTCATAAATAAATTCCTCATCATTAATAAAAGGAACTTAGAACAAAAATGTTGTCCTAGATGGTACCTTAAATCATTACTAATTTATGGCTTTGGGATTGTTGGCCTTTTCATAGCCATGTTCTCTACCACTCTCCATCAGATAATTGATGGCTAGATTTTTCTTCCATATCCATATTTTCTTACATGGAACCCTAGTATGTGCTATTTTCGGTAATCTTCATACTTTCCACTCTTTATTTTAAATAGAGGCCTCATTAATTCATTTTTCGATGTGGGATTTCAACTAAGATATTTTGAAATGTCAAAAATGTGTTGTCCCAATACCATATATTTTGTTGAATCGATGGTACTTCAAATCATCATGGATTGATGAGTTTAAGGACCTCAATTTTATACTTGTTCGTGATTGATGACATCAATCACTACCTATAAATATTTACGTTTTTCCTCCAATTATATGTCTCTAATTGCCACCAATGTTCTCCTAATCGAGATCATAATTTGATGGTGACCCTTTAATTTCTCTTTTCCTCATATTAAGACTAAATTTTAGTAACCCAATTTCCAATGTGGGTTTTCCCACAAATATATTTTCTACTTTCAACCTTTTATTTTCGAAGAACAATTTCAAATTGTGAGGACGCAATTTATTGAAGGAGGGGAGAATGTAACACCCCAGGATTTCAGAGTGTGTTATTTCTTAAAAATAATTCAATAACTTGCACTACACGCAACACCGAGTTCAATCACACCATTAAAAGAGGTCATGAATAGTATTAACTACATTTTGAACTTTATATAATCCTTATAATTTTAGAAATCCCTATTATGAGTTTCTTAGTCATAATGCAAGAACAGATTCATTTTCAGTATTTCACTTTTATCAAATTCTAATAGTGAAACCTTTTTAAATACAATATTTTAAACTTTTTGACTAAATGGGGACATCAAAAATTTAAAATGAAACATCCCAAGCTTCCACGGTACGCTTTCCTTTGAATAAAACAGTAGCGTGTGTTGTATGCAACTTCGAGTTCTAACACACCGTAACCAATCAAACTAGCTGTTATGAATAGTAATACCCACTTTTTGAAGTTATATATATTTTATATTTTAAAATGGACTTCATTTTTGGATTCGGAATATCAAATTTAGCCTAAGGTGAAATTTTGGTACTTTTCGGATAACTTTCATATTTTGATGAATAGTGAAAATTACTAAATTTTAATTAAAAACAACTTTTTTAATCAAAATAATTAATAGTAATAAATTATGAATTTGAGTGGTTTTAAAGTATATTTAGAATATATTTTTACTATTTAATATAATGTTGGTCATTGGACATAATTTTACAATTAAACCGAACATAAACAAGTGTCAATCTTTTGATAGTTATTATCTCTTAAAAACACGCTTTTTGTTTTGACAGCGGGAATTAATTTTAAATTAATTTCTGCCACTTCTGTGTTTTGAATTTAGGAAAATGTATTCCATATTTGGAATCAGGATTTTCAAATTGTGTAAATAGGTAACTTTTATTTTTAGACATTTTGAATAATTACTGCGGTAAATATTTTATCTACCATGGTTAAGGGTAAATCCGGTAAATAAGGGTTAAAAATAATATTATAATAATACTAAATTACCCTAAAACGTGTCTTAACCCTATTGGTTGATAAATGGTCGACCATGGGCATCTTTGGGTCGATTTTGGGACCCCATGGATCCACTTGTAAGTGATAATGACACTTTATTTTAATTAAGTCAAAATGAATACAAAAATGACACAAGCATATATCTTTTAGAAAAACAATTGTTACATAGGGTTATATAAGTTGGATTTTAGATTATAAATATTCATTAAAAAGATAAAAAGCTTTCCTACATAATGATATTTTATTTATAATTTTTAGACATTAAATAATTTATTTTATTTATGACACAAAGATGATGCAGTAATTACTATAATAGTGAAAAATTAAAATTATTGATATTATAAATACCCAAAAAAATATAATATGAAACTTTTAATGAATTAAAATAATTTTCTAGGACAATATGATATATTAGGATTGATTTAATTGACTTTGTTCGAAGTAATCAATCTGTTATGAGTTTCAAAAAAATCAACTATTGTATAGTGTCAAAATTGACATAAAAGAGTTTTTAAAAACAATATTATATTAGTAATTGATATTAAATTCCTAAAAATCTAAGGTTCGGCCAAGAGACTTATATAAGGATAGGTTCATCATTAATGGACCACTTGGGGGTCGCTTGGATGTATATAGTAAGTTTATTAACCATATTATATAAAAATACAAAGAGACATTGTAAAAGTGAAACTAATTAACTTAGAGTTAATACTTAAAGATAAGGTTAATATAAGTACCCAAACCTGTCCAAATTCTATTGGTTGAGTGGTTTTTGACCTATACCCACCTTAACCTTTGAATAATCAACTTTGGAGCCTTTAGAAACCGAATATGAATTTATTATAAATTAATATTTCTAACTTTTCCAAAGGTGCCCCTCACCCCTCTTATAAAAGGGCACTCCTCCTTCTCATTTCTTCACACCTTCAAAGCCTTTTGGCTCGGCCAAACTCTGCCCAAATACTCTCCCAAAATCCCTCAATACAACCTAGAGGCCTTATTTTGATCAGAAAGCCAACCTAAGGAGCCCTTTTGATCAAATCAAAAGGAAGAACCCGAAGAAGAGGTAATGATTTCACCACCCTTTTCCAAGTTCCTTTCTTCTTCCACTTCCTCTTTCTTTGTTCTTACCATTATAAAATAATAACTCCTGTATCTTACATATACTGTGATGTTATTATAAATATGGTACAACCATATTCTGTATTCTATCCACCCTTTGAATAACATGTCACCATACGTGCGTACGTACGGCTTACCGTCTCCACGTCACGGTGTAATTGTTATTCAATATATTATTATTTGGATGGGTATAATAATGATGTGTAACTCATGTAAATAATAAATATAACATGTTAATGATTCTGTATATATGATATACCATCCATTTATATATTATTTTAATATCAAAAGAATGATATTGTCGCTCGTGCGTACGTACGGACTACCGTCTCCACGAACGCGATGAGATTCATTCTCCATCGTATCCATTCAAGTATAATTATCATTTGATGATTTAAAAATTATGTTTAAGGACTGGATATCATTCTGGATATGAATAAGATACAACAACCATGGCTTATGTAACAAAACATATAAAAGAAAATGAGTAAGTTAACTCCCGAAACGACGATAATTCTAAGATATTATTAACAAATCAATGTTAAAAGATCATATATGATATCATATTAATATATATGATTCTTGTATAATTTAATAACAACTATTTCACCATTATACAGGAGGTTAACCTACCCCAACCAAGGAAAAGTACAAGTTAAGGGTTTACTTTACAACCTCTTCATTATCCAAGGTTGTTTATACGTAATAATCTACCGGGATCTCTTTATCATCCACATCCATGTTTCTTAAAAATGAATTTCAAAACATTTTTACTATTTACTAAGATATGAGTTAAATTCATTTATACCCTTGTTTGACTTTTTATAAGAGGTTTATAAAGGAATATTTCCATCGTTTTCCAGACAAGGTGATTTTTAACCTTTTCGACAAAATTAAGGTAAGAATGTTCTTTTAACTTATACGGAGGCTGCAGCTATTTACCGCCGTTATAAAATTTTAAAAGCTTCCCTTACAATCTTACAAGGATATTTTCAAAGTAAATGTTTTATTTTATAATTATGTGACTTTTAAATTATTTCAAAATGAATATTTTAAGAATTTTGGAAGGGTACTCTTTATCAAAATCAGAATTTTAAATGTTTTAAAGATTTATCTTTCTAAATATTTTTAATTAATGTCCATGTCTTCAAAATGGTTTTTAAGGATTTATTTATATGGACATGAATGTTTTGAAAATGTTAATTCCTTTCAAAATTTTCAAAGTGGTATGGGACACTTTGATTTAAAATTCTCTTTTTAATTACTTCCTTTATAAATGTGTGACTTTTAAATGATTTCAAAAAAAGAGATATTTCTCTCAAATAGTTTTGATTTCATCTATGTCAGCATCCTTTTATGGATTTTACGCTTATTTGAAGTTGGTTTATTATGATACAAAACTTCTATATTGTTTTGACGGTTTTGTGATATGTTTGACTGTGGATGTGCTATTTTTATACCATTCATAGTTTATGGTGAAAGTATTGACATTTCATATGCTAGTTTTAATATGAATGTTTATGTTATGTTTAAACCTTTTCATATGGGAATGCATTGGACTTAATATGTGACGGGTGGAGCCCGCTATAGCTCCTCGATGCATCGGTAGGTCTCATGAGACAAACTAGTGTCTTGGGACAAGGCCTTGACAAAATCTTATTTGTAGTCTTGGCACGAGGCCTTGGCTATGTGGTTATGATAGTCTGGTATTATGCATTCCATCATTATGAAAGTGGTTATTGATTTTTCATGTGATTATTCGATTAGTAGAATAACCATGTGAATAAGTAAATGGCATTATTTCATTTCATTTATGCCATACTATGTTGAAAGTTCAAGTTTTAAAGGCTTTTGTTTTAGTTATACATTGCCTTAAATGTTTATTCTTATTTATGAAAGTTTCCACTATATTGTTATCCTTACTGGGCATTTGAGCTCACCCCTTTTCTATGTTTTATTTTTCCCAGGAAGTGAAGTAGTAAATTATGAATGACCTGCAGGGATATTATGTGGGGATATGAGTGTGGATTATGGAGACAATATGTTGTTGTTGTAGTTTTTCGTTTAATGATGTAATGTAAACCTTGTGAATATATCTAGTGTTTCCAAGGCTACTAAACCAATCGGTCTTTCGAGATTTGATCTTTCTTGTGATCATGCCAATGTTACGAAGTAATGCACCGACTCTGGGCAGCTGGGGTCGGGGCGTTACAAAAGTGCATTGGACTTAGACTTCGGTCTAGTCATATCCTCAATCTGAATCATTTGCAGTCTGCACAGGTTCACCTTTACTCCCTGCTTTAATAGATACAACAAATAAATATCATGAAATCTGAGGGTAGAAAAATCTCCTCTTCTTGGACTAATCACATGCTGAATGAACTTGAAAATTAGTTTACCCTCCCCTGCCATTTCTGCAACAATGATCTTTCTAGGGGTTCTATTTCCTTTCAATTCCAACAAGGCATCCTCATATTTGAAAAAGTCACTAGCAGTAGTAATGGATTTTGAATAAAATCTTTAATCACCACTATGTGGAACATTAAGGTTCTCAGCCCATTCAACTGATTAAAAGGAAAACTTTTGACCATTCGCAAAGGAAATCATCCTATTATCCTCTTCTGAAGTCTCACAATAGAAAAACTCATAAAACTCTTATACCAGTACTAATAATATGGTCCATTATTGTTCCTGAAGCACTCAAGCCATCCTTTCTCTTGTAAGATCTTTATAATCAAGGACTTGCTTTCCAACAGCCATTCCACAAATAACTCCTTTTCCACAACAATTTCTCACTTTGATAAATGTGGATTTACAGGATTCCGTCGAGCAACACTTCTACTGTTTCCACTAGCACCAGTATTGGTTACATTCTGCTTCTTATGTTGCGGTGCATCACTCCCTTCATCCAATGAGGGTCGCTTCACACGGGACATTTCAAATTTTGAGGCTTAGGGTTTTGCGAGCATGAGAGGATTAAGTTGGAGGGATTCAAAAAGAAGGTTTCACTATGATTGAGTGATGTCTAGAGTAGGGTTTAATATCATTTATGATTCACATATAAAATCAATCTCATATTAAAAATGGTTTGAAGTCTCGGCCTTAATACGAAAATTTTAAAACAGCGCGAGATATGTACCGGTGAGGTGTCCTTAAACGGTGAGGTATATCCTAACAGTGAGGTTTATCCTAACGGTGAGGTTTTATCTAACGCTGAGGTCTTATAAAAAGGTGAGGTTTATCCTAAAGGTGAGGTTTATCTTAATGGTGAGGTTTTATCTAACAGTGAGGTCTATCCAACGGTGAGGTTTATCCTAACAGTGAGGTTTTATATAACGATTTAAGAGTAATTTATCATTCATAATTCGTGTCTAATGAAACATAATATTTCTGAACTTAATGGCTTGGTGAAAATATCAGCTAATTGGAGTTCAGTGCCTATATATTCAAGAGTTATATCACCTATTTGATAATGATCTCTTAGAAAGTGGTGTCTAACAACAATGTGTTTAGTTCTTGAGTGAGACACAGGGTTCCTTGAGATTTTGATCGCACTAGTGTTGTCACAGTTAATTGAAACATGTTTAAAAAAAATACATAGTCCAATGAAGTGTGTTTCATCCACATAATCTATACACAGCAACTACCAGCATCTATATACTCTTCTTCATCAATAGATAATGAAATTGAGTTCTATTTCTTACTACACCATGATTCTAGGTACTTTCCAAGTAAATGACATGTTCCAGTTGTTCTATTTATATCTAACATGCATCCCGCAAAGTCAGCACCTGCATAACTTATTAAATCAAATGATTATCCTTTTGGGTAAAATAGTCCCAAATTAGTAGTATATTTAAGATTTTTGAGAATCCTTTTAACAGCGAGAAAGTGTGACTCTTTAGGGTTAGGTTTAAGTCTAGCACACATACATACACTAAACATAACATCAGGTCAACTAGCAGTAAGATAAAGTAAACTCCCAATCATACCTCTATAATTAGTTTGATCCACTGGTTTCCCAGTTTCATCAATATCCAATTTACAGGTGGTACTCATAGGTGTATCACTTCCCTTAATACTATCCAACCCAAAACGTTTTAATAAATCCTTACTATAATTACTTTGATTTAAAATAATACCATCTTCAGTTTGAAAGATTTAACATCCATGAAAGTACTTAAGCTCTCCCATTAAGCTCATTTCAAACTCATTTTTTAGAACCTTTGAAAAATCAGTACATAAAGAATTTTTAGAAGATCCAAAAATAATATCATCAATACAAATTTGTACTATTAAAACATCTTTTGAAATTATTTTTATTAAAAGAGTGAGATCAGCAATTCCTTTTGTAAATCCTTTTGTAATAATAAAATTTGTAAGTCTTTCATACCAAGCTCTTAGAGCTTGTTTTAAACCATATAAAGCTTTAGAATGTTTAAAAACATGATTTTGAAAGTGGGGATTTGAGAAACCAGGTGGTTGTTCTACAAAAACATCTTCAACAATAAAACCATTTAGAAAAGAACTTTTCACATCCATTTGATATAACTTTAAATTCAGACGTGATTCAAAGGCAAGTAAGATGCTAATTTCCTCTAATCTAGCTACATGTGCAAAGGTTTCCTCATAGTCAATTCCTTCTTCGTGATTTTAACCTTGTGAAACTAGTATATCTTGGTTTCTAATGATGTTTCCAGATTCATCAACATTCTTTCTAAACACCCATTTTGGGCCTATGGTTAAAGTGTCTTTAGGTCTTTCTACTAATTCCCAGACTTTATTTCTTTCAAATTGATTTAGTTTTCTTTCATATCCATTACCCAAAATTCATTATTGATAGCATCATTTTTATTTTTAGGTTCTAACTGTGAAATAAAATCTTGATGTTCAACCTGATTTCTTAGAGAACCTCTTGTCCATGTTCCTCTATCTAGATTACCTACAACAGCATCTAAAGGATGGTTCATCAGAATCCTAGTTGGTCTCGAATAGGTAGGGCTAGAGATTTCAGATTTATCAACAGGTTGGGAATCAACAGAAGCTAGTTCTGTAAAATTTCCATAAATGAATGTTTTAACTACAGGTCCAATGTCTTTATCATTAAGGTTCAAAATAGAGAGATCATCTTCAATATTTTCAAGAGAGGTCTTAGGTTCATGTGGATCAGTTTCATCAAATTTGATGTGAACTGATTCCTCCACACATTTGGTTCTCTTATTGAAAACTCTATAGGCTTTACAAGAAATAGAGTAACCTAGGAAAATTCCTTCATCACTCCTGGATTAAAAATTGTCAAGATTATCTTTGGTATTAATAATAAAGACTTCGCATCCAATAACTCTGAAGTAGTTAACCTTAGGTTTCCTGTGGTTCCACAACTCATAAGGGGTCTTCTTAAGAATAGGTCTGATCAAGAATCTATTGATAATATAAGAAGTTGTATTAATAGCTTCAGCCCAAAAATAAATAGGTAGGTCATACTCATTGAGCATGGTTCTGGAAATTTCCTGAAGGGTTCTATTCCTCTTTTCTACTACACCATTTTGATGAGGTGTCCTAGGCGCAGATAAAATCTGACTATAGCCATTGTGTGAGCAGTAGGATTAAAAGTCATGACTTTCAAACTCACGACCATGATCACTTCTCAAGGTTTCAATCATAATTCCACTAAGGTTCTCTACAGACATGGAATATTTAACAAAGTAAGAACATGCTTTACTTTTGTGAGCTAGAAAATATATCCAAGTATACCTAGAGTAGTCATCTACTAGAACATAGACATAGTGCTTCCCATTTAAACTAGAAAATCTAGAAGGTCCAAACAAATCCATGTGAACCAACTCGAGAGGTTGAGAAGTTGAAACTTCATTCTTTGATTTTAAAGAAACTTTTTGTTGCTTTCCCTTTTGACAGGGATTACAAACTTTATCTGCTGGGAATTCAAGTTTTGGTAGGTCTCTAACTAAGTTTTTCTAGTAATTTTTCTAAGTGAATGTACATTCCAGTGTCCTAATCTTCTGTTCCAAAGAGAATCTATTTATGAAATGAATTTAAACAAGTAGTATTTTTCATATCTAAAGAATTTAAATCAACAGCATAGACATTTTCATTTCGCAAGGCAGAAAATACTAAAGCATTTTTAGAATTAAAAACATTACAAGAATCATTTTCAAATTTAAAATTAGAACCATCATAACATAACTGAGAAATACTTAGTCAATTATACTTATTTCCATCAAAAAATAGAACTTTAGAACTTAATACTGAGTCAGTGTTACCAATCTGGCCCAAACCAATGATTTTCCCTTTAGAATTATCACCAAAAGTGACAAAACCTCTATCCACTCTGAATAATCTTTTAAATCATGAAAAGTATCCTGAAATATGTCTTGAACATCCACTATCCAAGTACCAGGTCTTTCTACAGGAGCTCTTTATGAAGGTTCCCTACAAAATAGATTTAGATAGGAAATTGTTTTGGTACCCAGATTTTCTTGGGTCTAGACAGGTTAGCTAATAAAACTTTATGTACCCAAATTTGTCTTATGGGTCCCATACAATTTGTAGAATCAAAAAATTAAGATAGATAAACCATATTAGATCTGTAACTATTAATATAACTAGTTGAATCATATGAACTTCCAGAACTAGAACTATCTACATTCTATCCAGATTTTGGAATAAATGTAATTTTGGTAGTTTTTCTTTGTCCAGGTTGGTATCCAATACTAGTAGTATATCTAAGTGAAATCTTCTTACCTAGCATTTGAGTAATAGTATCTTTTCCATTTGTGAACTTTTCTAAGTCCTTCATAAGTTTCTAATTTTACAATTTCAGTTCAGTGTTTTCTTTAATCAACAGAGCATTCTTTTCCATTTATATGTCAAGATCATATTTATGTTTAATAGTTAAAGTATACTGTTTCTTTAAACCTTTTTGTTTGTCTTTCATCTCATTACAGGTTTCTTCCAACATATCACAGTATTCAAACAGTTTATCTTTTGACATATTTTCCGAATTGTAATAATCTCCAGAATAATATGATTTTAAAGCAGGAGTTTCAGATGTTACATAAGAAGTGTTGGTCATAAAAAAACATGTTTTCCTTATTTCTGTTTTCAGTCTCAGAGGCTTCAGATTCACTGGATCTATCCTCAGAAGCACTCCATGTATCCTTTATGGAATTCATATACTTATTATACTTATACTCATATTTCTTCTTATATTTCATCTTAGCATAGTCCACTTTTATATGTCCTTTTCTTTTGCATTCATAGTAGACAACATCGTCATATTTTTCCGATTTCTTCCTGTCCTTTTTTCAGTGTCCCTTGTTGTCATACTTACATTTGTAATTTGATTTTCTGAAAAACTTCTTATTACTATAAAACTTCTTAAATCTTCTATCTATGTGACCATTTCTACATCTCTGTCAGATGCACTTTCACTTTCTTCAAAGCTTGAGCTATCTCTTACAGCTTGAAGTTTCTCCTTATACTTATTCTTTGAAGTAGTTGTTTGGAAGGAAACTGACTTCCTTTTTGGTTCAACTTCTTCTTATTTGTTTACCTTAAGTTCTTCTTCATACATCATCAACTTACCAATAAGTTCCTTGACTGGCAGTTCACCAATATCACAAGATTCTCTGATTGAAATAGAAATTCCCCTCCACCTTTCAAGTAGTCATCTCAAAATTCTCATGATCTGCTACTCTGGTGGAACATCCTTTCCCAATGAGATCTTTGTATTGAAAATTTCGTTAAACCTGAGATACATATCAGAAATGGGTTCATCAAGCTTCATCTTAAAATTATCATATTTAATTTTATAGGTGTTCGATCTCATTTCCTTAACGTTAGTTTTTCCTTCATGAGAATCACTTAAAGTATCCCAAATTTCAAATTCAGTCTTACAAGTAGATATTCTATTAAATTACTCATCACCCAAAGCACAATACAGAGCATTCATATTTTTGAAATTATTATTGTAAGCTGTCTTAGTAGCTTCATTCCATGTAGATCTAGCCATAGTGGGAATTTTATATTCTGATTCTATGGCACTGCAAATATCAAAACCCATGCTTTCTAAATGAATTTTCATCTTAATTTTCCATTGAGCATAGTTGCTTCCATTGAAAAATGGTGGTCTATTAGTAGCAACACCTTCAAGTCTGCTATCCATGATAACTAGGTTAAAACAAAAATTTTAAATAGATAAAAATTTATAAATAATAGAATTTTTTGGAACTTTAAAATAAAACTAAAATCATGGTTGACAAACAGAGTACTTCAGAAAAAATTTTATTAAATCCTCTGATACCAAATGTTGGTCGGAGTAGACACTCAAGAGGGGGTGAATTGAGTTCCAATTAAAACATCTGTTTAAATTCCTTTTCCAAAATCCCCCAATTTAAAATACTAATTGAATTGTAGTGAATTTGAATTAAAGAAATCTTTTAGTTAGGTTTTCAAGGTATTGATTAATTCCTAGTTAATCTAATCAGAAGATCAGATTCGCTTTTGAAACAAAACTAATTATTTACAAATAATGAAAACACTATCTAATTCAATTATCAGAGTAACTTTGAAAAACAGTTTAAATTTTAAAGCACTTAGCAGCGAAATAAAAGTTTTTAGACAAAAATAAACAAAGCGCAGAAGATATAACCAAGAGGTTCAGTCCCAAGCTAAGACTTAGTCCTCTCAATAATTTATATAAATTTGATCCACACCCTGGATCGGGGTTTAGAACAGTTTACAACTATCCCGCTCAAAGACCTCTACCACAGTTCTATGTGGGAAACAAAAACAATAGCAAATACTATTGTCCAGGTCAAACATGACCTCTACCTCTATCCACAGTGGGAAATAGAAGATTTAATGAGTTTGATTGATGATTTACAGATCCTCCCGTTAAAGTTTAGGAAACAGTGTATGTGTAAATTAAAACTAATGACACACACACTTCTCGTAATGTAATCAATAAATCACTGTGCAAGATATAGAGTTTAGAGTGGCTCTAGTGATTGCAGTGTAGCTTCTGGACTCATTCAGATTGATTAGAAATGGTTCTGAGTCCTCTTCTGGTTTTTTTGGAAAACAGAGTGTCGTCTGCTTGACATCCAGGTTCAGAGATAGTGAAAATGTTTTCGATGAAGTTCTTCAATGTCCTTGTGAATTTATAGAGCTCTTCTTGAGTGAGCGTGACTATGTATGAGCTTATTGTGTATTTCATGTGTAGATCACTTCTGTATTGCGCTTGTATATTCCTTGTGTCTTTCACACATCTCTCTTTGCAGCAACAGGGATTTCTTGTATTTATGTCACGAGCTCCAGAAAAAGTATTGATTTCTTTTTGCAGGTATGAGGTACGGTTCCCTAACATCGAACAACATTCATTAAATAAATGACAAAGCATTAATATATATCTGATATGAAATTTGGTTAGATTAAATAATGATAATGGAATTAAGGCAATGTTAGATTCTCTGGAATGGTAGCATTGGATATCGATAGCCTTGTGTCTCGGTAGGTCTTTGTATCGGTAACCTCTTATATTGGTAACCTCTTATATCGGTAACCTTTTGTGTAACAGTATCCTTTCTATCAGTAGACTTCATGTCTGTCGGTAGACATGATTGGTAGCGGTAGACTTAATGTACCGGTGACCTTTCGTGTAATGGTAGTCTTCATGTACCGGTAGCTTCCTTAGTGTATCGGTAGACTCCCTTCAGCAACTTTTCTGTAATGGTAGGCTTGAGTAACGGTGACTTGTCTGTATCAGTAGACTTGATTTATTGGTAGGCTTGATGTATCAGTAGGCTTTAACGTAACAGTAGACTTGTTGTACCGATGGACTTGATGTATCAGTGACCTTCACGTATCGGTAGACTTGTTGTACAGGTGGATTTGATGTATCAGTGAACTTCACGTATCGGTAGACTTGTTTTACTGGTGGACTTGATGTATCGGTGACCTTTACGTATCGGTATAATTGCATAACGGTGGGCTTTACAAATTGGTGTCTTTGTTCTGTAACGGTGACCACTTGTATGTTTAAGCATTCTATTGGTAGAAAGGGTCATGTTAGAATATACATCCATTCAGTAACAGAATTCTATGAAGATAATATAAATATTATAATATGTTAATATGTGCATGGTGTACAGAAATACTGAAATATGTAATTAAGCATTAATCAATATTGGGATTATCAAACAATAATTGAGTATAATTGGGATTATCATAATATGAGTGAGCATAATTGGGATTATCAAAATATGAGTTCAACTAATTCTCCCAGAGGGATCAACATATAAATTACTATGAGTGAATGATTTTAATTAAAACAATAAACCATATATTTTATATAATATGTTGACATTAATCTTATGTTGGTTAATTGATAATTAATTTCTATATATTCATTTTATATTTGAAACATTCATTTTTCCTCAAAAGTAGTTTTCATTTTATTTTTGATCGTATATTATTATTAATTTATCACAAATATAGAAATTTAATTTTATAAATAATTTATTATATCATCATTTTAATTGAATTGGAATATATTTTTTTGTTTTTTTTAAATAATGATTTTTTTTGGTGAATAGTGAAAAATATTAATTTTAATAAATATATTATTTGATCCATGAATTTAAAAATTAATAATTTATTTTTATTTTTATTAATAGTAATAATATTCCCATTTGAATAAAAATAATACCGTTAATTTCAAATTAATCCACATCATATGTGATTTGGGAAAAATTAATTTTTTTTGCTTTGAAACCAAGTTTTCTAAGAACATTTTGTGAGGAATTTTGTGTTATTATATGATATTAAATTAATTTAACTCACACAAGTTGATTATTGAAAAAATAATTTCATATTTTCTATCATAAATATGAATTTTTTATTTATTTCTGTTATATTTGTTTCATAGTGAATATCAACCATGGAAAATTTTAATCTTCTTGATAACCAGTAAAAACACGATAATTAATGTTACAAATATGTTATAAGGTCGCAAAAAATAATCATAGATATTATTTGATAAGAAAATTTATAAAAGTTTAAATTATATTCAAAAATAATAATTTAGGGTCGATTTTACCTAAGTATTAAATTTATAATAATTAAAAGTTAAGGATATTTATAAGATTTCCACCCCACTCATATATAAAAGGAAACCAAATATCCTCTATTATTAAAAATATTTAAGGTTTTTATGATTTTATTTACCTATAAAAATACCTTCATAATGTCCTTTCACTTTTTCTAGACATCATGGACTCAAAAAATTACCAACAAAATTAGGATTAAATTTTTATCCAAATGAGGTTTTCCGAAGAAGAAGTATTATTATAAACTATTTTTATTAATTTTTATTTATTCATATTTATCCTTTATACAAATCATAAATATTATTATATAATAAAATTAATATCTAAAGTATAATTAAAATTTATTTTATTTTGGAAATACCCACTATTCATATCATTTTTCTACCCTTGATTTATTAAAATTTTATTCTAGCTTATATGTTGACTACCATCTCCATGAAAAGATGTGTTTCATTTTTCATCACCGCCTAAAATGGATATTTATGATGATAGATTGATGTTATATATATGATATTTATTGAATAATTATGTTTTTTAAATATAATAAATTATCAACCATCTAATCCTTCTATCCAATAGAAAACGATAATGTCACTTGTGCTTATATGTAGATTATCCTAACCATGAAGCAATGCGATTTTTGTCACTATTGTATCGAATTAAGTGTCCACATTCTAAAACTATGATTATATATGGTATTTATAACATAAATATGATTTTAGTCAAATAAAATAGTATATAATTTATTTATCTTTTAAATAGTAGAATATTAAATACATTGTTCAAGAATATTTATGGAATACCTTCTCCAAGAAACATTATAATTTATTTGTCAAACACACAATTAGTTTATGGTTCTTAAAATATAACTAATATAAAAAATGATAATATTATAACTATTTATATTCTGGAGATGATGTATAAATCAATACATTGATAATGGCCAACTAACTGATGTTGTTTTCAGATTAATAATTGAATTTCTATAAATTGTCCAACATGTATTTAATTAAATTATTTACATGTTTTTACAAATCATTTTCATGTTTTCTCCTTTAATTTCATTGCGTAATTTTTTTTTTGAAATTCAAGATGAATATTTAATAAAAAAATGATATAAATTCATCAATCTTTTCATTTGAATATTTATCATCTATACCAATGTTCATTTTAATTCTTCATAAATATTATTCATTCGATCAAATTAATTTTTAAATAAATTTAAATTTATATTATTTAATAATTTTTAATGGTCTTAAAATGAATCTCTTCAACTTTTCAAAATGAACCTTTTAAATTTTTTAATAAATAGTAAGAAAATAATTTCTTTCAATTTATATGAAATAAATGGATTTCCATTATTTAATTTCCATTATTAATAATAATTATTACCTTAAAATATTCAGTAATATTTCAAAAAATAAGAAAACCCCTCCCTTCTATGAATTTTTCAATCATTATACCATTGAAAAATTGATATTTCTATACATTCATATATGATAATAGAATACGATTTCATTGTTTGTTAAATTGAATTTTTTTATTAGGATTGATCATGAAAAGTGAAAGATTAATGTTTTTTATCCTGAAACGATGTATGAGAATTATTAATGTTGACTAGTGAGCCTGATATTGCTCACGGTGAAGGGTGATATTGATATAGATTTTTAATTCATTGGGTGATGATTCAGTCTCTGATGGAACAAAATGCAGGAGATAACCAAGTACTTTAATCCTATAGAAATAATTTGGATTCAATAATTTTCAAATTAGTTAAATTTGAATGAAAATTTGTTATGAATATGACATTCGAGGATGAAAATTTTCTTTTTTATATATATTTTTAATAAAAAACAAATTGATTTCCTAAGGTGGGGAACATTTAGGAACAATTAAAGGTGATTTTTTTACTTCAAAAAAACAATTTCAATAGTTTTCATTAACATGATGAATTCATTGTTTTATTATTATTAATAACAGGGTTAAATTTTTTTGATAGAAGTATGATATTCTTATATGTATATGTCTTATTTTTTTGTTTAGTACTCTAATGTGAAAATCGAAAAATTACTTCATGGGATTTTTTATTTTCGATGGGAAATTAATTTTACTTTATGTTTCTTTACCTTATTGATATTTTTATGCTCATATAACATTTTCAAATACTTTTCATAAGATCTCCAAATGAGAATGGAATGTCAAAAATTCCATCGTTGTACATTAGACTTGTCATAGAAGAATAAAAATATCGATGAATGAAACAATTATCTAAACTACATTCCATTTTATATTTGAAATAAGAATATCCACTCGGTGGATTTTTTAATTTCTTTGTGTAATTGTTTTACTAATTATCCAAATCTCTATGCCTAAGAGGTCGTGAGAATGTAAACAACGGAAATCATTGGTTTAAAACACAATTAAATTGGCTATTAAATACATGGGTCATTATTTTAATGACCCGCCAATTATCATTGGATTGAGAGTGCAATGAGTCATTACTAGGCCTTAATGGACACCCCCAAGATGCCAAAGGCTACTAATAAATGCCGAAGGGTCTTAAGCATAAGTGGGGGACAATTTACCCTTTAAAAAATAAACCCATCCAATAATCGTTCACTATATGATGCATGAACAAATAAAATAATAACCAATAACATCATTTATGTCAAACCACATCAGAGTACATAACAGCAGAATACCATACCAAACATCAAAATACACAGCAGAAGGACAACACAAGACTCTCCAAAGGCACCACGACTCAGTGGTCCACAAGCTTCAAGCTCCACAGAATATCCCTAAAATCACCATGATCCATTAGTAATGAGATGCTTTACCTTTACCCGTGTCTCGGAATACGACATCTGAAAAAGTACCAAAGTACCAATGAAGGGGTCAGTATAAAACTCAGTAGATTATCCCCAATGACTTCCCTACTCATGCCACTAGGATAGAATAGTTGGCCACATTTATATAAAAACAATTCATATAAATCAATTTCACCAAAGCAGTTTATAACCAAATATAAAGAAGTTTTCCAAAACCATCCATGCTCAAAAGCATTAAAGTGTAATTTTACTCCTACTTTTCTAACATGTTATTTTTCCAGAAAAATAACCAAACAAATTTCCAAACCATTTCACAAAACATCACATTTTGGCATTCCCAACCATTTCACAAACCCGTGAAATCAAACATGCATGCTTCATTATGACAGTTACATACTCATGAGTGGTCTCTTTTCGATCTACAAAGTCATCACAAGGTAATTATTTTCTTTGTGCCATTACACCTTTGGCACTGAGCACAAGGTCATATTTCAGCCAAGCCTCATACTTAAAAGTCTCATGTGCCATTAAATGTTTCTCACCAAGCACAATGTCATATTTCATCCAAGCCTCATATATGAAACATGAACACACAACTCACATTCCCAAAAAGCATGCAAAGACCATACTTTTAATAAAACACCTTTTATTGAAAACCATTTTCCATCAAACCAAGTGTGTTCAACCAATTCAAACCATTTCTATAAAACTCCCTTTTTATTGAAAAAAAAATCCAACAAAATCATTTCAATCACAAACCATTTCAATAAAACACTCCTTTTTATTGAAATCCCATTTCTCATCAATCCATTTATAATTTCAGAAATTTCCTAATTTAAAATCAACATTTTAAATTCAAATAGCCAAGTCACTTTGCCCAACAATTCACCAAGATTTCACAATTTCATCAAAACCATAAATCATCACTATAGAAGATTTATTCCATGCTTTTCATAATCAATACCATTCAAATAACCAATTTTAATCTAAGCCAACCAATTCTAACAAGATGAGTTGATTGAAAAGCCACCCACATTAACAAAAAGGTGAAACCAAGATACTGACGAAGAATGATCAAGAACACTGGGTCAAATCTCCAAAAAACCCACCATAGAATTCTTCTCCTAACTCAACCAAGACCAAATAACAACATATTTGGCATCCAAATACATATCTCAACCCCTAATAGGAATAGATCTATGAATCCAAGAAAATGGTAGATGAAGATCTAAGTAGATCTAAGAAACCATTCAAGAACGAAAGAGAACGATCACATACCTCAAGAATCCGGCTCTGATTCGCCAAGAGAAGCCTTCAGATCTTCTCCGAAACGATTGGACAACCCTATATGACCTTAGGAGAACCAAAATACCAAGATAGGGCCGCTTATGAGCTTTAATGATGCAATTAGAGGCAAAATAAGTTAGATCAATAATTTACAGATCTTGTTTAATTGACTACACTTTTAGTCCACACAGTTTGACAAACCATGCGCTAAAAGTGCTTTAGCTACTGCCTCAGACACCCTTATCACACGGCCTCATCGCACTATTTCCCTTAATCGTGTGCCAACCATGCAGATTCCACTGCCTCCTTAGTCAGCCATACATGGTTTGGCTGCATGGTTTAGACAAACTGTGCGCCACCCTTGCACCTTCCCCTTTGCTTCATACTTCAATCCAGGATCTCTCGACTCTCCCAAACGTCACCCTTAACTTTTAAAACCAACAAAAGAATCAATTAAGGGTTACATAAAAGAAACCGGGGGTACTACATTCTCCCAACCATTGTACCTTATATCCCTGAAATGTAGTAAACCAATGCATTTTTAAAGAATTCTGGGCACTGATCTCTCATTTCTTTTCCCGGGTTCCCTAGTCTCTTCCTGAATCTAACCATGTTGCCACAAAACCAGCACTAGACTGATGTTTTTTCCATGCAAGACATTATCCTGCCTATCCACAATCTACACCAGGATATGTATCAATGAAGCATCCGGCTCTAGGTCAATGTGATCCCATTCGATCACATGGTCAGGATCGGGCTGATACCTATTTAACTGAGATACATGGAACACATTTTTCACCGAACTGAACCATGGTGGTAATGCCAACCGATATGCCACCACTCCAACCCATTCTAGTATCTCAAAATGACCTATATATCGAGGGATATAATTTTCCCTATTTCCCAAAATGATGATTTTCAATCCTTGGAGATATTTTCAGAAAGGCATGATCACTCGCCGCAAACGACAATGTTCTTCGGTGATGATCCACATAAGATTTCTGATGACTCTGAGCCCTCTCCATCCTCTTTAAAATAAACTAGATCTTCTCCGTTCTTTCTTGGACAAGGCTCATCCGAACTAGTGAAGTCTAACCTATTTTCACCCAAAAAAGTGGAGAACGACAAGGACTCCCGTACAATTCTTCAAACGGAGCTGTGCGTTCTGAGGCTTGATAGCTCTTATTGTATAAGAACTCCACTAAGGGTATATTCTCCTCCCATGAGCCACTAAATTCCATTACACAAGCCCAAAACATTACTTCCAATGTTTGTATCATCTTCTCAGATTTCCCATCTGTCTGAGGATGGTACGCCATACACATCGTCAACTAAGTCCTCAGGGATTGTTGTAATGATTTCCAGAAACGAGATGTGAACCTAAAATCTCTGTCTAATAATATAGACACTGGTACACCAATCCCCTTTACCACATCTCGGATATATATTTCTGAAATATCTTCCACTCTATGAGTTTCACGAATCGGGATGAAATGGTCCAACTTGGTTAGACTATCCACTATCACCCAAATGACACCATGTTTCCTAACCGTTCTTGGAAAACCTGTAACAAAATACATTGTTATCTACTACTATTTCCACACTAGGATAGGTAATGATTGTAACATACTAGCTGGTCCCTAAAATGAAAACAACAATATAACCTCGGTCTTCACATTCTACATGCATGTCGGCTAAGACCGACATTTACTGCCATTCATCGGAAGCATCCTTTGCCAATTGAGCATACGACTTCTTGCTTAATGAATCGACCACCGAATTGCCGTTAACCAGTGTATACATTAAGTCAATGATGAACATTTGAAGATACTCTATCCATCTTCTATACCTCAGATTCAAATCTTACTGTGAGAAAATGATTTTCAATATTTTTTGATCTGTAAAAACTGTAAATTTCTCACCAAAGAGATAATGTATCCATGTATTCAAAGCATGGAAAAATAAACCTATTTTCAAATCATGTGTTGGGTGATTTTTCTTATGAACTCTCAACCGACTTGAGCCATAAGAAACCACATGGTCTCCTTGCATGAGAACACAACCCAACCATGTTCCATAAGAATCACAATACACCACTTATTTTTTTCCAAGACTCTGGAAATATTAAGATATTTTTTGACGTTAAGAGAACTTTCAACACTTGAAATGATCTCTGACATTCCTCAGTCCATTGAAATGCATTGTTCTTCTTTTTCAATGATTTCATAGGCGATGTTAGTCGCGATAAGTCACAGAAAAAGCGTCGGTAATAACTAGCTAGACTATGAAAACTTTGTATTTCGAAGACATTCTTTGGTGGTTGCCAAGAAAGAAAAACTTCTAACTTTTCTAGATCCACTAAAACACCTTTCTGAGAAACAACATGTCACAGAAAAGGTACCTCTTGTATCCAAAAATCACACTTTGATAATTTTTCATTAAACTGATGGTCTTGAAACATTTCCAATACTATCTCCAAGTGTTGCTCATGCTCAACCCTTGTTCTTGAATACACCAATATATCATGCACAGACACCACAACAAAATAATCCAAATATTGCTGAAATATCAGATTCATCAAATCCATGAAGACCGCTGGTGAATTCGTTAGACCGAAATGCATGAATACATATTCGTAGTGGCCATATCTACTTCTGAAAGATGTCTTTGGAATATCCTCCTTCCGAACTCGCAATTGGTGATATCCTGACCGCAAGTCAATATTAGAGAACCACTGAGCACTCCTTAATTGATCAAACAGGTCATCAATTCATGGAAGTGGATGTCTATTCTTTATCGTAACATAGTTAAGTTTACGATAATCAACACACAACCTAAGAGTTCCACCTGCTTTCTTTAAAAACAAAACTGGTGCTGCCCGCGGAGACACACTTGGCCGAATGAAACCCATGCTTTCCAGCTCCTCTAACTGCACATTCAATTCCATTAACTCTGTTGGTTCCATCCTATAAGATGTAAGTGATATAGGACTGGTCCCTAGAAAGAGATCAATCGTAAACTCCACTTATCTTACAGGTGGTAATCCTGAGATGTTTTCTAGAAAAAATCTGGAAATTGATCCACTACAGCTAGAAAACAATTCTCCTCACTCTCTTCCAATGATGCCAAAGTCAAAGCTCCCAATTGGTAAGAGATTGTTCCCACCATTGGTGCCAACAATCTATTTGTTCCTTTCTTTACAATCCTCTCTCCTCTAAAGAGATACTCAAAGTTATCCTCAGTTGTGAAACTAACTATTCTCCCATCACATTTGATGCGAGCCATAAACATTGTCAACAAATCCATACCTAGGTTTACATCATAGACATATATATCCAACATAGAGAAGTCCCATTTCAACTCAGCTCCATCAACAGTTATAATACATGCTCTACAAAAAAATATTGACATTCTCTTTCACCCAGAATAGTTTATAGTTTCAAGACAGAAGGCATAATTTCAAGTTTTAAGTTTAGAAAATCAATAATACGAGAAGCAAGAAAGGAATGCGATGCACCAGTATCGAACAACCCATGCATGAGGGTAGATTTAAAATGAATCGTACCTCTCACCATAGATGGTCCATTTTGATCATTGAACATCATCTTCATGGCTCCATACAATTTCTTTGTTGCTGCACTATGCTCATTATTTCCTTGTTGAGATTGCCCTACCTGAGGAGTCATGGTATTCCTGAATTCATTATAACTTGCTCTATTCTGCTGGTGAAACTCATTTTGTTGTCCTCGCCCTGTCGAATCATACTATACTTGCGACGCCTGAGAAGTGTCTAGAACACTCGATCGTGGAGCACTGTGACAATATCGCTGAAGATTACCCATCTAGTTGCAATTGTGGCATGCTCTCGGTGGTGCTGTACATTCTCGTTTCATGTGATCAGTCGAACCACATTGAATGCAACCTACTTTTCTCTGGGAACCTGGACGAAGGTTGACTGATCCTGCCATTTGGTTCTGATTCTCACTCCCACTATGGAAGTAGGTGTCCCTCTTCCACTTGTTCCCAGCATTGGAGTTCCCACCCGTTTTTGTGGGTATCATCATGCCTCCTCCTATAGATCCCGAGATATCACGTTCAGCAACTGTTTCTGTATTCACTATCTATGTATATTCCGTAATATAGATCACCGCAATATTCCACCAAATCTCCTTCCTTATCCCCAATTCTACGATCTGTGCCTTCAATGAAGCAGTTGTCGCATCCTATGGTGAAAAAAGGACTAAATTCATGAACATGGCCTCATACTCTTTGACAGAGAGGCTCTACTGCTTCAATATGAAGAAGACCATCATTTTCATGATCATTAACATGTAAGGATAGAATTTTTTGTTAAACAATTATTTAAAATCCTCCCATGTTAGGCCTTCATCCAATTTAGCATGCACCACTAAATCCCACCACTAATGTGCAAGACCCTCGAGAATATACATCGAAAGTTTTACATTAATCTCTACCAGTGTGCTGATGCAAATTGTATATACGATTCATCCAGCTTAGCCACACCTCCTCCTTCTCGGGTTCAGCATCACCCATAATGTTTAGTGGATTCTGCTTCATGAACTGGATGGTATGATCCACATGTCGTGGCTCATTCCTCTAATTACCTGTATCCACTGCTTGAAATTCTTGGACAATAATCTAAAACAACTCTTGGTTTACATGTGGTTCGGGTGAAACCGCATTCCCAACAGCTTCTTCAGGTTGGTTTCAATGACGCCAACCAGGTTCCATTTTTAAAAACAACAACAAACACTGTCAATATCACTCTCTAGCAACTGTTGGCATATCATTTCAAATTCTATCACATCAACTATCACAACATTGTTCTCAAACAACCTTTTCCCATGTTCACCCATTTTTGAAAACATTCAACATACTTTTTTAAAATCAATCCATTTACAAAATACATTAAATTCCTTATTTTCAAACTATTTCAGTTGAAAACAATTTCCACATTTTTTAAAAATTGTCACCTTTCACAAAATTCATACTCATTCCTCATAATGATATATGCAATCCTAGTGGGAAGTCATGCCTCTAAAATGCATGTCATTCTCCTCTCATTGGTTAAACCCACAATAACGAGATTTAAAATATTCTATATGTGTATCCAAAACACTTATGTACCCAAAACCCAGGTAACTTGATGTTCAGCATAAACGGGTTAGCTACATCCTTTTATGCAATAAATTGCATGTTCCGAAAATCCTACTACTGTCTAAGATGACCACCCAAGGAATAGACAAGAAGGAATTTCAACTCCAAGACCCAGAACATCGATGACCACTTGTTAGGCAAGGAACGAACAAGCAGGTACCATTCGTAATGACCCACCAATTCTCATTGGATTGATAGTGAAACGAGTCATTACTAGGACATAAGCGATATCACCAAGATGCCAAAGGCTGGAAATTAATGCTGAAGGGTCTCAAGCATAAGTGGGGGTAAATTAACCCTTTAAGAAATAAACCTATCCAATTAAAATTCACAATATGATGCATGAAAAAAATGATAGAACAACAAACAACATCATTTATGTCAAACCACATCAAAGTACGTAACAGAGGAATACCAAACCAAATATCAAAATACACAGCGGAAGGACAGCACAAGACATTCAAAAGACACCATAACTTAGTGGTCCACAAGCTCCAAGCTCTAAAACACCTCCCAAACATCACCATGATCCATTAGGAATGAGATGCTTTACCTTTTCCTGTGTCTCAGAATACAACATCTGCAAAATCACCAAAGTGCCAATGGAGGTGTTAGTATAAAACTCAGTAGGTTTTCCCCAATAACTTACCTACTCATGCCTCTCGGAAAGAAAATTTAGAAATATTTATATAAAAATAGTTCATATAAAAAATTTCAACAAAGCAATTTATAACTAAATATAAACAAGTTTTCCAAAACAATCCATTCTCCAAATCATTAATGTTCAATTTAAACCTACTTTTCCAACACGTTATTTTTTCAGAAAAATAACCAAACAAATTTGCAATCTATTTCACAAACATCATGTTTTGGCATACCCAACCATTTCACAAACCTGTGAAATCATCCATGCATGATTCATTATGAAAGTTCCAAACTCATGAGTGGTTTCTTGTCGGTAAATCATGTCATCACAAGGTAATTATTTTCCGTGTTCCATTACACATTTGGCATCGAGCACAAGGTCATATTTCAACCAAGCCTCGTACATAAATGTTTCATGTGCAATTAACAGTTTGGCACCGAGTACAAGGTCTTATTTCAACCAAGCCTCAAATATGCAACATGAACACACACCATACATTCCCAACAATCATGCAAAGACCATCCTTTTAATAAAACACCTTTTATTGAAAACCATTTTCCATCAAACCAAGTGTGTTCAACATATTCAAACCATTACAATAAAACTCCCTTTTTATTTAAAACCAAATCCATAAAAATGATTTCAATCACAAGCCATTTCAATAAAAAACTCCTTTTTATTGAAATCCCATTTCTCGTCAAACCATTTAAAATTTCATCAATTTCATAATTTAAAATCAACTTTTTAAATTCAAATAGCTAAATAAAGTTTCACATCAATTCTCCAAGATTTCACAATTTCCTCACAACTATAAATCATCAATAAAGAAGATTTATTTCAAGGTTTTGACATTCAATACTATTCAAATAACCAATTTGAAACTAAGCCAACCAGTTCTCACAAGAGGAGACGAGAGTGAAGCCACCTACATCAAAAAAATTGCAAAACCAAGCAACGTATGAAGAACGCTTAAGAACACCCGGTCAAATCTCCAAAAACCCACCTTAGATCTCTTCTCTTAACACAAACAAGACCAAATATCAACATATTTGGAATTAACATTCTTAGTCTGCCCCTAATGGGCATAGATCTAAGAAAATGAGTGAAATGGAGAAGTAGATCAATGTAGATCTAAGAATCCATTGAAGAACAACGGAGAACGATCACATTCCTCAAGAATCCAGATTCGATTCTCCAAGAGAAGCTTTCAAAACGCCAATAGATTGATGGGAGAACCCACTTTGACCTTAAGAGAACCAAAATCAATATTTAGGGCTGCTGAGAAGCTTTAATGAGGCAATTAGAGGCAAAAATATTTAGATCAACAATTTAAGGATCTACTTTAAGTGACCACACGGTTAGTCCGCACGGTTTGAAAACCCATGTGGTAACCGTGCATTAGCTACTGCCTCAGCCACCCTTCATGAACGACCTCATCGCATGGTTTCCCTTAATCGTGTGCCGACTGTACGGAAGCCACTTCCTCCACAGTCAGTCATGCATAGTTTGGCCGCACGGTTTAGACAAACTGTGCACCTTCTCCTTTCTTCAAACTTCAGTTCAGGATCTCCCGACTGTCCCATGCATCACCCTTAAATTTTAAAACCAATAAAAGCATCAAGTAATGGTTACATACTAGAAACTGGGGGTACTACAATTATAGTAGGTATATGTAAAGTTTTTAGATAAAAAATAGGATATGATTTTTTTTTGAGAGTATAATATAATTAGTTTATAAAATCACAGGTTGGTAAGATATGAAAAAATATAATTATTTAGGGAATTAAAGGATGAAGAAGTGTTCAATATAAGGGAAAATAGATTAGGATATATTTGTATTAATCCTCATAATGATATGGTTTGTTATGATATTTATATAACAATAATTATTTTGGTTTATTTAAATTCATAAAATTACTATGAACCCAGTTAATAATGATCATGAAGGTGATTTGGTTGGTTGTTCAAAATAAAATAAATTGTGATCAGATCTAGAGTGAAAAATAATATTTTTATTCATAACCATCCATCTCAAAATATAATTAAAAACCAAAAATTTGGTGAGTTTAATAATGATCTAAATAAAAAAAATGAATTTTATGAGATTTCAAGTGATATTAAACCTAGATGAAACAAAGTTCAACTTCTTACATGTCATGAATGGGGAATGTATTGGAATTATTAAAATATATTAAAAAGGATGTAATATCAAGAAAGAAATCAAAAAGATCGAATGAATAATTGTTTAACAATGTTATATGAATATGAAGACAGTGTAAATTACATATTATAGTTATGAAATATATATTTTATTATTATTAATTTTTGAATTATTATTATATTGTGATTTTTGAAACATATAAAGTGATACATATTTTTTATGAATGAATTATTTATAAATAATAATACAAGATATAGGAAAAATTTTATAAAATAAATTAAATGATAAAAATATATACATATGGATTTTTAGGTGTTATTATTTAGTGGTATTTAATTTTATTATTCGTATAATTTAATTTTGATCTCAATTATTAAATGATAGTTACCTTTTTGAGTCCATATGTGAATAAATTCAATAGTGATTATTTATATTTTGGGTGATGTTTATTGTGTTTATGGAATAATACAACATTGAATAATAAATAACTATTTTGTTTAATATTATATTTAATATTAAGGTAAATATTGATAATTGGGATGGATGATGTTTTACATTTTGGGGTCTTAAGTTGTATAAAATTGATAACCCGGGGATTGAAAAGTGATTTGGTGAAAAACAGGTTATTGTTATTTTTGAAGATGTACATATATTGGGCATATTATATGATTAAGATGAATATAATATTTTTATATAGTATGAAATTTTTTTCAATGTCTTTTATATTAATTAATGAATAAATATTATGTTAAATTTTTTAAGCATATATGATATTATTATAGATTTGTGTTGATTTATGTAATTTATTATAAATATTATCATATTTTGGATAATACAGGATTATGTTGGATATATTTCAAAAAGGTTACTATATGTGTGATTCATTTTATTTTGTGTTAAATGTTCAGTAAATTTTAGGAGATCACGGTATTTCATACTATTAATTTATTTGTTTCTAATTTTTTTTCAAACATATTTTGATCATTTTTAAGGATTCTTATTTATGGAATTCTTTAATTTGATCATGGGGTGTTATATTTTATGTTTTTTAAATTGATACAATCTTTTACTGATTTAAAATTTAGTTATAATAGATATTATGTCAAATTATTCTAACCATTTATGGTTTTGATTAATGGATAATAATATGAAAAATAAAATGTCAATTTTTTTTGAATCATGTGATGCACTGAAAGTGAATTTTAGTTCATTGGGAATAAAAAATTCTACCAGGTTTCCTATTATTTTGAATATGAGATGAATTATATGGGGAAGTAAATTTGTAACACAAAATAATAAAGGAATTACACATATTATTTGGAATTATATCATTTAATAATAATACATATAACTATTTTTCTTAATTGTAAAATATTTCTTCAAATTGTGGAAGATGAAAATAATTCAGTTGATTATTATATTGAAAGTATAACTAAGCTATAAAGGTATGCTTTATGAAACTCATTCCCAATGATGCATCCCTTTATGGTAAATGCATGGTCTATGATATATTATGTGAATGATGAGTTTCCATAAAATTTCATAGAAAATAATATTTTTCTTAAATGAAAATGTTTTAAAATGTTTTAAAATACAATTCATTCAAATTATCAAAATTTTTTATCCACTCCAAGGAATTAATACTAAAAATTCAATTTAGAACTTTATTTAGACAATAAATAAAATTGAGATGATGAAATATCTTTAATGGTGCTAGAATGTATCACACTAATCTTTTTGAATGTATATTATTTTAAATGAATACTATGTTTTATAGTTTGTACCACATGAAAAATTGCAATTAAAAAACCTCACCATTATTATATAAATATGACAATTATAATATGTCAATTATATTTGAGGGTATGAATAATAATAAATTAATTATGAAATATGTTCACTAAACATCCTATAATAAAAATTGATTTATTTGTGATCAGCAAATAAGATCACAAATTTTAATAATTGTATTGAAAAAATTTTAGTTTAATATTGTTATAGTTGAAATAGGTCGTTTTTTTAATTTATATTTTGTTTATATGTTAGATATTTGTTGTGAAAGATAAATTTATATTATTTATATTTTCAAATTTATTGATAAATTATTATTATATTAGAAAAATAATGAATAATTATTCATAAATTTATTATAAATTTGTTAGAAATAAGGAAAAATTATTTGATTTTAAAAAGTGATATTTTTCAAAATGAAAATTTATTTTTAAAATGTATTATAATCAATGAAAATAAAATTAATTAATATAGTTAAATGGTTTTTATGAAATATAAAGATCAATAATTTAATAAACTAAATTAAAATTAATCACATGTTGGTTATTAGATATGGTGTGACAATAACATTATTTTCTTCGTAAAAAATACATTTTATAAAAAAATTGGGTTTATTTCCTTTTGTCCATGAATATAAAGACTAATTTCATAAAATATTTGATGTTTAATTATATTAAAATGAAATTTATTTTGTATATAATCATATAAAAATCATTTTATATAATATATTGATATTTTTAAAAAATGATAATATTTTTGTTAATTGTGATATTTTTATTATGAATACTATCATTTATTTTAAAATATTTTTAAAGTATCATTATGATTTTTATTGGGTTTGAAATAAAATTTTCCAAACATAAATAAATATGATACAATTAATTTTTTAGGAATCTCCACTGTACATGATTTTTGAATAAATTCATTTTTAGGTTTCAATCTTTTTTTTTTTGAAAATTTCAATTTATTGCTGAATTTTTCATTTTTATATTAAAATAAATATCATCAAAATTATAAATATTTAATCATGAATTACTGATTTAATATTTTTTATTATTTATTCATAATTTATTAATATGGTTAATTTCTTTATTTTCATAATGAAGTGTTAACATGATAAATTGTCATCACTATATTAATGGGTAAAATGAGTTACATAAGGATAACACTTCCAGATATGCTCAAAAAATATAATATTAATACATAATAGATAATATAATTTAGAAAATTATCACCTTAACTTCAAAATTATATTTATTTACTATCAATTGACATTGAGTAAGGAATTTATTAAATTTAAAAGTAATGGATATTTAAAATTGTGTCACCTCTGTCACATATAATAGGGATCCTGCAGTCCTCACATATCCACAAACATTTTGCATAATATATAATATAATTGATACCAAAATTCTTACATAACATCATTAACCATGTAATCATTTTCCCAATCTCACCAAAGAACCATCATATAAATACTTAACGTTTTTTCCAAAAGGTCTATAACAATGAAAAGGTACTACTTTTTCCAGGATTATTTTTTGTTAATTTCTTCCTCTACCTCCATTAATAATATATTAACCATTATCACATAAGTAAATCAATGTAAAAAATTTAATAAAATGTTATTATATTTATATTACAACCCCTTTTCATCTTATTTTATATCATAGGTGAAATAGAAATATTGCTCCTGCATATGTGTGGAATAGCACATATAGGAAGTGATGTGTATCATTTTTTATCACAACCACTCATGAGTTATTATTATATTAGGATTAAGTATTATATATTATATAATGAAATAATAACTTTTTTTCATTAATTTGATAAATTATCATCCTTTTTACTCTTCCATAAGGCGGGAAATGATATTAATTCCTATGTGCATTCGAGAAATACCGCCGCCATGAATTGATATGAAATGTTTTTCCATAATTCATCACATGTTCCATTAGAAGTATTAAAATCATGAATAAATAAGACATCATGAAGATATTTAATTTTCTATGAAAGTAATATATTATCTAATTTATTTACTTTCAAACAATTATAATAATGGAAACACTGTTCTTGGAAAATACATACTACAATCTCTGTGAAACAATGTTATTAAATTTTTCAGGTCATCCATTACTTGGTGGTTCTAAAACTCTATATATTGATAACAATTATTATTATATAAATATTAAAATTTAGGATTTAATGTTACAATGACTTCAATTTCCATGTGAAAATAGCAGTATTTTTGTTGGGATAATGGATTGAACATCCCCAAAATGCTCAACATTAATTTAACTATTTAATTAACTATATATGACATGTTAAAAAATAAAATAAATTGTATTATGATAAGAAAACAAAAATTAAAATGATTCGTAAATAAAGAGATAATTAATTTATGATTTAAGACAATTTTTAAATAATGTACAGGGCTTGTCATACTTGAGGTAAGGTAATTGAAGTCTATATTTACTTCAATTAAAACATAATCCATTTTGACAACATGGTTTGTTTTGGGGTTTAAAAATTATTTGTGTATTATAATTATATTTAATTTTTATAAAATAAAGTTTTTAAAAATTACTTTTTATGGACTATGCATAAATTTTCTTTAATCAAAATTTTATCAAGGTCGTATGTGAATTTCATTAAAGCATTATTTTAAATATTTTAATGATTTCTTCTGAAGCATTATCCACAATGTACATGTTATTGAAAATGATTCTAAAATGTAATTATTATAATAATATAGTATTTTTTAAGTCATTTTAAATATAATTTTTTAATATCATATGATTTTTTACTATAAATATATTGAACATATTCTATAGAAGTCGTTCATGATATTGTTTATTAAAAATATAAAATACATGTTTCCATAACATATAAAGAATGAATTAATTTTACAATAATCAATTCCTTATTATTTTTAATGATTTATTTAGAATTTTACATTACTATTAAAGGAGTTTCATATTCTGTCCCTTTTGAGAATTATACATTTATACGATTTTGCGGGGAACGAGATGAGGAGTTGGGCTGGTGCAGGCCAGTGTTAACCTGGGGATGCGGGGATCGAGGCATCATCAACTATGGGAGTTGGTGGATGATTTCTATCCTCACATGGGGATGTTGACATCATGATAGATATTCAATGACATGGGTTCACAAGTATTATGTTTGGTTGTTTACATGTTATTTTCATAGTGTCTTGGTCGCAGATTGGTTGGGAGTAGGTATTTGGATTTTGGCTAATTTTCTTTTTTGGGGACTTATTTTGAAACGGTTAAATTTCTTTTGTCTCTTCGGTGGTTTTGTTGTACTTTTTGAACAATATGTATTTTTTGCTTCATGTGTATTTTATTTTTCAATAAAATTGTTTAGGATGGACTTTGCTTTGTCCTAAACATTCCTGGTATAATCATCTTTACTTATGGGTTAAAATATAATTTAAAAAGATTATATAATGAAAATTAAAATAAAAAAAAATTATTTGATCATGAAATAGTTCTCAGTAATTATAAATGGTTAATATTGATCCCAAAAAATATAGTCTTGAAAGACGATTCCGACATATCATTCCAAACCATTATGTAATGATATAATCGTTAAATGGAAATATTAAGGGATAAATCCATGTGGGTTACTCCTATGGAATTAAATGAGATTTAATAACTATAAAGTAGGTCAATAATGAGTGATAAATATCAGGAAATGATTATATAAGATTCCTATATTTTCATGATAATTTTTTAATTTAAATATTTTAACATTCTAAACCATTGAATTTTTTTGACCATTTAATAGTGAAATTTTTAATGAATTGTTTTCATTAATTATCATGCAACTCATGAGGCCTTTATAGATTACATATTATTACTAATGGTTTTTAATGAATTTATTTAAACAAATATTTAATTTCTCATTTTATATGTTTTATTTATTTAATCTATGTCTTAATGTGGAAAATTTAAATATATCCAATGGTTTTAATGATTTTCATTTGAATAATGGATTTTATTTTATTTGTTTGTCCCTTAATGATATTTTTGTTATCGAAACAAGTTTTATAATGTCATCCAAAATATCTTTGAATGACAAATAACTTTTGAAATTAAATCATTTTATCTTGTCTCAACATAAAAAGGCAAAAGGTTTTTTGAATGAAACAAGTGTGTAAACTAAATGACCTATTATTATAGTAAATTTTAAACTAGCTAGATGTTTCAAATTTGTTATATATTTTTTTTCTAATTATCTAGGACAATATTACTAAAATATCATAGGAATCTAAATAATGTGAAATCATTGATATTAAAATTTTATTAATGGGTTGTTAAATTAATTTTAAATTATCTTATAAAACTATCATTGATACAAATTAAGATGAACCAAGATAATTTTTTTTATATTAACAGAAAATGATACAATAGTCACACACAATCATGAGAATAGTAATGGATTTGTGTCTTTATAGATTAAAAATATAAAAAACTTATTATAAAATAGTTTTTATTCTTCTTATATAATTATACCTCTCAAGAATCAATTTTAGATTAATCATACATAATAATAATATTCATAACATCAGAAATGGAAACATAATAAAGTGATGATCAGATATGTTCTTTATTTTAAAAATAAGTTATAAAAATTGATGAACTTAAGTGAGAATAATAAAAAGGTGGTAATGGGAAAATTATTATAATCTAAGAACATCAAGTTATGAGTTAATAAAAAATAGAAATGGATCCTAACACCAAAATCATCAATATGATGTGAACATAATATATAATATAGTATTACATGAGTATGAGTAAGGAAATTTAAATATGGCACAAACATAAGAATAGATAATACAAAATCAGGAGGCATGCACAAATACGTCATTCCAATAACATGGTGGAGTAAGTAACATACTATTATTCCCATAACATGGTTGAGAAGTCATCAGTCTCAGATTCAAATAAGATATGGTAGCCTGAATCACATATACATTCCAATAAAATTGTGAACTAAAACAACTCTTTTTATTTTCTATAACATAGTGTTTTAGAAATCACATCATGTTTCCTAGTGAAATTAGAAAAACTACTTGATTCCCATAATTATATCATTATTTAAAGGAAATTACACAGTTATTTGTTGGTATATATAATTAATTCATACACAAAATAGATTGAAAATTATGCATAATTATTCCTCAATATAATAAATACACTCGTCATTTCATCATAGCATAATTGACTCATGGGAAGGAAATTAATTTCATGAAAAAGATCATTAAAACAATATCTTCATATGGAATTCATAGAAATAAGATGGATGATATCATAAAAAAATATCCCATATATAACATATTGTTTATCATTGTATTTTTATATTGTTGAAAAATGATGTCTTCTGGTTATTTGAAAACTAGTTTTGTGAAAGAAGAAAAAATTACCTTTTTTAAAATGATTAAAATCTTATTAAAAGTGTTTTATTTATTAAAAATTAATCTATAGGGTTTTTTTAAATTAAACATTAGATAAAAAATTTGGTTTCGTAGAAATAAAAAATGCAAAATAATGAATATTTCAAAAACATTCATTGAGAATTATTTAAAAATTGTGAATATTTTTTCTTAAAAATAGAAACTAGTAAAATCAATTTTAAAATCAATCATTTCAATTAAAAATAAGTCACTAACTATTTAATATTAGAAAAATAGTTTCTTTTAATTTATTAATAATTGATAATTATAATAATTTTCAAAATCATTTTAAAACATTAAAAGCTATCTTTTTAAAGAACAATTCTCATTACATTGAAAGAAATGTTTTCAAATAGTAAACGTTAACGATGAATGCTTTTGTTAAATGATACATGTAGTAAAAATAAAAATATAATTTAATACATTAATAGAAAAATTATAATAGTAATGAATTATATTAATCAATTGTTGGAGAATTACTTTTTTAATCGAGAAAACCATTAAATAAATATAGACAAATATGACGGAAATTATCAGTTGAAAAGATGAGGTGTGGTCAATCTCTCTCACAACCATCACATCAATTAAACTACTTTCCAAGTGAAATATATATAGTTTTGGAAATGGTAAAATTAAATATCATAAATCAGATAATATAATGGGGTTGTCTTTATAAATATTTTTATCATAATTTTTCACCATTTCTAAATTCATTTATATGAATCTGAATTAGAAAATGAGATTCGAATGAAAGATATATGATTTTTTATCCATTTATTGAAACCCTCTACAGATAGAGAAATTAATTATTATATATACAGACTAAGATTTTTAATAGAAGTATATAAAAAAGGAATCCATGAAAATAATATATATTAAAAAATAAAATATTTACTAAAAACATTGTATATTTGAATGAAGTTGAATTCAGATGGGGAAACTCTTAAAGAAATAAAATAATTAGATCCATGAACTAGTTTTAATATAATAATTGTAATGAAATATTATATAAAACTTATTAATATATCATAATTATTTAATTTTTCAAATTGGAATCTTATACACAATATAAACAAAAATATGTGAATATCCCGAAACATGTATCTGTTAAGGGAGTTGGAGAAAAAACTGACATTAATTTTCATCTTCCATAAATGAGATATAACATCACATATATAAAACATATTTATATTATTAATTAATTAATAAACTGTATTCATATATGAATCCATTTTTTTACTATTTTCTTTTTACCATTGATCGTATATTAATTAGTTAGTTATCAAATATGTTCATAATGGGATGTTATAATTCTTACTATTTTACACTTTTTTAGTAGGGTATTCAAACCCCATTCATTGATACAAAATTGTTTAATTTATATATTATAAAATAAATATAAATAATATTGATTAATATTTTTAAACATTAACATGATCATTTAATGGGATCTACAATCATGGTCTGAGATAATAGGATCTATAACATGCTTTATTTTTGGTAATTTATCAAGGACAACATAAATGATCATAAATTTTATTTATTTTTCATTCAAACAATCAAAACCATATTAAATATATATGTGAATTATTTATATAATATATATAAATAAAATATATTTTATAACAAGATGTGTAAGGTTATAGTTATAAATGAAATAAGTCACTCTGTAGAGGTGGTAGTCCACACATACACAAGAAGGATTTATTCCATTTTCTATAGAATGTGTGGGAGGAAAAAAATTATTTTAAAAAAATCATTAAAGTTTAATAAATAAAAATTTATTTATTAAATAACATTTTATAAATTAACTTGTGATATAGTGATGATAGATAAAACACATTATTCATGGTTTAAGTATTTTTCACATATGAATATATGGTGTTTTTATTTGTCTAGTGATAATAGAGGAAGATAGATAATGTTTTTCACATCATCATACTAAAATTATGGTATACTATAATTAATGATGTTATTTTTTTTAATATGGTATAATATTGTTTTACATTGAAGAAAGAGACTTAAATAGAGGGAAATAAAATGGAATGTTTTTAAGTCTTACCTTAAAACTTCAAATAATGCCTTTATATGACGTTCTAATAATTTTAGAGGTTGTCATTTTAGGAAAAGAGAACCAATAGGATTTGTATGGGAGTAGTATTGATGGTTATTGATAGTCTTCTACTGAATGAAGGGTCTTTTTTAAGACATGTGTGGTGGTGAGACTCACATTTAATAAGTGAGGGGAGTGAAACTTTTTCTAATAATAGGTGCATTATTCAAGGAATGTGGTACCAACAGTTCAAAATAATAAAGAGTGTAAGAGTTATGGTAGATAAAAACCATGACCCAATATTTTAATATTATTTTATTTGATTTATAATACACACTATTTTATAATTTTAGACTAATTTTGTTTCATAATGATTACTCATTTTTATCCTAAAAACCTTATTATTATAACTAAATATCCTTTTTATTAATTTTTATCCTGTAATAATTTTATTAAATAAATCGTATTTTATCAAAATAATATTTTTTAAAATTTTCATCACAAATTATAATTATTAAAAAATCCAAAAAATTATTCAAATTATAATCATGATATGAAAATTTCAATATTTAAATTCATTGTTTCAAATTCAAATAATAATATTTTTCATTTTAACATTAAAATATAAATTTAAATTATAATGAAATCTCATTCAATTAGATAATGAATATTTAAAATAACATATTTTGTTAATCTTATTTATTCTAAATTAAAAATTAAACTAGTGTTAATATTTTATTCATAATTTTTTTTTTCATTATTTTACAATAATATATTTAATTTTTTATAAAATTAATTGTGCTTGAAATTATTTTTTATTGAAAAATGAATTTTTAATAAAAAAATGATACTATTAGTTTTTTATATTTACTTATTAAAATTTATTAATGAATTTATATAAAAATACTACCATTGTTTATATTTTAATATATAGTTTCAGATTGTGTTACTTATATTTATTCCAACTAATTCATTTACCAAATTTATAATGATTACATTTTAATAATTGTAATTCCCACTTAATAAAATATATCCTAACATCATTTTTGTTCATTGATATGAGGGGAGAATACTATTCAAAAAACTATGTAATCAAAGGAAAATATATAATTAAATCATATGGTGTTACAAAAGTGTTGTGTAATGTTTGATAGTTATATAAATTTTTTAACTCTAACACTAATATTTTACTAATGTGGGGTACATCAAGAACTCTCCCACTTTTTACCTGAACGAATTTGTTTATGAATTTATATGTGAAAAAAAATAATTAGTTCACTGTGGGAGATAATGATGATAGAGATATTGATGACGAACTTATAATCAAGATCCCCATTATCTGAGTTCAACAATATCCTAAATTAGGTAGTCAATCAATAAACCAAATCTTCAACCAACCCTGAAACAATAAACCTCACTAAAAATGATTAATATGAGTTGGATTATATAAAATTGTATCATTAGTTTTTTTCATATACATGATTGAAATGGAGGGGGCCTCAATGTCTCATAGTGAAGTAGTTTTTAGTCTGAAGAAAATTTTAAAGTATTTGTTTAATGGAATGCATCAATAAGTTCAACTCAAGTAACCAGATCACTAGAAATTTCCCCAAAAAAAGGATCATAAGTCATCCATTGAAATAATTGATCATTCAACGTAATCCTACACTGTAAGACTTCATTAATAATATTAATTTTAATTCATATAAATTTATTTAACTATATAAGTGTTTCTATGAATTTTTTATCAACAATTATAGGAAATATATAATTTTTTAATGAATGATAAAATCACCTACATCTGAGAGTACCCAATAATTTGTTAAGATCAACAAAACTAATTCCTTTAAGATAATAATAATGTACATGGACACCGTGCATCAAACATTATATGTTATAAATATCATTATCTCTGTATACCTTGAAAAATTTAAAATGAATTATTGGATATTTTCATATTGTGAACATCCATTCAAATATGAACTAATAATCATGAAAGCTTCAAGAGAAATGGAAGAAGTATTTTTTCAAGCTAGAACCTTCTGAAAGTTGGTTATATAGAATGAAAAAGAACCTACACCTAGACTAATCATTTTCATCTATATTAATTTTTGAATAATTTAAATAAAAATAAAACCACTATATAAGGTAGGTTAGTCTCATAATAAATTAATAAAAGTAACAATGGTTTAACGATTAGTTTATATTTCATCTCTTATTATTGAGGCGAGGGATATTGTGTCATGGATGAGGATAAAATCACATATCCCAAAATATAAATATAAATTAATTTTTATTTTCATATCAATTTTTTAATTATCATGAGATTCTCATGATTGCATATGATCATGAAGATGATGATCATTATGATTGTTAATTTTATCTAGAGTTCTTATATTAATATGGTTTTCACATAATACAACCTCTTATTCATTCATTACTCATAGAAAAGTGGGTAGTGAGGATCAATAGTGTAGTGATTTGTGGTATTGGATCACTATGTGTATCTGAATCCTGGTTACAATGACTACTTCCTACTCTTCCATGTTGAATAAATTGAATAGAGGGAGATAGTGACTCATGGTACTTAATTTAATGTTGAATTTTTTTCTGGGATTACATTAATGTATGAGTATTAACCATGGAGTACTGAATTGTTATCCAATGTATCCCATGCATTTTTTACCCATTAAACTTCATATGGATTACATATAGCACCAAAATTAACATATTAAATCACTAATTCATTAAGATGTATATACTAATATGTTAGTAAATGTGTGAATTAATTGAGTTATCATTCTCTTTCATGACATAAATACTCATTTTCATCTTCCTTCTATTTATTGTATGGTATATGAAACATTATTTATTGATTTAATGGCCTAATACATTCTTTAAATCAATTCATCCCATGATTAGAATATTCATCATGTACATATATTAATATTATTTTTCAAGAAACCTATGAATCAATATATTTAATCTATACCTCCATCTACCAGTGAATTAGTTTTTTATATACCACCATTGATCAATGTAAATAATTTTTTTATCTCACTTTATAATTAACTACATTTTGTATAACTTATCTAGATTAAACATTACAATTTCACCATTCAAAAAACTTATGTTATATATATAAATGGATTATGAGGTTTCTATAAATTCATAATTTCATCAATAATCATTATATAAAATACAAAAATACCCTCTTATATTAGTTCCACAAACAATGGGAATCCTAATTCTATAATTAACTCATTCAATGATTATCAAAAAATTGGTGATATCATATATTGTCAATGGAAAATATTTAGATATTTACCCTTATCATACAATTTTGTAGAATAGACTAGGATTTATTAATAGTCTAAAATTATAATCTAAAATAATAATTTTCAAAATATCCAATACTTATGTTAAATTATGATATTGTGAGAACTCATCACTCCAAATTTCATCACTATAAACACCTAATTTTTGTAATGTCACCTGACATCCAAATCAGGATGTCATGACCCGACTTCACTGAAAGGAGGGAAGGGATAACAGATTACCAAGATCTTCCTTATTTAAGTTGAAGGAGAGACAATGACCCCCGAGTCCCACCTCCAGTAGGTCCTGGAGTGGCGATAGGCACCATGGGTATAACATTTTCACAATATGGGATGCATTACACTTTTTAGTAAACCAAGATTGGGAGAAAGAATAATTCAACACCAAACACCACCATGTATAGAACACTAAAGGTAAAACCCAAACTACATTCATGTTTTAATAATAAAACTGAACAATGTATAAGGACTCCAATGTACAATACCCAACAATAATGGAAAACTGCTAAGAAGAATCAAACAGTGACCAACCGCAACTCCAACGTCCAGACTTGTAAGGTCCTGCACGGCCTCTGACGCCCTCCTAGAAACCTGAATGTAAACATAGGGTGAGTATAAAATGTATGCTTAGTAGGAAAGCCTAAAGCTCTCGTGCACAAGTGGGGAGACATCCTAAATTCCCCTGAGAAGCAGAAGGAACATCTTCTATCAATGAATCTATCCATCCCACCTCACCATCCACGCTCACCAAATAACAGAAGCAGTAAGATAATAGTAAAGAACAAAGCATTTGGGTACCTCACACCACCATTTCCCCCAGTAGATACCTGCTCATCCCTAATGACAAACGTCCTAACGCTACCATGCTCTTCCTTCCCGCACACACCTGGGCCTCACAACCATCCACATCCCAACTCGCACACACCTAGGCTTCAAAACCATTTATCCCTACCTACACACACCTTGGCCTCATCCCTAAGACACCTGGGAAAACAAACATTCCCGAACTTTCTTGGGCTAACAACACACCAATAGATACCTACCCAATGAATCTTGGGTGTAAGGTCGCCTCCATCCGTCACAGCCTAGGGAATAGGGAGTAGGAATGAGAGTAACTAGGGGGAAACACCCTTACCCATGATATGGGGTGTCCGACACTAAGTTCCCAATGCGGGTGGGGTGTGACTAAACAAAAAACATACAGTAACACTTATATGCCAACACATATCCCATCATATGGCTCCCCAACTGATAAAAGTAGGTGCCCAAGCACTACTGCCTCAGAAAACAGGCACAAAACAAATAGTTCCCAGTTTCCCTATTCAAGTTATCATTTCATATCAGGTAAAAATGAGTTAATCCCTTCACTACTGGGAAACTAACAGGCACAACCATATATGAAACAATAATTAAATCATTAGGAAAACTGTCGGGAAATTTAACCATTCACATCCAGTTCTCTTGTAAATTCACAAAAACTAGGGATCAAGTGAGATCCCTCGATGTATTGGAAACAAAAAAACCACGAGACATAGCCCCATGTACCCAAAATCCACAAGCCAATGGTTTCTCAACAACAGAGGATCCCACCCGAATTCATGCCATAACAGAGAAACCACACAGCCTCAGATTCACAACCAGCGAAAGTATAACAACAGGGGATCCCATCCCCACCCATATCACCCCATCAATCTAATACCCCATCCAAGAAAACCATAAATTCACCATCATTTGGCCCGTGCAAGAAAACAACGAAACCACTACCACCAACAAAAGGCAGGCGCGTAGATTTAAAATATTTAACACACTTCATGGTTTCAATTCCACTGGGCTTTAACCGGAGTTATCACAGAAAAGGGTTGATCTTGGTGCTTTCAATTTATTTAACCGATTATACATAATTAACCAATTCCATGTTACATTTATTTAAACATCCATGGGCTCTGAGGTTCAATAGTTCATAGAGAAAGACCACTATCGACCATGATTTTCAGTGAGCATAGGCCCATATAATTCACAACACATATCAACGTAAAAGAGTAAAGAAGAACATCAATCACACCACCTTTCCATCTTTAGAGGTCAGTTTATTATATTTATTATGTATGGTTTCATCAATTTCCATGGAGAAAAAAGTATACCCACCCTGCATGATGCACATAATGGACAGAAGAAGGAGAAAATACCAACACGATTGATCAAGGATCGACGTTCTGTCCTCGCATGGAAAGTAGAAATCAGGAGTAGCAGGAACTCCACGGAATGTGATCAAGGATAACTTCACGGGGGTACAACACGTCCGGTGGAAGGGTATTCCGAGTGCATGGTGATAGAGAAAAAGAAACCTAGGGAGAAGAGAATTATTTAGATATGAAGGCTGAGATACAGAATCCCCAGGAAAAATTCGATTTGGAGAAAAACTCGAAATCCTGAAGGAAGCGGGATCATGGGTTGACCATGCAGTTGGGCCACCCCACACGTCCATCTTAAATGGTCCCCTCCCTTCAGGGCGTTTACAATAGACACACACCTCTTTAACCAAGGAAGGACTCCTCATAAGATGTTGTAGAGGCATTTCTGAAAATGTGGTTAAATGCATGACCAAAACGCATGGTTTTCCATTTAAGGAGGGTACCTCAGAAATCATTTAATTAAACACCATTAATGGGCTTTAAAACAGGCTTAAAGGGGTCAAAACATGGTTTACAAACCAATTCGTGCAAAAAGGTGGCGCTACTGGAAAACCCGTGGAGGTCACCGGTAGCCTAGGTCAAATGGTCGACCAAGCTACCAGTTGGCCGAGGCTACCGGTAGGTCGGGAAGACCGGTAGGTCGAGGCCACCGGTCGGTGGAGATACCGGTAGGCCGCAACCACCTGTAGGCCTAGGCCACCGGTAGGCCGAGGCCACCGGTTGGCCGAGCCACCTGTAGGTCGTGTCTACCAGTAGGTCGAGGTCTCAGGTAGGCCAAGCCACCGGTAGGATGAGCTACCGATAAGCCGAGGAAACCGGTATGCCGAGGCCACCCGTAGGCCGAGCTACTGCTAGGACGAGGCAACCGGTAGGTCGAGGCCACCGGTAGGCCGAGCTACCGGTACGTCGAGGCCACCAGTAGGCCGAGACTACCGTTACGAGTCTTAAGCTTCACCGAGAAGCTAGGATGGCCTTCCTTACCACCTAGAACTCCCCAAACATCATATTTTCACCCTGTAATGGACCCCAAAATCTCGGGCCATTACATCAGATACTTATCAAACTATCCTCATCCCTGAGAATATAAGAACAAACCAGAAAGTAGAAAAGCGGGGTCCAAACAACCACCCTCTAAAGATACTTCTCAGGGGAAAACCCCTGAGTTGTTCAAAAGATGGAAAGGAACCACCCTACATCCAGGAATACTCCCCCAAGAGTTATCACCCACAAACATTCACAAGAAGCACGAGGATCACACTTTCCAACACCTGATTCAGGGAGTCCCTTCCTACATGTCAGGATATTATCCGCTTTGGGCGGCACTGAATCGCCCACACGAGTTTAATCGCATCCACATTAATGCACCATGATTTTTAGTCCGGTTTTCTCATATCACACATTCAGTGTAAAAAACAAGCAGAAAAAGAATTTCATATATTAAAGCACAAGGTGAAACATCTCAACAAAACTCAGAACAATAACAACAACAAGGAAGTCAAAACAGCTATGGGAACTGAATGTGTAACTGGGCCTCCCTCTCCCATGTGCTCTCCTCCAGGCCACCATGAATCCAAAACACATGAAAAAAGGGGATGGTTCGTCCAAAAATCACTTTCTCTTTATGTTCCTTGATCTTGATCGGTCGTTCTATGAAGGTCTCATCGTTTTCGACATCTAACTCTCATCAATCGATGAGGTGGGAGTCGTCGTGTAGATATCGAAGAAGCTGGGAGACATGAAAGATGTTGTGAACATTCTCCAACTGAGGTGGAAATTCCAGCTAATATTCCACCTCACCAACTCGTCCCAACACTTCAAAAGGTCCGTTGAACCTAGGGGATAACTTACTCCCTTTCCCAAACCTTCCCTACCCACGTCGAGGGGAAACCTGAAAGAACACAAGATTTCCAACCTCGAAATCCAAGGGCCTCCTCTTACGATGGACATAATACGTTTGCCGGTCCTGGGCGGCCTTCAACCTTTAACACACGAGATGAACCTTCTCAGTGTTGCCCTGCACCACTTCTGGCCCAAGAACAGCTGCTTCCCCAATCTTTGTCTAGCAAACGGGTGAACGACATGACATTCCATGCAAGGCCTAAAACGGTGACATTACAACAGTGGAGTGGAAGCTATTTTTATAAGAAAACTACACCAGAGGAAAGTGTCATACCCATGATCCCCCAAAATCTAGAACACATTCTTGTATCATGTATTCCAATGTTTGGATCATTCGTTCTGTTTGCCCATATTTCTGAGGGTGGAAAGAAGTGCTAAGGCGTAGCTGGGTGCCAAAGGCATGCTGTAATCCCCTCCAGACTCATGAGGTAAACCTCGTGTCTCGATCGGATACAATAGATCTCGAAATCCCGTGAAACCATACCACCTCATCGACGTACCTATGGGCTATGTTGCTCACCAGGCTCAACTCATTAATCTCCATGAATTATGCTGATTTTGTAAACCAATCCACCACTACCCAGATGGCATCATAGCCTCCCTAAGCCCAGGGTAGCCCGGTGAAGAAGTCCATCAATATGTCATCCCACTTCCACTCGGGAACATCTAAAGGCTGTAACAACCCTGCAGGAAAACGAGGTTCAACCTTCACTTGCTGACACACTAGGAACTTAGCCACAAACTCTGCCACCACCAGCCTTACCCCGGGCCACCAAAATTGTCCCCTCATGCCTTGGTACATCATTGAGACCCCAGGATGTACCTCTAAAGGTGAGCCATGGAGCTCACATAGAACACCTTTACGCATCATCTCCAGAAAAAAATCCTTCCATAGAAAAGAATCGAATGCTGACCATCCTCCGACCATCCCTCAGGACCATTTCCCTAATAAAAATGATCTCGCATCACTTCCACCTCCGAGTCCCCCAACTGAGACTCTTCCACCTGCACAACTAATGAGGAAACTATAGTTATCTAAAACAGACAACCTCTTCCATCTTCCACCCTTGCATCAAAATGCAAGGCCACTAACTCTTCCATCGCTCTCCAAGCATCTGTAGATTCCCGAACTACTTCCTTCTTTGATTTCCTGCTCAGGGCATCAGCCACAACATTACCCTTGCCCTCTGTATAAGAGATATCATAGTCGTAGTCTTGTAGGAACTCAGCCCATCTCCACTATCGCATGTTCAGATCCCACTGGGAAACAACATCAGTCATGATATTTTTATCTAAGAAGACAACAAAGCGCCATTCGATGAGATAATGCCACCACAACATCAATGCGAACACCATGACAACAAGCTCCAGATCGTGGGCGACATAGATACGTTCATGAGGACATAAATTCCTAGACCAATAAGATATCACTCCTCACAGTTTCACCAGCACAAACCCCAACCCAAGTCCAGAAGCATCACAAAACACTTCAAACAACACCCCTTCCTCTGGTAATCTGAGTACTGGAGCACTAACCAGCTTCCCCTTTAGGTAGCCAAAAGCTGTCTGGAACTAGTCTCTCTACAAGAAGGCTCGGTCCTTCCTAGTCAAAGCTGTCAATGGAGATGCAACTCAAGAGAAGTCAGGAACAAACCCTTGCTAATAGCCTGGCAATCCCAGGAAACTACAAACGTCCGCCACATTCTTGGGTGCTACCCATGGAACGACTACATCGACTTTCGATGGGTCTACTGCTATTCACTTCTGAGACACTATGTGTCCAAGGAAATGTACTAATAGTGTTTAGTACTTTTACTTATATAGTTTCCCATAAAGATGGTGGGGTCGAAGGACTTCCAAAACTTCCCTAAGAAGCTTGATGTGCTCTTCCCTTGATCTTGTGTATATATGGATATCATCGATGAACACCACAACGAACTGTTCCCGAAACTCTCGGAAGACAGAGTTCATGAGGTTCATGAACATATCTGATGTGTTTGTAATGCCAAATGGCATGAACATGAACTCAAAGTGTCCATATCTTCAACTGAAATCCGTCTTCGAGATATCACATTTTTCACTCTCAACTGGTGGTATCCAGACTGCAGATCGATCATAGAGAACCATCCTGCTCCCCTCATCTGGTCGAAAAGATTTTCTATCATCGGGAGGGGGTAACGATTCTTGAACGTCACCTGATTCAACCTTCGGTAGTTTTTTCACAGTCGTAGACTTCCATCTACCTTCTTTACGAACAAAATTGGAGCACCCCACGGTGACACATTGGATCAATCAAATCCCTTCTCCATCAGATCATCAATCTGAATTCACAACTCCCGCAACTCAGAAGGATCCATACGATAAGGAGCCATTGAGATCGGGCAGGCACCAGGCTCTAAGTCTATCCCAAAATCAACATCATGTTGAGGGGGTAGAGTCACAACCTCATCGGGAAGGACATCAGGGAATTTTCTTATTACCATTAGGACAACCATCATTGATGCATCCACTGAATCCACTAACACCCTATCCAGAATAGAAAGCAGTGGCTCCATGTGTCGACTCCCCGCCTGATAACTCCCCTCGCCAACAAAATCCACACGTCGTCCATCATCGTTGGAGAATTCGATCCTTCTCCGATAGCAGTCGATGATGGCATGCATAGAGAATAACCAGTCGATGCCTAGAAGGACATCGTATTGCTACATCTGTAATGAAATACCGTCCCCACTAGACTGATGTGGTCCCAACATCAGTCTACATCCCCGGAAAAAGTAAGATACGCTGGTCTGACCCACAACGGGTGTTCTCAAAACTATGGGCACAAAAAGTCTCTCGAAATCGAGACCCAGAGCATAGGATAATTCGGGCATAACAAAGGAGTGTGAATCTCCCGAATCAAACAAGGCAGAAACAAGAGTGCTGAAAAACTGATCGTACCTTGAACGACCTCTGGTCCTGCTGGAGCTACTAACTCAACGACGTAAAACTGTCCATGCCCAGCTCCTCTGCCTCGCTACTGTCAACCACCTCCCTGACCACACCCGGGTCGAGGTCCCTGAGGAGTACCCTGGTGTCGGTCTCCTCCCGCAAGGTCATCCCTCAGAGGGCTAGGGGCCTGCTACTACTGCTGGAAAGGCCTCGCCGGCAACATATGCTACTGAGGTCGGTGCTGAAACTGCCCACCTCCACCATAAGGATCTCGAGTCGGACACCTACTCTGGACGTTCTCGAAAACTCCTCAAGAGTAACACTTTGGTCCTGGAAATTTGGAAAAAAGGAGAGGGCCAAAAGCTCAAGACTGGTACTAATGAGGCCAAAACCCTTCTTGTTGAAACCTGGAAGGCCATGTCACTGGAGTCCTACTGCTGACCGCCTTCCCCCTTGATGAACTCAGCTGGTTCACTTCTCATGGTGTTCCTCCCTTCGAGTGCATCCTCTCTTCTATGTCTGCCTTCTTCTATACTGCTAGGTACGTCAGAAGAGTGAAGGGAGTGACAGTGTGCTGAAGAGAAGGACGGAGTGCCTCCTCTAACCATCTTGCCCGAGACTCCGCATCTGGAAAGAGATCCAGGGCAAAGCATAAGAGATCATTGAACTTGATCCCCATCTCCCTCACTAACATGCTTCCCTGAAAAAAGGAGATAAACTCATGTCTCTTCTCAGCCTTCACCGTAGTGGAGAGGAACTCCTCACAAAATTCCTTCTCGAAACTAGCCCATGAAACCTTTGCCTCTATCTTCTCTCCAAGGAAAAGCATCCACCATTGATGCACTACTCATCTCAGCTGACTGACAGCCAACAAAACCCTGTACTCCCTCAGAGCACGGATCAAAGAGAAGGTGATGGCTAGCTCCTTGAGCCATCCCTCTGTTACTGATTCCAAAACGCTGCCCTTGTACTTCTCGAGGGTTTGTCGCTGGAAGGAGCACAGAGTCCGCTGCCACAAGTCATCCTCGTCATCTCGATCAACCCTCTTCTAGTCAACTGCCACGATCCACTGGGCCTCAACCGCCCAAGTCACTCGTGGATAACGTCTGGGTGCCATAGCTGCATGGTAAACAAGGAATGCCTAAGGCAGAGTAGAAAGGGAATTATTATTATTATTATTAAACTTTTCTCCCCAAGGTGCCCCAAATAAATTAAAAACACAATCAGTATGATGCATGTACCTTCCCTAGGGTCTCTACCCTGCAATAAATGTAGTCTTAGTTGGTCGTTTGATAGGGTCAGAGTCCTTGCATCGGATCACGGGCGGCCCTAAAATCTCGTGTCATAGCTGGTCCTCCCTGGTCTATTTCACGAACAAAGTTCAACTAACATTGCTTCCCTAATATCCCATTCAATCCACACTGTGCCTAAATCCTAACTCCATCCTATCCCTCAACCATTCCTTTAATACCATTCTGTCATGACCTTCCTTCACCGAAAAAAGGGAAGGGACAACAGATTACCAATCCCTTCCTTCTTTAAGTGGAAGAAGAGATAATGACCCACGAGTCCCGCCTCCAGTAGGCCCCGGAGTGGCGACTAGCACCAAGCGTATAACATTTTCACAATATGGGAGGCATTAACCTTTTTAGTTAACCAAGATTGGGAGAAATAATGAGTCAACACCAAACACCACCAAGTATAGAAAACTCAAGGTAAAAACCAAAATACATGCATGTTTTAATAATAAAAATGTGCAAAGTACAACGACTCCAAAGCACAATAACCAACATGAAAGGAAAAAAGGAAAAGCAGAATTCAACTGCGACCAACATCAACTCCAACGTCCAGACTAGTAAGGTCCCGCATAGCCACCGAAGACGACAAGGAAACCTGAAGATAATTATAGGTTGAGCATAAAAAGTATACTCAGTAGGAAAACCTAAAGCTCTCGTACACAAGTGGGGAGACATCCTAAAGTCACGTGAGAGGAAGAAGAAACATCACCTCTCAAGGAATCTATTCATCCCACATCACCGACCACGCTCACCAAATAACACAAGAAGTAAGATAATAGTAAAGAACAAATCATTTGGGTATGCCACACCACCATTTCCCACACTAGCTAGCTACTCATCCCTAACAAAAAATGTCCTGACGCTACCACGCTCTTCCTGCCCGCGCACACCTGGACCGCATCCTGAAGACACCTGGGAAAAAAAACATACCCGAAGATCACTGGGATAAAAACACACCAATCAAAACCTACCCCAAGAATCTTGGCTGTGTGGTTGCCTCTAGCCATCCCAGCCTAGGGAAGAGGGAGCATGAATGAGAGTAACTAGGGGGAAACACCATTCCCCATGAGATGGGGTGTACGACCCTAAATGCCCAATGTAGGTGGGGTGAGAATAAACAAAAAACATACAGTTATACATATATGCCAACACACAACCCATCCTATGGCTCCCCAACCAATACAAGCAGGTGCCCAAGCACTGATACCTCAGAAAACAGGCACACAACAAACAGTTCCCAATTTCCCTATTCAAGTTATCATTTCATAAATGTTCATAATGAGTTAATCCCTTCACTATTGGGAAACTAACAGGCACAACCACAGATGAAACAACAATTAATTTAGGAAAGAAAACTGTCAGAAAATTTAAGCATTCACACCCAGTTCTCTTATAAAGTCACAACAACTAAGGATCAAGTGAGATCCTTCAATGTAATTGAAACAAAACAAACCCCAAGACACAGCCCCATGTTCCCAAAATCCAAGAGCCAATAGTTTCAAACCAATAGAGGACCCCACTCAAATTTGTGTCACAGCAGTACAGCCACACAGCCTCAGATTCACAACCAGCGAAAGTATAACAACAGGGGATCCGATCCCCACCCATATCACCCCAGCAATCTAAGCTCCTGTCCAAGAAAACCATAAAGTCACCCTCAGTTAGACCGTGAAAGAAAACAACCAAACCAATAACACCAACACAAGGTAGGCCCCTGCAGGTATTTTCATATTTAAATGATTTAACACACTCCATGGTTTCAATTCCACTAGGATTTCTCCGGAGTTATCACAGAAAAGGGTTGATCCTGGTGCTTTAGATTTATTTAACTGAGTATACGTAATTAACCAATTCCATGTTACATTTATTTAAATATCCAGGGGCACCGAGGATCATTAGTGCACATAGAAAGACCACGAACGACAATGTTTTTCAGTGAGTAGAGGCACGTATAATTCACAACACATATCAACATAAAAGAGTACAATAGAACATCGATCACACCAGCCATTTCTTTATTTAGAGATCTGTTCATTATCTTCATTAAGTTTGGTTTCATCAATTTCCACAGATAAAAAATCATACCCACCCCACATGATGCACAGAAAAGAGAGATGAAGTAAAAAATCCCTAATTGATTGATCAAAGATCGACATTAAGTCCTTGAAAAGATACTAAAAATCAGGAGTAGCAGGAACTCCACGGAACGCGATTGAGGAATACATCGCGGGGGTAAAGCTCATCCGGAGGAAGGGTATTCCGGGCACATGGTGATAGAGAAAAAGAAACCTAGGGAGAAGAGAAGCCTTTAGGTTATAAAGGTTGAGATACAGTATCCTCGAGACAGTTTAGATATGGATAAAAACTTGAAATCACGGAAGAAGAAAGATTGTGGGTCGACCACGCGGTTGGGCCACCCCACACATCCAACATAAAAGGTCCCCACCCTTCGGTGCGGTTACAACTGACACACACCTACTTAACCAAGGACGGACTCCTCATAGGATGTGGTAGAGGCGTTTCTGAAAATGCGGTTAAAGGCATGACCAAAATGCATGGTTTTCCATTTAAGGAGGGTACCTCACCAATCATTTAATTAAACACCATTAATGAGATTTAAAACAGGCTTAAAGGGGTCAAAAGATGGTTTACAAACCAATTAGGGAAAAAAGGAGGCGCTACTGGAAAACCCATGGAGGTCGCAGATAGCCTAGGTCAACCAGTAGGCCAAGCTACCAATAGGTCGAGGCTACCATTAGGCCGCGACCACAGGTAGGCCGAGGCCACAGGTAGGCCGAGCTACCGGTAGGCCGAGGCCACCGGTAGGCTGAGGCCACCGGAAGGCCGAACTACCGGTAAGCCGAGGCTACCGGTAGGATGAGGCCACCGGTAGGCCGAGGCCAGCTGTAGGTTGAGCGATCGGTAGATTAAGGCTACGGGTAGGCCGAGCTACTGGTAGCCCGAGGCCAGCAGTAGGCCGAGGCCACCGGTAGGCTGAGGCCACTAGTAGGCTGTGCCACTGGTAGGCCAAGGCTACCAGTAGGTCGAGGCCACTGATAGGCCTAGCTACCGGTAGACCGAGGCTACCGATAGGCAGAGGCCACCGGTAGGCTAAGATAGCGGTAGGCCGAGGCCACCGGTAGGGCGACCCTACCAGTAGGTCGAGGCTACCATTAGGGGTCTTAAGCTTCACCGAGAAGCTGGGATAGCCTTCCACACCACCAAGAACACCCCAAACATCTTATTTTCACCATGTAATGGACCCCAAAACCCCGGGCCATTACACAAGATATTATATTAATCAACTCAAAGATGATAATTTTTATACCTAATGTTGATCAATGTGAAAAATTACTTTTTTTGTCAGAGGAATTCATTGATCCATTGAATAGGGGGTTTTTCCAAGATAATACATGAGTTATGTGGTGATATTAAATACTTGGATTCAATTTCCAATTAACCTTCATAGAAAAAAGAACACGATCTTCCCATGGAATCACATTGGTTCTAATTAAGACATTCTCCAAAATCCTCTCTAACTTCACTTATAGGCCCCTTGGCTCATCCAAGTCTATGTAATAATCATAATAATAATTCATTTTGGATTTAAGATGAATTTTGATGTTGAATTTTATCTCGTGCTGTGGGGATAACTCCAAGACATATTTTATAGTAGAAATCCAAGTGATCTAAAATGAAATTACGAAATTCATCCCCTACTGTATACCGATAAAATAATTTAACAGTCTAAAATTTTATTTTAAAATATTAATTATCTCGATATCTTTCTTAACATGCAACAACTGATTTAGGGGAGTTTTGATATACTACAAATATATTATTATATAAATGTGATCATTATAACCTATCCATTAAATTAGATGAATGAAAATTAATTATAATATTATGAAAAATATGTATAAAATTATTAAATATTGCAGGTTTATTTTTTAATTCATCATATATAAATACTCAATTTTTAATATAGTCATTTCATGTTCAAAAATAATTCTTCATCCAAAATTGGTTTATATTATAAAATTTGAAAATTATAATTATTTTGTACAATTTTTGAGAAATTATATTTGATGAAATTAATTTTATTTTTGAAATAAAAAAAAAATAACAAGATAGGATGAATTTTTTGGATTTTTTTGAAATGTTTAAATTCTATTTTAACATTGAAAAATAACGATTTTTGTAAAATTTTCATTTAATTTCATCAAATCAATAAATATGAACATATAATTATTTTTTTTATTATCTATAAAATTAATATAAGTTTCCAATATTTATAAATTAACCAATTAAATACATAAGCATTAAAATTCTATTTATTTGTGTATAAGTTCAATTATGGAATTATAAACCTATTTTTGTAAAAACTATTTCCACATTGTTTTATGAATTTCTATTAAAATAGATATTTTCTCATTATAGATATTGAATCCTGAATCATTTAATCAACATATGAAATCATATAGTTCAAATTTTGAAGATATATACGTTTATTTTTATCTTTATGAATAGTAATTGTTTGTAAATATTTTTCACCTCTGTATAAGTAAAATTGATTTAAGAATTATGGGCTAATGCCAAAAAAATGTTCAAAATATTTATTTTCCCTATTTATTGAATTTTTCACCCAACGCATATTAGAAAAAGAATTAGGCAATTTATTTCGACATTCCTTTGACTATAAGATTTATATTATTTTACGAAATGGATAAATTAAAAATGTCACATTCAAGATGTTAATTTATATAATATATTTTCTTTTGGATAAAATTAAGTTAAAACTTAATAGAAAAGGTAATTTTTCTAATAAATAAATTTTTATTATTATAATTTACTTTATATATTTTGATGCTATACTTTGCTAAAATTATTTTTCAATGCTGTTACAGTGATTGTACAAGCTATAGAAAAAATGAATGTAATTGATTTTAGAAACAATAAAATTAATATGTTTTGGATAAATTGTCATAATAAAATATCATAATTGTAAATAATAAATTAAATTTTTTTAAATGTTTTTATATTAGAATTACATTACCAAATTTATGTCTTTGAGGTAGTATTAAATGAATAGTCCCATAGAGGACATTGATAACATTTTATGATAGAATATATTTTATTTAAAGATTAAAATATTATAATAAAGAAAAATACTAAAATATGATAATCAGTATATTAAATGTATTAAAAGGTTATACATGGAATATTTTGATGCTACATATAAACTTATAATTAAATTTACAACCCTTAAAAGAACAAAAAATGTTTTATATCAATTATGGAGAATAATGGTTGACGAGTGGGTTAAACAAAATGATATGAATTTAAATGAAAAATAAACATGTCTAAATATTAATATTTTAAGAGATTTATAGAATATAATTTTTACCTTTTAAATTGTGTCCTTTTATTTCCTCATTAATTGGTTATGATAAATATTATATATAAATCATTTTATTTAATTTCATGTGTATCACTTTTGTCACCTATTAAATGTCACTTCTTATTTTATTTTGTCCCAAAATATTTATCTATATATCTCATATTGTAAGTACCCCAATACCTTCATTTATTCCATTCATTTCTTCATTAACATAATTTCATCACCTAAGAACATCCTATGAAGGCCATTACTATAAGCAAATGGAGTTCTCTCAATGAATATGAAATCTTACTTATTAAATATTTCAATTTTTATTTCTTCATATACTTTTTATAAATTTATTTTACCAATATTAACAAAATATATATAGTTTAATAAATTTATTATAATTTTTTTAGGATTTTTGGGAATCCATTTTCCACCACATTTCCATCATCTAAAAAATGATAGCATAAATTGTGTTTATGTATGAATTATTGTATCCACGTAGGATTATAATTGATTTTCATCACTAATTTACATGGATGATTATAATGATGAAAATAATATATATATATATATGTGTGTGTGTGTGTGTGTGTGTCTGGGTGTGTGTGTTTTTATGTGTGTGTGATATTTATTATTTAGTTATGATTTTAAAAATATATGTTATCATTTATCTTCTTACCCTAGCACCCGTTAAAATTGAATTCTTTTTTCATGCGTATATGTGGAATACCAGATCCCAATAGTGATGTGACTAGTTTTTCGTTAACAGAAATAATGGATGATCATATATATATATATATATAATGAATATATATTTTATTTTAATCATGATTAATATTATATATGATATATAGTCATGATCATTATGTAATACCATAGCAATCAATTTAAAATATACATGAAAAAAAGTAGTAAACAAAAAAATGATTACAACAATGAAATATTGTTAATAAATGGAGATAAAATAAAATAAGAAAAATATGAATGATATTATATATATTTATATGGGCTATTATATAATTATAAAAAATAATAATATATTATACATGTGTTTATAAATAATTATTAAGGATTTTATACCTTATGTAATGTTTTATCACCTCACATTGGTTTCCATAATACATATTTCATATTCACCAAATATTTCATTCATGTTTTGTATATACAATATATTTGATATATAATATCATAAATATTATTATATTCATGAAATTTAATGTTTTATTTTAATTAATTTCATTCATTGTGCTTACAATAAAATAGATACAAAATCAGTAAGGGTTTCATATTAGAATCCCACATTTTTAGAGAATTATTTATACATAATTTTATAGTAATGAAATTATGTGATCAAAATTTCATATATATAATTTATTTTATTCTATTATATATATTAGAAATATCAATATCCGTCTGTCATGTTTTACTCTTTATACACTCAAAATATGGAAATAATGTTTTTTAAATAAAATCAACATCATTTTTATATTCAGTCAGGAAAATTATTCTTACATGCCCATATTATATTGAAATGTTTTTTATAATTTTTTTATATTATCCAATAAATAATTGAAGCCATTATTTCTTATTTTTCATATTATATAAAAAGTTATTTAATGTAATATTGTTTTCATTTTTGAATTGAGGTATTTTTATTAAATGGATGAACAAAATTATTAATTTTAACATATACTATATGAAATTTTTTTTTCTATCCCTATGATTATTTATTAACTGGACGATTAAACTAATGTATGAATTTTCATTTTCAAAGCATTTTTTTCATTTTATATAAATGTTATTTTTTAAATATTTCATTTCAAAATGAACTATAAAATTCGTCAAGAAATGTTATTATAATAATTAAAAATTACTTTCATCAGTGTAAAAATATTTTGATGAATATTTTACTTTTATAGGGATATAATCTAAAGATACATTCTACCATATTAATCCATTTAGAGTTTTATTATGTAATTATATTTATTGATAGAGTAAAATATTACTATATTTTGTTATAGTTTCTCTATATATATGTTTGTGTTTTTTATGTACTGAATTTCTATTCCTTTCATTAATATGATTAATGAATAAGACTTAGTGAAATGTAGGGCTTTCTATATCCCATATATTTATCAGTATGTCTCACATGAAAAACTATCATGGTATTTTAGTGTATAATTTCACAATTATTTTTGATATATGTAATGTGGTCATAATGTTTTGTTTATCCAATTATGGAACATGGAATTGAATGTATAATTATGATTTTGTACATGTGTATTACATCATTGTAAAATATTTCTTATTTTTCATGTTATTTTTATGTTTATATATCAACCCTAGATATAGTCCCCTTTTATGTTGTAAGTTATTTAACATCAATGATTATTATTATTCTATTCCAAAATATTTATTCATTTTTTATATTATTATAAGGTCTCTTTTATACATTCACTTATTGGGAATAAAATATCATCCATTATTTTTTTCATTTACCTATGTTACAATTATGGGATCTCAGAATTATACCATTCATAGAGTAAAAGAAAAAATGATTTTTTAATTATCATTGTGTTCTCTTTTTAATTTTGAAATGTAATTTTAGAATCACATATGAATATATTATCCAAATACTATTAAACTATTAATAATTTTATCATGTATTCTCTTGTATCGTGTGCCTAGATAGTATAACAATAAACATATATTGGTTATGCGAGATATGATGTTATAGTTTGAATAAAAGGATGTTTTGTATGACCCTTGGTAAATATATTTAGGAAAACCTTTATTATAGAAAAAAACACCACAATAAATTCTAGAAATATATATAGGTATAGGATTATAATAGGAATCATTGGAATGTTTTAGATGTGTGGTTTTCCTATTAAATAAATACCTATCAGGATACTAGAATGTTTATATGGATACTAAAAATGCATAACAAGGGTTAATAATACTATAATGTGTGGATTGGGTATTAACTCAATCATCACAAGTGCAATTTGAGAGTGAAAAAGACTTAACACCTACCCAGACACTTCAAAGTGGTATTCTTTTGTTGATTCAAATTCACATTATGAACCAATATGAATGATTTTAATATATTATTATGAATTTAATATATTCCTAATGATACTTGTTATATAATTATTGAGATTTTTTATTCCTAATATTATAATTTATCTTCAGTATTACATCAAATTGGGAATTAAGCACTATGTTTCATAATTTTATAAGCTAATATAACCAATAACATTATTTAGTAACTGTTCATAATAGAAGGAATGGACAACATTTTAACAACCATAATAATTTTTTTATCTACCTATTAAAAAATTCAGTATAACTTGTGTTGGTTTAGATATTATTATGAACATATAAGGATAGTTGAGTCAGGTTATTTTCAATAACCTTTTCTTTAAATAATATTCATTTTATTACAACATGTCTCATTTTGGTTAGAATATTCATGTGTTATAAACAGGTATCCTTCAGTGTAACTAATACTACTTTGATACCTGAAGTGTTCCAAGTCCATTCAAATTATATTTATGTAATTGAGAAGTAATAAAAGGGATAATGCTATTTTAAAAGAGTATTTAATAATATTTGATACTAATAAATTGTGGTCATTTATTCAAAATATTTAATAAGGAGGAGGAGATTGATAGAATAGAATTTAAAATTTTTAAGGATATATTTTTCACTAAATAAATTACTCTTGTGAAAAGAGTAGATATAATAATGAAATTCTACAATATAAGATAGGTGAATGAGTAAATTGTTGTTCATTATGAAGAATATTTTACAATATTAGTAATGAATTAGATATAATATATATGTATTTTATAAATTAAAATTAATCATTCATTTTTTTGGGTTAATAAGACCCTTTGATTCTAACTGGTCTATCAATCGTTTTAAACTTATGATGATATTTAATCTTGTTTCATGTGGATGTAGAAATAATTCTCAAAGTCAATTATTTTCAATGTAAATACAAAGACGAATTGAAATATTGTTAAATATGGAAAATAAATTATTTGAAAGTAATGAAGGTAGTGATGTAACATCTAACTTCAAATAATTAACTAATGAAAACCCATGTTACTTGATTTAATGAAATGGTTGTTTTCATTAAGTGTGGGGAGAATTACATCATGCGTGTCTTTGTAAGAGAAACAAAGAAGTCAAAAATGTATAATTATTCAACAAAATGGATATGGGGTGCTAGGAAAACTGATTCCCCAATCCTCTAGAAAAATTTACCTCATAAAATGATCTCGTGTAATGAAAATGGTTATTTAATTAAAACATATGTTGCTGAAATCCCAAATGTTGTGATAGTTGTTAAATTGATCACAGACAAAAATTTATTTTATACTTATTTATAGTATGGGTATTTATGCACTTTTATATATCCCATGATTTCAATAAAAAAATATTTCACTATCACCATAATAATTGGGGTTTCAATAATGTCTCAAAGTGGAAACCATATTACAATATGCTTATGCCAGTTGATTTCCATTTTGAAAAATAAAGATAACCTATATGAATACTAGATTATTATATCATTTTTTAGATTTAAATAATATTGATGGTAATTATTTTTTATGATTTATGAATTATTATAAGAATCTAATATAATATATGTTGATCTTTTGATGTTATGATTTAGTTTTTAATCAATTTATGTTGGTTTTATTATTGATGTTTAATGGGATAATTTACTTCCAATTAAAAATTTGGGTTATTAATATTGAGTATTATATTATCCAAAACTATAAATTGTTATATTGGTGAAAAAATATATTTATTTTATACATTTTATAATCTATAAAAAGATTATTTTTGTGCTCCAAGAATGAAAAGTGACACATATTCATTAGTTGATAGAAACAAATGTGGAATGAAAATAAAATATATGTCTAAAATTTCACTTATAAATTTTATTTAAATAAAGGGATTCTATTTTATAGTGCTCAACATGATGATATTAAAATTCTCATTGAATTATAGGAAAATGATATTGAAATAATATTTTTAACCTTTAACTTTTTTCTAACAAATTGATGGTTCTCTTTACCACATATAATCATATGGTTTTGCAGTAATTAACATAGTATGATGTTCAACATAACTATCTATTCTTCATTAGACAATATTATTTATCCTCAATATCCACATTTTCACTCATACTAGTTTTAATCTTATTTAGGAACCTAATTATTTGTTATTTTGGTTACCTTGTATGTTTCCCAATTCCACCTTTAAAATCAAATTTTATAATTCTATTTTATAATGTTGGTATTCAAAAAAATCAATTTAAAATATTGAACCCTTGAATAATATGAAATAAATAATTTGGTGAAATAATTTTCTTAAGAGGGATATAACACCCAAATAATTTAGAAAAATATTCTTGATATCTTACTTAATATGAAACATCGATCTTTAAGAATACTACGATATAATATAAAAATATTATTATTTAAATACGACCATTATAACGTAGCAGTTAAATTAAATGTATACATACGAATAAAAACATTAGGAAATTATTTTGTAACGGTTTCATATAGTTAGTGTTTATTTGTTAATTAATAATAATTAAGTATTTAATTCTTAGTAATGTAATTTTATCATTCAAAAATATCAATAACTAAAATATGGGTTTTGTTAAATTTCATGAATGTACATTATAATTAATAACTGAAACTTTTTTATTTGGATTTTATTGAATTATATTTATTTTGAAATAATTATTTCAATAATATCATATGTGTAATTTTTGGACCTTTTTTTAAAATATTTTTATTTATGTTAAATTGTAAAAATTACTAATATTTGTAGAAATATCGTTTATTTTCCTTAAACAATTAGATTTAAAATTAATATTATATTTTTAATTATATTATAATTTAAAAAATTCATAATTTAGTAATAAATAATATAATTTTATTATTTATAATTCGTATTATACTTTATTTTTCTGTAAGATCAATTTTAGGCATAAAACATATTTTTCTAGAAAAATAATTTTGCTGCATTTTATGCATTTATATTTAAATAGATTTATAATACTATATATATTTAATTTGTAATAATTTTTTTAATATATTTAATAAGGTTTTTGAAAATATTTTAGGATGTTTTTTTATTTTTGGCCAAGCTAAATGTAAATATTGGTAAATATATTTAATCTAGGTAATGGTAAAATAATGTTAATACATTATGATGAGGCCTTAAATTATCAATAACAATTTTCATTATCATATTGTATGATTGGATTTAAAAAAATCTATCCTATATATGAAAATGTTTCATTTATTTCTATATTACATTTATTATAACATTTCTATTACATAAAGAAAACAACAAGTATAAAATGTTGTTTTCTTTAATTAAATATCTATAATATGTTTTAATTTGGATAAAAGGAATATATGGATATATATTAAATTTTATACTAAAAATAAATAAATTATTTTTATATTAATTTATATTTAATTTGTAGTGATGGTATAATTATATTAAATGCTTATATAATGTTGATACACTACATGTACAAGCTGTAAAATCATCATGGTAAATGATTTAAAAAAATAAAATTAATATATTTTAAATAAAAAGTATTATTATATGTAAATCATTTCTATTTATAATTTATAATTTATGATAATTGTTTATAAATTTAAATTCTATTATTTTTTTGACATCATTGATGTCAAATAAAATGAAGAGTCCCAAAAATGAAGTCAACTATATGTTATGGTATGCAATATATTTTTTCAAATAATTTGAAATAAAACAAATTAAATTAGATTATTGAGATGGTAAATCATGTAAAATTTCATACGTGGTCCATATGTGAAAATCATTCCACATAATTAGTGTATTTAGGTCCCTTGAATTCCAAAACAATGTGTCACCTCCATTAAAGTTACTGCCTATTTAAGAGGTGATTAAATCAAAATATAAGATTTAAAATGAAATGTAAAAAATTATAAATATTATTGAATGATTTTTTTTTAAATATTCATCTACTTCACAATAAATTATTTTCCATTAGATACAATTGATATGATAATGACATATATTATATTTAAATTATTTAACTAATTTCATGTTTTTCATTTCCCTAACATAAATATGGGAACCACCACTACCCTTCTATTCACAAATATTGATAAATATATTGAAACAATACCGAACCTCTTTACTTATTATATTCATTCCCATAATTCTTGATATTATGTTCTTCTTCTAAGACCATACAATTTGGGGTTATTTTTTAAGATAATGGATTTTCTCTTAAAAAGTAGGTAATCATCATAGTAGACTCTTATAAATTATAATTATTCATAAACATCATATAATCTATATTTCACATGATAAAATAATGAATCCAACATACTATATATTCTTATATGTTATAATTATTATGGTACAACCAATTTCCTCCTCTTTTCCACCTTTAAGAAAATGAAAACATTGATCATTCGTATATATGTCATACCATATCCACGAAGTAGTACAATTCATTTTTCATCACCAATTTACATATTTGGTTATAAATATTATTTTAATTAATATATATTGTACTAATGATATGAATATTATTATTTAAATTTATTTAATAATTTACTTTCATAGTCTTCTACTTATAAACAATTGAAAATGCCACTCATGCGAAAGTGCACACAAATCCACAAAGTGATTTAATTCATTTATCAAGAAAAAATTTCATGTATGATTATATATATATATATTAACCATATATATGATATATAAATCACAATAAATTTAATATATGTTTTTTAATCATTATAATAATGAGAAGGCCAGAACGTCGGAATGGAAACATACATGAAAAACAAAAAAGATAACACAAAAATTAATGGTAATAAAAAATATTGATAATTAGTGGGGTATATCATTTCATAAGAAAATAATTTATGGTATTATTAGAATTAAAATAAATATATTATATTACTAAAAAAATTAAATTTATTATACCTAAGGATAAAATTATTAATAATGAAATTTAGATCTGATGTAAGGCTTTCTCGTCTCACTAATGTTTCTGTGAGACATACTCCATATTCGCCACTTTTATCATTCATTTGGTGTATAAAAATTCCATTTTATATTTTATATAACGAATATATTTATATTAATTTAATTATAATTTTAATATGAATTTATTCATTTCTTGTTGTCTATGATTAATATGATACCAATGCATTAATTTTCTCATGTTGCAATATTACTTTTACCCAAATTTTTTATACTAATGTATTTTATAATGAACATATGTGAAATATATCTCCCAAATATAATTTATTTTCCCTAAAATATTTATTTCTCTAATTAACTTTTTTTTTCATTTTGAAATTTCTATGTACTCCAAATTTGGAATAAATATTATTTAAGGAAAATAAGAATTAGTTTTATCATTAGATGGAATATTTTTATTCCTAGTCCACATTTCATATAAAATATTTTCAATAATATCTTTAACATTATCCAGTGATATATTATAATCATTTTAACCATTTTTCATTTATATTAAATGTAATATAATGTAATATTCTTTATATTTTATGAAATATGTTCTTTTATAATAATTGTTTGTATAAAATATTATATAATGTATAACACTAAAACCGAATTCCCCACCAGAAAGAGTATTATTTTATGTTTTAATTAAATTAAAATAATCCATGTTTTTTTAGAGAAATTATTTTATGAACTATTAATGAAAATTTCTATTTGAAATAATTTATTTCAAAATGGAAGGGTGGTTTCATGATGAAATGTTTCTTTTATGTTTTAAATATATATTCTTATATTTCAAAATAATTTTTAGATTCCTTTAGTTTATTAGGTATATATGATAATTTATATATCCACTCTATTACTCTTGATAATTTTTAGGTCATTATATATATTTAATGGGAAAATATTAATATTTTGTATGATAGTTTTTCAATAAAAATTACATTATTGATATGTATTGAATTGTAATAATTTCTTTTATGTGATGGATTCTTTAGTCGTTTTATGTGATATTAGGGACCTGATGTATTCCCAAGATGAATATAATTGTCTTAAGACACTATATATATATATTTTATTATTTCTACCAATTATTTATCTTTTCTTTGATAGAGGATTTGATGGTATATATATGATATTGTTGGACAAGGCATTAAAAAATATAATTATGATATATAAAATAAGAATTCAATAATTATGAAAATATTTATTGTTATCTATTTTATTATTTCTATTTGGATTATATCCATGGATAAATCCCCATTTAATGTAATTAGTTATAAGAAATCTTTGATTATAGATAATATTTACCATACTATATATTATTTGTTTATTTTTGTCTTGGATCTGTTGTATTCTTTCCCTCTCTAAACATCTATGATCACCCATTACTTTTTCTTTAGGATACAATATGCAATTTGATGATTTATACCAAGGATATCAAGGAATAAATTATAACAAAATCACAATATTTTATTATATATTTCATGTTTTCAAATGTAATTGGAGAATAATTTATGTATTTAAACTCGATGATTGATCCACTAATCTATTCATCTATATGTAATCCCAAATAACTTATGATAATATAGAAAAATGACTATCACCTCGAGGTTAGAAGGTTAGGGTGTTACACATAAAATCAATTTCATAAACTATTTTTTACTATCCAATAACTTCTTGAGTGTGGCCACACTCATTCTCTTTGATGGTATCACCCACAAAGGATGGTTATTCTCAACACTTATTTTCCATAAGATGTCACCCTATATTTAAAAATATCAATTGAATCCTTTAAAATGAATAACTAATATATAACAATGATACTATCATATTGTCTCATCTCTTAAATAATGACATCCAAAGGTAACTTCTCTCATTCATGTGATTTGTTACACTAAGCGAAGGTGTTAAGATGTGTGTGATGACCACTAGTATGGTCTCTAAACAAAGGTGTAAATCATGAGACCTGATATTATTTAATGTTCTAAATCTCATGATGCATTTATTAAGGAATTTATTTTAATAATTTCTATAAGTATGAATTATAGTATAAAAAAGACATAAATATAAGATAAGTACATATATAGTTCTTTAAAATCATATGCTTCCTTACCATGTACTTGTCCACAAAACTAACCCTCGAAACCTATATCCAAGTGGAAAATGACTAGTAGTGGTGTTAGTGTATGTGATTCAATGATTAATCTACATCCTTATCATCATGTTCTGTAACCTCCGATAGTTCCACCCATTCCATTGTTTAAAGGATCCTAATATTAAAGCATCCATTAACATAGAGGTGTGTTCAGGGTAAAAAACCATGATTTACTCAACTTATCCATTAGATAGAAAATATCAATCCATATACCATATAATAATTCATTCAAAAAATATGATATCTATCGAATATAAAAAAAATTTATGGAGTCCTTTTGCCATTGATCTTTTCTTCCATGATCTAAATGAACCTACCTCTGATTATGGGACCATTATGGGTATTATTGACTATATACATATAAAATATATATCCTATTAAAACTACGATCACAACTAGAAATATTAATTTTTTTTGGAGTCATCCCATCAAATTTTCTATCTCCAATACATTGTAAAATTTGGGGATTCGTAGTTGCATAACCCTATCCTATATAAAAATCTAGAGACTGCTATTTAATTTATGATAATTTTAAAATAAATCATTCATCATGGGGGCTATATTGATTTATAAATATCAATGAATTATTTTAAATTTTCATGCTTAATTGAAGAATATATAATACCAATTGAACTTTTTCAATCCACAACATTGCTTGATAGTTTCCTCTCTTAAGGGTTCTTGATCTCTAGTGATGAGAATGTAACCTTTTTTAATGTCTATATAGTCAAAACCTAAAAATTATTTTTTATATTATGAAAATTTTTTACTATAATAATTATAATCATGTATAGAGTTGTCCAGTTATGATAAATATTTGATTTTGTGGTCCAATCAAATATTCTACCGGTTGGATATCATTCACACTTCAAAACAAAGGAATCCTAAAAAAGGGAAATTCATACAAAAAAAATCTACAATTATGTAGTCTCCAACTATTTATAGGGCCTACCATTTTCTATATAGTTGAATGTATTTGTCTTTATATAATGGATATATTATCTACCCAATATACATATGTGGTAGATTCCTCTCGATTATATCGTAAAAATAAATGACTCTTTCCCTAACTAATTAGAAATATGAGTTTCAATTTTTAAAATCCAATCATAGTGATCTATACCTTAAATCACAAATGGTTATCTTTGGGGTGGTATTCTATTATCAATATGAAGTCCCCATATTTATTAAATCTGTGTTTTTGAGATGAATGAAGATATTCAGAGATAAAATCATAAGATATATATTTTCTAATGCATGTACAATCCCATTTTATAATAGTAAAATGATGCCTTACTTTTTTTAATTAAATAATAGATTATCAATTTTATAGAGAATTTTTTTTTCAATTTTCACCAAAGATAGGTAAACTAGTTTAATAATAAATCTCATGACTCATTGATATGATTTCAGTATTTTTTCAAAGAAGACATAACAAGTCTCAATACTCTAAACTAAGACCGTATGACTATCTAGTTATGATATGCCTCATACATTACCTATCCCAATAAGACAACACATGGTCCAATATATAGTTTTTATGATCCATCCTAATCTCACCTTCTATAGGCTAGAGTGTGTGACTATATGTTGTAACATATGCATCATATTGGAGGCCTAATCATATTGTGAACATAAAACAATTATTTATTTCCAAAGAAAAATATAATAAAACAAACTACCTATGATAACATTAATATGACCATGATTGTAGAGAATAATGTTTATTCATGATAAAATTATTAATTAAATAGTTTTTATGATAAAATGATAATATAATGGAATAATATAGGAAAGATATATTAATGTAGGATGAATTCGTGAAAATGGGAAAACCACCACACTTCAAAAAATCATAGTCTGGTCTATAATGGAAACCATCACTATCCAACACCATAACACATCATATACTTTAGTTTAATAACCACTATATTCAGAAAAAATGTAACAATATTCTTTCTTGAAATAACGCATGTAAAAAACATTCCTTTGAATTTATGAGTATATTAAAACATACTAATATTCCATAAAACAAAAATGGGAATTATGAAAAATCAATTCATCTAAAAACACATGAGTCAATGATTAACGGATAAATTTAGAATCCAATTATTTAATTGATGATCCACTTTCCAAGGGATTATAAATTTCTCAATAATCATATCTCGTTTATACTATGATCGTATCTCATTTAAAATTTAAGGGGATCCTTTTAAAAAGTTATACTGATATTATCAAATGTATCTAGAATCCTCGTCTTTCATGATGCAACTCATAAATTATATTAGATGCATAATTCCACAGTGATGTAGTAATTTCAAATATGTTATTTTTTCACATAATGAGGACCGACACTTCATATGGAACAAAAAATTCCTTGAGCAATAGAATAACATCTATATTAGAAATAGGTCCCACATCTAATGTCACGAGGGATGGAGGGGGGTATTGACCAATAAATATGGATGAGTCATTCCTCATATTTTGGGGTAATACTTACTTCATCCAACATGTATGGGACCCAAAACCCATCTTGAGCAGAATAACTAACAATTAAAGATGTAGGAGTCATTCCCCATCATTTGGGGATATACCAAATCAGGGTATCAAATTCGGGACCACACCTTATCATTATTAAGATAGATTAAACCTAGATCCCAATATAGTAGTTCTATTCTACTAATCAATGATGGAAAATTGAATTTATAATACATGTAAAGTACCCTTACCTAATAACCAGAACATCTCATTTGGAGTAGTAAACCTTTGAATGCTCTGAATTCCCATCCATAATGATTTTTCATCTCTATAGAGATAATAATCTTAATATTCTTAAAAATTATCTCAACTAGTATTTAATAAGAAAAATAATTGTGTTCTACATAAGAAAACTCTTTGAATTGACTATTTTATGGTCTAATTGTACCAAGTAGTTGTGGAAATTTTAAATTTACAAGTGAAAGGATAGTATAAAATGATTTTTTCACACAATATAAAATGTGCATCAAGAACTACCAATTAGGAATGAATATTTATCATCTTTTCAGGTTTCACATTATTCATAATGCATCCTATGTCCTTAATGATTTTGTGAAGATCAATAATATATCAGAATTTTATTTTAAGACATGATTAACATCATGTAATAGAAAATGGAATGTGATTATAAATAGATTACATGTATGAAAACTATAGTGGATGGTGTTTTAATTCACCATGAAATGAACTGTATTACCATGTAGAGACATTGTGGGTGTGGGTGTGTGTGTGATACACACTATGTGTAGATCAATGGAAATTTTCGTATATACTGACATATTCTGGTTCGATGCCACTGATATACAAGGTTTGTGCATTATGATCAATACTCCCCAGGATATTTAACGTTGATTCAACTACAATATCTGTTAGAAACCCAATGTGAATGTGTTGGAGTTGTCAAAATCATAATGAAGGATGAAAAATATGAATTACTAATTCCCAATATGTATAGGAATATATATTTTGAATTGTATAGTAGATTTTTATGGTCGTTTTCAAAGATAGTGGTGATTCATGGGGCATTGTTAAAAAATAGATATTGAATTTATGGATGTTGGTTTTATTAATAAATATGAATGTATAATTATAATGGTTATTTAATATGTTTTATGATATATTAATATTGATTAAAGAGGATTGAATAAGACTAATGAGATCATGGAAGAAGTATAGCTATGTGTGTGGTTATGAAATACCTCATGTTAGGATGATATATGATGGTTGTATGGAATGAGAAAACATAGTATGAAAGAAATATGGTTTTGATAACCATGGGACACTCATCATAACAACGGTTTGAAAAATTATAATGTTATTTGGAGGTCTTTGAAAAGAGAGTTGGTTTCCCTCATATGGTCAGTATGAGGACCTTTTAAGGTTGGATAAGGGATCATAATATTCAATGAAATTCACAATAAGGTTCATGTGTTTTTTGAAAACTAAGGTTTTTCAATACCAAATTATCATTAATGAATCATTAAATTCATATATAATTTTTTTAGTGGTTCAAATTATGAATCATTCAAAAGAATGGGAAGATCCATAAAATATTTTCAAACAGATGTTTCATGTAAAAGTCATCTTACATTCAGTCATGTAGGTTGGTATATATATGGTTTTTACAGATATAAAGGATATTTAAGGAGATTACCACCCTAAGAGAGTTTTCAAAGTAATGATATATTTAAGGGGAAGTATTATATAGTTATGATTTTTGGTGATGTATTCAGAATTATAAAGGGATTTCCTTTAAAATATTATTACTTGAACACCAACTGTATCAGAAACATATATTATGTCTACCCAATGGTGATGATATTCAATCCATGAGTAAATGTATTTCAATACCATGTGGTTTTGAGTATTTTAATGAATAACTATAGTTTTTTTAGGGAACAAAATTTTACCATATAGAATGTAATGTAAATGGTAAATGAAACATTGATTCATCTACAATCCATATGTAGTGTATTTTTTAATATATGATTTTTAGGATTTGGGTGGACATTATTTTTTGATAAAAGGGAATTGTTCAATGGGTTTTTATTTATTTTTTTAAAATAAAAATAATTGATAGAAATAAAGAGTTTGAAAAACTAAAAAAGGATATAATGTGAGATATGATGATAATAAAAAAATTAATATATATATAAATTATAATAAGATGGATTTATAATACATGATGTATCAATTTTTTAAATGACATTTTTCCAAACATAAGAATGTTCTATTTGGATATTTTAATAGATCTCATAAAAAAATTATAGATTTGATTCTACATATAATTTTGAGACATCTATAAGTTAAATGAACTATTTTACCCGCAGTCATTAATGCATGCTTCATCTTCAATAACTGGGAATAAGTTGGAGGTCGTTTCATTTCTTAAAAATATATGAGTGTAGAAGTTTTACAACTAGAATGATAAAGGACTTATATAATCATGTAGGATAAAGAGATCATAGAGCTATATAATGAACATACCAAGGATTAGGACATACGTGTTTCCATCAATCCTCCAATGAATATTATTTTTTTCTTGGGAAATTCTATATATAATGCATAAATGGTAAGTTTCAAGACAACATAAGAACACATTAATATTTATGGAATCAAAAACTATTGGTGATATTTTTTTTGTATTGTGTGCAATCTATTTCCATTTTGAGTAGTGATAATGGGATGGAGTGTTTGGTAATGTGCCTTCTATATTAGTGAGCCTACATAATAGGTATATATGGAATTACCCTATTTGTGTGTAACTAATAAAAACACACATAGTAAGCTTTGTGATTTTTTTGTTGATACATTATCAATTTCGTACTCATTGAAGAATCCCATAGTTGTGAAATAGGGAAAAATATATGTTCCTTTTGGTCCATTTGACATTTATATCTGCATAAAAAAATTAGATAAATTCATTATTTAATATCAAAAAATAAATTGATTAATCTTTTAGTTACTGAATCTAGAAAAATATATATTAAAGATAAATAATACATACAATTATTATTTAGACATCAATATCCATTCTAATGTGATAATTTTATGGGAAGTTATAAAATTGATAAAGATATCATTCCCTTATTTACCCATCCTCAAAGGGTATATCACAAATACTACCCATGTGGGCCACAGAAGTGCTATTAGAGAATATGTTAATTTTTATTTGATTTGTTTTTACCTAACATGTTTTAATTATTTTTTGGGCTAAATGTTTTATTTTTACCATTAAATTAGATTAATGCATGTAAAAAAGAAATAAATAATAATAATAATAATAAAATATTGTAAATACATTATGTTGATTTTTTTAGTAGAATAATGATACATTGTTGAATCATTATTGCATCATACATAATAAATTTTTGGAAAATTAAAATTATAAATTTTTTTTTTCTGATTTATTATGGAATAAAAATTAATGGTGTGGATGATATACCATGTGAGGAAGGATCCACTGATTATAAATAGATTCCAAGAAGGAATCAATTTTATGTTGTCCACTTTTAAGAGTAATTTGATCGATATAAAAAATAATAAAATGTGAAAAATTATATAGTGATGAAAAAATAATTATAAAATCCCTTTATAATGGAAATGGTAATTAAATAATCACTATAAGATGGAATATAGAGATGAGTAATGTTTTCGGTGTATATTAACACATTTCTAGATTTTTTAAATAAATGAACTGAGTAAACTACTATGAATATGATAGAATATTTTAAGGAATAAGATATTAAGTACATAGTAGATAATATGGAAATTACTCTAATAATTCCAACCATCCTAAAAATAACTCTAATGGATGACTAATGATAGTTTTTGCTAGAATAAATATAATAGGTTGGCATATACATAATAACTAATCTATTCCCATTACAAAATAATTTTAGGATCAAATAAAGAACAATTAGATACTGAAATATTTTAGAATATTCAAGTAAAATCCATTATTTGCTTAAAGAGTTCATAATAATACAAGAATAAATTGGGATATATGATAAAAACAAATATATTTTTATAAGTTAACAATATCCTATGGAAGGATTGTCTTAATTGAAGGATAATGTTGAAAATTTTATTGAATGTTATAGGAACATACTTAGAAATTACAATATAATTATAATAAATAGGGACTGGGGAAAGAATGATATACCTATCAAGAAATGAGAAAAACTTTTGGGGTAATTATGTGAATGGAAAATATGTTATTTTAAAGATAGATAAGAAATTAAATTCTTAAGGAATCATAAGTGATTATGGATTGCATTGAAATAATTCCAAATGTGGAAATAAATTCTAATGTGGACGATGAGGGAAAAATATGGTGTACAATGTGACTCACCAACTTTATAAAATTGTGGAATAATTAAGGTATCCATATCATCATGTAATCAAATGTTTATAACTGTTTATGAAGAGTTTAAAAATTTGAGGTCAATATATACATCAGGAGGTGGTTTTGCTAAAGAACAACATTTTATAATGCCTAAATAAATCTTTTTCTGGTACTGAAAACTATATTCAATAAGTTAAAATCATGAATAATTGAAGACCTATTTGATATAATACTAAATAAAAATAACAAAAGTGAACCTAAAAAAACGTGTGATGTTAAGAAATTATTTTTTTCATTCAAAACCTAGACATTTAGGTTTCGAACTATAGTTAAAATGGTGATATTAATCCATTATTATGTAAATTATTTATAATAAAAAATGATTTATTATTTAGAAAAGACTAAAATAGAACAAGTGGGATTAGAAGGTTGGAAGATGTAAAAATGGTAGAGATAGGCCTTACAATTTACAATATTATTGATAAAATTTTATTTAAGTTATTAGTTTTTATATGATATAAATATCTTGAAAATTAAAATAATATTTCAAAATTTTCCATGTCCTAGAATAATAAAAAACACAATATACAAGGTCCTTTAATTATTAGGGAATGGGTATTGGACTATTCAATGTCATTCATCCTTGTATGTTATTGAATAATCATTTGATTTTCAAATAAAATGAATATTATGTTATATAATCAGATCATAAGAAATAAGTCTGATAAATTTAATAAAAATGTTGTATTTTCGTCATACTAAATATTTGTTTACTTTTTTTACTATCTGTTTGGTGCATTTTTTTAATGATTGTAGAGGAATTGTTTGGTTAACTAAGTGAAATTCTCAAGATACAGGTTTTTATTAGTCTTAGTGAGTGATTAGGATAGATTTATGAAGGTTGAAATATGATCTGTTTTAAAATTTATATTAGTGGTTTATTAGGATAAAATAATTTTGAATGACAATATTACTAATAAGAGTGAGTGTAGTTTAACTATTTTACTAAATAATTGAAATAATTCATGGAAGTTAGATAATAATTAACAATTTGAGAAAATAAAATTAATTAATTAATTTTCTAAAATTAAAGATGAATTTTACCCTACATTTTGTTGTGGGTATTTTCAAATTTGTTGTAAGATGACTTCTATTAAATGTTTAAGGCAATACTGGTGTACAAAACATGTTTATAACCACTTATATTCTAAAAACATATTGAAGGGGGTTATTAGTTATAATTTTTCCCAATGAAACCAAAACAATTTGGGGTCAAACATTGAAATTATAATTTTCAATAAGATTACTGATAGGATTTTATTTCCAATTGGAATGAAGAAGGAACATTGATTTAATTGAGATATAATTTTAACAAAATATAAAGGTAGAGAGTATTGGTAACATAATGGGTTAAAGCTATATTTCTTGAATTTAAATGTATGAAATGGTTGAATGGAATATTATATTTAAAATGTGTTTGATTATATTTTTAGTCTATATTATGAGGATCAAACATTAAGGTTTTAAATATAATGATTAATGATGGAGTATTTTTAAAAAATAGAACTTGTTTTTTAATAATGTTGTGTATCATGAGAACCTTAAAGGAATATTAATGGTATCCCATTCCGAAGTGTGAATATCGTATCATAAGGCTATATGAGGTGTAGAAAATACTTTTTATAGTATGTATGAATTATGTCTAAGTGATTGTTTAAAATTTACCAAACATAAGGACGATATATATTTGTAGTATGGTTGTCATAGACATAGTTCACAATAAATATGGTTGAAAAAAGAATGTGTATTGTTGAGAAAAATCATGGGGATCTATTTGTAACAAATTAGTATGAATTAATAAGGTTAATATGAGATTTCATAATGTTAGTGAAAGGGAATAATATGGTTAGTGACTTTCCCCATAAGTTCGGTATACAATATTATAATAATTATGGGAAACATCACAAGGCTAGATCATGGTTACTCGAAGGTTGACATAGTACCTCTCAAGTTTGCAATAAGGATCTCGTAATGTTTAATGACTGAATTATAATATTCATTATAAATTTTCATAAAATTCATGTAATTTCTCAACCTACACTTTTAAACATCCATAATATGACACAATTAGTAAAAAATTATAGGATATTATATTTCAATGGTTCCTCTAATGATTCATTAAATAACATAGGGTATATCTATGTGAAAGTTACCTAAAAATGTTTCATATATACGTTATCTATATTAAATTCATATATTTTGATCTATCAATGGAGATTTTTAAAATTACAATATTATAGATGCGATGAGATTCTCAAAATATGTTAATTCGGGGTTTATAAAAACATATTAGGGGAAGGGTAATTTATTCCATGAAATAACATGATATATTTAGTGATGTAAGGGAATTAATTTTTTGATTACCATTTTGGAATACTTCTAGAAAAAATTATTTACAAATTCAATCAAAATATATAGATAATCATGTAATTATTCAAGGGATATTAATGAAACTTCTTCCTGAGTGATTTAAATATTTATTAAAATTATTTTTGTTTAACCAATAGTATCCACATATTATGATTTAGAAATGGAAATAAAGAGGTATTTGAAACACATAATCACTATATTATTAATACATCATTCTAACTTTTTATATGAAATATATTATTTGACGATTATGGAATCATGGAAGATTTATTTTTCAACATTTTGTCAAATGAAATGGAAACATGAGGAATGATGATTTATCTCAAATCCTATGAGGTTATTATGTGAGATATGATGCTAATTAAAAAATGTATTAATTACTAGAACCGATTAGAAGATGATTGAGGAGATAAAAAGTTTCATTTTTTTAAAATATATGTAGTCATATCACATAATAATGTTATCTTTGGATATATTAGTAGAAATACGGGAGAAGATGAAGGGGGAAACAATGCATGTCACACCCCGACCTATCATTTATTTATTTTATAATTTTTGCGGACTTTTAAAAATATTTTTGGGCTTCGAGTTGAGTCTTGGACTAAAAGATTTTGAGTAATGTTAAAAGTGCGCATTTTTCAGCTAACGTTGTTGAGCGCCCGGGCAGAGTGCGTTTTGAGTTGACGACGCCAAGTGCCCGGGCAGAGTACGTTTTGGATACCCCGCGCGGCACCTCTTAGACATCGGCACCACCCTCCTGCCTTCAGAAATTTTAAAATGAGTGATGTTTCTGATTTATTATGTCGTCTAAAAAAATCGTTGTTAATAGTTTTTTATGTTTTTTTTAAAATGAAATGATGAACTATTATTATTATTATTATTATTATTATTACTAAAGATGTTTTATTATTATTGGGTGCATTGTTAATATTTTTTTATTAGTGTTATTATCACCTTATTTTTATTTAGATTTATTGAGTCATTTTATTTAGTTATTTTTTTCCATCTATTTCTTTTCATTTCATTATTTTTTTTCACTCTCCCTCTCCCCTTTTTTCTCTCCTCCTCGAGAAAAACACCCCCTATAACCCTATTTTTCTTTCCGCCGCCACCCCCTGATCTCCCCTCAGCTCGTGCCCCTCCTACCTTCTGCGCACTCCCTCGGCCCTCGTGCATCTCCACATGCATGCCCTGCGTGCCGCCTCTGTTGCACTCTCCCTGCAGCGTCAGAGCCCCGCTATTTCCCTCTCCCTGTAGTGTCTGAACCCCCCTGTAGCCCTCCTTCTCCCTTCAGCGTTCCAGCGACGCCGACTCTCTTCGCCATCCAAGCCTGTACCTGCCTCCCCTCTCTCATCTTCTCTCTTTTCCCCAGCGCACCACCCTCCTCTAGAGCCCTCCTGTAAGCCCCTACGTTAGCGCACACCTCTTGCAGGCCTCGACCCTGCCACACTGCACCTCCTGCCTACTCCGGTCTTGTTCCATACAGCATCTCCTTCTGATTCCTGGAACTCCAGCTCCTCTCCTAGAACTCGGCCTCACACCCCCCGCTGTGTTTGATTTCCGCACTCTGCACCCAGCAGCTCCGCCTTCAGCTTCACACCCACCAGCCGGCCTCACCTAACCGGCGCAAAACACCCTGTCCGGCCGTCCCCCCTCTGGTGGTTCCCACTACCATAATCCTCCATCCAACCTCACCTCACCGACGCAACCCCCTATCTTGCTGCTACAACTCCCACCTCCCTCTCTAGCCGAAGCCGCCCCTGCCGGTGAATTTCCCTCCTTTATTAGACTATTTTTCTGGCATGGCATCTCTGGTGTGCTACCTCACCTGCGCGACCCTCATCTGGTGATAGTTTCCTCTTTCATGTGTGTTACTTGAATCTTGGGACCTCCTTTTTGGGTGGGTTCCGGTGTTCACTTCCAAAGGCGATGTCTTTAGACGATGTCGGGATATCACTTCCTTGCTATGTGAGTGTTTTCTTCCTAGGGTTTTGTTTCGCGCATTCAAAAAAATGATCCATTATATATTTTGAGCCTTATCCCTTTTTCTGTAGTGCATTGGTCCATATCGAGTTCATCCTTGGTTGTGTGGGGGGGGAGGGGGTTTATTTAAGCTTCTGAAGCCTGCGGGTGAAGTGCGAATGAAATTGTGCACCTGTCTCGGGTGTGCGTTTTCATTCTGCCTTGAGTTGAGGTATAATGCCTTAGCACCGCCTCTTTAAAATTCTAGGTATTTAATTCTTGCATGTATTACATTAATTTATTATTAATTAATTATTATTTTTAAGTATATTTATTTTAGAAGAAATTACGTGGTATTGTAGATAATTTTTGTTGGTTAATTGGATTGCCTATTTTTGCATGCTTGGTGAGTAATGGGTGTGGTGCATATTCTGTTTTAGTAGAGTGTAGGTGTGTATTTGATTAAAAAATGTTCATTGAATCAGTTTTGTTTATGTGAAGTTGTGAGTGTCTCTCTTGAAATTCTTTATAAATTCTTTTAAGTCGTTTATTAAATAGTGCAGATGGTGTGCACTATGTTTTGAAAATAGACCGAGCTGGTTCTTTCGTGCTGGTTGTTCGTTTGGGTTTTTTTATGTCTGTGTTTGTGTATTTTTATTTATCATTGTGGTTGCAGCGCGTTGACAGGGTTTTTCCACGGTCCTGCGATCGTCAGCTTGTGTGTTATTTCGCGCCCATGCGAGGCGTGTCACATCGTCGTGACTGGTCTGCGAGTCGAGGTTGGTCCCCCATTGCACTCACCTTTAAATTTAAAATTTATTAATTTCCTGATGTTTTGTTAATTTTAATGAATTATAAATAATATAATATAATTAAATTTTAAATGATTATTTTGTGTGAAAAGAGCTGTTTATTTTATACCAAACACATGGAACATTTTCTTGACGGACGGACACCCAGTTTTGAAGGAATGCCCATATGGCCTTTAAACATAATTCACGGAATTTCAAACGTACTTCTATTTTTAAAGACAAATGTTTTCTTCTGAACAACTTTTTTGGGTTTTCTTGAGAAATGAAGTTTTGCTTTAAAATCAGTGAAGGCCCATTTGGCACGTTAATAAAATATATTATTTTGGAAAACCCACTCGGGGGGTGAACTTGGGTGTGCGTTGATTGCGTGAGATATATTTGATGTTAGTTCTTTGTGACTGCTTGATTTACATTGTAGACGCAGCCCTCTTTTATTATATGTGTTGACATGGGAACCTGGCATAGTGAGTAAATCATCTGAGAACGATTGTTGCACTAGTTTAGACCACACACTGGCTAGTGGCCCCATAGAAGGCGAATACTAATTTATTGCTGCTATGGGGATTGGGCCCCTTGGTTAGGCCATGCAGGGCTATACTGGGTAATAGTTTGGGCGTTATGACGTCATCGAGTTAGGGCATGCCTTCAGGATGAGTGACATGTATAGTATGTTCTGGATTGTTCACGATCTCCTAGGTTCGACCCATGTTACTTTTAGTGTTTATTTGTATGTGGCGGACGATTGAGAGGTCGAGTTCGGTTTCTGACCCCTGGGTGACACTTTTTTTCCATTTCCCTTAGTGTGTGTTGTGTGTTGTGTGTGATTTTTCTTTTGATTAACAACTAAAGTTTGGATTTTTAAATTGTTCCCCAAATGTTTTAAAATGCAATGCACCAATTTTTTTAAACATTAAACTTGTTCTAAATTAAAAAGGGAAATGGATTGTTACTCGTTTTAAAAATGAATGTGCGTGTGGAAACCATATTTTATATAATTTTTTGCAAACCTGGAATTGATAAATTCTTTATTTAATGGTATGTGCGTTGGGAATAGAATTAGTCGGGCCTACCTGCTGAGTTTTAATACTCACGCCTATAGTGATTTCCTGTTTTTATTTTCTATTTCAGGTTTGAATCGAGCTTTCTCGTTGTGGGCGAGAGCTGTTTGTGGTTTGTTGGGCGACGCTCTAGATCGCGAGGGGTTTTAGTCGTGGTCAGGTTAGTTGTTGTTTTTGGTCGTTCTTTCTTTTCATTTTGTTTATTCTATTTGTGTTCTATTTTTCGTCCACTGTTTTATTCATTTTATTGGGTGAAATCATTCCCTCTTTCTCTCTTTTGATGCTCTGGTGCTTGTCGCCAGCTCCGGAGGATCAGGAACACCTCTCGTGCCATGTTGTGAGCCGTCTCGGGTGACCAGTTCTCGGTCGAACCAGGTTGGTTCGTGAAAAAATGGTTTTAGAGGAGGTTGACTCCTGAGCGGACCTTGTTTTTCAAGGTACCCATTTTTATTTGGGGTTCTCATGGTAGAAAGAGTGGAATTGTTAGGACTCGAGGCGTACAGACGATAAGGACGTCATGAGCCCTTCCTCATTCTGAACCTTGGGTTACCATGAGATGTTTGGGTTCTCGATGTCTTTTGATTATTATGATTTGTTTGGTATTTGGAAATGAAATGAGAGTCAGGCAAGTGACCTCCGTGAGCTCGCATGGTCTGGAAAACCATGTGGATCCAGATACTTTACCCTAGAATTCTCTCAGTGACAGTGGTGTGACTGGCGTATGGCTGCCAACCATATGGCTAAGTCAAACATCATCACTAGTTTACCTCTAGTGAATCGTTTGGGTTTTCCATATTTCTAAAAAGCATTGTGAAAGTGTTATTTTGGTATTTGAAATTGTAATGACCATGTTTGGACCATCTTCTTGTTTTCATGTTCCTTAGTGCTCACCCCCACGACAGTTTGATGGATGCCCAAGGTGAAGCTTCGGGTGGTGCGCCCCTACAGAATCCTCCAGTTGAGCAGCCCGTAGACTATGTTCTGGAGTTCCGAATTTTGAACCCTCCTCTCTTTTATGGACAAGAAGATCCACTTGAGGTGGAGGATTTTTTACAGAATATTTAGAGGATGTTTAGTTTCATCCGGTTCCATGAGTCGTTAAAGTTGAAGTTGGATACCTTTATGCTTGAAGGCCCAACCTGGAAATGGTGGAAATCCATTTCTCGGAACAATCCTTGGGAAGATCTAACATTGGAGTTTTTCAAGTCATTGTTCATCCAAAAACACTTCTCCGAGTTGACGAAGCTGAGGAAGAGGATGGAGTTGTGTTTTCTTCACCATGGCGTTGAATCAGTACTGGAATTCTATCGATGTTTCATAGACCTAGTTCTGTATGATCAGTGGTTTGTTGTAAATGATCCCGGGAAGGCTCGACAATTTGAGTCTGGACTCCGACCTGAGCTGCGATCGAAAGTTGATGAGCTAAACCTAACCAAATTCTCGGATGTTGTGGGGAAAGCCTTTTTGGCTGAAGATGGGTTAACAGGAGGACTTGAGGCAGCGAACCCTCCAACTGTGTGATGTAGTACAGAGGATGGTGATAAGAAGAGTGAGAAGCGACCTGATGCTGGTGGTGCTGGTAGAGGAATCAAGAGGCCTTCAGACCTTCAGTCATCTTCTTCATAGCGCAATGTCGTGATCTGTCACCAGTGTGGTAGGCAGGGTCACAAGAGGCCGACATGTCCAAGTGCCCCATGACCCTTCCACACCTGCGGACGCTTAGGTCACTTGCAGTGATTCTACATTGGTGTCTCCAAGAATCATGTTTATCCTATACTTGGATCGTCGAAGGTCACCTCGGCCCATCAGCAGGAGTAGGGCGATGTTTGGGGATCAGTTTTCGGTCTTCTCTTTGTAATGTATCTTGGGCATAGTAATTGTCTCTTGTAGCGTTTTGCAGTGTTATTTTTCTTTCAATTGTAGGAATGGTTGTGGTTGAACCTCTTGAATCTTTTATTTTATTGGAGGTGTGTTCGGTGAAATTCTGGTTGGTGGGTTGTGTTCGGGAATTTCTGAAGCCTGACTTCAAGGCAGAAGATGCTTCAATCATCGGTGCTCCAGCTATAGGCCTCGGAGTGAAGCTGGAACATAGTCAGGAGAACCCCAGTGGTGATCAAGGGCCATGGTTTAATCATAGTCCATAGTGTGGCTTGATATGTGTGTTTTCGAGGGTGCGACGTTGTTGATGGGGAGATGACATTAGTTTTGATGCTCTATCAGTCGGGACCTTCCCTTCTTCCCCCCTCATGGTGGGGGTTTCGGGTCAGTGTGGAAAGTTATTAAGGTCGTTTAATATCATCATTTCTTATGGTGGGGAGAACCACAGTGGGTCTCACGGAGTTACACTGAAATTAATTTAGGGTTAGCCTGATCCTTATGGTGGGGAGTCCGTTTGGGCCTCCCCGTGTCAGTTTCATAGTTTCTTTTCATGTATCATTGTGGGGTAAGGTGGTCTCGTGCGGAACCACCTAATCTTGAGTTATTCCTCTCGAGTAAACATTGATATTGGAGTACACCCAACGGTTTCATTGGACTAAGATTATAGGGATAAGTCTTGGAGGTGATTTAAGTTCGTTCGTTCCTTGGTTGAAACAGATGGTTTGGGTTCTGCTTGGTGATAGTTAAGGTGATCATGTTTTAAGGATAAGTTGTGTGTCATAGGCTTTTGGTGTTTGTTTTGATCGATCAACTGGAGATTCTTAAACTTTTGTAGGTTGGTGGCACTTAATATGTTTTGTCATTGTGTCTAGATTGGGTTGTGGCTTTCCGAGGGCAGAAAGCGTTATGGTGGCGAGAATTGTCACACCCCGACCTATCGTTTATTTATTTTATAATTTTGGCGGTCTTTTAAAAATCTTGTTGGGCGTCGGGTTGAGTCCTGGACTAAAAGCTTTTGAGTCATGTTAAAAGTGCGCATTTTTCAGATGACATCGCTGAGCACCCAGGTAGAGTGCGTTTTGAGTTGACGACGCTGAGCGCTCGGGCAGAGTGCATTTTGAATACCCCGTGTGGCACTGCTTAGACATTGGCACGACCCGCCTGCCTTTGAAAATTTTAAAATCAGTGATGTTTGTGATTTATTGTGTCATTTAAAAAAATTATTCGTTATTAGGTTTATAACATTTTTTAAAATGAAATGATGAATTATTATCGTTGTTATTATTCTTATTATTATTGTTATTACTAAAGATGTTTTACTATTATTGGGTGAATTATTAATATTTTTGTTATTAATGTTATTATCACTTTATTTTTATTTAGTTTTATTGTGTCATTTTATTTAGTTATTTTTTCCATCTTTTTCTTTTCATTTCATTTTTTTTTTCACTCTCCCTCTCCCCTTTTTCTCCCCTCGTCACGAACTGCACCCCATGTAACCCTATTTTTATTTCCACCGCCACCCCTTGATCTCCCTCAGCCCGCGCCCCTCCTACCTTCGGTGCACGCCCTAGGCCCTCGCGCATCTCCGCATGCATGCCTTGCGCGCCGCCCCTGTTTCCCTATCCCTGCAGCATCGGAGCCCCCTGTTTCTCTCTCCCTACAGCGTCTGAACCCCCCTCTAGCCCTCCTTCTCCCATAAGAGTTCTAGCGCCACCGACTCTCTTCTCCAGCCCATCCTGTACGTGCCTCCCCTCTCTCATCCTCTCGCTTTTCCCCCGCACACCACCCTCCTGCTAGAGCCCTCCCGTAAGCCCCTCCGTTAGCGCACACCTCTTGTAGGCCTCGACCCTGCCACTCTTCACCTCCTTCCTGCTTCGGTCTTGTTCCATACAACAACTTCCGTTGATTCCTTGAACTCCAGCTCCTCTCCCGGCACTCGGCCTCACACCCCACACTGCATTTGCTTTCTACACTCTGCACCCAGTAGCTCTGCCTTCAACTTCACACCCTCCAGTTGGCCTCACCTCACCGGCGCAAACCCCCCTGTTCGGCCAGCCCCCGACTGGTGTTTCCCACTACCGGCATCCTACAGCTAGCCTCACCTAACCGGCGCAACCCCCCTGTCTAGACGCCACAACTGCCACCTCCCTCTCTAGCCGAAGCCGCCCCTGCAGGTGATATTCCCTCCCCTATTGGCCTATTTTTCTTGCATGGCATCTCTAGTGTGCTACCTCACCGGCGTGACCCTCTTTTGGTGATAGTTTCCTCTTTCATGTGTGTGACTTGAATCTTGGGACCTTCTTTTTGGGTGGGTTCTGGTGTTCGCCGCCTAAGGCGATGTCTTCAGACGATTTCGGGATATCACCGCCATGCTATGTCAGTGTTTTATTCCTATGGTTTGGTTTTGCGCATTCAAAAAAATGAGCCATTATATATTTTGTGCCTTATCTCTATTTATTTTTAGTGAATTGGTCCTTATTGGGTTCAATCATGGATGTATGGGGGGTTTATTTAAGCTTCTAAAGCCCGCGGGCGAAGTGCCAATGAAATTGCGCACCTGTCTCGGGTTGGCATTTTCATTCCGCCTTGAGTTGATGTATGATGCCATAACACCGCCTCTTTAAATTTATAGGTATTTAATTATTGCATGCCTTACATTAATTTATTATTAATTAATTATTATTTTTAATTATATTTATTTTAGAAGAAATTACGTGGAATTGTAGATAATTTTTGTTTGTTAATTGGTTTTCCTATTTTGGCATGCTTGGTGAGTAATGGTTGTGGTGCGTATTCTGTTTTAGTAGGGTGTATGTGTGCATTTGATCAAAAAAATGTTCGTTGAATCAGTTTTGTTTATGTGAAGTTGTGAGTATCTATTTGGAAATTCTTTATAATTTTTTTAAAGTGGATTATTAAATAGTACAGATGGTGCGCACTGTGTATTGAAAACAGACCGAGGTGGTTCTTTTGTGCTGGTTGTTCATTTGGGTATTTTAGGTCCGTTTTCATGTATTTTTATTTATCATTGTGGTTTCAGCGCTTTGATAGGGTTTTTCCATGGCCCTGCAATCGTCAGCTTGTGTATTCTTGCGCGCTCATGTGAGGCGTGTCGCGTCGTCGTGACTGGTCTGCGAGTCGAGGTAGGTCCCCCATTGCACTCACCTTTAAATATAAATTTTATTAATTTCATGATTCTTTGTTAATTTTAATGAATGATAAATAATATTAGATAATAAAATTTTAAATGATTATTTAGTGTGAAAAGAGCCGTTTATTTTATACCGAACACATGGAACATTATCTTGACAGGCGGACACCCAGTTTTGAAATAATGCCCATTTGGAATTTAAGGATAATTCATGGAATTTCAAACGTACTTCTAGTTTTAAAGATAAATGATTTCTTCTGAACAAGTGTTTTGGGTTTTCTCGAGAAATGAAGTTTTGCTTTAAAATTGGCGATGACCCGTTTGGCACTTTAATAAAATAGATTATTTTGGAAAACCCACTCGGGGGTGACCTTTGGTGTGCATTGATTACGTGAGCTATATCTGATGTTAGTGCTCTGTGACTGCTTGATTTACATTGTGGATGCACCCCTCTTTTATTATATGCATTGACATGGGAACCTGGAATAGTTAGTGAATCTTCTGAGAACGATTACTACACTAGTTTAGACCACACACTAGTAAGTGGCCCCATAGCATAGGAATACAAATTTATTGCTGCTATGGGGATTGGGCTCCTCAGTTAGGCCATGCGGGGCTATACCGGGTAGTAGTATGGCCGTTATGACATCATCGAGTTAGGGCATGCCTTCAGGATGAGTCAGGTGTATAGATTGTTCTAGATTGTTCACGATCTCCTAGGTTCGACCCATGTTTCTTTTAGTGTTTATTTGTATGTGGCAGACGATTGAGAGGTCGAGTTTGGTTGCTGACCCCTAGGTGCCGCTTTTTTTCCATTCCCCTTATTGTGTGTTGTGTGTTGTGTGTGATTTTCCTTTTGAATAACAACTAAAGTTTGGATTTTCTAAATTGTTCCCCAAATGTTTTAAAATTAAATGCACCTGTTTCTTTCAACATTAAACATGTTCTAAATTAAAATGGGCAATGGACTGTTAATTGTTTTAAAAATTAATGTGCATGTGGAAACCAAATTTTATATAATTTAATGCAAACCTGGATTTGATAAATTCATTATTTAATGGTATGTGCATTGGGAATAGAATTATACATGCCAACCTCCTGAGTTTCAATAGTCACTCCTATAGTGTTTTCCTTGGTTTTAGTTTCTATTACAGGTTTGACATGAGCTTTCTCGCCATGGGCGAGAGTTGGTTGTGGTTTGTTGGGTGACGCTCGAGATCAGGAGGGGTTTTAGTCGTGGCCTGGTTAGTTGTTGTTTTTTTTTCATTATTTATTTTTGTTTTTTTATTCTCATTGTGTTCTATTTTCCTTCCGATGCTTTATTTATTTTATCAAGATAAATAATTCTCTCTTTCTCTCTTTTGATGCCCTGGGGCTTGTCGCTAGCCTAGGAGGATCAGGAACGCCTCTCGGGCCATGTTGCAAGCCGGATCGGGTGACCAGTTCAGGGTCGACCGGGGTTGGTTCGTGACAATGCAACTAATTAAAAATATAATCATGTTGAAGGAGGAGTTTATTTCCAAACAATAAGGTTTGTATCCATTATTTTATCGAAGAGGAATATGTAGATTTCTAATATTTAGAAAATTTAATATAATTGTAGTTTTATAACTATAATGATGAAGTAATTAACTACTAATTTTATATAGATAAATCTTGGAACATCACTGAGAACCAACCACTAACTGTGGATAAAGGGGGTTTTATAACATCATAAGGAATGTTTATGTTTCTCAATGATAATTTCAATAACATTATATGATGGATCAATTTGAGTACATCAATGGTAACCATTATTATTTAGTTTATGTAATTAATATGAGTAATTGTTTGGGCATTCATGAAAACTTTTATCCCATTGGTGTAGTGAACTTTGGTGGGATTGTGAGGATGTGATCATAGGGTGGCAGTAATCCTATATAAACATTGGGGGGGGGGGGTGACCCTAGGAGGTAGTGATCTAGAATAAAAAAACAATTAGTGAGATATGTTATTATTGTTCATTATATCACTATCACATGTATGATACGTTGATCGTCATATATTTTAAACCATCTAAAATCTATGCATCCTACATTCTTTCATTAATTTATATACTACATGATAACATCTCAAAAAGTGTGTAAAACTTATCAATAGAAAAAATGGATTAAATAGAAAGGTTATGTAAAAATATAAACATAAAATAAATCTAAATTTTAGTTATTATTATATATAAGTTTCCATAAACCAATAGATAAGTGATAGTTTAGTGAAATGCGAAAGGATAAGAAAAATTCCATTACCAAATTCACCACATCTATCATTGTATATATAATTACCCATATGGGACTAACAAGTTATATCAAGGGATATGTTACCATTTATTGTATTTTTTCTGTAACGTTGTTTGATTTATTTATAGTGTTAATGTTTTCTTTCAATTACTCTCCTTTAGAAATGAAAAAATGAGAAATCATGAAAAATAACAAAAAAGCTACAGGAAATCCATTTTTTGGATGTGTTTTTTTGTTTAAAGTTATATAAAGATAATAGATTCTATCAACCTAAAAATTTAAGGTACTATATTTTTTAATTTTTTAGCTCTTTTTTATTCTATATGAATTTATGAGGAGGCTAATATTTTAAGTGAGCATAGATCCACTAATAATTCATAGATTCCATGGAGTCCAAAAGTAAAATATATCTAAATGTTAGATGTATTTTATCAGCATCTAAATGTAAAATATTTGATGATTTAAGGGTATAAAAGATTTAAGAGATTATGATCAAGGTTATTTTAATTGAGGTTCTAAATTTCAATGGATTAGACAGGAGGCTTGTTGATGTAGATACAAATTTAATGAAAACCTATGATTATCATGTTGTGAAATTCAACGTCATGTCCCCTAAATATAAAAAAATAAATTATTATTATTGAGGGTTGTATGTGTACTCAATGTTACTTAAAAACATGATATACAAAAAATGTACAAATTTTATAATTATTTATATATATTGAAGTGATGTAAAAACATATATTTCTATAATTCTACATTTTTCAATTGACCATGAAGAAAGAGGAGAGAAGATACATAATGGTCAAAATTTACCATGAATTATAAGATGAGATGTCTATTGGTATGGATCCAAAAAACTATAGGTTCAATTATCATAAATAGAAAATTTAAAAATATAAAAATATTTGAATAGTACATGATCTCACCCAATAAGTATGTATAATTATCAAATTCCATTTTAAGACAAAACATTAATATTTTTTACATTTATTATATTATTATCCTTTAGTGGGTGATGGTGAAATGAAGAATAAATATTTCACATTAGAGGAGAAGCAAGAAAGTACTTCCATTTCAGAATAAACACATTACATGGGAGAAATACTGAGATTCCAATAGTAATGATTCCATGATGCTGATTAAGAGATAAATATAGAAATTCCCCAAAAAATTAAAAATGTGCAGGTTCTAGAATCATATTTAATAAAATATCTTAGAAATGATATTTAATATTGATATTATTTTAAATATAATGTTTGGAAAACTGTAATTTTTTGTTGCATGCATTATTAAATTTGTAATTAATATTTTAAATAATTAGAATGAATTAATTTAACCGAAGTTAGTGGAATATGTGAATGAATAATTACTCAATAAATAATGTGTAATTATTATTATTACATTTATGCTTTTTATGATATTAAAATTTATATTTTTGAGGCCGTATGGGTCTTTCATCTAGAATTTTTAGAAGTGTCCATTCTTGACTCAATGTAAAAAATGCTCCTTAATGCAATAAATTTTATAAGATAGATAAAAAGGTATTATATATTAAAAGTTTCTGGGAAAGAATTACAAATAATAATCCAAGTCTTCATTATCTGGGAAAGACTAGAAAAAGTTATTGGATCATGAGAAGAATTCACATGTTGTTAAAATTGAATAATCCCATGTTAAATGAGTTTCCTAAATGAGGGAATTTCTGAAAAGTCACCTAATCATGTAAGTAAAATTGGGAAGAAATAATATATAGAGTAATATGAATTTTAAGAGAAATGCAGTTATATATATCCTAATAAAGGAAACCCATGGAGTTAATTCTATCTAATAAAAAATTATTTTTTTCTGGATTTGTGTAGAAAATAGTTATCCTAAAGATGTTGAAGCAATGTTAAGTTCCATTAAAATTACAGAAAATCTGAAATAGGATTATAAAGTGAATAAAAATGAAGAAATGGGAGCCCATAGTGACTCACAACATTCCTCGACATGATGAAAAATGATTGTATGCTTCTCCCCATGTACACAAATTTTTATAACTTTTTATGAATATATGACGAATTTAACAAGGATATATGATAAAAGGGGTTGTTTGTCAAATAAAAAACATTTCCAAAATCAAAATTACAGTTATAGTTAAGGTGGAAACTATACTAATAAAGGGATATGATGAAGAAATTAATGCTCTATTTGATATTAAGACATAAAAAAGTGTCAAGGATGAATAAATAAACATGAAGTGATTCCAGAACCCATTTTTATATATATAAAAATATAGATGTAGAGGATTCATATTGGTATTATATTGACATAAAATTGTAAAATGGGTATGTTATTCTAATTATTTTTTTATTTTATGGATTTTTTGGACTACAAAAATAAATAAAAAAAGTTTTTCAATGAATCGTATATGATAACTGTTGACAAAATGGTAAATTTGAGTTGTTAAAGGTGAAATCTTGATATGATTTATTTAAGGTTTGCTATAAATAATAGATGACATATTTGGATAATCTAGGTCTTTAATAAGTGGTTGAATATATTTTATATTATAAAAAAACATTTATAGAACATATAAATTCATATATATTTCATAAAAATTAGTTCTAGTTTATGATTTTTAAAGAATATCAAAAGAAAAAAAATTATGATAATTTTCAAAAAAGTGGGTCTCTTGAAATGAAAAAAATATTAATATATATGGTGCTATAATTTAGGGTTATATGGTGATTTTTAATGATATTTGAAATTTTCAATTATTTAAGTGACCTGTGATGGTTTGACTAATTGAATATTTAATTAAATAAGAGGTTTCTATGTGACAAGGGGTATGAATTTATTGAAAAATATGATATTTCTCACATTTAGTTTTTTATTTGTTGTATTATAATATTATGGTGTGAGTATGGGCCACATGTATAGAAGATGTATATATTGAAATGAAAATATCTATCTAAATAAATTTTTTTCTTACTTAGTTTAATGGATATCATTTTGGTGGTTAAAATAAATTCACGATTCTTATATGAATCCCAGAAACAACACAGTAGTCTTAGAAGAATTTTTGACTATTCAAATGATAGTTGGTTTTCTAAATCGCTATTTTTAAAGATAATTTTTTTTTGGAATGAAGATAACTCATATTTGTCAACATAGAATTATAAAGAGACAAAATCTAATTTTCATGAATAATTTGACCAGTTTGAACCTATTGAAACCAAGTTTCTCAATGCTGAATATTTTTGTTAATTTTTTATCATTCTGATTTTCAAATGATCATTTAGATGAATGATTAAAGAAGTTTGTGATTAAAATAATTATGTAAAATGATACTTCAATGGATGTTAGTGAAAATGTTTCCATTGTATATTTTTCCCCAAAAATTTCCACCTAAAACCTGAAAAGAATGAAGTCAAATCACATATGTAATAACATATCATGGGATTATGTGAACTCAAATAGATCATGTGATTATGTAATCATACATAGATATTTATATCATGTAATAATTTTTAAAGGGTTGTAATATTAAAGGCATCACATTATTATGTTGAATTCAATCATGTATATTAAGAAACAAGGGAAATGATGGGGGCCATTATGTCAAAAATTATGGAATCCTTGTGATTCATTAAGGAATAATGAATGCATAAGCTTTAATGATTCATTAATTATTGATGAACATATCAATGATTCATGAATTTATAATAATGTTTTACATTAAGGGAGTCTCATTACCTTATCATATTCATTGATTTAGGTGATCAAAGACATGCGATGCACATGATTGTTTTTGTTCATGGGACGAACACTCGACAATTGTTTTTGAAGCTAATTCTATGAAATTTCATATATAAATACCACAATTCATACAATTATATAGTTGATAATATGACGAAGTATTGAACCTGAATTGTTATTTTTTTGGGGGAATTAATAATATTATTTGGGTTTTGTGTTAGAGTTATCATGGAATGACTAAATGATCATAGAAACATTATAGAGACAAAATATTGAATTAAAACATCATAAATAATTTAGAAAAGGCCTTGTAAAGGATATATGAATGGTTTTATTTCAGTCGGTCTCTCACAATTAGCATTATTCTATATCATATGTTGTCAAGGAATTATGGGCTCAGGGTCATGAACATAGGATATTATTCTCAGGGTTCATATGATCATATAATATACTAGGAGTTAAGGAATGCAATTTTTTAGATGAATTTTTGGAGCTCTAATGTAGATGAATATTTAAGTTATTCTGATGAAAACGTAACATATTGAATTAGAGTATAATATTTTAATTATTTAAAACCATAAATCTATTCTTTTGTATGAGGAAGCGGCCTTAATGTTGATTAATTGATAAAGTTTTCATCCAGAAATTTATGAAAGGAAGATTTAAAATATGTTATCTGAGGGAGAAATGTAACACCCCAAGCTTCTACGGTACGTTTCCCTTCGAATAATGCGATAGCGTGTGTTATACGCAACCTCGAGTTCTAACACACACCACAACTAATTAAACTAGCTGTTGTGAATAGTAATACCTACTTTTTGAAATCATATATATTCTATATTTCAAAATGGACTTCATTTTTGGATTCGGAATATCAAAATTAGCCTAGGGTGAAATTTTGGTACATTTCGGATAACTTTCATATTTTGATGAATAGTGAAAATTACTAAATTTTAATTAAAAACAACTTTTTTAATCAAAATAATTAATAGTGATAAATTGTGAATTTGAGTGGTTTTAAAGTATATTTAGAATATATTTTTACCATTTAATATAATCTTGGTCATTGGACATAATTTTACAATTAAACCGAACATAAACAAGTGTCAATCTTTTGATAGTTATTATCTCTTAAAAACACGCTTTTTGTTTTGACAGCGGGAATTAATTTTAAATTAATTTCTGCCACTTATGTGTTTTGAATTTAGAAAAATGGATTCCATATTTGGAATCAGGATGTTCAAATTGTGTAAATAGGTAACTTTTATTTTTAGACATTTTGAATAATTACTGCGGTAAATATTTTATTTACCATGGTTAAGGGTAAATCCGGTAAATAAGGGTTAAAAACAATAATATTATAATAATACTAAATTACCCTAAAACGTGTCTCAACCCTATTGGTTGATACATGGTCGACCATGGGCATCTTTGGGTCTATTTTGGGACCCCATGGATCCACTTGTAAGTGATAATGACACATTATATTAATAAAGTTAAAATAAAAATAAAAATGGCATAAGCTTACATCTTTTAGAAGAACAGTTTTTACATAGGGTTATACATGTTGGATTTTCGATTATAAATATTCATTAGAAAGATAAAAAGATTTCCTACATAATGATGTTTTATTTATAATTTTTAGACATTAAATAATTTATTTTATTTATGACACAATGATGATGCAGTAATTACTAAAATAGTAAAAAATTAACATAATTGATATTATAAATACCCAAATAAATATAATATGAAACTTTTAATGAATTAAACTAATTTTCTATGATAATATGATATATTAGGATTGATTTAATTGACTTTGTTCGAAGTAATAAATCTGTTATGAGTTTCAAAAAAATCAACTAATGAATAGTGTCAAAATTGACATAAAAGAATTCTTAAAACAAATATTATATTATTGATATTAAATTCCTAAAAATCTAAGGTTCGGCCAAGAGACTTATATCATGATAGGTTAATCATTAATGGACCACTTGGGGGTCTCTTGGATGTATATAGTAAGTTTATTAACCATAATATATAAAATACAAAGAGACATTGTAAAAGTGAAACTAATTAACTTAGAGTTAATACTTAAAGATAAGGTTAATATAAGTACCCAAAGCTGTCTAAATTCTATTGGATGAGTTGTTTTCGACCTATACCCACCTCATCCTTTGAATAGTCAACTTTGTAGCCTTTGGAAACCGAATATGAATTTATTATAAATTAATATTTCTAGCTTTTCCAAAGGTGCCCCTCACCCCTCTTATAAAAGGGCACTCCTCCTTCTCATTTCTTCACACCTTCAAAGCCTTTTGGTTCGGCCAAAATCTGCCCAAATACTCTCCCAACATCCCTCAATACAACCTAGAGGCCTTAGTTTGATCAGAAAGCCAACCTAAGGAGCCCTTTTGATCAAATCAAAAGGAAGAACCCGAAGAAGAGGTAATGATTTCACCACCCTTTTCTAAGTTCATTTCTTCTTCCACTTCTTCTTCCTTTGTTCTTACCATTCTGAAATAATAACTCCAGTATCTCACATATACTGTGATGTTATTATAAATATGGTACAATCATATTCAGTATTCTATCCACCCTTTGAATAACATGTCACCATACGTGCGTACGTACGGCTTACCGTCTCCACGTCGTGGTGTAATTGTTATTCAATATAATATTATTTGGATGGGTATAATAATGATGTGTAACTCATGTAAATAATAAATATAACATGTTAATGATTCTGTATATATGATATACCATTCATTTATATATTATTTTAATATCAAAAGAATGATATTGTCGCTCGTGCGTACGTACGGACTACCGTCTCCACGAACGCGATGAGATTCATTCTCCATCGTATCCATTCAAGTATAATTATCATTTGATGATTTAAAAATGATGTTTAAGGACTGTATATCATTCTGGATATGAATAAGATACAACAACCATGGCTTATGTAACAAAACATATAAAAGAAAATGAGTAAGTTAACTCCCGAAACGACGATAATTCTAAGATATTATTAACAAATCAATGTTAAAAGATCATATATGATATCATATTAATGTATATTATTCTTGTATAATTTAATAACAATTATTTCACCATTATACAGGAGGTTAACCTACCCCAACAAAGGAAAAGTACAAGGTAAGGGTTATTTCACAATCTCTTCTTTATCCGAGGTTGTTTATACGTAATAATCTACTGGGATCTCGTTATCATCCACATCCATGTTTCTTCAAAATGTATTTCAAAACATTTTTACTATTTACAAGAATATGGGTTAAAGTCATTTATACCCTTGTTTGACTTTTTATAAGAGGTTTATAAAGGAATCTTTCCGTCGTTTTCAAAACAAGGTCCTTTTTAACCTTTTCGACAGAATTGAGGTAAGAATGTTTTTTTTAACTTATACGGCGGGTGCGGTTATTTTACGCCGTTATAAAATCTTCAAAGCTTTCCTTACAAGCTTATAAGAATATTTTCAAAGAAAATGTTTTATTTTATATGGATCTTAAATGATTTCAAAATAAAAGGAGATATTTCTTTAAAAAGAATTTTGATTTCATCTATGTCAACATCCTTTGATGGATTTTAAGATTATTTGAAGTTGATTTATTATGATACAAAACTTCTATATTGTATTGAAGGTTTTGTGATATGTTTGACTGTGGATGTGCTATTTTTATACCATTCATAGTTTATTGTGAAAGTATTGACATTTCGTATGCTAGTTTTAATACGAATGTTTATGTTATGTTTAAACCTTTTCATATGGGAATGCATTGGACTTAATAAGTGACGGGTGGAGCCCGCTATAGCTCCTCGATGCATCGGTATGTCTCATGAGACAAACTAGTGTCTTGACACAAGGCCTTGACAAAATCTTATTTGTAGTCTTGGCACGAGGCCTTGGCTATGTGGTTATGATAGTCTGGCATTATGCATTCCAACATTATGAAAGTGGTTATTGATATTGCATGTGATTATTCGATTAGTAGAATATCCATGTGAACAAGTAAATGGCATTATTTCATTTTACTTTTGTCATACTATGTTGAAGTTCAATTTTAAAAGGCTTTTGTTTTAGTAATTCATTGCCTTAAATGTTTATGCTTATTTTGAATGTTCCGCTATATTGTTATCCTTACTGGGCATTTGAGCTCACCCCTTTTCTATGTTTTATTTTTCCCAGGTAGTGAAGAAGTAAATTATGAATGACTTGCAGGGATATTATGAGGGGTTAATAGTGTGGATATGAAGACTTTGTTGTTGTAGTAGTTTTTCACTTTAAAATGTAATGTAAAACTTTATGATTATATCTAGTGTTTCCAAGGCTACTAAACCAATCGGTCTTTCGGGATTTGATCTTTCTTGTGATCATGCCAATGTTATGTAAGTAATGCACCGACTCTGGGTAGCTGGGGTCGGGGCGTTACAGTTGGTATCAGAGGAAGTTTAGTACAAACCTTGGAAGCTAGATTTAGATAAACTCTGATTAGAGCACGTAGACCTAAGATGAACTTTGAGGATTAGTATAGAAGAACTTCCTAGAATTTTGGTATTGTAGAGATTTTGTGAGTTTTCCGAGCAATACATCCCTGTCTGGATACGAGCAGGTAGAGGCGTCTCTGGCACAGATGTACCTAGGGGTAAAACCCGAAAACACCGCTTTGAGCTAGACTCGAACGGGAACTGGTGCACGACAACGGGCCTTGCTGCACTCTTGGTTACGACACTCCCGGGGGATATGCTTAGGATAACTCTCATTATCTTTACAAATCATTATGAAGGGTTTATGAGTATATACTTCCTCAAAGAAAAACATTTTTATGATTATGGATTATATCCATAAATAGTTCAATTTATGTTAAGTGTTTTATAAGTATGGGATTATGTATTTTGATTCATAAACTGATCTAGTTTATGCCATTGTTTAGAAATGGCGCCTAGTGGAAGAAATGGAAACCGTATCAATGCGCGCACTCCATGTAGGGATTGCCCTCCTGCTCAAGATAATTATAGTGGGGCTGGTGATGCAACTGGTGCCGATCAGCTAATCACCATACTGGGACAACTTACTCAGGTTATGAATAATAACCTTATCCGTATGGAGCACCCTGATCCGCAGCGTGGAGGATCAATGTTAGATCGATTCATGAGACAACAACCACCAACGTTCAATGGGAGTACAAATCCCTTAGTAGCTGAGCAATGGATATTTTCCCTAGAGAAAATATTTCAGGCTTTGGGGAGTAGTGAAAGGGAAAAAGTTACCATGGCAGTTTACCGCCTCACTGGAGATGCTGATCAATGGTGGTCATTGATTCAAAACATGAAGGAAGATGATGAAGTATCAAACATGGAATGGAGGGAGTTCAAAGATCTGTTTTTAGAAAAATACTTTCCTCGCGACCATCGAGCAGATATGGAAAGACAATTTCTGAGTCTGAGACAAAAGGAGGATGAGAATGTCACAAAGTATGAGGCTAACTTTACAAGGTTAGCGAGGTACGCTGGTGATTATATTCGCAACCCAAGAAGTAATATTGATCGTTTCTTTGATGGGTTAAAACCATTTCTCCGTCGAGCATTAGTCTCACAATCCTTTTCATCGTACGAAGACATTGTCTCATGTGCTATCAAGACCGAAAAAGAATTCTCTAAGTCTTATGACTTTAAAGCGAAGCAAGAGAAGAAGAGACCTGCTGATCAATCTGGGAATGGAAATAAGGGGAAGAAGGGAAAGGTTGAATATCCATCTTGTGGTAAGTGCGGGAAGAAACACCCCGGTGCTTGCCTGAAGGGAATGGGAGTCTGTTACAAGTGTGGTGAAAAAGGCCACCAAGCTCATGATTGCAAGGGGAAGAAGGAAGCTACCAACGTTCAGTGCTACAATTGCAGGGAGATGGGGCATTATGCAAATGCATGTCCTAAGCGTCAGGAGAACTTACCTCAGAAAAGGCCAAGGGATCAAGGCCAGGCTTATGCTATCACTACTGCTGAGGTAGAAGCTCCGAAAGACGTGGTGGCAGGTAATTTAATGGTTTCCTCAAGTTTAGCAAATGCATTATTTGATTCTGGATCATCGCATTGTTTCATATCTTCCCAGTTTTCTAAGAAAATTAGATATTTCCAATTTGATTTAATAAGGGAGTTGTCAGTTAAAACTCCTAAGGGAAGTATCGTTGCAACAAAGTTTTGTGAATCAGTCCCCATTAGAGCACATAAATTTTCTTTATCTGCTGATTTCATCGTCATACCTATGATTGAGTTTGATATAATCCTCGGTATGGACTGGCTTTCGGACTATGATGTGAAGATTTATTGTAAGAAGAAAGAGGTTACGATTCTTGATGATAATGATAAGGAACACCTTATTTTTAGAGCAGAATCGTCACCACCTAATTCTTATTTAGACCCACCCCCAGTAGCTCAACTTAATTCAATTATTGGGGAGGAAGAGAATGAAATAACTGTCGGTGAGGAAAGGAATGTTCAAATAGAGGATGTACCTGTTGTGAAAGAATTTGTAGATGTATTTCCGGAAGATTTACCTGGACATCCTCCAGAACGAGAAGTTGAGTTTTCTATTGATTTGATTCCTGGATCAAGGCCTATATCGAAGACCCCTTATAGAATGGCCACTGTAGAGTTAGTCGAACTAAAGAAACAACTAGAGGAATTGAGTAATAAGGGATTTATTCGCCCTAGTGTTTCTCCATGGGGAGCCCCTGTTCTTTTTGTTAAAAAGAAAGATGGATCTATGAGGTTATGTATCGACTACAGGGAGATCAATGCTATAATGATAAAGAACAAGTATCCCCTACCTCGTATTGATGATTTATTTGACCAACTGCATGGAGCTCAATACTTTTCAAAGATTGACCTTCGATCTGGATACCATCAGTTGTGTGTAAAGAAGGAAGACATTCCGAAGACAGCATTTCGAACCAGGTACGGGCATTACGAGTTTACTGTAATGCCGTTTGGATTGACTAATGCGCCCTCTGTATTCATGGATCTGATGAATAGAGTCTTCAAGGAGTATCTCGATGAATTTGTGGTGGTATTTATTGATGATATCTTGGTATACTCCAAAACCTACGAAGATCATGAAAATCACTTGCGCATTATCTTGAAGACTCTGAGGAGGCATGAATTATATGGGAAGTTTAGCAAGTGTGAATTATGGCTTCAGGAGATTTCTTTTCTTGGCCATATTGTCTCTAAAGATGGAATCTCTGTTGATCCTTCTAAGACCAAAGCAATCCAAGAATGGCCAGCACCTATGAGTATAACTGAGGTACGTAGTTTTATTGGTTTGGCAGGTTATTATCGACGTTTCGTCCAGAATTTTGCCCGATTGGCTAACCCATTAACGAAGCTCACACGTAAAGGGGTTAAATTTGTTTGGACAAAAGAGTGTGAAGAATGTTTCGAAGAACTGAAGAGAAGATTAGTCAATGCTCCAATATTGACTCTACCATCGGGGAATGATGGGTTCGTTATTTATAGTGATGCATCAAAGAAAGGACTTGGCTGTGTCCTTATGCAGAATGATAGAGTTATTGCCTATGCATCACGACAGTTGAAAATTCATGAACAAAACTATCCTACTCATGATCTTGAGTTAGCAGCTGTGATCTTTGCTTTAAAGATATGGAGGCACTACCTCTATGGTGAAAAATGTGAGATTTATACTGATCACAAGAGTTTGAAGTATATTTTCTCACAAAAAGAACTCAACATGAGGCAAAGGAGATGGCTTGAATTACTCAAGGATTATGATTGCACGATACACTACCACCCGGGGAAGGCAAACAAAGTAGCAGATGCTTTGAGTAGAAAAGACCATGGAGTTTTGAACAATATGAGAATTGAAAGGGATCCAATTTTCATGGAGCTAGTGAAGATGGACATGGGAATAACCACGGAAGGTGAAACATCAATGCTTTTTCAAATGGTTGCCAAACCATCTTTACTAGAAAGGATTAAGAGTTCTCAGACTGATGATGAAGAATTCCAAAAGAAGATTAAAGCTGTGAATGATGGGAGATTGAGAGACTTTGCGTATGAAGGTGGAATTTTGAAATTCGGGAAGAGACTTTGTGTTCCCAATATACCTGATCTAAAAAGGGAATTGCTGGATGATGCTCATAGTTCCAATTTCTCTATACACCCTGGGAGCACCAAAATGTATAGAGATTTGAAGGAACATTTTTGGTGGGACAACATGAAGAGGGAGATTGCTGATTTTTTGTCAAGATGTATGGTTTGTCAACAAGTGAAAGCTGGAAGGCAACAGCCTGGAGGAGTCAGGCAACCGCTTCCCATACCGGAGTGGAAATGGGACAATATTACAATGGACTTTGTCATGGGGCTACCAAAGACTCCTAGAAGGAATGATGCAATATGGGTGATTGTTGATCGTCTTACCAAGTCAGCACATTTTCTGGCTATAAGAGAAGATCTACCCCTGGAACGTCTAGCAAGACTATATATTAATGAAGTTGTGAGACTTCATGGAGTACCCCTATCGATTGTTTCTGATCGTGATCCCCGTTTTACTTCAAGATTTTGGAAAAGTCTTCAGAAATCCCTGGATACTGAACTTCATTTGAGCACTGCTTACCACCCTCAGACAGACGGACAATCAGAACGGACTATTCAGACCTTAGAAGACATGTTGAGATCTTGCTCACTTGACTTTCAGGGTATGTGGGATCAATATTTACCACTAGTAGAATTTTCCTATAACAATAGCTTCCATTCGAGTATTCAGATGGCACCATATGAAGCGTTATACGGAAAGAGATGTCGTACACCAACCTGTTGGGATGACGTTGGTGAAAGAAAACTTGTAGGCCCAGAACTGGTGGAGGAAACGGTGGAAAAGGTGAAGGTAATCCAAAATCACATTAAAGCAGCTCAAAGTAGGCAGAAGAGCTATGCCGATAATCGAAGGAAGGATTTGGAATTTCAAGTCGATGATCATGTTTTCCTAAAGGTATCTCCGTGGAAGGGAGTCATACGTTTTGGTAAGAAAGGTAAATTGAGTCCCAGGTACATCGGACCTTTCGAAATTCTAGAACGAATTGGGGCTGTAGCTTACCGATTGGCAATGCCGCCAAGTCTCTCCAAAGTTCACGATGTGTTCCACGTATCTCTGTTGAGGAAATACATGCCTGACCCAACGCATGTACTCACCTATGAAGATTTAGAACTGGAACCCGATCTGTCTTATTGCGAAGAGCCCATCAAGATTCTTGATACGAGAGAACAAGTGCTGAGAAACCGGACGACGCGTCTGGTAAAAGTTTTGTGGAGAAATCATAAGATGGAAGAGGCAACGTGGGAACCCGAGGAACTTATGATGAAGAACCACCCGAGTCTTTTTATGCAGTAATACCCTAGAAATTGCGAGGACGCAATTATTTGAAGGAGGGGAGAATGTAACACCCCAAGCTTCTACGGTACGTTTCCCTTCGAATAATGCGATAGCGTGTGTTATACGCAACCTCGAGTTCTAACACACACCACAACTAATTAAACTAGCTGTTGTGAATAGTAATACCTGCTTTTTGAAATCATATATATTCTATATTTCAAAATGGACTTCATTTTTGGATTCGGAATATCAAAATTAGCCTAGGGTGAAATTTTGGTACATTTCGGATAACTTTCATATTTTGATGAATAGTGAAAATTACTAAATTTTAATTAAAAACAACTTTTTTAATCAAAATAATTAATAGTGATAAATTGTGAATTTGAGTGGTTTTAAAGTATATTTAGAATATATTTTTACCATTTAATATAATCTTGGTCATTGGACATAATTTTACAATTAAACCGAACATAAACAAGTGTCAATCTTTTGATAGTTATTATCTCTTAAAAACACGCTTTTTGTTTTGACAGCGGGAATTAATTTTAAATTAATTTCTGCCACTTCTGTGTTTTGAATTTAGAAAAATGGATTCCATATTTGGAATCAGGATGTTCAAATTGTGTAAATAGGTAACTTTTATTTTTAGACATTTTGAATAATTACTGCGGTAAATATTTTATTTACCATGGTTAAGGGTAAATCCGGTAAATAAGGGTTAAAAACAATAATATTATAATAATACTAAATTACCCTAAAACGTGTCTCAAACCTATTGGTTGATACATGGTCGACCATGGGCATCTTTGGGTCTATTTTGGGACCCCATGGATCCACTTGTAAGTGATAATGACACATTATATTAATAAAGTTAAAATAAAAATAAAAATGGCATAAGCTTACATCTTTTAGAAGAACAATTTTTACATAGGGTTATACATGTTGGATTTTCGATTATAAATATTCATTAGAAAGATAAAAAGATTTCCTACATAATGATGTTTTATTTATAATTTTTAGACATTAAATAATTTATTTTATTTATGACACAATGATGATGCAGTAATTACTAAAATAGTAAAAAATTAACATAATTGATATTATAAATACCCAAATAAATATAATATGAAACTTTTAATGAATTAAACTAATTTTCTATGATAATATGATATATTAGGATTGATTTAATTGACTTTGTTCGAAGTAATAAATCTGTTATGAGTTTCAAAAAAATCAACTAATGAATAGTGTCAAAATTGACATAAAAGAATTCTTAAAACAAATATTATATTATTGATATTAAATTCCTAAAAATCTAAGGTTCGGCCAAGAGACTTATATCATGATAGGTTAATCATTAATGGACCACTTGGGGGTCTCTTGGATGTATATAGTAAGTTTATTAACCATAATATATAAAATACAAAGAGACATTGTAAAAGTGAAACTAATTAACTTAGAGTTAATACTTAAAGATAAGGTTAATATAAGTACCCAAAGCTGTCTAAATTCTATTGGATGAGTTGTTTTCGACCTATCCCCACCTCATCCTTTGAATAGTCAACTTTGGAGCCTTTGGAAACCGAATATGAATTTATTATAAATTAATATTTCTAGCTTTTCCAAAGGTGCCTCTCACCCCTCTTATAAAAGGGCACTCCTCCTTCTCATTTCTTCACACCTTCAAAGCCTTTTGGTTCGGCCAAACTCTGCCCAAATACTCTCCCAACATCCCTCAATACAACCTAGAGGCCTTAGTTTGATCAGAAAGCCAACCTAAGGAGCCCTTTTGATCAAATCAAAAGGAAGAACCCGAAGAAGAGGTAATGATTTCACCACCCTTTTCTAAGTTCATTTCTTCTTCCACTTCTTCTTCCTTTGTTCTTACCATTCTGAAATAATAACTCCAGTATCTCACATATACTGTGATGTTATTATAAATATGGTACAATCATATTCAGTATTCTATCCACCCTTTGAATAACATGTCACCATACGTGCGTACGTACGGCTTACCGTCTCCACGTCGTGGTGTAATTGTTATTCAATATAATATTATTTGGATGGGTATAATAATGATGTGTAACTCATGTAAATAATAAATATAACATGTTAATGATTCTGTATATATGATATACCATTCATTTATATATTATTTTAATATCAAAAGAATGATATTGTCGCTCGTGCGTACGTACGGACTACCGTCTCCACGAACGCGATGAGATTCATTCTCCATCGTATCCATTCAAGTATAATTATCATTTGATGATTTAAAAATGATGTTTAAGGACTGTATATCATTCTGGATATGAATAAGATACAACAACCATGGCTTATGTAACAAAACATATAAAAGAAAATGAGTAAGTTAACTCCCGAAACGACGATAATTCTAAGATATTATTAACAAATCAATGTTAAAAGATCATATATGATATCATATTAATGTATATTATTCTTGTATAATTTAATAACAATTATTTCACCATTATACAGGAGGTTAACCTACCCCAACAAAGGAAAAGTACAAGGTAAGGGTTATTTCACAATCTCTTCTTTATCCGAGGTTGTTTATACGTAATAATCTACTGGGATCTCGTTATCATCCACATCCATGTTTCTTCAAAATGTATTTCAAAACATTTTTACTATTTACAAGAATATGGGTTAAAGTCATTTATACCCTTGTTTGACTTTTTATAAGAGGTTTATAAAGGAATCTTTCCGTCGTTTTCAAAACAAGGTCCTTTTTAACCTTTTCGACAGAATTGAGGTAAGAATGTTTTTTTTAACTTATACGGCGGGTGCGGTTATTTTACGCCGTTATAAAATCTTCAAAGCTTTCCTTACAAGCTTATAAGAATATTTTCAAAGAAAATGTTTTATTTTATATGGATCTTAAATGATTTCAAAATAAAAGGAGATATTTCTTTAAAAAGAATTTTGATTTCATCTATGTCAACATCCTTTGATGGATTTTAAGATTATTTGAAGTTGATTTATTATGATACAAAACTTCTATATTGTATTGAAGGTTTTGTGATATGTTTGACTGTGGATGTGCTATTTTTATACCATTCATAGTTTATTGTGAAAGTATTGACATTTCGTATGCTAGTTTTAATACGAATGTTTATGTTATGTTTAAACCTTTTCATATGGGAATGCATTGGACTTAATAAGTGACGGGTGGAGCCTGCTATAGCTCCTCGATGCATCGGTAGGTCTCATGAGACAAACTAGTGTCTTGGCACAAGGCCTTGACAAAATCTTATTTGTAGTCTTGGCACGAGGCCTTGGCTATGTGGTTATGATAGTCTGGCATTATGCATTCCAACATTATGAAAGTGGTTATTGATATTGCATGTGATTATTCGATTAGTAGAATATCCATGTGAACAAGTAAATGGCATTATTTCATTTTACTTTTGTCATACTATGTTTAAGTTCAATTTTAAAAGGCTTTTGTTTTAGTAATTCATTGCCTTAAATGTTTATGCTTATTTTGAATGTTCCGCTATATTGTTATCCTTACTGGGCATTTGAGCTCACCCCTTTTCTATGTTTTATTTTTCCCAGGTAGTGAAGAAGTAAATTATGAATGACTTGCAGGGATATTATGAGGGGTTAATAGTGTGGATATGAAGACTTTGTTGTTGTAGTAGTTTTTCACTTTAAAATGTAATGTAAAACTTTATGATTATATCTAGTGTTTCCAAGGCTACTAAACCAATCGGTCTTTCGGGATTTGATCTTTCTTGTGATCATGACAATGTTATGTAAGTAATGCACCGACTCTGGGTAGCTGGGGTCGGGGCGTTACAAGAAAGTTTGTCATTCCATAAAATCATTTGAAATGGTATTACTACTATAATAGTTTTTATATATCCAATAATTTGTAATCAAATATTAATAGTGACAATTTTTTTATTTAGTTACGACTGAAATATTATTAGTGTATGTTCCATAGAAATAAAACTTTATGGTGAAACAATTAAAATTAATCATTATAGACATTAAATTTCAACACATAAATAATTTTTTATATGTTATAGAATATTACATGGTTAAATATTTTATAAAAAAATTATTAAATTTACAATTAATTTAAATGAAATTATTGACACTGTAATTTACCATTACCCAGTAAAGATGTCTTATGGTCCAACAAGTGGTAGTATATATATGGTTAATACTATTTAAGCAATTTTTGTATGTTTGATATCACTGATAAAAATTGCAATATTATAGTAATTACTCTCTTTGAAAGGAATAACTAGTTAGGATGAAAAAATTATCATAATTTATAACTTCTTTATCATGTTATTTAAATTTACATTTCCACATTAAATAATGTAAATTTTAGTGGAAAGACACGAATTTATATGACTAAAACTGTCAATAGACATCTGTGTGTATGTGATAAGTAATTGTGTTCATTTATAGGAGGTCTATTATATATAATCTGCATATATTTAATGAAAATCACTAAGGATAATTATATGTTGGATAAATTAAAATATATGCATGAATGATATAGCATGGTGAATGGTGAAAGGGTCTAACCATTTGAAAAAATATTGGATGATCATAAAATAATGGTAGATAAAAATATAGATTGATTTTTTAATAGATCCCTAGAGGTGGATAGAGTTATCCACGGAGTTGAGGAATAAATGAATGATATGTAAATACAAAAAAATAGTTTTTTCTTCATTATCACTAGTATAATCCTAATGTTTCATATCCTTTTAATGTTATTTGAAACAAATATATCTAGATTACCATACAATAAGTCTTGTAGATAATGAAATGTGTGTTGAACTCAAGTGAATTAAAACATGTATGACTAAACAAATGGAATTAATTTCCTTTGAAATTATGAACATAAATGAATATGAAAATGGAGAATATGTTATAGATGATATTCTAATAATGGTTGAAAGAAAATTCAAAATAGGAAAAGGAATATTTTAAGGAAATATCTTATTCCTATGATTTTGTTGTTGATAATTTGGTCAAAATGTATTAAGGTGTCCCGAGATTTTTCAGAAGGATAAATGTGAACCTAAAATTTAAAAAAACTAATAATAAAAATAAAATATAAAAATTGTTATTCAACAAGAAATAAATTCCATAGCAATATCGTTGTGAGAAAAGAAATATGTGATAAAAATTGAAAACTAGCGGAAGTTAAAATTGAATTAAAATCCAAAATTTAAGATTCTATTATTTATATTAGGTGGAAAATGAATACATAATCAATGACCATGATATTCAATGAAAGAAATATTGAATTATTAATGTATTTTAGTTGGAATAAAATCAATATGTTTATTAACTCAATGATGTGATTGGATGGATGAAATAAGTGTTAAAAGATTAATTTTCTAGTAATGTTAATTAAGAATAAATTTTCCATGGAAAGATGATGGTAAATGAAATAGATATGGTTATTGATGAGAATAATTTTTTGTACATACAGAGAAAGTTATTTTGAAATAACTTAAAAATAGATTATTTTATAGATATGAATGTTTGGAAAAAAATGAAACCAATATATCAATAATAGAGACTTCATTTCTAGAGGTTCGAAAATGGAAAACTAATAGAAAGTTTCAAGATTGTTTTAGACGGAGTTAGCAACAAATTGGAGGATGAACGACCTGACTAATAGGTAAAGGCATAATTGGTTATGAGTATGAGACATCAAAATTTGCAGCTATATTAGAAGATCATACGAAAATATATAATGTTAGAGATATTATAATCAATATAGAAGTAATAATAATATTGAAAATGATTTAAATTGATAAAGAGAATTAGAGGAATTGAGACACCTCTCAATATATAAAGGTCCACCAACTGCTAAATATTTTTTAAAATCCAATTATCATGTGGATTAATTGAGGAGGGATGATATTTAAACTTATGAAATGTAAATTTGCTGGCTTTATTAGTCACCTCATTACCTATTGTGATGATGAAATATTTTTTTGGAGATACACCTTTATGATAACAAAGTAGAATGATACTATATCAATGATATCAAATAAATAATTATCTATAAATAAATTTCATTCATTTGTCTCAATTTGGATACAAAGCTGTCGATTAGAGTGAAAAGTGAAGAGGTTGTTTCAATCATTGATGTCAAATACCACTGAATAAAATTATACATAATATTATAGCATATAATATAGATACTCACTATTTACAGTTATATTTTCATGTTATTACATGTCCTATGTTGAATATAGGAATCAAAATCCATTTTATATTCAAAAAAACCCATGGATAGAGAAGTAGAAGATTGAGAAATAAAATCTTACCTAAATTACTCTCAATGAAATAAAGAACAACACCATAAATATTCATGATAGTGGTTACTGTTACCGTATTACTGGTAAGAAAAATAACATGAAGATTTTGAAGGTAATAGTTGATATAATAGATCATTTAATGAATTATGGGTCCTATAAAATTAACGGTACTTAAAATAAATTTTTTGGAGATTATCAAATGAAAACATATGTTCTATTAATGTATTTATTATGTTATAATATCTCTAGTGTGTGTCAACAATGTGAATCAAAAGTCAAAGTCTAATTCAATTAAAATAATTAATTATCAAATTTAAATATGTAAAATCTCTCATGAATGTCTAGAAGGTCAACAATATTCTTTACTAGGTGGATTGTAACTTGATCTACCATATTCTGGTGGTAAATGAGGGAAAAATTGTAGTATAAGAGTATTGGATAATTACACCATGAAATAATTGAAATCCTTTCTAAGATTAAAACATCAACATATATTAATAATTTTAAATTTCATCATAAAATAACATTTGATGTGTGCATGAATGAAAAATGGTAAAAAATCTATATCGACCAAATAACAAAATTCCCGTAATTCTACTCGGTCCAACTCTTAATGATATGTAGGGTTTAGTGACTATATTTGAGATATATGGTGAATGATGATTCATAATCATTATTTGGTACTATAAAATAATGGAATGAATCATGTTCATTTAATGAAAATGAGAATTCATTGGATTCATGAATAGATATCTAAGAAGAGTTTAATATGATAATGAGTGCACTATAGAAATTCTATATTTTGAAATTGTAATAGACTACACTTCTATATATTCTAATAAAAATCTAGTAAAGCATGGAATTAAACATAAGGTATAACCAAAAATAAAACCACAATAAATTCGGGTTTTTGAATGAATAAAATAAAAAATTAATAATGAATACCAAAAATATGATGATCTAGAATAACATTTCTCTTCACTAATAGAGAGTGGCTATTTAAATTATTATGGACACTCAAGATGATACATAAGTATGTCTATGATAAGAGAGAAGAACCTACTAATTTTGTCCTAGAATTAGGCCTTCCCTAAAATATTTTTTTTTGTTTTTGGATGCCAATGATATGTACGAAATAATTAAGAAAATCAAGGATTTTTTAGAGATATAGTAGATAAGGGAGTTCCTTTGGATCTTTTATGAAATTTTTTTCTTACAAATGATACAACAATAGGCTTCAAAATTTATACTGATTAATTAGGTTAATATCAATGAAGAAATATTATAGAATTAAAAAAATTTCTATTTCTAATTTTTATTGTGAAAGATTATATAAATAATGGAATGATATCTACCCAAATAAATATTTAGAGTACAATTCAAAAAATATTCAAAAATCCTCAAATGTTAATGATTCTCATGCTGAATTAGGTGATGAAGCTACTGTAAAATAATGTTATCTTATACCATGGAGAATAAATCAATTATCATAAGTTGATCAATATAACATTATTTTTAATCAATCTGATGTAACTCAGAAAATAAGGACAATGATTATAAAAAATGTTTTCATACCATCTACAGTAGATCCATATTCATTTTATATGGTAATAAAATTTGAATCTCAAATTAAATCCATGAATGAATAAATGTATCATTTTGACAAAAAAAACATGGTACATTGTGCGGATGTTATAAAATCACAATGTTACTGGGATGAACTGGATCAATAAAGACAATCTACATCCTAAAGGTTGTATGATTTCAGATAATGTACCTCTTCTGTGAAATGGCTATGAACAAATCAAACTAGTAGATTGGGTTCAAACACATACTCTTGTAGATCCAGTCACGTATTTATGGATCTTTTTAGAAATTACTATTTAGTGATGCAACATGGTATATCATATGGATGTAAAAAAATTCATTGATGGTATAATTATTGATGATGCTAATATTAAACAACTAGTGGGTACAATATTAGAAATTACTAATCAAAAGGGTATATATTGATGAATGGATTGTACGGTCTACAATAATAATCATATGCATTACATTCTTATCATGAGTTGTATTTATTAAAAATTAATTAAAAATATGTTGAGTACTATTTCTATAAAAACAACCACAAAATAATAATTCATTTTTCTTGTCTATGTTGATAATATCATAATTTTTGGAATTAATAAATATTGAGAGGAAAATTTTGAATGTTTGACGAGAATATATTTTTAAACATCTTTGATTGATGATTTAAAACATATTCTTATGCTATAAATGATTCATAAATAGAGATATACTTTTATGTCCTAGGAAAACTATACAAGATATCAACTGAATATTTTGGACATGCATGACATAAAAATAATGGAAACTATGGTTATACATAAGAATAATCATGGGATGCATGGGAATTTTAAATATATAGATCCTACCTTATACAAGTTAACAATTGGAATATTTCTACACACTATCATATTGTGACAAAATATTATCATTACAACATGTTTTGTGGCTCATTTCTCGAGTAATGTGAAAGAAGACAATCTTGTTGTAATTAACTGCACCATGAGATACAACCAGGGAACTCTAAATTTTGGTTTAGTCATTGATTAATGAAATGATCCTAAACTATATAATTTGTATTATGTTTATTGGCCCAAATATGTCGTAAACCATAAATCAATAGGGGGTGTTTATGTCATTGTTGGTAATAAATATGTTGTTTTTCTATCTAATGATAATGAATGAACTTCATTGTGTTATGTAGAATCATAATATATCTCGATGACCAAAGCCTATACATAACCTCTATGCATAAAGAATCATTTAGAAAATATCATGAAAATTTTCAAAAAAAATATGGTGATCATTTATGACAACAAAATGTTTATTTATATCTTTAATATATAAGTACAATACTTTCAAATATAACACATTGAAATTAAGTATAATTTTATTAATGAAAAGGGGAAATAAGATATTTTCATAATGGAGAATGATAGAACAAATGGGTATGTGGAGGATATCATGATAAAAACCCTTTGAAACTCATATGTTCAATAAGATTCAATTGTAAATTAAAATTTAAACCCCTCCCCCAATTTTAAGACGGTTTTATATTCCCCTATTTCATGTGTATATATTTATTTAAATGATTGTTAATGGTTAAGTGGCTCTTTTTCATTGGGTTTATTTTCTAATGGGTTAATATGTATTCAGTAAAATTAAATTCTTTGAAAATTCTAAAAATGTGTGGGTTATAATATTGAAATAAATATGTAATTTAGGGGGATTATATATTTTTTAACTTGAGGCAAGGTATAATCCATGGGTATTGTATATGCTTGAAATGTATGGAATTTTTTCAAATAAAAAAGATATGGGAGTTTTTATAATGTCTTATGTCATGGATTTATCTATCTAACTATTTTTTCTTTAGTGAACACTAATCAAAAGGACTCAATGTTATTGAATAGATATTTGAATACCACCTATAGGGAGTGTAGAATTGAATTACACTTTTTATTGCAAACAAACCCAAATGGGGAGAATATTGGAACTAGGGGTATCTATGCGAAAATGTAGGTGATTTTTTTTAATATGATTCAAGTATGATCATGAAGATGGATTATTTTTTACATTTATTAATTATACTTGAATTAAAAATTAGTAATTAATGATTATTAACAAATATGGATATTTTAGTGATTTCCAAAACCATTGGACAAAAAATCAGAATGGAATGAAGTCAAATATTCTATTTTATTAGGGATATTTTAATCACATAAATGGAAACAAATATTTCAATAAATTATTCTAAAAATTATATTTTTATAATATTATATTATTCAATGTGACTGGTCTTATATGATTTATGAGACCACACTTATTTTAATTTCATATAAGATGATATGATGTAAATGATTGAATTTTTATAGAATTGATTAATGATGTATTGTAATCCATAACTGAATGGTGAGAAAAAACTATTAATGTTTTCATACATATTTGATGGAGTTAATCATGATTCATGGATAAATTACTATTATATTACATGATTAGAATCACATAACCCTCATATATTATGCAAGATATGTTATTAAAGTCTTGTGACATGAATGTGTGTTGATGATTTTGAAATTAATGACTATAAAAACTTTTCAGAGTTGAGTCATTGGTATTTCATCTATAAATACTATTTTTAATATAATTATGGGGGTAAAATAATGTTTATGGCTTTAATATGTTTTGTGAGGGTGTTCATGAAATAGTCATGTGATTTGGGTTTTATATTGGAGTACCCATGGTTTAGATACATGATCCCAATAATGTCGATGTGATATATGATTTAATCTATGTGAATCATTTCTTTTGGACAAATCATGTCAATGGGTACGTGTTTTCAGGATAATGAAATCATCTTCCCCTGAATGGGGTTACATGCCAATAGATCATTTGATATAGATACACACTCAGGTTCTTATTCACATGGTCCTGCACTCAAGGTTATGGGATTCAATAATGTGGTGGGTGTTATGTGATTAATATTTTTAGGCCAATTTTCTTGAACACTAATAGTAGAAAATTTCGATCTTATTATAAAAAACATTGAATATTTTGGATCATTATGTTAGGGATATACTGAGGAAAATAATTCACTATATTCCCCATGATTATGAAGAACCCATCAATAAGTTAAACTGAAGAATCCATCATTTATAACTCTACAATAGTAGGAGTTGAGAAAGTTTATTGGATGGAGTCAATGAAACATTCAATGAGTTACTTCACATTTTTAGTTCTCTTGGAATTTTGTATCAATAGCTGAACATTTTAATTCCCCTAATACTAGTGAGTTATAGATGGTGTCGGTATGATATAAACAATAGTAATATATTCTCCCTATATTTTTCAATTTTTCATAAAACAAGTGAAAATCGTCATTTTATACATTAATTTTATATATTTCTAGGACAGGTTAATGTTTGATACAATATAATAGGTTTAAAAATCTAAATTTTTGGGACAAGAAACATTAAATGATAAGAAAACTATTACACCATAATTCACACCTCACTCTTCAATGTGTCCAGGAATATACCAATAATGATATTTTATTAAATCATTTTTCAAATATACTATTTTTATATTATTAGTAATGGGGGACACTAAAACATTAGAAGGGGAACATGTGTCTATTCTCTTGTATTCTGAAGACAAAAAAGTGTCTTTAGAAGATGGAATTTCTTCTCCTGGGTCTCAATCATTGAGGTTATTCAATTTTAATTCTAAAATGAGGAAAATCATTACCCTTTGTAATTCATTTCCAATTTGGGTGAAGTAAATATGGGGAAGAACATGTATGTTGTATTTAATGGAGAGACATATTCAAACAAAACAAATGGGGTAATGTATGGGGAATTAATGGGTTTTTTCATATTTATTTAAAATATAAGAGGAGTATATCCAAATAGAAGAGTCCTTTTCTAATATTTTTTAATTGGATTTGTTTACATTTATGTTTGAGTTAGAAAATGTAGATATTATTGATACTGGTAATTATTAGAGGATCACTGATTAATTGGGAATGATTGTAATTGTTTGAGTATTTTATTCAAAATTGTGTAATGAATCATAATTTAAGAATATTAATGGGTGTGAATATACTATTATAATTCTAATAGAGACATGAATAGGAATTATGTGATCAAAACATGTTTTCTTTCAACATGTATGTTTGAGAAAAACCATGTGTATGTTTGAGAAAATATGATCATGTGATTTTGATACACATAGTCTAAAATGTGTATGTTTGAAACAACAATGTGTATGGTTTTTATAGACATCATGAAAGTAATCATAAGGATTGTGTGTATTCTTATAAGGTTTAAAATAGTTAACATGATATTTGTGTGAGGGATTCGTTAGGACAGTGAGTGTTCTCATAAGGCCAGTACATAATATCATATAGCCAATTAAAACCACTATAAGGTTTGTTGGAGGTTATCATATGTTTTAAACAGTCACTTTTATGGATGGTATGAGAACTGTATAATATTCGAATAGGGATTCATAAGGTTTTGTAAAAGAATTTATAATGTTCATGTTTTACTCTACTATATTATTTCTTACAACCCAATTAGCATTAATGAAATATGATATTTGAGGAGAATTATTTTTCAATGGTCCCTAGTATGAATAATATCTTAAAAAATGGAAAAAAATAAAATAGATCCATATAATGGTTTCATGTAAGAGTTATATATGTTTCATTCATATTTCATAGGCCACATATGGATATTCTAGACATAACAGATTTCACGAAATAAAGAAATTTCTAATATAGAAATATTATATTTTAATGTATCAACATATGGGGATAGATATTTTGTGCATGATATAAGTATATTTATTTAATGACATAGGGGATTCCCTTTTCAATTTTCATTTATTAGGACAAGTTAAAAAACATATATGAAGGTCACCCGAGCATGAAGATAGTTAATCCATGCTTCAATTTTCATTCCATATTTTTTATATTATGTCATATCCTGTTTGAGGATGGTTTTTTCAAACTCATATAGACCACATATCAATTCATATAATTTTATTAAGTAAATATAGATGAAAAATCGATATATATTTTGTGTTTTTATATACATGATTTAGATTTTTTGTTTTGATTTTTTTATCAGAATAAGTCTGTATAAGAAGAGATGTATTTTCTTTGTATGGTAAAAACTAGAAAGAGGAATGTGTAGTTAACTCAAATACAATAAAGATATTATGAGAAATACATGATATAGAATAAATATTCAGGTTTTTCTATACAAAAGATTATAAGATAGAATATTCAAGGATTTTATATTTTTAAAATGAATATTGATATCACTAGAGAATATTGTAGCTGAATATATTTTAACAACTAGGATTGAATATAAAAGTTTCTACAATGTATATAATTATAAAATATCATTAATTCCAAGGAATATTTTTACTACCTTGATGTATAGTTTTGATGTACTTCCTTATTTGAGAAAAATAAGGATGATTTTTTAGTGTAAAAATGTTAGAGTGGCCCAATTATTAAACTATAAATATATGTGTATTCCAATAATATGTGGGATGGAGTGATCTTGTAACTATATGGAGAACCTAAAAAATAATTCTAAATGAGAGTAGTCCTAAAGCCTCTATGAAATTTGATATTTTTTTGTGGAGAATTTATTATCCTATTTTTTATGGAGTGGGATTATGATTTCAATTTAATAAACATATACTCAGTGCATTACAAAACAAGCGATGTTAATCCAATCCCATGATCCATACTTTCTTCCATTTGTAATGGCATGTAGAGAAGGGTGTGTGAGGTAGTGATACGTGGGTGGTAGTGATCCTACTAGATCAATTATATGTTGTAACCATAATAAATTGTGAAATATATTAAACACCACATGTATTAGCTTAGTTATTCTCGGGAATCGACACACTATCGATTTCATTATACATGGATTATCCTAGATTTTTGAACAAAGCAATTGTTTGTCTCGGGTGGGATAATTCACATTTACATTCTGCATTAAAAATTTTGATAGATCAGGATAAATTTTTAACCATCAAGAATTTTTAAATTAGAAGGCCATTTATTCAAATCAAATATTAAAAATGACAAAAAATAGTGGCCCATATTAGTTAGAGGTTGTAGTATATTATGATAGTCATATTTTAAGGAAAATTTATAAAATTGGAAGAGATTAAATTCCATGATTCACCCCTATAAAATCCCTCACCCAACACCCTTGTGAGCCTAACATAACACATTGGATGTAATAAGATATAATGAGAGATTTTAAATCATAACATTGTGTGACCATGTATTTGATTTCTATGTACCTTATCTATTAGTATTGTATTCTTCGTTACTCTTTCTAGGTCTCACCACCAATTTGATGGATCATAGAACTCTATTTCAAATATTGGATAACTATGTAGATTCCAACTACCCCTTTCTACCATCTTATCATGCACCCTTTTTATGTTGGCTGAACATTACTATTTTCCCAACACCTATCGTGAAACCTCCACATAATTGGAAACTCATCATACTACAACCAATCTTAGTAACAATTTCATCTTGCATGTACTTTTTTTCATTTCCACCATTTTAAATTATTTTGTAACATTGATGTTGGTTCATCCCCATTAATAAAAAACATTGAGGAAGCTGGTGATAAGAAAAATAAAGGAAAAAATCCTCAAAGTCTTACCATCACTAATGTACACCTAGTATTATGCATTTTTAGGTTATCTATAATGAGAAGGTAGTGGATGGAGATCCTCTGAGCATCAATTTTCAGATTAATTCATCATAAAAAAGGTAATGAAAATATTATGAGAATTTTAAAGAATAATATTTATAAAACAATAGAAATAATTGTTATAAATATAATAATTAAATAAAATAAAATTTTTCTAAAAAAATGTTTATAATGATGAAATAACCTAAAACCAAGAATATGAAATTGACATCAAATGATTAATGTAAAATAAATCTAACATGTCCCACCTCAATGAAATATCAATAACATTAATGATTCATCCTCATTCCCTGACTTTGTTACTAGATCCTCCTTTACATTGAAGAACCTGATCTCAAATTATACAAATGATTTTATCATTTTCTGATGCCAACCCAAACCCAAATTGAAAAGTTAAAATATGTACTTATAAACATAGATTTAGGGATTTAGCCAAAACAGTAAATTTTCTAATGTCTTAAAATAAAGAAAATATAGTGCCTCGTGATATAAACATTACACCTATATTATTTCTATACCGCAAATAATGAGTCAAACAATGGTGAAGGATTTTCCCAATAATTATATTCTTATGGGATAATAATTATTGATAATTTCATAGATTTACATTAGACCAATTAAAGTATTTAAAATATTATTTATTTTGAATGGATCATGAAGCAATTGAATCAATCTTACCATGAGACAACATATTAGAATATTATTAAAAAATATTTAGTAAAAATCCATGTTTATATAATTTTTAAATCTCATTAAATTTTTATTTGTAAAGCATGAAAAATATTATGTATTTTATCAAGAAAAATGATCTTATAAAAAATACAAGAGAACTCTAAAATGTGTATAGAATTTAGAATATATGAATCTGTATATGATATAAATTCTTATAAGGATACATTTTATTTCCCCAAATTAAGATTATTAAGACATTATATTTCCAATGATGGAGGTTCCTTGTTCAAAATAAACTCATAGAACACTGTATAATTTATTTTATTCATTTGAGAGTTTTATATATAGTAATTTCCCAATTGTTAATAAAATTGACATTAAAATAAGTAGTACACGCTTCGTGATGAATCTGATATAAAATAAGAAACTATTAATTTATAGAATATCTATTAAAGATACTATAAATATTATACTACGAATCATACAATTATAACTTTAAACTATTATATTACTTTGACGTAAAAAATATAACTCATTCTACTAAATTCTAGATGAATCATGATATTTATTTCATGATTCTCTGATATGTGAACATATCTATATCTGTATATTTCATAATTATTATATAAAATAAAAATTTCATATAATTTATGTTCATTTAAAATTAAGATGCTTAAATTAACCTTACTATAAGCCAGTACAATCGATGGTTAGAGATGAATCGACACCCAATTTCAACTACATGGAAAATATGTAGTTGTAATCAAAATATCATCTTTAAAAATCATTCAACCATTGATAATTATGGTAATATATACTGGATATAATTTTAATACATCAACGATAAAATTTAACCCTTTTCTAAATTAAATATGTATTTTATTGTTCACTGGGTTAGAATAATACATGATTAATTTCTTCAAATCAAGTTGAACACACTACCCTTGAGACAACCATAAACTCTTCCTATTCCAATCATGGATTATCTATATAATATAATTTTCTAAGATACTTCCGAGTATGTCATTTGCAAAGACATGAGAAAATTATTCTTTTTTTTTGTAATCAAGTACAAATCATTAAAAATGATGAAATTTTTAAATATATAACATATTTAATCAATAATGTTACCATAATAAAATCCATATGAATAAATTTATTGGGATTATATCATTTTGTATTACTATTTCTTGCCATAAATGTTACAAACATAGTATATAATTGTTTTTGGGAAATTTATAATTTATCAAAACTAATCATTATTTTCACCTATTTTTGTTCGAGTTCAAATATAGTCATAACTTTGAAAATTATTTCCTTATTAAATCATCATAATTTGGAAAAAATAATCATTATAAAAAACATATTTATTCAAAATGATTCCTTTAACCTAAAATATGAATTTTTAATTGTAATAAATTTTCATTTTATAATTATTTATTAAAAAACAATTTTATATTCTAATAAATTATTTCCTTGGGTAGTTTCCTTAATTCATACACCTGCTTCAAGATCAATGAATCAATTTTATTATAATTTTTATATAAGAAATTGATTTTAATAGTTTAAAATCTTCTTTTATGAATGTTTCATAGTTCCACCTTATAGTCTATCAATACAGAATCTAATTAAAAATATTTTTTTTATTGAATCATTCATTATTAAAATAATATAACAATTGGAATTATAGGTTCAGTATAAAAACATGATTTGGTTCCTAAAGTTGTTCTACAACTACTAGCAGACATGATTGATATATCATTTTCTAAATATCCCCTACTATCGAATCATAATTTATTTTTTATTTATATTTCTCAAAACATATTATGAATTGTTTGGTTTTAAAAGTACCACTACATTATAAAAAATGACTCATGTTAATTTTAACGACATTATAGAATTTAGAATGTCCTGGATCAGCTAGTTCTCATGAAACATGATATATAAAATTCAATTCAAATTCCTCTATGTCAGGTTCATGTCTTTATATACCAATGACACATATTAATTTTATATGATCAGGAATATATTAAATTACCCAATTATCTTCTCATTTAGATTATTATTAATTAAACTATTGTTTAAAATTAAAATTAATTTAGATATAAATTATAGTTATTTTCACTATATCCAATAAAATAGTGATTTTGAAATTACCTATGTTCATTATTTTATAATTTCTATAACATAAAGTTGTTGTGGGGGTTCATGGTACTACAAAAAAAATTCAAATTAAATTACTCCTATTTCCTATATTTTATAAACAATACACTGAAACATACTATAATTTTTACTCCTTCCTATAGATTGGATCGACTAGATGAGTTATAGTAATTGTTCCTTTCTCCATATGATAACAAACTACAACTTTTGTTATTAATAATTAATATATTGTAATAAATATTATATACTTATGATTTATCTTTCCTCCATAGTACCGTATAAATTATATTTTAACATAAATAGAATATCTAATCTCTTTGATAAGATAGTATAGGGTAATACTCTGAATTATTTAAAATATTAAATGTATTTGTTTATATTTATAATTGAATACTTCTCAATTGTAATATACATAATAATAATTAACAATGAAAAAACATTTAATAATTTTATAGTGACAATTAGAAAATATATTTAGTGAAACATATCAATTTATAGTGTTGATATTTTCTATGTAACTACCCACAACCTTATATATAAGATGAACTGGTGAATGTATAAATATAATAGGACTAATATATGAGGAAATATGGATTCATAGAAGATTGGTTTTTTGTGAGGACTTCCGCGATGTGTTTATAGAGGATTATATGAAGTTCACAATGACTCGAAATAAAATATCAAAGGATCATATAATGGCTAATACTAATGAGATATAAAATGGGCCCACTATTTACTTAATGAAATATTAATATATTAATGATGGGATTAGTAGTTGGATAGCCACATTTAACATAATATTATGATCATAGTGGCCCAATTGACCTCTTGTTTGGTCATATAGAAATTTTTATTAGATACATCAAACCTTACTTATATTGGGGTACAAATTTTAAGGTTTCTTCATAAAAATTTTTGGGGTTGTTGTTAGGTAGTCTATATAGTATGTATTTTCTTCATTGGTGTCTCTTTAGTCCTCCATTTATCCATTGGATGTATGTTATGAATTACATGTAGTGATTCACACTAATTAGAGGTCAATATATTTATTCTTCTTTTTTGTTATCGTCTCTATATGTATCTCCCCCACATTTGTGAGGGTTTTTATTAGGTAATTATTATTAATTTCACATAAAAATTGTTGAATCATTATGAATCAAAAGTATTTTGGGTTTTGTGGATAGTGAAATCCTTGGCTGTAATGACAGACATTGTTTTTCTACATATCAATAAATGAAAATTATAGAGTGAAATCATATAGGGATTTATCCAATTTACCCTCTAATATATAGACATTTTCATCATGAATTCATATAGATATTATTCATGGGTGTGTTGAAGACAGGACATAGACATCATTCATACCATTGAACAAGGAGTTAGTGTTATATCGGGGGTCAATGTGTATTAAAATATTATTCATTAATGTATTAATTGTTTTTAACTCAATAATAAATTATAGTGTTCTATATATGACTAATGCATGACTATTATTTCTTTTAAATTGGCTTGTTTCTTGATGATGATGGTGATGATCATTGTTATAATATTCCTACTCATTATTACACATATAAACCTGATTTATTATATAAAAATTCACATAGGAAAACTCAGAATGTTGAGAGATATAGTGTCTTGGGAAATTAGGAACAATATATAACAACTTTGAACATAAAGCATAACACTTTATTGAAAATTTTCTTTACATGACCAAAATATTCCCTCATTTTTTACATTGCCTGGGATATCCTTTGAAAATACAAGTGAAAAGGGTGAGATATAATGCCTAGTAAGGTATGAAACAATAAATAACATGAAAAATATAGTAAATGTTAGGAAATAGTAATACCAATGGAACACATGATAATCATGAACATAAATACACGGTATAGCATGATTATCATAACATTGAAATGTGGAAACAACATTTAACATTATATTAGCATGAGACAAAGATTATTTATTATTTAGATTGAGTAAACCATAATTTCAATTGAATTATCAAGACTATAACCTAATTTCACATGATATATCATGATATTAGTCTTTACCAAATGCATTGGAGCGTTATTAGGGTGCACCCTTGTTAATCATATCATTTCATGCATAAGTGTGCAACATAGATCATACACCATGGAATCATTACACATCATCATTTATTCCATGATAATGAAATATTTAATTCATACATGAAACTCAGTAATCAACAAATAAATATTCATAAAGTTGAATAACCTTTATATAGGAATGGTTATTGTATTCACTACACAATGACTTTGGCATGGAGAATCGTGGGAAAATTCGGTAGCATAACGACATGACATAATAATTCATAAAAATGTTTTATGAGAGATAAATGGGTATCTAACAATATAAAAATGAAATGGAAATTAAGGGGGTCATATATATTCATGTCCCAATATATATAATGGGATATATATTCAAAATATAAAAGAATTGCTAGAATGCAAATGTGGAGAGAGAAATCCCTTAAAAAAAATCGGCATGGTAACAAGTGTACATGGGAGAACATAATTAGAGTAAAAGGGGTATCTCATCATTAAAACATAAGTTAGGAAGTATGGGGGTGGTTCTAAATCATACCACCAACATTTTTAATTGAAATTTAAATTGTACAAAACTATAATGAAATTTGGACAGAAATAAGAAAGGAATACATCCCTTACATGGAAGTGTGATCCAAAGGATTGGGAGAGGCCTGATAGATGATTCATGGGTGCTTGGGGAACCGTGGGAGGATTATAGACAGATTATTGAAGAGTATGGTCGATATCAAAAGGTTTTTAGTGAATAGTAATGTGATATTGAGTGGGTTTATATAGGATATGAATGAAAATTGTTTATCATTTAGGTTTTAGACGTTACCCTTTATAATAATCAAAAACACAAACCATACCATGGTTTTTACCCATGGTTTATTATAATGTGTGGTGGAATAATTATTTTATAAGTCCAATGGCTGATATTATTAAAATACTAGTCCTTCTTATGTGGAGGTGAGTCACACTATGAAGGAAATCATTTTAAAATGTTAAAATTTTTTATATGTCTTGGAATGTCCACTAAGGCTTTGTAAAATAAATAAAACAAACCAAAAATCACATTATATTTATTTTAATACATATATTGGCCTAAAATTCCATTTATAGTATTTTATTAAAACACTATTGGGTCATTATGATGTCATAATACACATTATATATTTAATCATTATTTAATTTTTAACCAAAAATATGTATGTCTCAGAAATTTATTAAAATTTCCCCACTGGATAATTTCTACATCCAAATTCCAAAAATAAAATTCATTTTATCTATATTTGTTTTTAAATATGTGAATTTTTATTTTTAAAATAAAATACAACATTTATAAAAAATTCATGGGTTTTTACAAAAATAACTTACAAACCATAATAAAAATTACAATTTTATTCATAAAAATTATATAGTCATTTATATTTCATAAAAATTAATTTTTTAATAATATTTTATTAAGATATTACATTATTCAAAAGTCCATTAATTCATCAAAATAGATTTCTTAATTGAATATAGTCTAATAATAATATTTGTGTGTTAAAAAATTGTTTCAAAGTAACAATAATAAAATGAATGTATATTAATTATTATAAAAAAATAATGAACATAATCATATTGATAGGGTCTTGTTACATATCAACTTATAACACCCGTATAAGACCTAATGGTAAGGCATGATATGGCGATAGTCTGTTGGGTAGGCTCTAATAACATCCCTCGGGTGGTAATATCTATCAACTTATATACATCATGTAGGTGCTTTCGTTAAAGATTAATGTTTGGATGATCATCTTGGGAATGTTCAAGAGAAAATCATAGTGACACCACTTCCTTTCTGAGCATCGACAAATGTGCTTCGTATGGAGAAATTCTACTGGATGATGTTGTCCCTTCCATTGTCTCGCTAATTTGGATTTGGTAAAGCCCAATATTTATAATAATCATGTTATCACACTTCAACAGCTATATTAGCAATGGTAATTATAATTAATGGTATTTTAAAATAAAAAATAACCAATGAAGTGAATATTTTTTATAACCATTTTACAAAATAAGACATTTAATTATAATAAGATGGATTTTTATTAATAAATGTTTGGGTCGTTATAATCTTCCACCTTATAAAATTTCTCCCTCGAAATTTCCTTTTCCAACACTTAAATAGATCCAGTTAAATATGCTTCATCACTCCCTCTAATTCCCATGTCACTTCTTCAAATTTTTAGATTCACCAAAACACATTAATTATGGGAATTTTATTATTTTATAAAACATTTTCCCTATGATTTATGTTCATCACTAGCTTCTCCTCATAAGAGATTTAATTTGCCAATAGTTACACCTTTGTATTTAGTACATGTGATGGGTCTTGAATGTACTTCCTCAAGTATGATACATGGAATACATCATGTACTTGAGTTAGGTTCTGTGGGATTTCAAGTTGATAGGCCACTTCTCCAATGTGATCAAGGATCCCAAAAGGGACAATATACCTTGTACTAAGATTTACATTCTTCCCAATTCTCATAACTATCTAGCATGGTGATATGCGTTGAAATATCATGTTTCCAACATCAGTTTCAATTTCTTGACGACAATTATCAGCATAGAACTTTTTTCGACTCTGAGCAGCTTTAATGTGTTACAGGACGGTCTTAAACATCTACATTTCATAGAAAATTTTTGGACCATAGTGTTTCTTCTCCCCAACTTCATCCCAACATGTTGGTGTTCCGCACCTATTCCCATAAAGGCCTTCATAAGGATCTATTTGGATGCTTGACTAAAAAATGTTTTTCTAAGAGAAATCAACTAGAGGAAGATGTTGATCCCATACTCCATTGAATCATATTGATCATGATCTCAATATGTCCTCAAGTGTTTAGATAATACACTCAGATTGGCCATCAGTTCGAGGATGATAATCCTTACTAATGTTTAGCTCAATATTCCAATCCTGTTGAAAACTCTTCTAGAACATAAAGGTGAATCTTGGATATCGATGGAATACATAAGATAGTGGTACTCTATGTATCCTTAACACTTATATGATATATATCAATGCATATTTATCAAATCATAAATCCCCTCATATCACAATAAATTTTTCAGTCTTTGTAAGATGATCCACAACAACACAGATATCATTTTTTCCTTTAAACGTCTTTGGAGATCTGGTTGCAAAGTCCATGGTGATGTTTTTCTATTACTATAGAGGTATGGTAAATGGTTTCATCATACCCATATACTTACACCTCTCATCCTTCACATGCTGACATACCAGGAACATTGTTATATACCTAGTGATCTCTTTCTTCATGTTATCCCACCAATAATGCTCTTAGGGATCCCGATACAACTTTGTGTTTCTGGGGTGAATAGAGAAATTTGATCTATGTGGATCATAAAAATATTAAGTATTTAACTCTATATTTGATGGAATACATAGTCTTTAACAAAATCTTACAAATCATTCTTCATTTACATTAAAATATGTGTATTCCCTTTTCTAATAGTTTCCACATTCTCTTGAATTCCCACATCATCCATTCAATAATCCTTTAACCATAATAAATGGGATAGTTGAGAAATAATTTGTGAAAGGATTGATGTTGATTCTTTCTTTATGATCCCATTTACTTCTCTATCCAATCAATTTATATTTGATCCATTAAATTATCATCAATGAGTGAATTGTTGGGTCCTTTCTACTTAGAGAATCCTCCACCTTTTTTTCTTTCATAGGTTTTTATTGGATTGAGAAAACATAGTCTTGGATCATCTCTAACCATCATCATTGGAGAATATTCATATCTATCTGTATGAATTTATATTTTATGCTTTTGTGGTCCGTATATATTTCACACTTATCCCCAAAGAGGTTGTGTCACCAAATTTTCAAATTGATGATTACTATAGCCATATCTATATCTTGGGTTGGATAATTTTTATAACAACCTGAGATTTTATGAGAATTATTCTTTTTAATTTCATTTATTTTTTTTGGTTGTATGATACCCCAAATGGATCTTTCACTACACGCATCCCTGACTTGGCTTGCATTACATGCAATCAGAACCTTCCTCGAAAATGTGTGTAGTACGCAATACCGAGTTTTACTAAACAATGATATATTGTTATGGAATAGCCATTATGAATAGTATTAACAAAATTTTGAATTTTATAACATTATTATTCATCTTAAACATTATCTAGAACATGGTATGAGAACAAAATAAATATTTTGGGTAAAATAAGTATTTTAAAAAAATGCAGTTTTTATGCCTTTTGATGGCACACCCTCATTAAATATAGTTTTTGACATTTTTATTAGTTCAATTTGACAAAATAATACTCTTTTTTAGAATAAAGATATAAACATTTATTTGGATAAATATTTCATATTATTCCGATAACTTTATATTTTAATGAATAGTAAACACACAATATATTTTAATTAAAAAGATCATTTTTTCATCGCAATATTTATATGGATAAATTATAATATTGAATGGTTTAATGGTAAAAATAAAATATATTTTTACCATTTAATATAATTTATTTCATTAACATTAATTTTACATTGAATTCATAGGTAAAAACATTTGAATCTTTGGCAATGTTTTAACTTTTAAACCCCGTTTTCTTAACAATAGGAATAATTTTAAATTAATTAATTCAAATTCTGTGTTTTGAATATTTAAAAATGGATTCAAAATTTGAATTCATAGGGTCCTAATTATGTTAATAGGTTACTATTATTTTTTTATATTATGAATACTAACTATGGTAATTTTTTTTACTGCGATTAAACGTAAATCGGATAATTACCGGTAAGAATGAGATTATAAAATTACCCTAAAACCTTCCAAAATTCTATTGTATGACTAAAAGTCGTACCATGTCACCTATGGGTTAGAATAGATTAATTTTATATACTTTTTACCATGAAAATAATTTAATTATTATTAAAACCAAAGAAAGTGACAACATGTCACTCTCTAAAATCTTATATGTATAATAATTATAATTTAGTTACAAACATCATGAATCATAAAACATGAATAGTTTCCAGAAATCTAATAAAATTATATACATAATTTGAATTTATTTAGCATTTTTAGGGATTAAATAATTACCATTAAAGGTGACACAATAGTGTTGTTGAAATTATTTTATTAATTGAAATAACAAATAAATGGTTTTAAAAATAATAAAATAAATATTATATGAACTATTTAATGTTATCCAATATTTTTATAGATAAATAATCCATGTTATGAATCTATAAATTCTTTTTTTCTAACATATCTTCTGGGTGGATTTTATTTAAATTCAAATAAATGAATAGTGTCAAAATTGAAAGTATTGTTTTTTTATAAAAATTACATAATATAAAATTGTTTAAAAATCACATAAATATTTAAAAATTTTAAATTAATATTCATATTTTCTAAAATGTCATAAATTACCCAATTATGGACAATTCAAAACCCATAATTAATTTTTTATAACAATTTAAAATTTAGAAACTTATTACCACAAATAAAATTAAATAGATTAAATAAGGATAAATCAAGTTGATAATGTTTATAATAAATTCACAATATGTATAGATTTTATCGGTTGATGATATTAAAAACCTATATCATCTAATATTTTAATATGAGTCATTTTTTAAGGTTTTCAAGTGGGGTTTGATTTATTATAAATTACTATTTTTGAGGTTTCCAAAGGTGCCCCTCTCCTCCCTTCTGAAAAGGCACTCCTCCCTCTTCTCTTTACACAATTTTGAGCTTTCATGCTCAGACATAACATGCCCATTTCCCTTATCAAATTCCCTAGATACATTATAGAGGTTTTGGTCTCCTCAAAAGACTAACTTTAGTGCCTTAAGAGGAAACATAAAAGAGGTGTGTCGAAGAAGAGGTAATCTCTTCTACCGATTCATTCAAGTTTTCATTCTTCTTAAACATATTCTTGTTTTATTATTTCATTATAAAGTAATAACATAAGTAACACTAATATAATGATATGTTATTATGAATATTAAACAATATCATCTCACCATCTACCCATCCTACGAAAACCGAAATCACCGCGCGTGCGTACGTACAGAATACTGTCTCCACGACGTGGTGTAATATGTTATTCCACCACCACCTTAATTGGATGGGTATAATGGTGTAAATAATTACAATATATAGTTATTATAACTTCATAATGATTCTGAGATAATATATCATCCACTCCAATTCCATTAAATAATTATGAGAATGATATCTTCGCTCGTGTGTACGTACAGATTACCTTCTCCACGATGTGATGAGATTCATTCTCCATTTAACAATTCGAGAATGATTATAAAGTATATATAATGAATAATAATGAAATATATGACATAATTAAGCTACTTTATATATATATATATATGTCATCTACTTACTTCCATTCAAGTCAATAAGGAAAGGAAAACAACGTTCATGCATACGTACGGCCTACCTTCTCCATGAATGGTGTATTTCATTTCATTCATCTATCTATTATATATATATTTATATATACTGAATATATATGATATATAAATCATTATTTACATTCTTGGAGTAATTAAATCATGACATAAGTAATAATAATATCACGAGCAACAAGTCCAAACACGTACGATAAATAAAACGATTTTACCAAAAACGCTGCTTTAACATGGAATTTACAAAAGAACGGGTAATATAAAGTCATAAATGAAGCATATATGATATCATAAAAATCAATATGATTCTGTAATAAGTGGATGACATTATTTATATCATTATACATGACGTTCAGATACGTGCGAAACATATCGGATCTAAGGTAAGGGATAAGTTTTCTAATGTGGTTTTTATCCGAGATTGTTTATACATAAGTATTTAATGGGGTTATATTTTTCATCCATGCCCATAAAATAATTTTCATAAAGTGTTTAATATTATTACATGTTTTTTTGAAGTCATTTTTACCCCTATTTGACTTTTACATTGTGTTATGGAAGGAATCTTTCTTTTGTGTACCATAAGAGGTACTTTTTGACTTTTCAGAAAAAGTATGAGGAGAATGTTTTTTTAACTCTTAGGTATGAATGGATTTTTACAGTTTCATAAAACCTAATTTTCATGAAAATTCCTCTAAAATATTTCATGTCTATTTTCAACAAAATCATTTTCTTTTAAAATTGCATGTCATTTTGTGAAAAGCAAATTATTTTGAAGAAGAAAGGATATTTTCTTCAATAATTAATTTCAAGTGTTTTATCAAAACCATTTTCTATCCATGATAACATTATTTCATATTTGTATGTTTCAAGTATAATGTATCTATGATTAACATGGTTTCACTTTTCTTATGATGAAATGATATCCATTTGTTTTATATGGATTATGTTATGATGGGATGATGTTTATGAAACCCAATTTACTCTTTGGCTTATGATGAATGGTTTATGTTTATTTTTTGGCACACATAAGAATTATTTCAATATGAGATGGTTGGGACCTATATATCCCTTCAATGCATTGGGTAATGATTTATATCATTTTATATATACATGGCTCGAATAGTAAGTTAATCCTGTTCAGTGATACATGACTGGAACGAGAAGTTAACTCGATTTAGAAAGGGACTTTGTCCACTAATATTGTATTGGTAGCAATGCATTGGATACTATGGAAATCATATCATGTGATTAATGGTTTTACAGAATAACATGTTTTCTTCCTATTCTATTTTATCAAGATTGATGTTCCATTATGATATATTCCTTAAGTACTTCTACGATTTATGTCTTTGCTCAAGATTTTCATGTTTAGATTTTATGTTCATGTTTTTTGCATTCCAATGTTTATGGATTGTTTTATGTTTCCTATGTTTACCCTTACTGAGATTTTGAGCTCACCATTTTTATGTTATATTTTCCCCAGGATATAAAGAAATGTTTTAGGGAAGAAACGAAAGGAGAAGATCATTAGGGTAGATGTTGAAGATCTTTCACCAGGATTAAAAGATTATGTCCAAGTTTCCGAAGACACTAAACTATTACGATCCTTTGGTGTCTGTTTTGTTATGTATTAAGTATTCCTAAAATTTAATGTAATGTCTATGTACGTCAAGTATCGATCTCTATAGTTGGTATCACTGGAAATATTTAGTCAACCATTGGAAAATAGGATGCGAGAACTTTAGTGAGATCCCTAGAGATATTTCTAAGGTATGTCTAGAGATGTCCCTAAGGTTAAGCATAAGTATAGGTTATAGTACTAGAATTACAGTAATGATATTGGAATTAAACCTAAGATGTTATATAATTAAGGTAGTCCCCCTTTATTATGTTGTTTTCCTAGCATGATTTTTTCCTCTCATAATGTTTTTTTTGGGTTTTAGATGATGGCTGGAACCCGAAGGAACCGTGTTGATCAATGTAATGGGAAATGAAACGATTTTCCTCCTGAGAAACAAAATGTGATGGGAGATGGAGTGAAAAATCATATTCCTATACTTACAGAAGCTATGAATTAGTCTGGATTTCCAAATGATCAGAGAAGGCAACAATATTCTATTGAGTCCTTCATAAGGCAACATCCACCATCTTTCAATAGGTCTTCTGATCCACTTGTTGCTAAACAATGGATCTGTACCATTGAAAAGATATTTTCCATAATTCGTTGTTCGGAACATGAAAATTTTATTCTGGCTATTTACCATTTAGAAGGTGAAGAAGATCAATTGTGGACTCTAATTAAGATCACGAGGCCCCAAGATGAAATTGAATCCATGGAATGGGATGAGTTCAAGAACATATTTTTCAATAAGTTCTTCCCTCATATTATTCCTACAAAGATGGAAAGGGATTTCTTTGAGCTGAAGCAAAAGGATGGTGAACTTCATGGTATATACAAAGTGAATTTTACAAGGCTTGCAATGTATGCATCTGGATTTATCATCAAACCTGAAAGTAAAGTTGATCAATAATTTAGTGACTTAAAACCAAGTCTTCGAAGGGAATTGCATATAAGATACTTTCATAACTATGAAGAAATTGTGCATTTTGATATCAAGGTAGAACTATAAGTTGGTGTTACATATTTATCTCATGTTTTTGAAAAAAAAAGATGGAGTTCAAGGAGAAATCTTAGAAAAATGGTGAAAAGAATATTAATGTTTCTTTATGCTCCAAGTGTGTAAAGAAGCGTGGTGGAGGTTTCCTAAAAGGAACTAGAAAATGTTTTATGTATGAAAAAGAAGGCCATCGAGTAGATGAGTGTCGAAATAATGGAAAAAAGGTAGCTAATGATGTGAATAGAGAAAAGACTACAGAGAACGCTCCATCAGTAATTCAATGATTCAAGTGCATGGAAATGGTGAATTATGATAATAAATGACCTAATCCAAGGGTTAATGATGATCAAATTGATCAACCTTTTAAGGAAAATGATAAAGGGAAGTCACATGCGATCAATATTTGTGACGTTGAGTATGACAATGTTGTTGTGGAATGATTAAGTGTTTATTTAATGGGATTTCAAAATAGAATCATGGAATCTCATTATGGTATCATGGAATTTTGGAATATATATGTATTTATTTTCAATAATTATATGGTAACGGTAACCATGAAAAGTGATCGAAATATTTTTAGAAAGAATATGATATGCGCATAATGAAGGGATAATGAAAAAATAAAATGAGCTCATGAATGATATAAGGACAAAGTTATATCATGGTTTGAGTATATAGAAATTTTAGGATTTTGGTATGTGAAAATTGGTAAATTTTGACTGCATTCATGTTTTCACTATGGTTCAATGGGTATTCATTTTACAAGAGAATACATGATTAATGTATTCACATGATTGGAATGTGACCAATAGGATATATCAGGGATAAATGATGGTATTTATATGATTGGTAGATGACCTCTCTAGTAATAATTTTCATTATACTATGAGATTGAAAAGAAGTATTTTGGATAAGACTAAAGATTGGAATGGATTAAGTTAAACATCAGATAGTATTGTTTAAGGTTAGAAATGTTTGATATTATTCTTGGAATGTTATAATAGTATTGATTTAGAAATAGGATAACCTGCAGGACGGGTGACAACCCGTCGCGTCGGGCAAGATTGCGGGGAAATGATCCCACAACTGAACTGAGACATGCCTATATCACCTACCACTGGCCCACATTAAGTCCCTGTTTAGTAGAAACTAGTTTTATTTTATTAAGCGGTATGATAGATGAAGTATAAGTCCATTTTTTTAATAATATACATTTAACCTCACCATAGATGGACTTATGTATATTTGATAACTTTTGATAACATTTTGTTTGAGACATATGGAATGTCCCATAATTCTATCACATGATCTGTTAACACTTCATGAATGACAAATTCAACTTCATTTATTTATGAGATGAAGTGGGAATTGTTTGAGGCACGAACAACTGTGAGATTATTTCGAAATAATGTAAGTATTTCTTCTAATTCAAATTCTTCAACTTTAGGGAAATGATCATGAAAACCAAAAATGTTATCCTAGTGCCCTTATATCCGAGGAATCCTATGGTACCTTAGATCATCACGACTTTAGGGCTTTTTGATTATTGTCTTTTTTATAGCCATGTTCTCAACCACTATCCATCAGAACTTGATGGTTTGGTTTCTCTTCCATATCCATATTTTCACCTATGTTAGCCTATATGGAAACCCAGTGATGAGTTAATTTTTGTAACCAATATGTTTCATACTTTACTTTAAAAAATTATGTTTTAGTATTCCTTTTTACGATGTGGGTTTCTATGAAAGGACAATTCAAATAGTAAACCATTTATAACCCCGACGAATTTGGTGGGCGAAATTCATTTTAAGGGGGTAGAATGTAACAACATGAGATTTAATTATATTTATTATTTTTAATTTCATTGAAGTATTGTGTTTTATGTTGTATCAAAAGGAGCTTTCACTACACGCATCCCTAACTTGGCTTCCTTTATATGCAATCGCAACCTTCCTCGAAAGCGTGTGTAGTACGCAATACCAGGTTTCACTAAACAATGATATGTTGTTATGGACTAGCTATTATGAATATTATTAACTAATTTTTTTATTTTATAACATTATTATTAATCTTACAAATTTTTTAGAACATGGTATGAGAACAAATTAAAATTTTCGGGTAAAATAACTATTTTTTTAAAAAATGCATTTTCCCGCCTTTTAATGGTGCACCCACATTAAATCTAGTTTTTGAAATGTATATAAGTTCAATTTGAAAAAAATAAAATTCTTCTTTGAATCAATATATAAAAATTTACTTTGGATAAATTTTTTATATTATTATGAAAACTTTCATATTTTAATGAATAGTAAAAACACGCTATATTTTAATTAAAAACAACTTTTTTTCATCGCAATAATTTATAAGGAAAAATTATAATATTTAATGGTTTTGAAATATAAATAGAATATATATTTACCATTTTATATAATTTATGTCATTACGATTAATTTTACAGTGAATTCATAGGTAAAAACATTTCAATCTTTAGAAATGTTTTAACTTTTAAAGCTCGTTTTCTTAACAACAGAATTAATTTTAAATTAATCACTAGAACTTCTGTGTTTTGAATTTTGAAAGATTTATTCCATATTTTATTTCATTTGGTCCAAATTATTTTAATAGTTTACTTTTATTTTTTATTTTATGAATAGTAACTATGGTAATTTTTATTTGCTGCATTTAATGGGAAATCGGGTAATTAAGGGTAACAGTAAGACTATAAAATTACCCTAGAAAATTCCAAAATTCTATTGGATGACTAGAGGCAGACTCATATCACCTAAGGTTAGTAATAGATTAATTTTATGTACTTTTTTCCATGAGAATAATTTAATTATTATTAAAATCAAAGAAAGTGACAACATGTCACTCAATTAAATATTATAAGTATAATAATTTTAATTTAGTGATAACCATCTTGAAAATTCGAACATTAATAGTATCCAGATATAAAATAAAATTATATATGTCATATGAATTTATTTATAATTTTTAGGGATTAAATAATTATCATTAAAGGTGACACAATAGTGATGTTGAAATTTGTTTATTGGTTGAAATATTAAATAAATGGTTTTAAAAATATAAAAATAAATACTATATGAACTATTTAATGTGCTAAACTAATTTTATAGACAAATAAGACATGTTATGAATCTATTAAAGCTTTTATTTCGAACATATTTTTTGTGTGGATTTTATTTAAATTAAAATAAATGAATAGTGTCAAAATTGACACTATTGGTATTTTATAAAAATAACATAATATAAAATTGTTTAAAAATCACAAAATTATTTAAAAATTATAAATTAAAATTTATATTTTCTAAAAGGTAATAAATTATAAAATTATGGACAATTCACAACACATAAGTAATTATCTATAACAATTTAAAATTAAAATCTTATTAACACAAATAAAATTAAATAGATTACATAAAGACAAATCAAGTTGATAATGTTTGAAATAAATTCTCAATATGTCTAAATTATATTGGTTGATGATATTGAAACCCTATGTCATCTAAAATTTTAATATTAGTCATTTTTTGAGGTTTTTATGTGGGGGTTTATTTATTATAAATTAATATTTTTGAGGTTTCCAAAGGTGCCCCTCTCTTCCCTTATTAAAGGGCACATCCTCACTATTCTCTTTACACAATTTTGAGCTTTCAAGCTCAGAAAAAACCATTCCATTTCCCTTTTAAACATACCTAGAAACATTATAGAGGTTCTGGTCTCCTCAAAAGGCCAACTCTAGTGCCTTAAGAGGAATCTTAAAAGAGGTGTGTTGAAGAAGTGGTAATCTCTTCGACTGATCCATTAAAGTTTTGTTTCTTCTTCAACATCTTCTTCTTTAGTTGTTTAATTATAAATTAATAGCATCAGTATCTCTAATATAATGATATGTTATTATAAATATAGAACAACCCCATTTCACCTTCTATCTATCCTAGAGAAAATGAAATCAGCGCGTGTGCGTATGTACGGAATACCGTCTCCACGTCGTGGTGTAATATGTTTTTCCACCACCACCTTACTTGGATGGATATAATGGTGTAAAGAATAACTATATATAGTTATCATAAAATCATATGGATTCTTAGATATTATATCATCCACTCCAATTCCAATAAATAATTATGGGAATGATATCATTGCTCGTGCGTACGTATGGATTGTCGTCTCAACGACGCAATGAGATTCATTCTCCATGTTAACCTATCAAGAAAGATTATAAATTATATATAATGAATAATAATGAAATATATGACTTAATGAAGCTACTTTATTTATGTATATATATTTGTGTGTGTCATCTACTTACTTCAATTCAAGTCAATAAGGAAATGAAAACATCGTTCATGCGTACGTACGACCTACCGCCTCAATGAACGGTGTATTTCATTTCATTAATCTATCTATTATATATATATATATACTGAATATATTAGATATATAAATAATTATTTACTATCTTTATGTAATTAAAACATGATATAAACAATAATAATATCATGAATAAAAAGTCCAAACAGGTACGATAAATAAAACATTTTTACCCAAAACGCTTCTTTAACATTGAACTTACAAAAGAACTAGAAATATAAAGTCATAAGTGAACCATATATGATATCATAACAATGAATATGATTATGTAATATGTGAATGAAATTATTTAAATCATTATACATGAGGTTCAGATACGTATGAAGCATATTAGACCTATGGTAAGGGATAACTTTTCCAATCTCCGTTTTATCCGAGATTTTTTATACGTAAGTATTTACTGGAGTAATATTTTACATCCATGTCCATAAAATATTTTTCATAAAGTGTTTAATATCCTTCCATGTTTTTTTAAAGTCATGTTTCCCCTCTTTGACTTTTACATTGTGTTATGGAAGGAATCTTTCTTTTGTTTACCATAAGAGGAACTTTTTTTCCATTCCGGAAAAAGTACGAGGAGAATGTTTTTTAACTTTTACAGCGTGAATGAATTTTTATGGTTTCATAATGCCTAATTTTCATGAATATTACTCTACAATATTTAATGACTATTTTTATCAAAATTATTGTCTTTTAAAATTTCATGACATTTTTTCAATAAAAAATTATTTTTAAGAAGAAAGGATATTTTCCTCAATAATTCATTTCAAGTGTTTTATCAACACCATTTTCCATCCAAGATGACAATATTTCATACGTGTATGTTTCATGTATAATGTCTCTATGATTTATACTGTTTCAATTTTCTTATGATGAAATGATATCCATTTGTTTTATATGGATTATGTTATGATGGGATGATGTTTATGAAACCCATTTTACACTTTGGGTTATGAGGAATGGTTTATGTTTATTTTTTGGCACAAGTAAGAATGATTTTAATATGAGATGGGTGGAACATATATCTCCCTACAATGTATTGGGTAATGATTCATATCTCATGAGAAAGACATGGCTGGAATGGTAATTTAATCCAGTTCAGTAATACAGGACTGGAATGAGGAGTGAACACGATTCAGAAAGGGACTTTGTCCACACAGATTGTCTTGGAAACAATTCCTTAGATACTATAAAAATCATATCATGTGATTAATGGTTTTTCACAATTACATATTTTCTTCCCATTATATTTTATCATTATTTATGTTCCATTATGATATATGTCTTACGTACTTCCAATATTTTTGTCTTTTCTCAACATTTTCATGGTCAGATTTTATGTTAATTTTTTTACATTCAAATGTTTACGGATTGTTTTATGATCTTTATGTGTACCCTTACTGAGCATTTGAACTCAAAATTTTTATGTTTTTCCCCAAAGATATAAATAAAAGTTTTAGGTAAGAAAACAAAAGTGGATGATCATTATGGGAGATTTTTAAGATCTTTCACCATGATTAGAAGATGATGTTCCAAGGTTCCAAAGACACTAAACTGTTACGGTCCTTTGGTGTCTGTTTTTGTTATTTATTAAGTATTCTGCAAAAGTATTGTAATTTCTATGTACGTCAAGTATGGATCTCTATAGTTTTTCTCCTGAAATTTCAATTGCCTTAAATCATAGGCAATGAAGTTTTCATTTTTCATATACATAGATCCCAAACCCTTCTTCGAAGCATCCCGGAAAAACACATAATTTTCTCCACTTGTGGGATATGTGAGCATGGGTGTAGTGATAAGCATCCTTTTCAACTCCTTGAAGATATCTTTTCATTAATCACTCCATGATAACATTACTATCTTCCGAGTTAGCTTGGACGGAGGGTTGTATAATCATGAGAAATTTCATATAAATCAGGGATAATATCACGTTAACCCACGAAAGCTACAGATATCCATTATCGATGTTGGCCTCGCCATCCCCTGATTTCACCTGTCTTGGTGAGATCCACATATTTTCTCATTACTTATGATGATATGACCAATGAATGAGACCTACTTCAACCTGAAATCACAGTTGATGTACATTGCATTGATCTTCTCCTTTATCAAGGACTCTTGTACAATGATTAAATGCTCCTTATGATCCTACTTGGTTTTTGAGTATTTTAGAATATTGTCTATAAAGGCTACCCATAATTTGTCAAGGTAATCTCTAAAGACTATATTCACCATGTCCATGACGATTTCTAGATAATTAGTGAGTCTGAAAGGCATTACTATGAATTCATAGTGCCCATACCTTATAGAAAAATATGTCATAGTGATATCCTCCTTATTCACCATTACATGGTAATACCCCAACCACAAATTCACCTTGGATAAGTATTGTTCTCCACACATCTGATCGAATAAGTCATAAATTATTGGTATAGGATACTAGTTATTTATTGTGATTTTTTTGAGATAACTATAATCAATGAAAAGTTGCATTTACCCATCATTCATAATGACTTGGAGGACTAGTGCACCCCCGGGTTAAGCACATGGGAGTATAAATACTTTTTCTAGATTCTCACGTAGTTTTTTCTTCTATGCCTCATGATACAAAACAACCATTCTATACTAAGTTAGTAATATTGGCAATTCCCCAGGTATAAGATCAATCAAGAATTCGACATCTCATCTTAGAGTAAGGTTATCGCATTTATTAGGAAACACTTCAGTGAAATCTATCACAATAAACATGTCTTCAATGATGGTTTCTTCATTAGACTCTATCATAAGATAAAGATACCAATTCTTATATTGTAGTAATATCCACACTTGTGAATATGATGCTAAAGAAGATTCATCCTCCTCCTTGCACTTTTATAGAATTGAGGGCCAATTTTCTATATGGAGAGTGATTTCCCTCACATGGAAATTTATGTTTTCTCTATAAAGGGATGGCCAATCCACGAAAGAAATTGCATCAAATTCCACAAGAGCAAGTAATAGGTTGTTCACAAATATGTTCAAAATGAAAATTTGTGACATGGGAGGAGTTATATTTATGGATGAAATGATTTCACCATTTTCTGTTCTTACCAACATTATTACTTCCATGATATTTGGTGTTATGGGATTGTTCTACTATCTTTTCTAGATATAAAATAATGCGTAGAAGCATAATAAATAACCATGTTCACTATTATTAAATGAAAAATAATCATACTTGTCACGAATTCATTTTTAGGGATAACATCGGTGGTAGTGATGGAAACGACTCAACATTGCTACTTTAGAGGTTGTTGGTCGCCTCAAAAAACCCTTGGATTAGAGAACTGGTTCGTAATGTTCTCTAGCTCTTTCCAGTTGATGAAATGAATAGTGTGTTGAGGTTGTAAGATATAATTCCTCTCCTATATCACTTTTTCATGTTTTTATTTCCAATAATTAATGGCTAGGTTCCCTTCTATTCCAAACCTAATTCATTTCCTAATCCAACTCATGAAATTTCTGGGGTTCTTCTTTCTGCACCTTTGGAAAGTGGGTTGATTGATTTTTGAAGAACCGTTAAATTTATCCATCCGACCTCTTGAATTAAATTTTACATTCCACTTCTTATCACATGGATACCCCATATATTTTCTGATCCTCATTTCTAAATTGAGGGAATATCAGAAAATTTCCTCAGAGCTATCAAATTAACGGATCACTAGAGATTACCATAGGCTAGGTTTCATCCCACTAAAGAAGCGGTAAACTATTAATTCAAGGGTAATGACAAAAACTGAGGTGTATCATGTGTTCTTTATGATTTTTTACTCATAAAAACCAATGGATTAGTTGTCTTCTCTTCATGAGGTCAACAAAGTCCCATTCCATCTTATGTCAGAGGGTGTAAGGAATATATCTGTCGAAAAACATTTTCCAAAAATTATTACATCCCAACACATCGATCTCTTCCTCAGGCACTTTATTTTTTATAAATGTCCACCATTGATCAACATCACCTTCTATACGATATTCTGGTAGAAGAACCTTCCATTATTCATAACATTGAAGGATGGAAATGATATTTTAAATGGAGTTGATCCATTATTCGGGGATTTAGGAAATAAATGATCCATTAAAAGTATGATTCCATTGTCTCCGGAAGATCTCAATTACATCTTGTTCTTTCTTGGGGGTGGATGTTCCTCATGAACCATTTTTATATTCAAAGCATTAGTTAACTGAAAGAGTATCATGATAAAGTTTGTGATTCCCTCTCCCATTGGATTTTGAATCTCATTAGAATTGTCATCACATTGATACTTGTATTAGATGTTAGCCGAAGTCCCCCTATTACTAGCCATTAGAAAAAATAAATGGAATGTTATGGGTAACACATAATGGATAATCCAATGAAAAAAGTGTTAAATTATAAATTACATTTATTTCATTAACAACTTAATTTCTAGTATTCAAACTATTTTATTCATGATATATTTCCCAACATATATTTTTAGTGTAATTTTCTATTACCTTAATAATGTTTTAATTTTATGCTTATGAATTTAACGCATCATACCACCTGTGATTATCACAAAAAAGAGTTCAACAAGGCCTAATTTCATGCACTAGTTTTGGTTCTATTCTAGTTCAAAGCAGGGTTTTCAGGTTTTACCGCTAGATACATCTACACCAGAGCCACCTCTAGTAGTTCGTATCATAAACATGATTTATTTTTTTGATAAAACACATTCTAAATACTTACGAAAATTTAGGGATGTTTTTAAAATACATAGTTTTATCTCTAAGGATTTTACAAGGGTTTTCTAATCCAAATCAAAAAAAACATAACATATCATATGATTCAAACAATAACAACCCTTCCCTTTATTAGACAAATAATCCAGATTTATTACTGAAAATATAACCCAAGACAACTTTGAGGATAAATAGGTGTAGTGTCATTGTAAATTAGTAATATCACATTAAAACATAGAACATAAAACACAAAATCTTTATTGAAAACATCATTTACCTGACCACAATATTCCTTCATATGTAGCATTGCATGGGATAACCTAAGGAAGTACATGTAAAAATAGTGAGTTATAAAGACCAGTAAGGGAGTAAAAATATGATAAGATGAATAATATAGTACATGTTGGTCAATATAAATATCAATGGAGAATAATAGAAACATGAACATAAAGGCATGATATAGTATGATTATCATAACATTGTAATGTGGCAATAACATTTAACATGATGTTAGCACGAGCAAAGGATCATTGCACATGGGTTATGAGTAAACACATAGTTTAATTGAATTATCATTTTTAAAACCTCATCTCACTTGATGAATCATGATACTAGTCTTCAACCAATTCATTGAAGTTCTATCATGTCACACCCTTCTTAATCATTTCATTTCAAGCATAAGTGTGCTGCCTAGATCATACAACATGGATTCATTAAAACTTATCATTCATTCCAAGATAAAATAATTTGGCATTAATACATGAAACAATTTAATATATAAGTAATTATGAATAAATGTAAATACCATTTATATAGAAATGGCCATGGTATTCACTACAAAATGACTTTGGATTGAAGAATCTCAGTGCAATTTTGGTAGCATAACCACATGACATAAAAAATCATAAAAATGGATGATGAGAGGGAAAGAGGTATATAATCATATTTACTTAAACTTTACAGTAATGGATTCATATAGATACATTTTCCAACACATGAAATGAAATTTATATTAATAAAATAAAATAATTGTTTAATGGTAAATAAAGAGAGAGAAATCCCTCTTAGAATTTCGGCATGGAAACTAGTGTACATGGGAGACATTATTGGGAGAGAAAGGGTTCTATAATCATTTAAACATACGTAGTTATGTATAGGGTGGTGGGAATCATACCCCAACATTTATAATTGAAAATAACAGGGTTTAACAATAAATAACATTTCGAAAAAACGAGAATGGAATAAATCCATTATTTTGAAGTATGATCCAATGTCTCGGGAGAGGCTTGAGAGATGCTTCATAGGAAATTAGGGTGCCTTGGGAGGATTATAGAGAGTTTAGAAAAGAGCTTGTTCGACCACCAAGGGTATTGAGTGAAGATTAGTGTGATATTTAGTGGGTTTATATTGAAAAGGAGTGGGAATTCAATATCATTCAAGTTTTGAACAATACATATTAAACTAATCAAAACCACAAACCATAATGTGGGTATTGCAAATTTTTTTCCAACGTGGAGTAGAAATTTTTTTATAAGGACAATGAATTAAAATATTACAATATTAGGCTTTAGTATGTGGAGTTGAGTCACACTCTCAAGGAAATCATATTAAACTGTTAAAGTGTTTTATAAGTCTAGGTGCATTCAGTAGGACTTTTTAAAATAGATACAAATACATAAAATCACATTATTTTTAGGTGAAGACATATATTGTCCTAATACCACATTTATAGTTTATAATTACATCACTATTTGGTCATTATGATGTCATAAAAGAGATTATACATTTAAATGTTATTTAATTTTTACCCAAAAATTGGACTGTCTCAGATAATTATGAAAAAATCACTATTTGATAATTTTGATATATTGATTCCAAAAAAAAAGATATTCATTTTATCTAAATAAATATCTAAATTTTTTAATTTATACATTTAATATAAAAAAGGCATTTATTAAAATTTCCTTGGTTTTGATAAAAACATCATTCAAACCTTAATAAGAATTAAAATTTTATTCATCAAAATGATATGATAATTTTTATTTAATATAAAGTTATTTACTAATAATATTTTATTAAAATCATAATAAATTGAAAATTCCATTAATTCATGGAAATGTTTTTTTAATTGAATATTAACTAAGAATATTATTTCTTCTTTAAAATCAATTAAAACATTAACAATAAAAAAATGAATGTATACTCTATATTCTATTCAAAAAATATTCACATAATCATGGTGTTATGGTATTGTTACACATCCCCTTCAAAATCTAACACAATACATAAGGGTAATTTTTTGGATGGTGATAGGCTCTTGGGGAGACGTAGATAACTTTGATCGGGTGGTAATCCCTATCAACTTCCACTTCTCTCATAGGCAGTTTCGTTTAAACATAACGTGTTGAGGCTCGACTTGGGGTTGGTCAACAGCAATGACCAGTGATGCCTCTTCATTTATGAGCTCCATATAACAGGATTTGTATTAATAAATTCTACGGGATGAGGTCATCCTTTCCTTTTACTCTGTAAATTAGATTTTTTAGAGCCATATATCAAAGGTTCATATAATGGCTAAGACTAATGAGATATAAAATGGTCCCACTATTTACTTTATGAAATATTAATAGATTTATGATGGGATTAGTAGTTGGATAGCCACATTTAACATAATATTATGATCATAGTGGCCCAATTGACCTCTAGTTTGGTCATATAGAAATTTTTATTAGATGAATCAAACCTTACTTATATTGGGGTACAAATTTTAAGGTTTCTTCATTAAAAATTTTGGGGTTGTTGTTAGGTAGTCTATATAGTATGTATTTTCTTCATTGAATATCTCTTTGGTCCTCCATTTATCCATTGGATGTATGTTATGAATTACATGTAGTGATTCACACTAATTAGAGGTCAATATATTTATTCTTCTTTTTTGTTATCCTCTATATATGTATCTCCCCCACATTTTTGAGGGTTTTTATTAGGTAATTATTATTAATTTCACATAAAAATTGTTGAATCATTTTGAATCAAAAGTATTTTGGGTTTTGTGGATAGTGAAATCCCTGGCTGTAATAACATACATTGTTTTTCTACATATCAATAAAGGAAAATTATAGAGTGAAATCATATAGGGATTTATCCAATTTACCCTCTAATAGATAGACATTTTCATCATCAATTCATATAGATATTATTCACGGGTGTGTTGAAGACATGACATAGACATCATTCATACCATTGAACATGGAGTTAGTGTTATATCAGGGGTCAATGTGTATTAAAATATTATTCATTAATGTATTAATTGTTTTTAACTCAATAATAAATTATATTGTTCTATAAATGACTAATGTATGACTATTATTTCTTTTAAATTGGCTTGTTTCTTGATGATGATGGTGATGATCATTTTTATAATATTCCTACTCATTATTACTCACATAAACAAGGTTTATTATATAAAAATTCACATAGGAAAACTCAGAGTGTTGAGAGGTCTAGTGTCTTGGTAAATTAGGAACAATATATAACAACTTAGAACATAATTAATAACACTTTATTGAAAATTTCCTTTACATGACCACAATATTCCCTCGTTTTTTGCATTTCCTGGGATATCCTGTGAAAATACAAGTGAAAAGGGTGAGCTATAATGCCCAGTAAGGTACGAAGCAAGAAATAAGATGAAAAATATAGTAAATTTTAGGAAATAGTAATATCAATGGAACACATGATAATCATGAACATAAATACACGGTATAGCATGATTATCATAACATTGAAATGTGGAAACAACATTTAACATTATATTAGCATGAGACAAAGATCATTTATTATTTAGAATGAGTAAACAATAATTTCAATTGGTTTATCAAGACTATAACCTAATTTCACATGATATATCATGATATTAGTCTTTACCAAATGCATTGGAATAGTATTAGGGTGCACCCTTCTTAATCATATCATTTCATGCATAAGTGTGCAACATAGATCATACACCATGGAATCATTACACATCATCATTTATTCCATGATAATGAGATATTTAATTCATATATGAAACTCAGTAATAAATAATAAAATATTCATAAAGGTGAATAAACTTTATATAGGAATGGTTATGGAATTCACTACACAATGACTTTGGCTTGGAGAATCATGGGCAATTTCGGTAGCATAACGACATGACTTAATAATTCATAAAAATGTTTTATGAGAGATAAAGGGGTATCTAATAATATAAAAATAAAATGGACATTAAGGGGGTCATATATATTCTTGTCCCAATATATATAATGGAATATATATTCAAAATATAAAAGAATTTCTTGAATGCAAATGTGGAGAGAGAAATCCCTTAAAAAATTTCAGCATGGTAACAGGTGTACATGGGAGAACATAATTAGAGTGAAAGGGGTATATCATCATTAAAACATAAGGTAGGAAGTATGGGGGTGGTGATAAATCATACCCCCAACATTTTTAATTGAAATTTAAATTGTACAAAACTATAATGAAATTTGGACAGAAATAAGAAAGGAATACATCCCTTACATGGAAGTGTTATCCAAAGGATTGGGAGAGGCCTGATAGATGATTCATGGGTGCTTGGGGCACCGTAGGAGGATTATAGATAGAGTATTGAAGAGTATGGTCGATATCAAAAGGTTTTTAGTGAATAGGAATGTGATATTGAGTGGGTTTATATAGGATATGAATGAAAATTCTTTATCATTTAGGTTTTAGACGTTACCCTTTATAATAATCAAAAACACAAACCATGCCATGGTTTTTACCCACAGTTTATTATAATGTGTGGTGGAATAATTATTTTATAAGTCCAATGTCTGATCTTATTAAAATATTATTCCTTCTTATGTGGAGGTGAGTCACACTATGAAGGAAATCATTTTAAAATGATAAAATTTTTTATATGTCTTGGAATGTCCACTAAGGCTTTGTAAAATAAATAAAACAAACCAAAAATCACATTATTTTTATTTTAATACATATATTGGCCTAAAATTACATTTATAGTATTTTATTGAAACACTATTGGGTCATTATGATGTCATAATGCACATTATATATTTAATCATTATTTAATTTTTAACCAAAAATATGTATGTCTCAGAAAGTTATTAAAATTTCCCCATTGGATAATTTCGACATCCAAATTCAAAAAATAACATTCATTTTATCTATATTTGTTTATAAATGTGTGAATTTTTATTTTTAAAATAAAATAAAACATTTATAAAAAATTCATTGGTTTTTACAAAAATAACTTACAAACCATAATAAAAATTACAATTTTATTCATAAAAATTATATAGTCATTTATATTTCATAAAAATTAATTTAGTAATAATATTTTATTAAGATATTACATTATTAAAAAGTCTATTAATTCATCAAAATAGATTTCTTAATTGAATATAATCTAAAAATAATATTTATGTGTTAAAAAATTGTTTCAAAGTAACAATAATAAAATGAATGTATATTAATTATTCTGAACAAAAATAATGAACATAATCATATTGATAGGGTCTTGTTACATATCAACTTATAACACCCGTATAAGACCTAATGGTAAGTCATGATATGGTGATAGTCTCTTGGGTAGGCTCTAATAACATCCCTCGGGTGGTAATATCTATCAACTTCTATACATCCTATAGGTGATTTCATTAAAGATTAATGTGTGGATGATCATCTTGGGAATGTTCAAGAGAAAATCATAGTGACACCACTTCCTTTCTGAGCATCGACAAATGAGCTTCGTATGGAGAAATTATACTGGATGATGTTGTCCCTTCCATTGTCTCGCTAATTTGGATTGGTAAAGACCAATATTTATAATAATCATGTTATCACACTTCAACAGCTATATTAGAAATTGTAATAATAATTAATGGTATTTTAAAATAAAAGAAAACCATTGAAGTGAATATTTTTTGTAACCATTTTACAAAATAAGACAATTAATTATAATAAGATGGATTTTTATTAATAAATTTTTGAGTCGTTATAATCTTCCACCTTATAAAATTTCTCCCTCGAAATTTCCTTTTCCAACACTAAAATAGATCCAATTAAATATGCTTCATCACTCCCTCTAATTCCCATGTCACATCTTCAAATTTTTAGATTCACCACAACACATTAATGATGGGAATTTTATTATTTCATAAAACATTTTCCCTATGATCTAAGTTCATCACTAGATTCTCCTCATAAGAGATTTAATTCGCCAACAGTTACACCTTTGTATTTAGTACATGTGATGGGTCTTGAATATACTTCCTCAAGTATGATACATGGAATACATCATGTACTTGAGTTAAGTTCTGTGGGATTTCTATTTGATAGGCCACTTCTCCAATGTGATCAAGGATCCCAAAAGGGACAATATACTTTGTACTAAGATTTAAATTCTTCTCAATTCTCATAACTATCTACCATGGTGATATGCATTGAAATATCATGTTTCCAACATCAATTTCAATTTCTTGACGACATTTATCATCATAGATGTTTTTTTGACTCTGAACAGCTTTAATGTGTTACTGGAAGGTCTTAAACATCTACATTTCATAGATACTTTTTGGAACATAGTGTTTCTTCTCCCCAACTTCATCCCAACATGTCGGTGTTCTGCACCTATTCCCATAAAGGCCTTCATAAGGATCTATTTGGATGCTTGACTAAAAAATGTTTTTCTAAGAGAAATCAACTAGAGGAAGATGTTGATACCATACTCCATTGAAAACTCTTCTAGAACATAAAGGTGAATCTTGGATATCGATGAAATACATAAGATAGTGGTACTCGATTTATCCTTAAAAATTATATGATATATATCAATGCAAGTTTATCCAATCATAAATCCCCTCATATCACAATGAATTTTTCAGTCTTTGTAAGATGATCCACAACAACACAGATATCATTTTTTCCATTAAACGTCTTTGGAGGTCTGGTTGCAAAGTCCATGGTGATGTTTTTATATTTCTATAGAGGTATGGTAAATGGTTTCATCATACCCATATACTTACACCTCTCATCCTTCACATGCTGACATACCAGGAACATTGTTATAAACCTAGTGATCTCTTTCTTCATGTTATCCCACCAATAATGCCCTTAGAGATACCGATACAACTTTGTGTTTCTGGGGTGAATAGAGAAAGTTGATCTATGTGGATCATAAAAATATTATTTATTTATCTCTAGATTTTATGGAATACATATTCTTTACCAAAATCTTACAAATCATTCTTCATTTACATTGAAATACGTGTATTCCCTTTTCTAATAGTTTCCACATTCTCTTGAATTCCCACATCATCCATTCAATAATCCTTTAACCATAATAAATGAGATAGTTGAGCAATAATTTTTGAAAGGATCGATGTCATTTCTTTCTTTATTATCCCATTTCCTTCTCTATCCAATCAATTTATATTTTATCCATTAAATTATCATCAATGAGTGAATTGTTGGGTCCTTTCTACTTAGAGAATCCTCCACCTTGTTTTCTTTCATAGGTTTTTATTGGATTGAGAAAACATAGTCTTGGATCATCTCTAACCATCATCATTTGAGAATATTCATATCTATCTATATGAATTTATATTTTATGCATTTGTGGTACATATATATTTCACACTTATCCCCAAAGAGGTTGTGTCACCAAATTTTCAAATTGATGATTACTATAGCCATATCTATATCTTGGGTTGGATAGTTTTTGTAACAACCTGAGATTTTATGAGAATTATTCTTTTTAATTTAACTTATTTTTTTGTTGTATGCTACCCCAAAAGGAGCTTGAACTACACGCATCCCTGACTTGGCTTGCATTACATGCAATCACAACCTTCCTCGAAAACGTGTGTAGTATGCAATACCGAGTTTTAATAAAAAATGATATATTGTTATGGACTAGCCATTATGAATAGTATTAATTTTTTTTGAATTTTATAACATTATTATTCATCTTAAACATTTTCTAGAACATGGTATGAGAACAAAATAAATATTTTGGTTAAAATAAGTATTTTAAAAAAATGCAATTTTGATGCCTTTTGATGGCACACCCTCATTAAATATAGTTTTTGACATTTTTATTAGTTAAATTTGACAAAATAAAACTCTTTTTTGGAATAAAGATATAAAAATTTACTTTGGATAAATATTTCATATTATTCCGATAACTTTCATATTTTAATGAATAGTAAACACACAATATATTTTAATTAAAAAGATCATTTTTTCATCGCAATAATTTATATGGATAAATTATAATATTTAATGGTTTAATGGTATAAATAAAATATATTTTTACCATTTAATATAATTTATTTCATTAACATTAATTTTACGTTGAATTCATAGGTAAAAACATTTGAATCTTTGGCAATGTTTTAACTTTTAAAACATGTTTTCTTAACAATAAGATTAATTTTAAATTAATTAATTCAAATTCTATGTTTTGAATATTTAAAAATGGATTCAATATTTGAATTCATAGGGTCTAAATTATGTTAATAGGTTACTATTATTTTTTTATATTATGAATAGTAACTATGGTAATTTTTTTTACTGTGATTAAACGTAAATCGGATAATTACCGGTAAGAATGAGATTATAAAATTACCCTAAAACCTTCCAAAATTCTATTATATGACTAAAAGTCGTCCCATATCACCTATGGGTCAGAATAGATTAATTTTATGGACTTTTGACCATGAAAATAATTTAATTATTATTAAAACCAAAGATAGTGACAACATGTCACTCTCTAAAATCATATATGTATAATAATTATAATTTAGTGACAAACATCATGAATCATAAAACATGACAAGTTTCCAGAAATCTAATAAAATTATATACATAATTTGAATTTATTTAGCATTTTTAGGGATTAAATAATTACCATTAAAGGTGACACAATAGTGTTGTTGAAATTATTTTATTAATTGAAATAACAAATAAATGGTTTTAAAAATATTAAAATAAATATTATATGAACCATTCAATGTTATCCACTATTTTTATAGATAAATAAGCCATGTTATGAATCTATTAATTCTTTTTTCTGACATATCTTCTGGTTGGATTTTATTTAAATTCAAATAAATGAATTGTGTCAAAATTGAAAGTATTGTTTTTTTATAAAAATTACATAATATAAAATTGTTTAAAATTCAAAAAAATATTTAAAAATTTTAAATTAATATTAATATTTTCTCAAATGTCTTAAATTACCCAATTATGGACAATTCAAAACTCATAATTAATTATTTATAACAATTTAAAATTTAGAAACTTATTACCACAAAGAAAATTAAATAGATTAAATAAGGATAAATCAAGTTGATAATGTTTAGAATAAATTCACAATATGTATATATTTTATTGGTTGATGATATTACAAACCTATATCATCTAATATTTGAATATGAGTCATTTTTTAAGGGTTTTTAGTGGAGTTTGATTTATTATAAATTACTATTTTTGAGGTTTCCAAAGGTGCCCCTCTCCTCCCTTTTGAAAAGGCACCTCCTCCCTCTTCTCTTTACACAATTTTGAGCTTTCATGCTCAGACATACCATGCCCATTGCGCTTCTCAACTTCCCTAGATAAATTATAGAGGTTTTGGTCTCCTCAAAAGACTATCTTTATTGCTTTAAGAGGAAACATAAAAGAGGTGCATCGAAGAAGAGTTAATCTCTTTTACCGATTCATTCAAGTTTTCTTTCTTCTTAAACATATTCTTGTTTTCTTCTTTCATTATAAAGTAATAACATAATTAACACTAATATACTGATATGTTATTATAAATATTAAACAATCTAATCTCACCTTCTACCCATCCTATGAAAAACGAAATCACAGCATGTGCGTATGTACGGAATACCGTCTCCACGCCGTGGTGTAATATGTTATTCCACCACCACCTTACTTGGATGGGTATAATGGTGTAAATAATTACAATATATAGTTATTATAACTTCATAATGATTCTGAGATATTATATCATCCACTCCAATTCCATTAAATAATTATGAGAAAGATATCATCGCTCGTGTGTACGTACAGATTACCGTCTCCACGACGTGATGAGATTAATTATCCATTTAACCATTCAAGAATGATTATAAAGTATATATAATGAATAATAATGAAATATATGACATAATTAAGCTATTGGATATATATATATATATACATATATATATATATATATCATCTACTTACTTCCATTCAAGTCAATAAGGAAAGGAAAACAATGTTCATGCGTACGTACGGCCTACCTTCTCCATGAACGGTGTATTTCATTTCATTAATCTATCTATTATATATATATATACTGAATATATATGATATATAAATCATGATTTAAATTCTTGGAGTAATTAAATCATGACATAAGTAATAATAATATCACGAGCAACAAGTCCAAACACGTACTATAAATAAAACGATTTTACCAAAAACGCTGCTTTAACATGGAATTTACAAAAGAACGTGTAATATAAAGTCATAAATGAAGCACATATGATATCATAACAATGAATATGATTCTGTAATAAGTGGATGGCATTATTTATATCATTATACATGACGTTCAGATACGTACGAAACATATCGGATCTAAGGTAAGGGATATGTTTTCCAATGTGGTTTTTATCCGAGATTGTTTATACATAAGTATTTAATGGGGTTATATTTTTCATCCATGCCCATAAAATAATTTTCATAAAGTGTTTAATATTCTTACATGTTTTTTTAAAGTCATTTTTACCCCTATTTGACTTTTACATTGTGTTATGGAAGGAATCTTTCTTTTGTGTACCATAAGAGGTACTTTTTGACTTTTCGGAAAAAGTACAAGGAGAATGTTTTTTTAACTTTTACGGTATGAATGGATTTATACAGTTTCATAACACCTAATTTTCATGAAAATTCCTCTAAAATATTTCATGTATATTTTCAAAAAAATCATTTTCTTTTAAAATTTCAAGTCATTTTGTCAAAAGCAAATTATTTTGAAGGAGAAAGGATATTTCCCTCAATAATTCATTTCAAGTGTTTTATCAAAACAATTTTCGATCCATGATAACATTATTTCATATTTGTATGTTTCACGTATAATGTATCTATGATTTACATGGTTTCACTTTTCTTATGATGAAATGATATCCATTTGTTTTATATGGATTATTTTATGATGGGATGATGTTTATGAAACCCAATTTACTCTTTGGCTTATGATGAATGGTTTATGTTTATTTTGTGGCACACATAAGAATGATTTCAATATGAGATGGTTGGGACCTATATCTCTATTCAATGCATTGGGTAATGATTTATATCTTTTGATATAGACATGGATCGAATAGTAAGTTAATCCGGTTCAGTGATACAGGACTGGAAAGAGAAGTTAACTCGATTTAGAAAGGGACTTTTTCCACTAATATTGTCTTGGTAGCAATGCATTGGCTACTATGGAAATTATATCATGTGATTAATGGTTATATAGAATAACATGTTTTCTTCCCATTCTATTATATCAAGATTGATGTTCCATTATGATATATTCCTTATGTACTTCTACGATTTATGTCTTTGCTCACGATTTTCATGTTTAGATTTTATGTTCAAGTTTTTTGCATTCCAATGTTTATGGATTGTTTTATGTTTCCTATGTTTAACCTTACTGAGATTTTGAGCACACCCTTTTTATGTTTTATTTTTCCCAGGATATAAGGAAATGTTTTAGGGAAGAAACGAAAGGAGAAGATCATTAGGGGAGATGTTGAAGATCTTTCACCAGGATTAAAAGATTATGTCCAAGTTTCCAAAGACACTAAACTATTACAGTCCTTTGGTGTCTGTCTTGTTATGTATTAAGTATTCCTAAAATGTAATGTAATATCTATGTACGTCAAGTATCGATCTCTACAGTTGGTATCACAGGAAATATTTAGTCAACCATTGGAAAATAGGATGCGAGAACTTTAGTGAGATCCCTAGAGATATTTCTAAGGTATGTCTAGAGATGTCCCTAAGGTTAAGCATAAGTATAGGTTATAGTACTAGAATTACAGTAACGATATTAGAATTAAAACTAAGATGTTATATAATTAAGGTACTCCCCCTTTATAATGTTTTTTTCCTAGCATAATTTTTTCCTCTCATAATGTTTTTTTTGGGTTTTAGATGATGGCTGGAACCCGAAGGAACCGTGTTGATCAATGTAATGGGAAATGCAACGATTTTCCTCCTGAGAAAACAAATGTGATGGGAGATGGAGTGAAAAATCATATTCCTATACTTACAGAAGCTATGAATTAGTCTGGATTTCCAAATGATCAGAGAAGGCAACAATATTCTATTGAGTCCTTCATAAGGCAACATCCACCATCTTTCAATAGGTCTTCTGATCCACTTATTTCTAAACAATGGATCTGTACCATTGAAAATATATTTTCCATAATTCGTTGTTCGGAACATGAAAATTTTATTCTGGCTATTTACCATTTAGAAGGTGAAGCAGATCAATTGTGGACTCTAATTAAGATCACGAGGCCCCGAGATGAAATTGAATCCATGGAATGGGATGAGTTCAATAACATATTTTTCAATAAGTTCTTCCCTCGTATTATTCCTACAAAGATGGAAAGGGATTTCCTTGAGCTGAAGGAAAAGGATGATGAACTTGTTGGTATATACAAAGTGAGTTTTACAAGGCTTGCAATGTATGCATCTGGCTTTACCATCCAACCTGAAAGTAAAGTTGATCAATACTTTAGTGACTTAAAACCAAGTCTTCGAAGGGTATTGGATATAATATACTTCCATAACTATGAAGAAATCGTGCATTGTGATATCAAGGTAGAACTATAAGTTGGTGTTACATATCTATCTGATGTTTTTGAAAAAAAAAGATGGAGTTCAAGGAGAAGTCTTAGAAAAATGGTGAAATGAATATTAATGTTTCTTTATGCTCAAAGTGTGTAAAGAAGCATGGTGGAGGTTTCCTAAATGGTACTAGCAAATGTTTTATTTATGAAAAAGAAGGTTATCGAGTAGTTGAGTGTCGAAATAATGGGAAAAATGTAGCTAATGATGTGAATAGAGAAAAGACTACAGAGAACGCTCCATCAATAATTCAATGATTCAAGTGCAAGGAAATGGTGCATTATGATAATAAATGACCTAATCCAAGGGTTAATGATGATCAACTTGAGCAAACTTTTAAGGAAAAGGATAAAGGGAAGTCACATGCAATCAATATTTGTGATGTTGAGTATGAAAATGATGTTGTGGAATGATTAAGTGTTTATTTAATGGGATTTCAAAATAGAATCATGGAATCTCATTATGGTATCATGGAATTTTGGAATATCTATGTATTTGTTTTCAATAATTATATGGTACCGGTAACCATGAAAAGTGATTTTAATATTTTTAGAAAGAATATGATATGCGCATAATGAAGGGATAATGAAAAAATTAAATGAGCTCATGAATGATATAAGGACAAAGTTATATCATGGTTTGAGTATATAGAAATTTTGGGATTTTGGTATGTGAAAAATGGTAAATTTTGACCGCATTCATGTTTTCACTATGGTTCAATGGGAATTCATTTTCCAAGAGAATACATGATTAATGTATTCACCTGATTGGAATGTGACCAACAAGATATATCAGGGATAAATGATGGTATTTATATGCTTGGTAGATGACCTCTCTAGTAATCATTTTCATTATACTATGAGATTGAAAAGAAGTATTTTGGATAAGCCTAAAGATTGGAATGGATTAAGTTAAACATCAGATAGTATTTTTTAAGGTTAGAAATGTTTGATATTATTCTTGGAATGTTATAATAGTATTGATTTAGAAAAAGGATAACCTGCAGGACAGGCGACAACCCATCGCGTCGGGCAAGATTGCGGGGAAATGATCCCACAACTGAACTGAGTCATGCATGTATCACGTACCACTGGCCCATATTAAGTCCCTGTTTAGTAGAAACTAGTTTTATTTTATTAAGCGGTATGATAGATTATGTATAAGTCCATTTTTTTAATCATATACATTTAACCTCACCACAGATGGACTTATGTATATTTGATAACTTTGGATAACATTTTGTTTGAGACATATGGAATGTCCCATAATTCTATCACATGATCTGTTAACACTTCATGAATGACAAATTCAACTTCATTTATTTATGAGATGAAGTGGAAACTGTTTGAGGCACGAACAACTGTGAGATTATTTCAAAATAAAGTAAGTATTTCTTCTAATTCAAATTCTTCAACTTTAGGGAAATGATCATGAAAACCAAAAATGTTGTCCTAGTGCCCTTATATCTGATGAATCCTATGGTACCTTAGACCATCACAACTGTAGGGCTTTGTGATTATTGTCTTTTTTATAGCCATGTTCTCTACCACTATCCATCAGAACTTGATGGTTTGGTTTCTCTTCCATATCCATATTTTCACCTATGTTAGCCTATATGGAAACCCAATGATGAGTTAATTTGGGTAACCGATATGTTTCATACTTCACTTTTAAAAATTATGTTTTAGTATTCCTTTTTATGATGTGGGTTTCTATGAAAGAACAATTCAAATAGTAAACCATTTATAACCCCGACGAATTTCGAGTGAAAAATTCATTTTAAGGGGGTAGAATGTAACAACATGAGATTTCATTATATTTATTATTTTTAATTTCATTGATGTATTTTGTTTTACGCTGCATCAAAAGGAGCTTTCACTACACGCATCCCTAACTTGGCATGCTTTATATGCAATCGCAACCTTCCTCGAAAGCATGTGTAGTACGCAATACCAGGTTTCACTAAACAACGATATGTTGTTATGGACTAGCTATTATGAATAGTATTAACTAAATTTTTTATTTTATAACATTATTATTAATCTTAAACATTTTTTAGGACATAGTATGAGAACAAATTAAAATTTTCGAGTAAAATAAGTATTTTTCAAAAAAATACAGTTTTCCCGCCTTTTGATGGCGCACTCACATTAAATCTAGTTTTTGAAATGTATATAAGTTCAATTTGAAAAAAATAAAATTCTTCTTTGGAATCAAGATATAAAAATTTACTTTGGATAAATTTTTTATATTATTCTGATAACTTTCATATTTTAATGAATAGTAAAAACAAGCTATATTTTAATTAAAAACAACTTTTTTTCATCGCAATAATTTATACAGGTAAATTATAATATTTAATGGTTTTGAAATATAAATAGAATATATATTTACCATTTTATATAATTTATGTCATTACAATTAATTTTACAGTGAATTCATAGGTAAAAACATTTCAATCTTTAGAAATGTTTTAACTTTTAACGCTCGTTTTATTAACAACATGATTAATTTTAAATTAATCACTGGAACTTCTGAGTGTTGAATTTTGAAATATTGATTCCATATTTGAATTAATTTGGTCCAAATTATTTTAATAGGTTACTTTTATTATTTATTTTATGAATAGTAACTACGGTAATTTTTATTTACTGCATTTAAAGGTAAATCGGGTAATTAAGGGTAACAGTAAGATTAAAAATTACCCTAGAAAATTCCATAATTCTATTGGATGAATAAAGGTAGACTCATATCACCTAATGGTAGTAATAGATTAATTTTATGTACTTTTTTCCATGAGAATAATTTAATTATTATTAAAATCAAAGAAAGTGACAACATGTCACTCACTTAAATATTATAAGTATAATAATTTTAATTTAGTGATAACCTTCTTGAAAATTCAAACATTAATAGTCTCCAGAGAGAAAATAAAATTATATACGTCATATAAATTTATTTATAATTTTTAGGGATTAAATAATTATCATTAAAGATGACACAATTGTGATGTTGAAATTTGTTTATTGGTTGAAATATCAAATAAATGGTTTTCAAAATATAAAAATAAATACTATATGAACTATTTAATGTGCTACACTAATTTTATAGAAAAATAAGACATGTTATGAATCTATTAAAGCTTTTAGTTCGAACATATTTTTTGTGTGGATTTTATTTAAATTAAAATATATGAATAGTGTCAAAATTGACACTATTGGTATTTTATAAAAATAACATAATATAAAATTGTTTAAAAATCACAAAATTATTTAAAAATTATAAATTTATATTTATATTGTCTAAAAGGTCATAAATTATCCAATTATGGACAATTCACAGCACATAAGTAATTATATATAACAATTTAAAATTTAGAATCTTATTAACACAAATAAAATTAAATAGATTAAATAAAGACAAATAAAGTTGACAATGTTTGAAATAAATTCTCAATACGTCTAAATTTTATTGGTTGATGATATTGCAACCCTATGTCATCTAAAATTTGAATATTAGTCATTTTTTGAGGTTTTTATATGGGGGTTTATTTATTATAAATTAATATTTTTGAGGTTTCCAGAGGTGCCCCTCTCTTCCCTTATTAAAGGGCACATCCTCACTATTCTCTTTACACAATTTTGAGCTTTCAAGCTCAGAAAAAACCTTTCCATTTCCCTTATAAACATCGCTAGAAACATTATAGAGGTTCCGGTCTCCTCAAAAGGCCAACTCTAGTGCCTTAAGAGGAATCTTAAAAGAGGTGTGTTGAAGAAGTGGTAATCTCTTCGACCGATCCATTAAAGTTTTGTTTCTTCTTCAAAATCTTCTTATTTAGTTGTTTAATTATAAAGTAATAGCATCAGTATCACTAATATAATGATATGTTATTATAAATATAAAACAACCCCATTTCACCTTCTATCTATCCGACAGAAAATGAAATCAGCGCGTGTGCGTATGTACGGAATATCATCTCCACGTCGTGGTGTAATCTGTTTTTCCACCACCACCTTACTTGGATGGGTATATTGGTGTAAAGAATAACTATATATAGTTATCATAAAATCACATGGATTCTTAGATATTATATCATCCACTCCAATTCCATTAAATAATTATGGGAATGATATCATCGCTCGTGCGTACGTATGGATTGTCGTCTCCACGACGCGATGAGATTCATTCTCCATGTTAACCTATCAAGAAAGATTATAAAGTATATATAATGAATAATAATGAAATATATGAATTAATGAAGCTACTGGATTTATGTATATATATTTGTGTGTGTCATCTACTTACTTCGGTTCAAGTCAATAAAGAAATGAAAACATCGTTCATGCGTACGTACGACCTACCGTCTCAATGAACGGTGTATTTCATTTCATTAATCTATCTATTATATATATATATACTGAATATATATCATATATATAAATAATTATTTACTTTCTTTAAGTAATTAAAACATGATATAAACAATAATAATATCATGAATAACAAGTCCAAACAGGTATGATAAATAAAACATTTTTACCCAAAACGCTTCTTTAACATTGAACTTACAAAAGAACTAGAAATATAAAGTCATAAGTGAACCATATATGATATCATAACAATGAATATGATTATGTAATATATGAATGACATAATTTAAATCATTATACATGAGGTTCAGATACGTATGAAGCATATTAGACCTATGGTAAGGGATAACTTTTCCAATCTCCTTTTTATCCGAGATTTTTTATACATAAGTATTTACTGGAGTAATATTTTACATCCATGTCCATAAAATATTTGCCATAAAGTGTTTAATATCCTTCCATTTTTTTTAAAGTCATTTTCCCCTCTTTGACTTTTACATTGTGTTATGGAAGGAATCTTTCTTTTGTATACCATAAGAGGAACTTTTTTTCCATTCCGGAAAAAGTACGAGGAGAATGTTTTTTAACTTTTACAGCGTGAATGAATTTTTATGGTTTCATAATGCCTAATTTTCATGAAGATTACTCTACAAGATTTAATGACTATTTTCATCAAAATCATTGTCTTTTAAAATTTCATGTCATTTTTTCAATAAAAAATTATTTTGAAGAAGAAAGGATATTTTCCTCAAGAATTCATTTCAAGTGTTTTATCAACACCATTTTCCATCCAAGATGACAATATTTCATACGTGTATGTTTCATGTATAATGTCTCTATGATTTACACTATTTCAATTTTCATATGATGAAATGATATCCATTTGTTTTATATGGATTATGTTATGATGGGATGATGTTTATGAAACCCATTTTACACTTTGGGTTATGAGGAATGGTTTATGTTTATTTTGTGGCACACGTAAAAATGATTTTAAAATGAGATGGGTGGGACCTATATCTACCTCCAATGTATTTGGAAATGATTCATATCTCATGAGAAAGACATGGATGGAATGGTAATTTAATCCAGTTCAGTAATACAGGACTGGAATGAGGAGTGAACACGATTCAGAAAGGGACTTTGTCCACAAAGATTCTCTTGGAAACAATTCCTTGGATACTATAAAAATCATATCATGTGATTAATGGTTTTCCACAATTACATGTTTTCTTCCCATGATATTTTAACATGATTGATGTTCCATTATGATATATGCCTTACGTACTTCCAATATTTTTGTCTTTTCTCAATATTTTCATGGTCAGATTTTATGTTAATGTTTTTACATTCAAATGTTTATGGATTGTTTTATGATCTTTATGTGTACCCTTACTGAGCATTTGAACTCAAAACATTTATGTTTTTTCCCAAGATATAAATAAAAGTTTTAGGTAAGAAAACAAAAGGGGAAGATCATTATGGGAGATGTTTAAGATCTTTCACCATGATTAGAAGATGATGTTCCAAGTTTCCAAAGACACTAAACTGTTACGGTCCTTTGGTGTCTGTTTTTGTTATTTATTAAGTATTCTGCAAAAGTATTGTAATTTATATGTATTTCAAGTATGGGTCTCTATAGTTTTTCTCCTGAAATTTCAATTGTCGTAAATCATAGGCAATGAATTTTTCATTTTTCATCGACATAGATCCCAAACCCTTCTTCGAAGCATCCCTGAAAAACACATAATTTTCTCCAGTTGTGGGATATGTGAGCATGGGTGTAGTGATAAGCATCCTTTTCAACTCCTTGAAGATATCTTTGCATTAATCACTCCATGATAACATTACTATCTTCTGAGTTAGCTTGGACAGAGGGTTGTATAATCATGAGAAATTTCATATAAATCAGGGATAATATCACGCTAACCCACGAAAGCTACAGATATCCATTATCGATGTTGGCCTCGCCATCCCCCGATTTCATCTGTCTTGGTGAGATCCACATATTTTCTCATTAATAATGATGATCTGACCAATGAATGAGACATCCTTCAACCTGAACTCACAGTTGATGTACATTGCATTGATCTTCTCCTTTATCAAGGACTCTTGTACAGTGATTAAATGCTCCTTATGATCCTACTTGGTTTTTGAGTATATTAGAATATTGTCTATAAAGGCTACCCGTAATTTGTCAAGGTAATCTCTAAAGACTATATTCATCAAGTCCATGAGGATTTCTAGATAATTAGTGAGTCTGAAAGGCATTACTATGAATTCATAGTGCCCATACCTTGTAGAAAAATATGTCAAAGTGATATCCTCCTTATTCACCATTACATGGTAATACCCCAACCACAAATTCACATTGGATAAGTATTGTTCTCCACACATATGATCAAATGATTCATCAATTATTGGTATAGGATACTAGTTATTTATTGTGATTTTTTTTAGATCACTATAATCAATGAAAAGTTGCATTGACCCATCATTCATAATGACTTGGAGGACTAGTGCACCCCCGGGTTAAGCACATGGGAGTATAAATACTTTTTCTAGATTCTCATGTAGTTTTTTCTTCTACGTCTCATGATACAAAACAACCATTCTATACTGAGTCATTAATATTGGCAATTCCCCAGGTATAAGATCAATCAAGAATTCGACATCTAATCTTAGAGTAAGGCTATCACATTTCTTAGGAAACACTTCAGTGAATTCTATCACAATAGACATGTCTTCAATGATGGTTTCTTCATTAGAATCTATCATAAGAGAAAGATACCAATTCTTATATTGCAGCAATATCCACACTTGTGAATATGATTCTAAAGAAGATTCATCCTCCTCCTTGAACTTTTATAGAATTGAGGGTCAATTATCTATATGGAGTGTGATTTCCCTCACATGGAAATTTATGTTTTCTCTATAAAGGGATGGCCAATCCATGAAAGGAATTGCATAAAATTCCACAAGAGCGAGTAATAGGTGGTTCACCAATATGTTCAAAATGAAAATTTGTGACATGGGAGGAGTTATATTTATTGGATGAAACGATTTCACCATTTTCTGTTCTTACCAACATCATTACTTCCATGATATTTGGTGTTATGGGTTGTTCTACTATCCTTTCTAGATATAAAATAATGCGTAGAAGCATAATAAATAACCATTTTCACTATTATTAAATGAATAATAATCATACTTGTCACGACTTCATTTTTAGGGATATCATCGGTGGTAGTGATGGAAACGACTCAACATTGCTACTTTAGAGGTTGTTGGTTGCCTCAAAAAACCCTTAGATTAGAGAATGGGTTCGTAATGTTCTCTAGTTCTTTCCAGTTGATGAAATGAATAGTGTGTTGAGGTTGTAAAATATAATTCCTCCCCTATATCACTTTTTCATGTTTTTCTTCACGATAATTAATGGCTAGGTTCCCTTCTATTACAAACCTAATTCATTTCCTAATCCAACTCATGAAATTTTCGGGGTTCTTCTTTCTGCACCTTTGGAAAGTGGGTTCATTGATTTTTGAAGCACTGTTAAATTTATCCATCCAACCTCTTGAATTAAATTCCACATTCCACTTCTTATCACATGGATACCCCATATATTTTCTGATCCTCATTTCTAAATTGAGGGAATATCAGAAAATTTCCTCATAGCTATCAAATTAACGGATCACTAGATATTACCATAGGCTAGGTTTCATCCCACTAAAGAGGTGGTCAACTATTAATTCAAGGTTAATTCCAAAACCTGAGGTGTATCATGCGTTCTTTATGAATTTTTCCTCATAAAAACCAATGGATTAGTTGTCTTTTCTTCATGAGGTCAACAAAGTCCCATTCCATCTTATGTCAGAGGTTGTAAGGAATATATCTGTCGAAAAACATTTTCCAAAAATTATTCCATCCCAACACATCGATCTCTTCCTCAGGCACTGTATTTTTTATCAATGTCCACCATTGATCAACATCACCTTCTATACGATATGCTGGTATAAGAACCTTCCATTATTCATAAAATTAAATTATGGAGATGATATTTTAAATGGAGTTGATCCATTGTTCGGGGATTGAGGAATTAAATGATCCATTAAAAGTATGATGCCATTGTCCCCAGAAGATCTCAAATACATCTTGTTCTTTCTTGGGGGTGGATGTTCCTCATGAACCGTTTTTATATTCAAAGCATTAGTTAACTAAAAGAGTATCATGATAAAGTTTTTGATTCCCTCTCCCATTGGATTTTGAATCTCATTAGAATTGTCATCACATTGATCCTTGTATTGGATGTTAGCCCAAGTACCCCTATTACTAGCAATTAGAAAAAATAAATGGAATGTTATGGGTAACACATAATGGATAATACAATGAAAAAAGTGTTAAATTATAAATTACATTTATTTCATTAACAACTTAATTTCTAGTATTCAAAATATTTTATTCATGATCTATTTCCCAACATATATTTTTAGTGTAATTTTCTATTACCTTAATAATGTTTTAATTTTATGCTTATGAATTTAACGCATCATACCCCCTATGATTATCACAAAAAAGAGTTCAACAAGGCCTAATTTCATGCACTAGTTTTTGTTCTATTCTAGTTCAAAGCAGGGTTTTCAGGTTTTACCGCTAGATACATCTTCACCAGAGCCACCTCTAGTAGTTCGTATCATAAACATGATTTATTTTTTTGATAAAACACATTCTAAATACTTACCAAAATTTAGGGATGTTTTTAAAATACATAGATTTATCTCTAAGGATTTTATAAGGGTTTTCTAATCCAAATCAAAAAAAAACATAACATATCATATGATTACTACTATAACAACCCTTCCCTTTATTAGACAAATAATCTTGATTTATTACTGAAAGGGATAATAAGAGAAACATGAACATAAAGGCATGATATAGTATGATTATCATAACATTGTAATGTAGAAATAACATTTAACATGGTGTTAGCACGAGCAAAGGATCATTGCACATGGGTTATGAGTAAACACATAGTTTAATTGAATTATCATTTTTAAAACCTCATCTCACTTGATGAATCATGATACTAGTCTTCAACCAATCCATTGAAGTTCTATCATGTCACACCCTTCTTAATCATTTCATTTCAAGCATTAGTGTGCGGCATAGATCATACAACATGGATTCATTAAACCTTATCATTCATTCCAAGATAAAATAATTTGGCATTAATACATGAAACAATTTAATATATAAGTATTTAGGAATAAATGTAAATACCATTTATATAGAAATGGCTATGGTATTCACTACACAATGACTTTGGATTGAAGAATCTTAGTGAAATTTTGGTAGCATAACCACGTGACATAAAAAATCATAAAAATGGCTGATGAGAGGGAAAGAGGTATATAATCATATTTACATAAAATTTACAGTAATGGATTCATATAGATACATTTTCCAACACATGAAATTAAATTTATATTAATAAAATAAAATAAATGTTTAATGGTAAATAATGAGAGAGAAATCCCTCTTAGAATTTCGGCATGGAAACTGGTGTACATGGGAGACATTATTGAGAGATAAAGGGTTCTATAATCATTTAAACATACGTACTTATGTATAGGGTGGTGGGAATCATACCCCAACATTTATAATTTAAAATAACAGGGTTTAACAATAAATAACATTTTGAAAAAACGATAATGGAATAAATCCATTATTTTGAAGTATGATCCAATATCTCGGGAGAGGCTTGAGAGATGCTTCATAGGAAATTAGGGTGCCTTGGGAGGATTATAGAGAGTTTATAAAAGTGGTTCTTCAACCACCAAGGGTATTGAGTGAAGATTCGTGTGATATTTAATGGGGTTATATTGAAAAGGAGTGGGAATTCAATATCATTCAGGTTTTGAACAATACATATTAAACTAATCAAAACCACAAACCATAATGTGGGTATTGCAACTTTTTTTCCAATGTGGAGTAGAAATTTTTTTTATAAGGACAATGAATGAAAATATTACAATATTAGGCTTTAGTATGTGGAGTTGTGTCACACTCTCAAGGAAATCATATTAAAATGTTAAAGTGTTTTATAAGTCTAGGTGCATTCAGTAGGACTTTTTAAAATACATAAAAATACATAAAATCACATTATTTTTAGGTTAAGACATGTATTTTCCTAATACCCCATTTATAGTATTTAATTACATCACTATTTGGTCATTATGATGTCATAAAAGATATTATACATTTAAATGTTATTTAATTTTTACCCAAAAATTGGACTGTCTCAGATAATTATGAAAAAATCACTATTTGATAATTTTTATATCTTGATTCCAAAAAAAAGATATTCATTTTATCTAAATAAATATCTAAATTTTTTAATTTATACATTTAATATAAAAAAAGGCATTTATTAAAATTTCCTTGGTTTTGATAAAAACATCATTCAAACCTTAATAAGAATTACAATTGTATTCATCAAAATGATATGTTCATTTTTATTTAATATAAAGTTATTTACTAATGATATTTTATTAAAATAATAATAAATTCAAAATTCCATTAATTCATGGAAATGGTTTTTTCATTGAATATTAAATAAAAATATTATTTATTCGTTAAAATCAATTAAAACATTAACAATAAAAAAATGAATATATACTCTATATTCTATTCAAAAAATATTCACATAATCATGGTGTTATGTTATTGTTACACATCCCCTTCAAAATCTAACACAATACATAAGGGTAATTTTTTTGATGGTGATAGGCTCTTGGGAAGACGTAGATAACTTTGATCGGGTGGTAATCCCTATCATCTTCCACTTCTCCCATAGGTAGTTTCGTTTAAACATAACGTGTTGAGGCTCGACTTGGGGTTGGTCAATAGCAATGACCAGTGATGCCTCTTCATTTATGAGATCCATATAATAGGATTTGTATTAAGAAATTCTACGGGATGAGGTCATCCTTTCCTTTTACTCTGTAAATTATATTTGTTAGAGCCATATATTTTTACTAATCATGTGATAACAATTCAACAACTCTATTTGCAATAGTTAAAATTTGTAATGGTATTATGATATCTTAAAACATATAACCAAGGAGGTGAATATTTTATTACAAAAATTTTACATAATAAGACATTTAAATGGATCAAGAAAAATATTCATTAATAAATGCTTTGGTTGTAAAATTTGTCGGATTGGATAATGATGAATGAATGTTTAAAAGATCTCACTATATAAATTATATAAGTTATTAATAAATCATAAATGCATATGAAATTTTTATTGAATTGAATAATGATATGAGAATGAAGAACCTCAAATAAACATTATTCATGTGGGATTTTGGAAGGGGTCTGGTAAGTGTGATGAATATGGATAACTTATTAGGAAACAAAATTATCATTACTCATATAATGAAAAGAAATTATATTTTTTCATAGACAGTGTGTCTTTGAGATGTCTGAGTTTTTTTGAAAACACACCCTTTGGGAATATAAAAACAAGGACTGGTAAAAATGGACTAGGTTAGTCTCTTGGGAAACATCAATAGTTCTATTAGTTTCATATTGTCTAATTGATTATTTCACGATGGGATATTCCTATTTATTATTGATTTTTTGAGGGTTTATGTGTCGGGTTAATACTAAGGGAAGCTCACATTTTTAGTTATTGACTAGATTTATACAATAGAATAGATAAAGTGTCTATGTGTTCATAGTGGTTATTGATGATATTATAAGGTTTTACACATAGGTAAGGGTACATAATTGTAATAGTACATATAAAGTATATGATTATGTTTTCATCTATTATATTATATGCCTATGGAATGTATATTGGGGGTTTCTGTTTAATAAAGTCCTTAGTGTAGGTAAATCTCCATCGTATCCAATAATGCATGTTATAATTATAGGGTAGGTAATTTATCATTGGGAAAAAAATTTATATTTTGGGATAGGTTATCTTAGTATTTTTATGGGATTGGTGTAGGGGTTTGAGTGTTGATACAGTAGGTGATGAGCCAAAGATTAGATTATTATCTAACAGTGATCATGAATATGATGAATATTATATAGATGGTTGGACTCATAAATTTTTTATTCCATGTGAATATATTTAACTATTGTCTAATAATATTATATAAATATCATTCAGGAAGGAGACATTATATGTTATATGAGAGAAAGACATTCAATTTTTAATGCCTTGTATATTTATTTTGTTTATGATTGGATTAAAATGTTAACAAAGGACAATGATAGGTTATTATTCACATATTTACTATCAATTTAATCAAATAGTTTGATATAGGAGTTATATCCCATGGCTATCTAATGTGTAGTTCGTTGTAAAGGTGGTGACCATGATTTACCCCTCCCACATTTCAAATTAATAGTCTCATTTCTTCAAATATAGTAGTTCAAAATGAATGTGGTTTTCCACTATGTGGTTCCTTCCCAATGATATAGAATATAATACAACATACCATGATTACAATACACATTGTTATTCATTTATATATATGTTTTTTTAATAGTTTTAATGTTTACCTTTGGGGGTTCTTTCTAGGTTTAAATATTCATGATGTTTTTCTACTATGATTCAAATGCACATATTTTCTTCTTTTAAAAATTTAGTACCTCAATGAACATTATTAAAAAATATATGAAATGATATATGTACTTAGTAGAAATATTTGAAGTAGGAATGATCAAACATAATGGTGGTCATGTATAAAAATTACACATTGACTCTGGTTTTACATTATGAAGGTTATGAATATTTTTTAATTCTTTATCCATAAAGTCATATATATGAACCATATTATCATTTAGAAGTGTTATTGGTGGTTCCATGCCATTTTTAATACTCAAAACCCACAAATTCACCTAATTACACATGATTAACTTATATTTTTAATATTTTTCTTGAAAATTGTCAGGTGATTGGGTTGGAGTTGGATTATCTCAACAGGGACAAGATTTTGTTCTGAGGAAAAAATGAATTTGATGTTTTGTACAAAGTTTAGTAATTAATCTATTGATTTTATATAAATAAATGTATATAATTGATCTACTAAAGTGATTTTTTTATTGTATGATTTATATATGTTTATCATGAGTCCTATTTTTGAAATATCATTTTTAATATATATTTTTAGGGTTTTATTGTCTATATCAATTAAAATAATTATGTTGTATCATTTTGACTATAGATATTGATGATATTTTTATCCTAATGGAGAATACTATTTTTAGGGTATTCATTATACTATATATGTCTTATTCCATCACCACTATTAAGAATTTTATATTACTTATATAAGTTTACTTGATGTGATATGGGGAAATATTTCAGACATTATTCTGTTAATCAGATTATAATATTAAAAATGTTCTGGGAAACCATTTTTACATTTTGATAAGTGATTTTGGTACATTTTATTTGAAAATATGGTTGGTAAAATAATAGTTTAAATATAATGTTTGTGCATCACAAACACCCTTACTATAGAAGTATATGTTAACAAGGTTGTGGGGTTGTCAATATTACATTATTCTATTATAATTGAGTTATAATTGTTAAATTATGAATTTTATGTTTATTATGTTATACTATTCTCATGTTTTTGAATTATTGAATGTGTTCATGCCTGATAAATGACATTTATGACTTTATGAAATCCAAATTATTCTTTATAAATTATGAAAATAAAATTATGAAAAATTATTTTGTAGAAATAATCTTAATGAAGAGTGATTTGAAATTTATTTTTCATTGAGTGTCTAGTTATAAAAAATAAAATAGTAAATTATTAATGTTTGAATTGATAACTAATTAGTATTATTTCCTTTAATCAAATCCTATCTATATGTTTTATTGGTGTTAATTTGTGATGATGTTTTTGTATGCACATATTGAGTGATCGAACTCTATATGGGTGAAAATGATCTATGCAGTATAGTAATTATTTTTTAGAGGTAGAGAATCGCCCAATGTATTTTTCGAAAAACGTTTTCTAGCAATAATATGTGAAGTGGTATAGATATTATATTACCAATTAATCATTAATATATGTATTATATACCCACTATAATGAACATCTCTGAGTAAGTTAGGGGAGTCATGTTAGAATTCTTGGGTCTATTTAGAATGATTAAAAAGTAAAAACTTTATGGGATACAGATGAGGTATGTTATAGGTAGGAATGGTAATATCCAAACATAGTATATTATTTTTTATGTTCAATTCATGTAGTGATTAGAGTCACGTTTTTATAAGACTTGTAGTAGAAAAATGTTTTGAACAAATTGTACGCTCATTCATTTGGGATACTTCATGATTGAATGTTATTATGGGTTGGATTGATATATTTTTTAATGATGTAGTGTTAGGGTTGACTAGTATAATTAAAATAATGGAGATGATGATTATATCTCACTTTGACATTATATGTAACATCCTATTACCCTATTCAGACTGCAGAATAGGTACACATCATGTACTTGAAGTACATGTTGTGTACTTGGTGTTAGTTGAATTTCATGGATTGGGAGAACATTCCATGAATTGGGGCCAACTCCATAAGATTCTATACACCGTGTTACTGAGTTACACATAATAAAGGGATAAAATATTAGTTTTTTAACCCTGGGCAATGGGGTTTTCAACGAACTTATCCAGCATGGACTACACGACGTGACTAAGGGGTACCCGTCATGACTTAGATCGTTCCCAGCTTAAGGTCACCTGTTTTGATATTTTTCATTCTATCATTTCATTGCATAATTTATGTCTCTCGACCTAGAGACATTCTTGTTCATTTTTTGGAGACTCAACTCGTTCATGATTTAACCAAACAGCTTTAGATCATCATTCTTCTTGTTGTGCGATTCTCGATTAAGTGTTTCCCCTCACTGTTCATGTTTTTTTCATTATATTGTCTTGTTATTTAAATAAATCATCTTAGGATTTATGGATCCATGTCTTGTGGTGGTGGATATTGCAACTAGGTATAGTTAGGGGGTCTTCAATACCATCATTCTAATTTACGAGTGTCGTTGCGAGTGTTTTTCTTTCGGAAAAGTGTAGGTGGTACCATCCCAATTTTCCAAATTTATAACCATTGTAATTATTGATTTATTACATTTTCTTATTTAAATTCAATTTCATGATATTACATTCAATTTCCTTGATAAAATCTATATTTCAATGAATTTAAAAATTAGAAATGTTTTTGGTATGAATATATGGAAAACATCCAATTCTATTGGATTTGGGTGGGTTAATGAAATGTTGAGTATTTAAATTTCGGAATTTAAATTTTTGATTTGATGGAAATATTTTGAATTAAATAATTGATTTTGATTTTGGAAATTAATTGAAAAATGTATGGAATTAGTTTAAAATTGATTTCAGAGTCATGAAAATGTAATAAAATGATTTGATAGAAACCTATTGGTTATATCTTGTGAAGAAAGAATGTTTTAAAAAAAACCTATTTTGATTTTAAATGGAATGGAATAAGAATTTTTGAAATGGATGACTTTGGTTGATCATATTTTTACACAGTCTAAAAACTGACCACCCATCACGTAAGAGAGCATGAAAGTCGTAGGTAGTTACTGTGTTTTTTAGATATAGTATACACTACTACAACATTTTAATACATACATGTGATGGGTCACATCCCAGACAGGTTGTTGATGAGTATCATTTGTCCAGTTCTATAGGGACTTGTGTATACATATTTTGGTGAGATTAAATAAAGAGTGTAGAATCTTGTTGCAGTATATTGCTATCATGCTTTTTCTCATATGACTATGTAGTGCACTTGTTTATTAATATTTGATATATGAATGTATTTAAATTCTTTTTAACAGCTTCACATGCCTCCTTAGTTTATAGAATAAGTTTTTTATTGTTTTACTTATGGAATTGTTTCATAAATGTTCTATATCTTGTCAAGTAAAAAATGTTTATTTTTAAAATTGAAAGATTTTCTTTGGAAAAACTATATTTTTCATATGTTATGAAATATTTGGTGGTATCCCTCTTGGATTAGGCTCACACTCATCTTTTTTCCTTAATGTGTCTGTGGACATTCTTCTTCTAAGATCAAGCAAAGAGAAGGAATCTACTAGTTGTGGATCTAGTTTTTGATCTTTGGATTTGGTGAGTTGGGTCCTTATAAACATTAGGGATGTTTTTATATATTATATATTTGGTTTCAGTACTTTGGATTTATGCCTTTTTTATTCTGGTACATTAATCATAGTGGTGTTTTATTTTGATATTCATAATGTTCTAATTTTAATTTCTTCATCATTCATATATTTGAAATTGTTTCTACATTATTGGTGTATGATGCCAGTTTCATGTTGCTGACTAGTGGGGATCGAAAAGGCCTTAAGGGTAATGTTCGGACCTGATTTTTTATCAGGATACTAGGGTACCCAGGCTGGTTCGTGAAAAAATTGGTATCAATGGTGGTACCCACCATTAAGTGCGATGAATTTCCTCGATTAAGATCATTAGACAAATGACTTGTTTAGGAATGTGGGTGGTCCCTATGGTGGCGACCACATGTCTATGGGGAAACTGGTGATACCTGGTGGGCCAGGACCTGGTATTAATGTTAAAGTGGGTGGTTGTGCTGTCATCAAAATCGAGTTATGACATTTGGTATCTGAGGAATATTGTTCCACTTATTTCATTACTTCAGTATGGATTTTCTAAATATTTTCTAGACATAGGAGGTAGTTTTGATTAAGTTTCAGGCTAGCACTCAATTCAATAACCCATAAGTCCCCATGGGTGGTTAAGGAAAGATATGTTGTGGATTAGTTCTAGTATTTTCCCTATTGAGATATTGATAGAGAAACCCAACTTTTTTTCTTATATTGAATTTTTTTTCACTTTCTACTCATTTTGGGTGACAATATAATGTCATATTTTATATATTGATGTTGTCTAGAATCATGCCTCTAAGATGACATGACAATCAAATATATGAAAATTTTAGTGCTGAACATTAGCAAGAAAATCATGTTATTCATCTGAATCCGGTTGAGGTGATTGTGAGAACTGTCTATGCTCTCGGACATGAACCACCTTCAGTTCCTTCCTAGATTCCATCTATAGATCCTTAGTGGGATGTTCTGAAGAGTATTTTTGATTATTTCCTTCACCAAAAGCCTCCAGTCTTCAAAAGCTCTATTGATCCTCAACATACTAAGAAATGGTTGGGAATGATGGAATTTATCTTTGAGTTCATGGAAACATCAGATGTTATTAGGGTGAAGTATGTTACCTTTATGCTGGAGGGACCGAGAATGATATTTTGGGACACTATGGTGATGTTAGGGAAATATGAGGTCTTACGGTGGAAGTAATTCAAGATTAATTTAACCAATAATATCTATTTAGAGTCGAAAGTTTTGACTATAGCTATGTGGTTTTTCATGATTGCACATACCGAAAAAACTGTGACTAAGTATTCAAAAATCTTTTCATAGTTTAGTAGTTTGATCATGATATTGTGTCTAATGAGACGATTAAGGCAAGATGGTTCAATTTGGTACATCGATCAGATATCCTCTATCAGGTTTTCATTATGATTTTTTCCACTTATGATGATGTACTGGATATGGATATGATGGTTGAGATGTATGTGGCTTGCAAGTTAGGGTTGATGGTATTTCCTTTTTCTCCCAGTGGAAGCATTGGTTTCTTCAAAGGAAAATGAAAGCGTAATGATCATATTGTCATTTCTCAATGGAAAAGTGATTCCAAAATTCCTACAACACCTGGAAGAATATTGTTTTCATGAGATTAGTGTGGCATGAATGTACATTATAGGAGGGTTTTCACTTAGACACCCAAGAACAACATCACATGCAGATGTCCAGTTCACATACAGAGGTTCATCAACCACTTCTCTAATCTACATAGTGGGAAGGGATCCTCAAATCCTCTTAACAATATGTTGTAACCAATGCATCAATTTCAAAAGTGTTCCATACATAGGAATTTATATGGATGTTTCTTCACACAATGGAAGAGTATCTAGAGGATGTAAGAACGGGTCCAGTGATTGTGAGTGGCACCATTACCATTGCTTCATCATTAGGGACTTCTCTTTTTGAAAATGGTGCATCTCACTCTTTTATTTCAACCCATATTGTTATGTTGTATAATCTTCCTATGGAGAAAATATATTGTGCAATATATATTACAACACCACTTGGTATGATGATATAGAAGGGCCTCCTTAGACCTACATGTGTCTTCGGTCAATCAGATGTCGAGCTAACAAAGCCTGAATTGATTGTTATCTTCAGCGTCTCTACTTTACCACACTTATTGTTATACCCCTTGTTTTTCATGGTGAATGTGACCGAAGGTCGAGCAGAGGAGGACAATATTATCCAGAGTTGTGTAAAGTGATAGCAATTTTTTTACCTGAAGCGAGGTTCAATCTCTGGTGGTCTTCCTACAATGGTTTCTGAGTATTCTAATGTGTTCCCTTCAAATTTCTGTGGTCTTCCACTGGTTAAAGAAGTTGAGTTTTCTATTGACATAATGCTCGGTACTCAACTAGTCTATCCCCTTATAAAACATACCACCATCTGTGCTGAAATAGATGAATTCCTAGTTTTATGATCTTCTTGAGAATGGTTTTATTCTTCCATGCATGTCACCATGGGATTTGCTGATTATCATTTCAACGAATGATGATTTTATCTTAGCTTATGTGTTGATTATCAAAATCTTAATTAATTAAAAATAATGAACAAAAATTTATTTCCATGGATTGATGATTTTTTTTATTTGAAAAAAGGGGAGAAGTGGCAATCAAAGATCGACCAATAATTGGGTTACCATCTGTTCAGGAAAAATGAATCTAACGTTCATGAAACTACATTTCCAAGAAGGTATGGGAAATTTTAGTACCTTGTTATGACCATTGGTTTGAAAAGTGATCCAACTATTTTTATAGATTTGATGGATATTATTTTCCATGATAATCTGGATAACATTATGGACGTCTTTGTACATGATATTATTATTCACTCCAACTCTGAAAAGGATAATGTGTTACATCTGAGAATTGTTTCGAATCTTCTGAAAAATCATCGCCTTAATGGACATGATTTCAAAGTGTGTTTAAAGAAATCAATATGTGAGATTATTGGGACATGTGGTGTCCAAAAATGGTGTATTAGTAGATCTTGGAAAATTGAAGGTTGATATGACATTGGAGTAACCATAAAATGTCTTCAAGATCCAAAGCTTCTTGGCCCTAGATGGATATAACCCAAGGTTCATAAAGGACTTATCAAAGTTGGATTCTCTAATGAATTCCCTCAATCTGATGGGAGGGATGTTTTCATGGAATAAAAAATGTCATAGTAATTTTTTTGAATTAAATATTATTTTCATTACTGCACCATTTTTGACACTTCAAGAAGATAAGAAAGTTTATGAGGTCTTTTTTGATGTATTTGGTTTTGAAAATGGATGTGTTGTTATGTTGGTTGATCGTGTGGTAGCATATGGATCTTTTCAGATTGGGACACATGAGGATAATTTTACTAACAATGATCAAGAACATGAAAATGGAAACCATGAACTTGAAAATTGGTGGCACATACTATTTTGCAAAAGGGTGTTAGTGTATTCAGAACAAAAATTCTAGAGTTATATCTTCTTTCCAAAATATTTGAATCATTGTTATAGGTGTTGGGTGGAGTACCTATATTATTTTAACAATAACATAACCTATAACCGGATGAAAAGTAATGCTGTTGATATTGCTTTTTGCATGAAGCTTCAAATCCATGTAGTGGAAGAATATTTAGAAGAGTGTAATTTGATGGATCTCTATGCATAGTTACGTATTGAAGCTTACAAGGAATGGTATGATGTTTCATTATACAAAGTTCACTTAACATCTTCTCTTCTCAAGATGATTCATTAGGATCAAGATTTAAATAGTTTTTATTGTTGCACAAGAGAATCACATTGTGATGGGAAGAAATTTTCCCTTTGGAAGTTCTCTAAATAGGGTGTTCTATGATATGAGAGCTGCTTCGTTCTGCCATTAGTGGTGAGAAAGGAAATGATGTGGGATTAACATAATTTTAAATGGGTTATGAACTCATAAACAACTAAGATGTTCAATGAAATTGTGCAATAGTTTTCGTGGCCATGTTTGATATAAAACATTTCTGAATTTCTCACATGTTACTGTATGTGCCGAGAGGTGAAATTAGAACACTATAATCCCATGTGTTTGCTTCAACCACTTCTAGACACTAAATAGAAGTGGAACAAGATCTATATGGAGATTGGGTTTGGTTTTCCTATTACCCAGATAGTGAAGAATGTGATTTGGGTTGTGATCAATTGTTGTACCATGTCAGCTCACTTTATATCCATTAGTGATATGTCCAATGTTGAAGAGTTTGGGAACCTCTTTATGATAGTCTATTCTCTCTTGAACAAAGTTTCATCTTTTGTAGTCTCTAATAAAGATCTGAAGTTCACTTCTAGGTTTTATAGAGGCCTTCATGAGGCACTAGGATCTCAGGTTGGTTTCAGCATGGCCTACCATGCATTGTAAGATGGCCAGACAGAAATAGATATACATATTCTTGAGGATAATCTTTTCACATGATATATTTACATTGGTGGGGCATGGGGTGATCACATGGAGATATTTTAGTTCTATGATAAAAACAGTTAACAGTCTGCTATTATAATGGCACATTTCATGGCCATGTACAGTCAACCTTGTAAATATTCATTGTGTTGGTCGAATGTTAGTGAATATTATTTGTTTGGACCAAGATTCATGCAGGAGATAGAAAGGATTTATCTTCTTTTTCAGAGGATGTTGATAGAATTGAAATGAAATAATTATTATGTTGATCGATGTAGTAGAAATTTAGAGTTCTCTGCTAGGGACTTGGTGTTCATGATACTTTCACCCTGGTTGGGTCATCTAGGATATTGGAGTCAAGGGAATCCTGTTACTTATTTTTTTGGGCACGCGATGTAGTTATTCATGTGGGGAATCTTATGTAGCATATGGAACTTCTATCATAGTTGGAATAAATATATAACATGGTCCATGTATCACAATTGAAAAATTATCTCTCTGATCCATATCACGTTTTGAGGTTGAGTGATATTGAGATCAATTTATCTTTGACTAAGCAACCATTCCGGATAGTTGATTCTGAGACCAAGGTACATTGTAGGACGATGATATATTGGTTACATGAGTCATTTATGAGAGTGTAGTGGCCTCATATTTTTATGATGGAATCTTCTAAATAGTCTCTCTGAGATAGATTTTTCTTTATGATTATGAGGTTGTGGAATCCCATTAACTTGGTAAATCTGTAGAAAAGTTACATGTTGTGTACATGAATTACACGTCATGTACTTGGTGTTGGTTTCATTTCATGGATTGGGGGATCAATCCATGAATTGGGTGGTCACACATTGATCTGGTACATGTTGTTTTTATGATGTAAAATTCATTAAGGGATTAAATATTAGTTTTTTAAACTAGGGTGATGGATTTTTGGGGGTACATATCTAGCAGGGTATACACGACGTGACCAAGGGGTACAACACATGACTCGGCTTGTACCCATATTTATGTGACAAGTTTGTCACATTCACTTAGTAATTTTCATTACAGACTTTATGGTTCTCAGACTAGAGATGTTTTGGTTTATTGTTTGGCTCTCAAATCCTTCTTGATCGAACCAAATGGCTTAGGATCTTCATTATTATTGTGTTGTGATCCCCATATATGTGTTTCCCCTCATTGTTCATGTATCTATTATCCTCTCCTCTTGGGATTTCAATGGATCATCTTGGGATTTATGGATCAATGTCTTATGGTTTTGGATCTTGCAACAATGTAGATTTTCAAGGTCTTCTAAATCATTGTTCTTAGTGATGTGTTTTGTTTTGCATGTCATTCATTAAGTAAAAGGTAGGTGGTTCCATCCCGATTTTACAAATTCATTTTCATTACAATGGTTTATTTATTTCAATTACTAATTTAAATTTAAATTTTTTATATTTCTTCCAATTTCATTGATAAATTCCAACTTCCAATGAATTTAATGATATGAAATGGTTTTGGTTTGAAAATTTTGAAAAAAACCCAATTCAATTGGATTAGGGTGGGTTTATAGAAATTTGATGATTTAAATTGTTGAATTTAAATGATATATTTTTTTGAAATATTATCAATTTAATTTTCAAATTTAATTGTGGAAATTAATTACATAAAATAGAATTAGTTATTGAATGGATTTTCGGCTCATGAATATGGATGAAAATTATTTGAAAGAATCCAAATGGTTTTCTCTTCAGAAATAGGATGGTTGATGAATAAAACCTATTTTTGTTTTAAATGGAAAATAATTGAAATTTTTTAAAAAGACGAATGGAATTTATCATATTTTTATGGAGTCTAAAAATAGTTTGACCATCATGTAAGACCACATGAAAGACTTGGATAGTTAGTGTGTAATTATGGACCACTCTATGCTACGACAGTGTTCTAAAATGTACTTGTAGCAGGTCACACACCTGAGTGTTTGGTGACGATTCCTATTTGGGTAGTGTCATAGGGACATGTGTATACACATTCTTTTGAGTACATATAGAGAGTGCAGAATCCTATAAATTGTTAACACTGCTGTACCTTTTGGAATATCACCAATTTTCTCCCTTATTTATATATACTTGAGATATAAATGTACACTAATGATTTTGATCTACTTTACATGCCTTATAAATTTCTATAAAATATTATATATAAATGTTTTACTTAATCCATTTTTCAGAAATTTTTCATCACTTGTAATGTGGAACCTGCTTATTTTAAAAATACAAATCTTGTCATGGAACAATATATATTAGACATCTCTTATGAAATATATGGGGGTATCCTACTGAACATAGGCTCACACCTTACTTTTTTCATTATGTGTTTGTATACTTTATTCTTCCAGGATTGAGCAAATGGGGGGATCTCGTTGTGGTGGTTCCATCTACTAAGCATTGGGCTTGGTGAGTTGTGTCCTTAAGGACTTTAGAGATGTTTTGTTTTTTTAGTACATGGTTTTTAGTACGTTATTTTTATGCCTTTTTTATTCTAGTACATTACACCTAGTTAGTTTTTTATTTCATATTAATATTTTTGTGTTTTTCATTTGATTCTATATTCTTATGGAAGAAATCGTTCCCACGTGCATTTTGTAAGATTCCAGGTGCTACTCACTGAGCTGTGTGGATCAAGAACACCCTTCGAGTTCTCTCAAGATCGACTCGGTTATCGTGTTATTAGGGTTCTCAGGCAGGTCAGTGACATTATGGTTTCGTGAGTTCACACTTTCAATAAATGGAATAAAGTATTTTTCATGGAATCATAAGAGGTTCATGAATTGATCAGGAATGAGAAAGACCTTGTGGAGGTCTACTTGATAAATATATTTGAATATGAATAAAGAGTTGAGGTATGTGGTTTGTATTTTGGTGTGGATATGGATTTGTATATGAACTTAGACATTGATGTGGATTTCAAAATCCATTTTAGTTCCATTTTATAGAGAATGGTATACAAATTTGGACATTGTATTATAGAAACTACTTGGAAAGGATGATATATTTAAATAATTGTGATAATAGTTATTAAAGAGTTTTTAATGTGATATAAATAATAAAATGCAAAGGTTGACGTAATAATGATAATTTGTATAGAAAGGTCCTTAATGTATATTGAATTGAAATGATATATAAGATATTGTTGTGAAAACAATGACGAATGTATTAAGATATGTAATATTTATGAGTGAAATTATTTTTTATAAAGTTTTGTTGGATGAAGAATTTATTTGGGATGAATGTAGTAGCCTATAAAAAATTGTAAGTACCATATTGAAATTATATTTATAGTGAAAAAGGTTAGAATAATTTAAAAATAAAGACAATATATTCATGAATTAGTGATATAAGTTACGGTTTTCATCAATATATTCAAACTCTCATTATAATCACATTGTTATAGTAAAATATTCAATAGATTTGATCATGTATTAAATAACTTTTTGAGTACATTAGTGATATTATTTTCATTATTGATGTAGGTGAATCTTGAATTAAGTATTTTACTATAGTATTTTGAGTATTAATTGGTATATTAGTTGTTACAAACTGATATTTAGTAGGCATGGGTTAGAATTATTTATTTAGGTAGTAACCATGCATCAGAAAAATATGATACCTAGTAGCGTTAGGTACCGATGTTGACATGCTTCTAGCAGTGTTACCTTAAAATTGATGTTTATCATTTAATAAGAAGCAGTTATTTGGTGAGACTATCGTAGGGTTGGGTCTGTTTTTATTGGAAGATATTACATAGTGGTAATAAATAATATTTTCAAAAGTGATGGGGTATGAAGGGATATACAAGGAGTTATAAACAATTAGAAATACTTAATTGGTGTGTACATATTTTTTTAGCCTAAAATGAAATTTTTTAACAAAAAATTTTAGTCTATTTTTTTTTATTTTGGAATATTTTATTTAGAATTTTATATATTCAATATTTCTTATGATAGATTAATATAAATAATTTTTTTCATAAATGTCAAAATAATTATAATATAAATTGTTTGAGGAAAATTTCTAACAGAAATTTTTTTTTGGAATTTTTGGGGAATAAAAAAAATATAAATGGACATTTATGATAGAAAAAAATAACTATTATAAAAGTCCAAAAAAATATTCAAGGAGATACGAAATTTATTTATTGATTCATTTAATGTTTTAGGCGTTGTATAACGTTTTTCATAATAATACATAAGGGGAAATGGATCATGAGTATGTAATTACTCATCTATTATAATTTAAAACATTGACCCCAACATAAAATTATGGAAAATAATTGGAATCCATTAATGAATAAGAAGGGACAAAAATGAAACATGAAACCTAGGGGTGGAAAAATAAAATCTGATTAAATTAATACCAAACTAAATTGGATAATTTAATACTTTACTATACTGTGAAAATCAATACTAATATAATAGAAGATGATATATTTGGGAAAGTTTAATAGTTCTTAATGTTTGATAATTGCATAGCTATGCTTGATTTTTATATATGTAGTTATCCAAATGTATGTTCTTATATCGAATGATTGATGGGAACACACAAAATATTCAATTAATATTTTATTATGTAGTTAAGATAATGTTATTTAACATGGAAATTATATCAAATATACAACACATAAAAAACCTATAAAAATTATTATGAAAACAAAATAACATAAATCAATTTCAAACAATGATTTGTCAGGGTTTTTTATTTAATAAATAACAAGATATATGCAATGAGATGTTATATCTTTTGAATATTTTATTTTGATTAATTGATATAATTATAACATTAAATTGAATTAATGGTGTTTATCATTAAAATTAACGTCCATTAAATTTATTTCCTCGATTTTTTTAACACTAAATCAATATGGGAAGTAACTCAACCACATAGAAAAAATTAACTAAACTTTAGGCTAACTCAAGAAGTTGAATCATACCCGTCTCCTTATATTTTGGTTCCAATGATATCCCATGGTATGTAGTAAAAATAATATAATATCTATATTATAATTTTGTATGTCTTATTTTTAGATATTGTAAATAAACTCTAAAAATTAATAATCCTTATTATTATTTCAATGATAGAATTTACACTCAATAAATTTTTATATTCTTGATCTTGTGTGAATTATTTATTTCATTTTAGGTTTATTTATATATTTTAATGAAATTTCATGGATAATATTAAGAAGAATTAATGTATGATCATTAATTTATAGAAAATAAATTAATTATGTTATAATTATAACAATTATTAAGAAAATGTACTCTTTTATCGATGTATTTGTGATATTAATAATGACTTACATATAAATATGTCTTGAAATTTCATAGCCCAAAAACATTTTTAATCATACATTTGAACCAAAAATTAATAGTTCAATAATAATAAATTTGAATATTATAAAATAAAAAAATATAAATATATCATTTTATTAGAAGAAATAAATTCGAAAATTTGAAAAATAATATGATGAAGGAGGAATATTTAAAGATATATTTGTTTCATGATTTACCCTTCTTTCAATGATTAGGTAAATTTAGTGATAAAAATTTGACTATAAACTAAATCAATAATCTAATGGAAAAAACTGAAATAAAGATAAAAATACACATTTATAGGTGCGATGGGAAGCTAGGGGAAAAATTTATAAAATGGAATGTTATGATTTAGGAAAAATGAAACATTATTTTCTGAGAATTGCATTTCATCTAGAAATGAATTAATATTGTATATATCATGTTAAATAAATTATTTTATTTTTCAAAATCTACGATTCATCACAATTTCAACCCAATATGAGAATGAATGAAATTATTATGTTATAAATATTTATGTAATATCAAGATTAATGAATCTAGTACATTATTGAATTTAATGACCCTTTTATCCATTCATTAATATTTTTTAGCCCATGGTCAAAAAATATAATATATGAACCAAAACATGTAAAAGTATTTCAAAAAAACTCAAATAAGATTTATACATAAATAAAATTTAAACATAACAATATTATTGCGTAGCTAAAAGATAAACACTAAAATTTCCATTCAGTCATAAAATTAATGCCCTAATTAAAAATTCACATTTATTAATAATATATAAATCAATATAGGTGAATATAATAATTTATTTAAGATAATAAATTTAATAATACAATGTTTTATAAACTCCCTATAAAAAATATTTATCTTTATACTAGTAAATATATATTTATATCAAAGCCGAATAAAAATAAAAAAAAACGAAAGAATATTATATGAACTTTTCAAAATACAATCACCATGTCTCATTCATTAAAATAAAATCCATTCCTTTTTGACTCATGTTTATATTTTCAAAACCTAAAATTTGTAAAAATGAAAAAATCAAATCCTTCTACACAAAGAAATTAATTTCACTCTTCAATCAAGAGAAAATTAATCTAAATTTATTATCCTCTATAGAAAATTTAGGTATCAATATATGATTGTAAATTTTATTATTTCTCCACACCATGAGATAAAATATTTTAATCAATATTGGGGACTTTATCAAGGATATAAAGAAGTTAAGGGATTTTTTTCAAATGAATTTAAAATTTTATTTGTTTAAAAGAAAATGTTTTACTCATAATTATAATTCCATTAATAATCACATGAATCCACAAAAAAAATTCCTAACTTTTTTTCCCATTATAATACAATACACCAAAAAATCCATTTAATGGAATGGTCTATGTTTAAATTAATAAATAAAAATAATGAATTCATCCTCATTAACAGTTATATATATATATTTATTTAATAATGATGAAAATAAAAATCAGTGTAGTGAATCAATCATAGTTCATGCCCCTATATTTTTAGGGGTCATGATTTATTAATGTATGGATAAGGAATAATATAATTTAATCTCTTTTTTGTCCACAATAATGGGTTTTCATTTAATGTATCTAAAACCTAGTTGAAAATTCATGTATTCTGAGGGATTAATAATGATATACGTAAAGGGTATAATTAAATTTATAGTGTATATATCATTAGAATGCACCTAATCATATAAAAAAATTTCTATACACTATAATTATTTGAATCATAAACAATTACATGCTATAGATTTCAAGAATTATATAAGATTATATAAATAATTCAACAGTATTATGAATAATATATAAAAAAATTATGCTACATATTAAGAATGAAAAAAATATTGGGACAAAGTTTTATGAACATGGATTTCAATAATGGTTCATACTCGTGTAAATGTTTTGAAAATAAAATTAAATAAATTCATATTATAAATCACTAAAAAATATTTTTTCATTAAAATTATCTAAAAAGATATAAGGGTAAAAAATGATAATGAATATTCATTTAATTTAATGGTCCTTTGAAAATAAATAATAAAAATTTAAAAATTAAAATTAAAATATGAAACACATAAATCAATAACCCAAAATCGCATCCCCCACTTATTAGTTGTTTCATTTTTCATAATTAGAGCTTACTAAATAATTTATGCACATGAAATACTAAATTTAAAATATAAGAAATTTCCTTTATGTGAGGGAATAAAGGAAATCTTGATGTTCTCAATTAATGAGGGGATCTTTTAAATTGAAGGCATCAACTAGATATGTGGGAATGACTCTATGTATTAAACAACCACATCCTCATAAAGATAAAATTATTGTAAATATAATAATATAATTAAATTTCATAATTCCAGTAATTTTTTATTTTATGCGAACATATCATATTTTTAGGTTTTAAATATATTTTGGGCCTTTTTATTAAAATGTCATATTTTAGTATTATAATTATATTTATTTACTATTGTATTATCATTTTACAATTATCTACCAATATATATGTTAAAAAATTAATAAATTTTATGATTCAATTTTCACAGGGATAATATTCCTTCAAGAAGACAAAGTACATAATCTAATCATATGAGAACTAAAATAAGATCAAGAGTGGTGACTCTAAATATTCTCTTTGTTTTGAAAGAAATTAAAGTTGGGACCATATCAAAAAAATAAATTCAAAAAATAATCCTATTTCGAATATATATATATTTATATACTCATGTTTGTTAATAAATTACATACCTATACCTTTATATTATTTAGTATTTTTCAAGGAGACACATGCCCATAAGATTGAATAATGGGAATTCCATATTTCTACTAGGCTAGAAAAGTATTCTATTATAATTATATCAAAAAAAATTTATATATGATCAAATAAGTTAACCTTTTTATGGTAAAAATACATTATATATAGGAATATCTTGATATAGAAGAAAATTATGATATTCATCCATATATTTCAAAAAAACATGATCTATCTTATTATTGATATAATTCTATTGAAATTTACCTCACAACTACATTATAAATTTTTACTTATACATCCATTCAATGATACTAATAAATTTTAGTAGAAAAATTGTGTTCTTTATAATTAAACACACTTATAAAGTTATAATATATTTTTTATTTCTCATTATATTTTTTCCTTTTTCATTTTTTCTTTATTTTTCTAACTTTTTGTATCTCTCTCCATAATAATAGGCTACTAACTTCGACGGTTGTAAGAGAGGAGAGAGAGGTGTTATAAATATAGTAATTTTTTTTAATGATTCTATTTATTTAATTGTTTGATTTAAATTATTTAAAAATTTATTATGGTATATAATCATATAATTTTCACTAATACTAATATCTCTATCATTTTTGAATATATCACTTCTTCTCACTATCTATTTCATTAATATGGTGATGTTTTACTAGGATAATGACGATTGGAGAAGTGGTGTCCAAGTTTAATTTATGATAATTAGTATCCTAAAAGAGATGGTGTCAATATGGTGTAGTAAAACCTAATAAAGGGATGGTGTTTATTGATATTTCATTATTACAATATTGAATTAAATATTGAGAATTTTATTTTAAAGAATGAGGTTTGGTATTAATTCTTTCTCCAATGAACAATAGTTGTCTCTTACTAACCTATTTGATTTTTTTTTATATTATCAATTTTTTTATTTATAATGTATATTTATATACTATTATTTTTTGAACACCACAATTCATTAAATTATATATTTTATAGTATATTTTTGGAATTTAATTTTGACTATATAATAATAATGTTTGTAACTGGCCTCACATGATATCAACCCTGGGGTGAAGACTATGCAACATTCCTATGAAAAAAACAAAATAATTATTTTGATTCATGATAATAGATATATAAATTAAATAACATTATGAGAATGGTGAAACTAATTCACACATACTGTTTTCATAAAAACACAAAAAATATGTACTATGAAAACAAAAAAAATGTTCTTTATTACATATGTTTTCAAAGGTCATGAAATATAGACCTTCTCATAATCCTATCAAGGTTATATATTTATATATTAAAAATAGATGAGAAAATAAAATGACAAATCCTCACATGAGTATGAAACTATTGGATACATGTAATAGAAAAAAGATTAACTAATATTTCATTACATGAAACCTCAATAAAATTAAACTATGGATAAATAATAAAAAATTTCATGGATGGCCACTATAGATAAATAAATTATATCATCGTGGATAAAATATAGTATAAATAAAAATAAATGCCTTTCCCATCAGAATTAAATGTTTAATACATAGAGAGGTTGATAAATAATAAAATAAGATCCCCTTCCTGATCTGAAGATTATTTATCAATCAAATTTTTTAGAGATAATGAGCATGAATTTGAAATTTGAATGGAGATAAATATTATGATAATAATTTTATTCACATATTTTTTATATTAGAAATTTTAATTTTATTAATTATACAGAATTTTCATATTCTAAAACAATATTTATGGTTCTGTAGTGTGTATATAAAAATAATGGAACTAATTTCGCAGGAAAAGATGTAGAAATTAAAACAAGAAAATATTGGGGAGCCTGTGTTGATATGAATTAAACTTCTACATCATATTCCATATCAAATTGAGAATAAAATGGTTATGATTCAATAATCAGTTCTACTCATGAATAACCAAAATGAATTAAAGTAATACTTCTATTTTTATTTTCAATGCATTTATCTAATGAAAAACAATTGACAGTGATAGATATATGGATATTTTTATATTGAATTATTATTATTAATTAAAAATAAGATAACAATGACATTTTTAATTGATGCATTATTTATTTAAATAAAGGATCATAAACTGAGATGAATTTGGCACCGATTTTAATGTATAAGACTTGTGTCAATGATATTGATACTTCCTATGACATTGTTTGTGAGCAAGGAATATAATAAAAAAATGGTTCATTGAATAATTTAGAAGTAATATAAATAATAAAGGAGAAATATATCCAGATTTTTATTAGAAGAGAAATTATTTTTTTGAAAATATAATATGTATAAGAGTTTACAAAGAATTTTAAGATGGTATATTATTTTTTAATGGCATGGGATTAAAAATAATATGGCCAACCACTAGCCATGTGAAAACATATAGCACAACAATACATGTGTGCTAGAAGGATAAACCATTCAATATCCATCCCATAATTGGAAAAAAATGTTTTAATAGGTCTATATATCTAGGAAAGTATCCATATAGGGCCACATAGAGGTGGGTGATCTCATGTCACCAGTCATTGACATAAGTGGGTGTATAAGAGAATAAGGAGAGGACCCATTATTTTACATTTTTTGATAAAATGATTCATGATATATTATTATGAAATAATTGTTAAAAGTAAATATTTATGTGGGATCGTGTGATGTTTTTTATTGTTTGACTACATGTAAAAGTTACACTTATAACATGATATATCCAATAAGATCTTTTTACGTTGTTTATTCAAGGCTCAATTGTCATTACCCTTGATTGATGGTCAAGTGATATATCCACGTTGTTTTTTGAAATGAATGTATACAATCAATTTATTAGGTTTTAAATGTATTATATATTGGAATTATAATTATTTTTCCTTAATTATTACTTTATATTGAGGTTATGTCAAGAATTTCACTTTCATTCATTATAAGGAACTATGCATGTTTAAATTTGTAATGAATTAATAATAATTTATATATAAAGAACGTTAAATTAAAAGTGTAATATTTTAATTACAACCAATTTCTTCCCTAATATTAAACATTTATAATATTTTTAATCTCTTTTCTGAAAACATTTCATGATATTAAACATGATCTCTCCCTTTCCCTTACAAATCTATAAATCCTGTGATTTGTTTTCTAAAATCATGAATGAACACAAGAGGATATTTAAGGGATAATGAAATTGTAAAACATATAATCAAGTGATAAAATTAGAACATATATAATTTTTCATTTAAGAAAACTTACAAACTTTTCCCATAAAATGAAATAAAATTCGTTTTAAAAAGATTATTTTATTTACCTTTTGAAAAAAATTATTACCATTAAAACACATTAGAAATAATAGAAAATTCATTTCTGTACCTTGGTAAATAATATCATAGAATCCATATATAACCATTATAAAACCATTCCAAATAAGAATTATCATACAATAAAATATCAAATATAATTTTCTATAGAATATAATCATTACCCAATGCATTGGGGCGCTGTCTGGGTGAACCCATCATATAATCTATAATTGGATAACCTGAATCCTTCTAGAAAAACCTATAATTTATAATTTATATGAACCAAAACATGAATAAAACATTTCATCTTATGAAAAAATCTTTTAAACTTATATGTAAATAACATCCAAATATCAGAATCCATTTTCAATCAAAAGTACGATTTTCAATACACATTTCTATTAAAAATAGTTTTCATTTCCAAAATACACCAAAAAAGGGATAGTTATTTTTTCTTTTATGAAAGCATGTATGCATAAAAGGAATAAATAAATAAATATAATTTTACAAAGAAATATAGGTTCATTGTATCAATACATTATAAATAGGGAATTTCTTTTATTGCATGTAAAAATTATCAATTATTAAAATAAATTACCATTGAAAAGAATATAAATAAAATAAAATATACCATAAATGAAAATTACGAATATTTTCTATCTACATAAAATTTTTTGAAAATCATTTTTAAACATGGGAATAGAAGTTTAATGGAGTATTAAGGAAAACAATATATGTGGCATTTTTCAATGAAAAACCCTTATCACTTGAGAAACACATGAATCATAAACCACATTAAAGGATTAAATTAAATAAGACACTAAATATCCTGAGAATATATAAATTATTGAAATATAATTTTAATGGGTATTTATATAATCCTTATTAAATAATAAATCTGTATAACAACAAGAATTTCCACAATAAATATATATTGAGATGAAGTCTCTTACCTTGATTCAATCTTGTCATGTGAGTATTTTTCATCAAGAAAAATAAAAATATGTTAATTTTTTAATTTCATGATGTATTTTTTAATTTTTATTATAAAAATTTATTGATCATTAATTAACTTATTTATAATAATTTAATCAATTTTGATTGAGTTGGATGTTTTCACCATATTTACTTTATCTTTTAAAAATGAATTTTTTATGTCATCTAACATCAATGGGGTTATTATTTACAAATATCAAGTATACTAATTTTTAAATAATTATCTTAATCATACATCAATTATATTCTTAATATAATTAATTAAATATTTTATTGAAAAATTAACCAAATTTTAGATCATATAGAGGATAGGTCATACTTACACATGAGTAACGTTTCAGTTTTTCATGATCATTATAAAAATAGGGTAAGTTATATTTATAAATTAATAATGATAATTATATAATATTATTAATTTATATATTCCTAAATATATCATCCATGTGAATTATTTAAGAAATGAAATAATCACACTACTTCACGGAGGCTGTAGTCTATTCCTCAATAAACGATGTTATAATAATTTTATGGTGTGAAATGGTTTAAAAAAATGATATTCTGTATTTAAATAAAGTTAATTAAGTAATTAATGTGATAATTATTTCATTTATATCATTTATGATCATTATATTCTCCCATAACACAGTTCATGTAACATGTTATACAAAAACACATATATTCACTTAAAGAGGCAGTCATATGCCATACACACAACGAATGTTTCGTATCCCTTATGGTACAAAATGTAAAATGGTGTACATGATATAATGAATAATGTGGTAAAAATATTTTATAAATATTATAAATTATCTATACTTAATTAATTATTTCTTTCCATTAGATAATATAATGGAAAAATTGAATGACATCGTTTCGTGAGACGATAGTCCAGCATAACCCCGAGCAACGTTATCGTATCCCCAATAGTACGAAATTTAAAAAGTGATTACATGAGAGAATAAATAATGAATCATATTTATCTTATAAATTTCATAAATAGTATTTAAAAAATAGCATTTCAATATTATTAAATACCCTGAGATGCACTAATGGGAAAAATAAATGAAATCATTTCGTCTGGTGATAGTTTTACAGACACATGAGTGGTAATTTATTAGCCCATTTAATATTTTTTTTTGGTCTTTAGGTCTTACGCTTAATATTATAACATTTATATATATTAAATATACATATATTATATTATAATAATGTAATTATAATAATTTATGTGTTGAATGATGAAATAATGAAATAATGAAAACATGAATGTTGAGGAAAATTACCTCTTTTTCTGGTAACTCTTATTTAATACACCAAAGAACAACCAAGATTAAATTAATTCAAAAATTACAGATTCTAGGATTAGGGTATATAACTGGATTAATTATTTTTTACTCATGTTTCTGGAAATATATAATTTTATGTGTCAATTGAAAACTAGAGGTAGAGGCACATTATAATTACGGTGGGTGAAAAAATAGTAAATTTTTTAAAGATGGAATTTCACAAACCATTTTTCCTTGTAATATGGTCCAAATAATAAAAAAACATGATAATAGTAGGAAAACATTCAAAATGTATCCATTTATTGGGTTATTGAAATGTGTTTATTCCATTTTTCTATATTATTATTCTTTTTTTTACTTGGTATATCTTATTTTTTCCTTATTCAATGTGATTACATTTAAATATTTTCACAAATTACTTTGGTACAAAATTTATTTTTCATCATTAAAATTTATAAATTATGATTATTACATAAATTTTATCCATTATACCATATCCAAATCACATAATTCTCTTAATTAACTTTATCATTAATCCTACAGGTGATACAAGACTACGGGTTTTTAAGAAGAATATTTTTTAGAAAAATATGATTCTATATTAAATATATGATTAATCATAATCATTTTATAAAACTCAATTATTATTGTATGATATATCGTGTACTAATTTAATTTAAAACAATTCCATTTATGCTTTATTTTAATTATTTAAAAAAGTAAAACACTATTCATTTTAAAGTGTTCATAGAAAATATCAATAGTAAACCCAAAAAAACATATATTAAAGACTATATAAAGATTATATAAAAGTTATTAAGTGTACTAAATATAATAAAATTTTACTTTTGTTACGAAAAAAATATTGAAATCTTATTTATACTTTTAAATTATTTAAATTATTAAAAATAAATTAATTGTTTTCCAAAATCTGTATTTTTCTGTTACAGAAAAATAAACATTTTTCAAAAAAAATTCAAAACATTTAACCAATGTAATTTTTTATATTCATATTTTAAAAATTATATTAATTTTCCCTTTTAATATTTGAAAATTTCTAAATAAATAATTTAAATAATATCATACTAGAATGGTGTTTTATTAACAAAATAGTTTTTGATTAATATTTAAATATTATTTCATTACTTATATAACTATATAATTCATGTTAATATATATGAAAATCATTTATTCTATCATTAAATGGGGTTTTTCTTCCTTTCCCCCTTTTGTAATTGTGTCCTTGCAATTTAATTCACTTATTGAAAAAGTGGGGATATTTTCCCCACAATATTTCAAGATTCCCAGGTTACCTCTTCAACTATAATGTGTTTCCAAAAAATCTTAAACCTATAGAATCAACATATTATCTGAAACATTATGTTTTTTTTAAGAACCCAAATAGGTTTTTCATCCTAAAAAATACTCTTTTCCAATTAAACTACTTCAAGGATTAATGTATGAGATAAATCCCTCACATGTTTCCTTATCATCAAGACTTGGAATATGTTGTGTACTTGAGGTAAATTCGATGTTAAGGAATCTTGTTAAAATATAGACCCCACATATTGTTTTATTTCATATTGTTCTTTGAACTATCAGTTTATTTCCCATTCGTACAAAAATGTCTCACGCTTTTGCATATTGAATATATTAGGAAACCATGATCACCTACCCCAAAATAATGATATTTCATTCAGTTATCTGTATATATTTTTGGTCATCTCTAAGCTTTCCTCATGTGTATCAATATCAACTACACATTCTTATCCATTTCCTCTATCAAATATTTTCCAGTAAATAACCATTATTAGAATTAATCGAAAAATGATTATATTTGACACCACCTTCTGAATAATTCCTCAAATTCGGTCATCTGTATACTATAATTGAAACTTTAATTATAATAAAACTATTTAAATGAAATATGTTTATCATAACATACATGTAAATACATTGAATGAAAATGGAAAATATCCTCAATGGTTTGAATCATTTGATCATAATGTTCATCAAATTTGGGATGACAGGTTTACTAAAAATTATCTTAGTACCCAATTTCTTATAATGACCGTTAAAAAAATTGGATGTGAACATGGGATCATGGGATGATACAATACATAGAGGAACACCACGTCACATAGAAATACTCTTTAGATAAAAAATAGAAAGGTCTTATAATGTCATTATATCTCAAATATGGATAAACTATGATGATTTCGTTAATATATCATCGTTAACCAAAATCAAATTGTAAAAATGATATGTCATTATCAATAATATCAACAAATCCATTGATGTATTTTCCCATTACAAATCCATCAAATAAAAACATTTTATCATCACCTTGAATAACTATCATTCTTATTTATACTTATACAATGTTAACACATTATGGTAAAATTAGTAATAAATATTTTGAAAACATACCACCAGTCATACTTACAATGATCTTTATACATATTGGTTCATCCAGTATGAAAATAAAATTGAGATCTATGAGATTTAGTGAACAAATATTTCTTCAACTAGAAATCACAAGGAACAGAAAATATTTTTCATAAATATAAAAAAACTTATTTATCGATAATAAATTCCATAATCTTACCCTTCTTAAGGTATTCTACCTTTTCCAGTCATGATTGACCCACCATATGAGCTCACTAAATTCATTATAATAGAATGAATTGTACTAAAACCTAAAACAAAATATAGGTTTTACCTTTATCCATAACATCTATGCAATAATTTATCAAATATTTATCCAATGGTTCATGTTCTAAATATATTACGGTTAATTTATATTTACTTTTTATACTCAGATCAATATCCACATTGGTTTCTTATGCTGGATGGTAATGATTCATTTAATAATAATCCTTGGTTAGTTTTCTCTATCTCCCCATCCTGAAAATAAATTCTTTCTATGTTAATATATATATTTGAAATTTTTTTGATAAGAATATATTTCACAACATGGTCCATAAAATTTATATCGTGAAATATCAAGAGAAAAAATACATCATTTCATTCCATACCTTTTTAAGGTAATTTAACTCATGAGGTTTAAAATGAAATTAAGTGTGATAAATTACTTGATTATTCTAATTAGGACACAACCAAGTACATTCAATGATGTATCACTATAGATGAAAAATTCCCCATTTATGGAAGGAAGGTCCAAACTATATAATCCTATAATTTTGTTTGTATTCAATAAAAAAACATCAATTTTTTTTTTCAATATGTACATAACTCTTTTTTTCGTTAACATAGTTTGTGGTAAAGGAAACCAAAAAATGATTTCAAAAAACTACGAGTTGTAACCCAATAATACATGAAAACTAATTTTATCATTAATGTTTTTAAGACATGGACATTAATCTAAATATTTTTTTTAGAAATTTCAATAGTTATGACATCTATAGAAATAATTTTATGTGGAAATATTTTTTTAAACTAAAATTTACACTTGATACACTTCCCATAGAGTTTTTTTCATTTAGTGATTTCAAAAAAACCCACCTGTTTCTTTTAGGATAATCCATTAATTTATAATATTAAAAAATATCCTTATTATACAAAAACAAAATCATTTACTTGAAATCATAATTTTTTTTCATATACACCATTAATATAGTAGGTGCATCATATATCCCAAAAAATATAATTGAAAATTTATTCTTCCCACATATACTTAGAAATGTTGTATTCATAATGTCTAATTCCATGAATTTCTGTTGATGTTTTCTCAAACATACGTCATCATTCAAAAAATATTTTTCTCCACAAACATGACAAAATTAATCATCAATATCAGAAAAAGGATTGTTGTTCTTAAATTTGAGGTTCTTCAAGGTTCTATAATCATTGAAAAGTCTTTTTAAACCATTATTATTTTTAATTAACAATTCATGAGTTCACCTTGGATAGGATATTACTCTATTGAATTTTTTATCTAATAACTTATGAAAATTATTTATTAATTATATACATTAAACATAGACCATCTGATACGGGGTATACAAGTAGGGTTGAAATCATATACTAATTTCATATTATGTTCAAACTCTCGATTAATAATAACACTAGTAAAAACATTTCAAATAACATATTTGTATTAATTTACTACTTTCTAATAACTAATTGGAATTACATATTTATTATCTAAATTATGATCTGGTTAAATTTCACATACATATATAAGAAATTTCATATCATCTTTGTAATTTATCAACGTAATGAAATCACTGAACACAACATTTTTAGCACAATAATCTATGATAGCATGGTAAACTGAAATATAATCCACACAAAGAATTATATCAAACTCTATGATGACCAACTCTATATTATTTTCAGGAAATATCATATCCTTGATAATGAATAGATTATTCTTATAACCTTGGTTTCTTTAATACTTCCACATTGACTTTTAAAATAATAGATCTAATATTCATTTGGTGATATTAATAATTTACATGCGAATTTTGGAAAAATAAAATAATTTTAATATAAAGAGTAAAGTATGATATTTACTTAAATTAATTAAAAAAGTAAAATATCATTCAAAAAATCATTTAATGAATGAAATTTCCAATATTAGTAGAAAATCTTCTAAGTTCACCATTCCATTTCTGATCACGAATATTCTTATCACAATCACCTATCTTCATAAGAACCTTATTATTATACCCCAACCATTACAAATAAATCATTTAACCATTGGATGATGATTAATTACCATATTATTTTATTCCATCATATTATTTTCCTTGTAATTTCTGGTCATGTGTCTTATCATTAAACATCGATAATATTTCCATGACTTCACAATACAAACTCCAGGGTGTTTTTACCATAAATACCACAAGATGGGAACTTTAATTTTTTCCAACATTTTTTTTTTCATAAATTTTTTTACATGACCCACTATACATGCCTATTGTTACCTTCTTCATAAAATATAATATACGAGTTATAAAACACCATCTCAAACATTTTTTCACAATAAAAAAATTCTCATACATTTAAAAATATTTTTCGGACATAACATTTTTTAGACATGGATTCAATCTTTAGTAAAACCTCTTTTTTTATTAGTTTCTAAAATTACATAAGGAATATAACTATCCAATGTTGTGATGATTCAATTCTATGATGCTATTAAATCATCATATTTCATCCTCAGTTCAATGAATTTTTATCCATCATGAGTGAAATGCACTTCATGACATATTTTTCGAGAAAATTTCCTAGAATCCTTTTCTACTAAATGGAGTCAAGGTGTCCATTAAATGTTTTTTATCAACCAAAGAACACTATTGATCAGATTCACCTTTAATATGATAAATATAACATGATTAATTTTGATGATTTGAAAATCCCATGAAATTGGATAACTTCTCCAAATCATTGATCTATTATTCAGATACCTCTCGGTCATGTGATCCACTAAATAATGGGGGATGATTCCACATTAAATTCAATACAATAGGAATGTTCCTTCATGATATATTGTGTTCCACACTATCATGTATTCTACCTCCATTTATCTCATGAGATAAATGGTCCATCACCATGAAATTATTTTTTTTTGATTCCAACTATCTTAGGATACTAATTAGAATATATATATTCCTCTAAATTCCTTCCAAATAATTCTATATTTATTTAATGTATTGAAAAGAATTGTAAATATACATAGTTTGGATAATTAAATATTGTAATATTCATATACTATAACATTTTACCTTTTCCATAAGAAAAAATCCTTCTAGGGGAAGCTAATAATATTATAAAAACCATTAAATTTATCTAAACTGAATTTGATACCAACTATAAGACCCTAACCATTAACATTATATAATCTTGAGCTTATATAAAGAATATTATTTTCTCCCACATTGATGATCAGTTTAGGTTTATATTTTTATATTATTTTTCCATATATTATTTATAATAAAACATAATATAGAAGATATTGTTATTATTAGTATCTCTTAACACATTATATTAAAATTTTAAAATAACAATAATATCATTTCCTTAAAACTCATCATGACATTCAAGTTTACATCATATTTTCCATTCCCATTCATAAGTCATGGGAAAAAAATTTAAAAAGGTGTGATGAGAAAATAACTCATCAAGGTACAAAAAAGGAATGAAAATAATTAGTCTAGTGAAAGACATTAAATCCCATGAAATCCCCTTTCTAGAAAATAGTATATTTTACCCATACAAGGGAATACCTTTAATTTGAAAATATAATTTATTATACTTTTGAAAAAAAAAGATTATGATTAAAACTCATTACCGAACATAGAACATTCATGTAGCTACTATGGGATAACATCTCATAGAACACATACTAAATCCTTAGAAGTTGGAATAATAGTACATATAACATCCAATATATTTCAACGGACAACATATTCCTTACACAATGCATTGGATTACAACCATACAACACCAATTATATAATATTTAATAGACACCCCAATGTTATCTAAGTGAACACATAATTTAGAGTGTCTAAGTTCCCTAAAATGAGTAATAGATTTCATCTTTTATAAAAATATTCTAAAAACATATATAAATCACTTTCACAAATCAACATACCATTTTCATCCAAAAATCCATTTTCAATAAACTTAATATTTTAAAACCATTTTCATTACCAAAATAAACAAAATAGAGAAATAGAGATTTTAATTTATCAAAACATATTATATAAAAACTTAATCATGAAATAAAATAATATTTCTAACCACATAAATTGACATTGACATTATACATTAATGATAGTACATTTCATTTGTCTCTTCAGAATTATTTTAAACACCTTAAAATTTTACTTTTGAAAACTATTGAAATAAATTAAAAGAGACATAAACTAAAATTTATATATCCTTTATATCCATATAAAATAATTAAAAATTACTTTTAAATAATATACACTTAGGGGAAGTTGATTTTGATGGAAATGCTGAAATAAATTTTCTCACTGAAAGTCTCATTATCAATTGAGAAACACATTAATTGTATACCCATATAATAAATTACATTTAAAAAACACAAAATATCATCATAATATATAAATTTTGGATATAAATTTTAAATTCAAATTTATATGAAAATTAATAATGAATAATGGTTCATAACATCATGATTTTCTTCATTAAATAGAAATTTAGACGAAGTCCATTACCTTGATTATGATTCTTCATTTGTTTCTTTATATTAAAAATATAAATATGTTTTTATTATTAAATTTATATATAAAAATTTTAATGTTTAATATTACATTAATTTTTCCTAATATTAAATTATATAAAATTAATTAATAAAATAATATATATTCGATTTGTTTGACAATAATCGGTTTATGTGTCAAAAATGACTGGTTTGTCAACTAAAGAAAATGCATCATTATTTTAACATATAATAAATAATAATCAAGAAATAATTATATTATTGTTACGAAAATTATATTTTTCAAAATAATACGGAATCATGGTTATGAAAAATTAACCTACATTATGATCACATAGACTAGAGGCTCCACATACCTATGATTAACAATCGAGCTTTGTAATGATCATTATAAAAATAATGTAAGTAACATATATATATGTCATTAATTATAATTTTAACATAATCTTTAATTATATATACTTATATATATATTAAAAATTTCGTTGTTATGGGAAAAATAATAATCACTTCACATTGAAGAGGGGGTAGTCCACACACCCATGGATTATGTCATAAATATTTTAGTATGTGGAATGATATGAAGGAAAAAATATATTACCATTATAGGAAGGTAATAATTTAATTAATATTATTATTATGTCTTTTATATAGAATATTTTCATCATAGTTACCTTAATAAAATTACACATATCAAGTTAGTGAAAAACAAAAATATCGCTTCATGAGGCGGTAGTTCCCCATACAAATTATTTCCATTATCTTATATCTGGAAGTATGAAATGAAAAAAAGTTTTTTAATCATATAAATATTATATAGGTATGATAATGTTATAAATATCGTAACTATAATTTATAAATACAATTTCCATGATTATTCCAGTCCATGCGGCTTGATAGTTGAAAAATGAATGGCGTCGTTTTGTGTGGTTGTAGTCTGCAATACACCCGAATGATGATTTGGTATCCCGTTTAATGGAAGGGTGTGTTTTCAAAATTAATAAACATAACATAAAAAATATCGGTATGTTCAAGATATAAAAAGATATTATATAAAAAATTATAATAATAATATAGTTGGTGGTGAATGAAATAAAATAAAAATGCATCTTGATGAACATTACCACATTTTCAAGCAACTCCCTTTAGTTTTTGCAATAGAACATACTTGGTTAATTCTATTACCAATTTATGAATTCAATGATGATATGAGGGAAGTTTATATGTTATTTTTTCTATAATTTGATGATTCAATGTTCTTTGTAGGTGTCAATATAGGATGATAGTTGGAGGCCTTTAATAAGTTGGGTTAGTTTTTCTAAAAAGGTTGGGGCTGAAGCTTCAATTTATTATATAATGCAACCAACTATTTAGTGTGGGTATAGGGAGACCCATTACATAGCCCGAATACCCAAGGACAAGTGTCCTGGATATGGTATACATATTTATATAAAATTGGTTATTGAAAATATTGTAGGTCATTTGGATTCTTAATTTTAATGATTAGTGACTTAGTATTTTCTATTTCACCTTAAACGATATTATTAATTTTTTTTCAATATTCAATTTCATAAAATATTATTTCTACCTTATTAAAAATGATAATTTATTTTTATTTTAAATATATCATTCATTTACACAAATTCAATTCCCATAAGTGGAAATTTTAATTTTAATATTCATCAGGAATGTAATGCAAGACAATGGGGTTTAAAAAAATGTTTACAGAAAATTATGATGTTATATTAACTCTATGAATATGATATTAATTTTATGAAAAAAATTAATATTTAACAATATATATTCAATAAATTTTATTAAAACCCATTCTATATCAGTTATTTTTTTAAATATTTAAAATGGGGAAACATTATGCATTTTTTAATCAGTTTGTAGAAAAGTAAAAAATTAAAATAACAGACTATCATATATTAAAAAATTATATAATTTGGATTATAAAATAATTTTATAGAATAAATATTACTGAATTATACATATTTAAATTAAAATAAATTCCAAAAATATTTATACTTTTAATTTAATTAATATTTTTAGAAGTAATGATTTTTTACAAAAAATGGGTTTATTCACTATTTAATGAAAAAATGAACATTTTCCATAAAATACAAACAATATAACCTAAAATAATTTTTTATATTTTTAATAAAAAAATATATTATTTTTATCAAATCCAACTTCAGAAATATTGTAATTAATCTGTTTAATAATATCATAAAGATTATTTAATTATAATTGTAACATTTATAATTAAAAAGTACATAATATTTTTATAAGTGATATAAAAATCAATTTCATTTTAGTAAATATTAAAAAGAATTAATTTATCATTTACAAGGTTTGTATAGGTTTACATTTTATTGTTTTCTCCTATAATTCATCATAAGTATTTCAATCATAATTTTGGTATTACACCATTTTGACCATGATTATAATTCATGTTCCGAAGAAGTAATATAGCGTATGTGAAAAATAATTTTTTTCATTATACCATGATTGTGAATAATAATTTTTGGTGATTTTATATCATATATAGAGATAAAATCATGGATTGGGATACATTTCTAAATGTTTTATGGTGATTATAAAACGTCTTGATGCCTAAGGTGAGTTGGTGTGCATTGAAATGAGGTGATATTGATATGATTTAGAAAAATGGATAATTTGGTTTGAACTATCCTATAAATACCCCAAATCACCATATATTATGTAATGATCTGAATATTAGTTTTATCATTAATAAAACATGAAATGAAAATAATAACGATATTATGCTTTCTTATGTATATTGAGATATCAAGTGATAGTCTCATTTATTTCTTATCATGAAAAATAGAGACCAAGAATCATGTAATATATTTTTAAGAAATCATAAGGTTTCCATGCTTAATTTTTAAAATAAATAAGAAAAAAAATATATTTTTTCATTTCTATAAGAATAAAATTATAATACAAATCTAATGTAAATATATTATTTTATGTAGTTGGATTAAGAAATAGAATAGTAGACTGAATTTAGCAATTATAAAACTTGTGATAAAAATTAGAATGATATATTTCATATTGTATTATTTTAAATATAGTCTTAATAAAAAATATTATCATGTATTTATTTTTTTTATGTCTATTGGTGGTGTTGTGAAATAATTTTTAGTATTTAAAAAAATAGGCACCAGATACACCATGTAATTATATTTATAAAAGTTTTCATGAGTAAATCGTACAAGTGATGATGTACATTCATAAGAGGATTAATATAGAATTGATATATTTAATACTAATTATATAATGGAAAATTTATTTATGTATGTATTATTACACAAATAAGACACAAAAATATTTTATAGAATTGCATGTATTATGTATTATCATGCCAAGTGTTTTGTGATGAAGAAAGTTAGTATTACACAGTTGTGAGGTTTCATAGAGAATGTGTTATATTATATTAGTATATTCAAGATGGTGATAACACCATGAACGAAATATCATTTAAATGAAATTATAATCATATTATTTCATTCATGGGGAACCATTAAAAATGTTGTAAAATTATTTTAGATATTGAGATATTTTTTATGATGTGAGTTAGCAAGAATCTTAATGTGTATTAAAAAACATTAAGTTGATAATTATAATATTCATTGATTTGACGATGAAGTAAGAATTTTCTATATTCAATAATTTTACTCGTTCTAATTTAAAATATTTTTATTCATTAAATATAGTGATAATCGAATACCTTAATTGGATGTGAGAATATGTATAATCAATTTATAACAAGGGCTTGAAAAGCATTATCAGTTTTTGGTTGTAGTGGTATCTTGAAGATTGAAGGATCATTCTCATTATTATAGTTTCATTATTTTTCACTCTATTGGGATTCTCATATAATGAATATTGACAAGATTCTAGAATAAAGGGAACTAGTGGTATTTTTGTATAATTTGGTATGATGTTGATACCTTCCCTCAATGGTTTTAGAATGATACATTTCAATCCCAATATATTTTAGTGAATGGTTATTAGTGGATAATTTGTTTCATAGACATTCATCAAATACAACAAGGGAATACTCACACATCATATGGAGGAACATTAAAAATAATATATAGAATAATTTTTTAATTTATTTATTTTATATGGTGTGATTTTTCTTGAACACGAATTATCTCTTTATCTAAAATATTGCAACAGTTCAAATATAAAAAGTTGTAAAAGGAATATTGAAATGAATTAATTAAAACTTATACACTGATTCAACCCCACGTGGAATATACCGATGTCAAAATATATATTTGAAATGATATCAAAAGGAATATTACGCCTTTGATTAGAACTATCTTAATATCCCAGTTTTTTTCATCAAACATATATTATGTGATTATTACTATTTGAAGAAGTACTAGAATTTCCTAATGTGAAAATTTAGATCCCATCTCTATGAGTTCCTGTTTGTAGGATTCTGTTAAACGATAGTGAAAATACAAATAAAGAGGAAATTAATATGTTATAAAAGTTCACGGAGATAAAATCATAAACCAAATAATTATTGCAATCATAGTGTTAGTCTATAATAAGAATATGTAAAATCATTTTTTTATATTTTTTTGAGGTTTTTAGTTCTATAAGTTATTATGGTGATTTTATTAAATCAATCAATGATGTTTATAGGGATTTACAATATTATATAATTTTTTTCAGTTCATATTTTCCCTTATACATTTACATTTATCAAGGGAAAATGTGATGGTAAATAATAACATTTATAGGAAAATAAGTATATGAAAACCAATTTGGAATGTAATTTTCAAATATAAAGGATTCTCACAGAACAGGTTAAAACCAAATAGAAAACTATATCAATTATTAATTAACATCTCTCCCAATTGGAAGACTTTTTGTATATAATTATATGTGTGAATGTATTGACTGATAAGGGGGTTATAAATATTGTCCATACACTTAAAGAACCTAATAAAGCTACAAATAATGAAATAAATTCTCAATATGGAATCAAATACAAGGTAGGGAGTTTAACATTACAATAAATAATGATTCTCCCTAGATGAAAAATCAAAATAACAGCTAGTATCACTTTTCTATAAAATATTATCATTAGTTATAGGTAAATTGAAAATGGTTGTTTTTGAGAAGTACGTTATTAAAAATAGTTTATATATATAATACATTAATCATTGAAGATACAATAAATGTATTTTAATATTAAATGATCTTAGTTAAAGGATAAACTAAAGAGAATTCAATAATTGAATAATTATATGTTTGTGGGAAAATAAATTCATGAGGATTAGTTTGTAAGTTCCTTGTCAAGATCAAGTATAAATAAGAGGATGATGGTTTTAATAAATAATATATATTTACATTTATGTTTCTTTCCATTAGAAACAAACTTTTATTCTGGTTAAATATTTTTTACCACGATGAAACAAAAAAAATCCAATTGAACAACATAATTAATATAGTTCACAACTCAATAAGAGTGGTTGTGTCCTTGGTTGGGTTTGGAAATAATCTAAAACCACACAATCAATTATAATAGAATCCTTTAATATTGAATATAATGAGTAGGATATTCCCTTAAACTTTTATTTCACTATGATCAATATAATAGTGCATGTTCTTTAAGAAGTATAAAAAGATGTAATACTATTTGGGTAAAAACAATTTTTTTCTTCTTGATAAACTTTCAAAATTATGATATTCAAAAAATTTCCTCACTTCCATACCAAAAAGTATGCAAGAACATGTTCTTAATGTTGTAAATACACTCAATATGATTCCCCAGTCTGATTACCAAATAAAATAGATAATTCCCTAAAATAACTTTATAGAATATAATAGAAATAATTTTAAACATCATTTTAGTCGGTCCATAAATCTCTGTCTGATTTATCAATTCGATTCTGAAAACTCTAATTATGATAATGTCTCATCTTCTTTCATCATGTTTCTTGGAAACCTCATAATAAAGGAACTATAAGGAAACCAATAACACCTTCAAATTTGGAGCTTCTCTCAACTCTTTCATACACAGTACATGTTTAAAAATAAAAAGTACTTAAATTATTTATATGTGACCCAAAAATGTTTCTAGAGGGATTCTCAAAACCTTTTACACTCAACCAAATTTCTATAATAGTAAATTATCCTTTTTTTAGTGCACCATTTATTATTCAATGCTTATCTAATCTTCTCTAATCTTATTGAATATCCATGACCATATATGCATTCTAAAATTCACAAAAAAAATAATTCCAATATCGATTCCCCATTCAAATTTATGCATTAATATAAAGAAAATAGACTCTTTATTAATTTTTTTTGTACCAATATAATGTAACTTATGTCTCTGCATTATGATTCTAAACACCAACCTATCATTATAATTTCATCATTATTATGGAGAGATTCGATTTTTAATTATATTTCCTTACATCAAAAGAATCATTTGAAAATAATTCTACAAAATTCATCAACCACTGATGTGATCCAATTGAAAACAATTTTACAAGATTCAATCAATTATCATTTTCTTATTTTCTCTCACTAATGATCTAATGTCTAATGAATAGATCTCTGCCTCAATATTATAATAGGATTCAACACAAATTTTATGTATCTTTGCCCAACTGAAATTACAAAAAAAATTATAATTTATATCATTCAACAAAGAAAATCATATAAAAGATATTATTTTCTCTTATCCAATTTGGTATATAAAATAATAAATAATTTTTCATGAAGAAATGTTTTGGATAAATTTTTGTTTAATCTATACTTTTCATTTTTATATAGTTCAAAAAAAAACCATTATTCCCCTCTATTATAATCACTCCTAAAAACTCCAAATACGAACAATTATACGTTTGATTACTTTTTTCATCCATCACTATGTATGATGGTTTTTTAGTGTGACTCTAATTATCGGTGGAACTCTACATCTGATGGACTACATTAAGAAACCTCGACATAAACAACTTATTTTATCGTCTTTTAAAATATAGTAATGAATTCGATGCAGTTCTCTACTTATTTAAATGTATACTTTATCATGTGTCTTACGAGGGTGGATAAAAACCATCACCTTATGTTTCTCACATTACAATAAACCTTCCTATCAATCAAAAAAATCTAATTTCGATGATCTCATAAAGATGAAATTGAGACTGAAAAATATTGGATTCTAAAACTTCTTATATCCTTACAAATTATATAAAAAATTCTTAATTTATTTTCATACATTTAAAATATTTATAGAATTAGATGAATTTAATTAGAAATTATTGTATCTTCCAATCATTTCATGTATCTTTTTCATTTACAGCCATTCCAAAATATGATTAAGAGAAACATTTCTTCTCATATGCATCACAAGATTTTAATCACATGGTAACTATTGAATTATGAATTTTCTTAGTTACAAAGAGACAAATAATTTTCAAATTTATATCACATCCATCCAAAATCTGATTCTCTTACTCTATATGATCAGAACATAATTATGGTTACAAGGTGAGTATAATGATCGATTTCATCTAATGATAATCCTCCCAATCTTTTGGAAACTCTTATGCATTATGTGTTTAAAATTATAAATATTATTTCTATTATGGTTTATATCTTTTAATAAGAGAATGTATTTCTTTATTCTTGATAAACAATTACAATTCTTTAAAAAATAATAGCATTTCCTCTTCCAAAACAACTTCTTTCCATATTTGATTCAACAATATCCACATTTATATTTTATTGTAAACAAATTTTAATAAATAAATTTACGTTTTAACCTTATATTAAGGATTAAATATGAAAAATTATATACCTATGTGAGCTAACTCAGTGTATGAATTAAGAATTTTTATCAGGAAAACCATATTTTCCTAAAGTATTGACTTATGAAACATTCTCATCTTATCTTAACATCTTTCATCAAAATTTATAAAAGAAATTTTCCCTACAACCACTACAGTAAAAAATTATAATAGTTCAAAAATGTACATGTTGATATAACAACTTACCCACAATGCCTCATATTAACATGCTCCCATAATAGGTATAACACATAATAATGGACATATATATATATATATATGAACTAATTCTCCCCTATGACAACACTATTCAAATACTATATGAGAGTAGGGAAAAAGGAATGACTCAAACTTCATGATGAGAAGGTAGGATGCCCATGTTTAACCTTATTTTGTGAAAAAGTTCCTGCAAAAAAATTATTAAAATTTCTGTCACTTATTCATATGTTGGAAAATTGTCTAGATTTAATTATTTCCTCTCCAATTATTCACTGATTAACATATATTTTAAATAAATTACTTTTATATGAGAATGTTGTACTAGATTTATGGTAAGTTTGGCTTCACGTTTATTAACACAATCGAAGAGAATGTGAAACATTACATCAACATTTAAACCTTACAACTATGTCCTTAAGCACATTAATATAGTTTCAGAATAAGTCACATCAACGTATTAAACTACATCACTATTATGAATTATTAAATTCTATTTATTTGTATTCCAACTACAAAAAAATGTCCCCAGAATGAAAACTCCACCATATTTGGATCTTATGTCATCATCATTTCTTAACCAATCATCATCTAAATACACAAAAACGTTTTTAATTTTTGATCCTTCATACATGATTCTGGAATTTATTGTTCTTTTTATATAAATTATAAATATTTTTTCATAAAATTAATTTGATTACATTGCGGAACTCAAAAATATGTCACATAATTTATTGACATAAAAATTTATGTTCTTAAGGTAGTTAAATAGAAAAAATCCCTATCTACTACCAAAAAACTTTTTCACCAACCTCATTAACTTCACCCTATTTAGAAAACATGGTTCCTATTTAATTTTTTTGTAAACTAGTTTCTAATTTTTCCTAAAGAACGTCCTAAGTGGTGCCTTATCAAAATTTTCTTGATAAATAAAAATTTGTTTTTTATTTTGTGAGATTTTAAACCTTCTAATGTTTTTCATTTCTCTCAGCATAGAAATCTAACTGAACATTTCCATTTCATCAAAAAATATTTCACAAGTTCATTGATCATTACAGAAGATTTAATTTGATCAACCTAGAATATTCCGAGGATTAGAAATATTATAACATTCCATGATATAAAAATAACTACCAACTCATACATTTTCAAATCTCAGCTTCCATAATAATTTATCCAATTTGGAATAACATTAATTTTAATGTTGTTTTACCACATAGGAGGATTTCACCAACATTCAAACATAAAATTCATTATTCCCATTGAAAAAGACATATAGTTGATCAATATGAACATCCTCATCAAGATCACCATTCAAAAATAGTGATTTGACATCCGTCTGAAATATTTGGTATCATTTTTTGAAATAATATAATGAAATTTTTTTATTATGTCTAACCTTTTCACTGGAGAAAATGTTTCTTCAAATTCAAGGCCTTCAATTTATGGGTTACTTTTTCACATTAACCATGCATTATTTATTATCACTTCTTTATGTTTATTCAGCTGGTTTTAGGAAACCCAATTGGTACAAATTGTTTTTTTTTTCATTTAGTTTCTATATGAGTTCCCATGTATTATTAATTTTAATCTGATCAATATCTTTATTCATAGATTGAATCCATCTTGGATACTAAAAATATTAATTAAAATATTCCAAATAAATTCTTGAAGAAAAAGTGTTATGGATAATTTTTCTTCTTTTTCAAACACTTTTTTTTGTTTATCCCCAATTATATTTTGATTTTCCACTGTCATTCCTATATTGGAATGAAATTTCTGAGATCATTCCTCATTATTGGAAATAGTTTAGTCTGATTCTTCCTCTAGAGAAGTATTAGAATTAAATTCATCCCAATCAAAATTTATATCATTTTGTTTGGTTCATATTTATTTTTTATATCTACGTGAGTATGATTACCTTCCTTATATTTTTCCAGAACATTCACAACATAAAATTTGAACTATTCATCCTAATAATTTTTTTAAACATATGTATCAACCTCATTCAGGAGCTTAGCCAATAAAAAATCCATCTTTTCCTATTTTCTAAAAGATTCCATGGTTTCTAACTTTTTTATTTATGATTCTTAGACTCCGAAAATTCATAAGTTATTCAAAAATGGAGTTTTTCTATTAAAAACATCATAAAGAGTCATATCTAAACATCACTTATAGAAACATAGATTTTAATTATACCCACAAGTTCTCCTAGATTCCCTCCAAAATTATTGAGAATGACTATGTAAGTAACATAGCCAAACCATTTTCACTAGAAATATATTTTTCTTCTCAATAAAACCATTTTTTGAAGTGTGTAAGGTTTACTAAACTCATGACTAATTATATGTTCATCATGATATAGTTAAAATTTATCTTTTTTCGATTCACATCCATTGTCAGTTAATAACTTCTTCATTGAATACATACATTTTTTATCTTATTTACTCCTAAATCTATTATACATTTTTAGAGCATATGAATTGTGTTTGATATTGATTACAAATGAAATGTTATCAAATTAATTAATGAAGGTAATGAACTACTTATATATTTGAGTTTATTATGTTCTAATATTCCAATATATAACAGAATGAATAACTTCCAGTGGTATTATTGAACAAAAGTCGTCTTTTTTATTCACATAATTACATATCATTACCTTCTCATAGATTTTCAAAAAAAAATATATTCATATAAACATATTAGAAATACATAATACATTTTTTTTATTTTAAATCATTCTCATGATTATTTGACATGTATTTCCTTTCCTTTTATGACTACTAATTTTATTTTCACATACCCTGGTAATAAGAGTTATAATCCTCAAAAACATGGAACATTCTTCCTTTTTTATGTTGACCACATTTAAATCTATTTCCATCCACATCAACATTCCAAAAACCAATATTCTTATAATATATCATTTTTTTACTTCACCAAAATATAGTAAATAAAATTATCTGGTCTTGTTTTATCATATAAAAAAACTATTTCTTATATTTAATCTATTTTCCCCAATGATTGTAGATCCAACACATTTGATTCGAATAGATAGATCATTGATAAATGCCACCATTTTTTCATGGAATTATTTTACATTCTTCAACAACATTAAGTATCCTATCATATGAGAATAAAAACAACATCTAAATTCCATGTTTTTTCTCCTTTTGTTTCTTTGAGGGGCATCTCACAAAAAAGAGTCTTTTATATTCTTTTATATTTCTTTACATCTAGTTTTTGATAATTGTATAAAAACATTATTTGTGGTGGTAACAAAACAATAAATCACTTTTCAAAATTTATATTATTTATCATGTCTCTCCCAAAGGGATTCCAATGGTTGGAACCAATTTTCAATCTTTGCAACATACTTCTTATAATTATTTATATGATATTTATAAATAATCATTATTTGAGGAGATCAAGTCCACCTAAACATTTCATTATGTAACTTTCAGAATAGGGGTAACGTCTTTGGTGTATCCAACACATATTTTCCATATTCCCAATTCCACTACAATACCAACTGAATCCATAGAAATAATAATTACCATGAAAACATTCATATTATCTGGAGTTGTGATCATTGTTTATCAACAACCTTATTTTATTTATTATCAAAATTTTGTTGATTTCAAAACATTCCATAAATTTATATAATAATATATTTCATCTTGGTCTACTTTTTAGCCATATTGGAACCATAACTATTAAAAACATTTCTAGAATAAAACTTTTTAGAATGTTATGACCTTTTATCAGTTTGGGTAATATCCATATAAAAATCCATCCCAACATTATTTTTATCAAAACAATTTCTTCTTCCATCCCATCATATGATGTTATTTTTTTATCATTCCCTTGTTTACCTTTTAATGAGATTTCACCAAATTCAGAGATAGAATTATTGAATCTTGTAACAATCTGTTCATTATTAGAAATATTTTCTAAAAAATGACCCATCTATGTTTCTCAATGCCTAATTTTTTAATCCAGATGTTTGTTAATTTTTTTTATTTATCTATATATTTCTTCAAAATAAAATTATCATCTAACGACATAAAATTATCATTAAAGATACATTATTGATTATTTATTGGAGATTATTCTCTTTTAAACTTCCTAATTTCATTCTCATGTCTCCAAGGTATTCTCATGCATTCTATCAATTCTTCAATCAGATGAAATTCATGTTTAGTTTCTTCTTATTTAGAATTATATCACTGGAACACATCATTTTTTAATATTTCAATGAATATATTTTCTCCAACCATAACAAAAACTTCTTCAGATTTAGCCTCACAATTTTTCATATTTATCATATTTAGATAAGAATACTTTTCAATTGTATTTGAATATAATTTATCATTACCTTTGATATAAGATTTATCCTTATTTCTCTCTTTCTTACATGATATTATCCTCCTTATATCATCTTCATCACTTTAATATTATTGGTTTCTATGAGGAAAAGTATTTTCAATGTTCTCAATGACTCCACATTCAAAAATATTCAGTCAATTTTTAACTTCATATTTACTAGTAAATCATCTCACAATTTAAAAAAATGATAAAAAATCATCGTTATTTTCATATATCTCGTTATTTGGAATTGTAATCACTAGATTATTCCCCAATATGATTATTCATTGATTTTTATAGAAACCAAATATTAACATGAGTATATATTACAACATTAGAGAGAATATTAAGTAAATTATAAAAATTAAATCCAAAGGGCGATAATAGTTTAGTATATTTGGAAATGTGGAAACAAAATCATCTATCCCAAGGAATGATCTTAAAAATCTCTTATAATTATCACCTATATTAGTACATCTACCTAAGACCTTTCTTTAAAACCTTTAGAAATGAAAAATAAGAAATGGGTGAGCTTAGATTCTCATTAAGGGTAAACAAGGGAGAAGTCAAGTCATAAACATGAATAGAGGGGTATTGTAAATCAATCATAACATTAGTATATCATACCCTAAATATAAAAGAACATATGAAAGAGTTATGGGATAAAGTATGGAAGTTAATAAGAAATGAATCATAAATAAATAAACATCATAAGTTATGATGTCATAACTAAGGAATACGACAAAAGATTTTTTGAATACATATAATAATATAATAAATTATGACAAGGCCACCTAATAAGACGTTTATAACATGTTCTTCATTGGCTGCGACCCTTGTACCATCATCGGGATATAGAAATAGAAATATGTAACCACATTATTTTTTTCATGGGATACAATCCATATACCTTTTTATTTCCAGGCTTGGCCTACTAGCAGTGTACCTTCATTAATTTAGGCATGGGATACAAAGCTTATTGTTTTCAGGCTTATACTAGAACTCATATGCAGTATTTTCATTCTTTTATGTTATACACCACATATAACCTTTCCTATTTGGTCTTAGTCTATAACCCACATACCCTTTTTTCTATCATGATTTGGCTACAACCCATATAACCTCTTTCGTTTTTGGATTCAGCTAAAACCCGTACACGCTCATTATTTATTGGAATATTCTACAACCCATGTACCCTTTGAGCTCATAAAAACATATCATTACCCAATTCATTTGATGGAGATATATATCCCATCGATCTTATAGTAAAATCATTCACACATGTTCTACAAGATAAAAAAGTATTCATCATATCATAACCTAAAAAAATTACAGTGTTATTATAAACATAAAATGATAACCTATAAAATGAAATTGGTATAATTAACATTTAATCCCAACATAACCCACTCCTAATTGATTGGTTTCATAACCATTTCATTGAATCATAACCTATTAAAGTGAAATAGATTTCATAAACATATAACATGTGAAAGAGAAACAAGATTCATAAAGACAATAACATTAAGAGTAACCCATTATTTGAAAGGATTTGAGTGGAACCTTTATATCATTTAAAAAAAATGGAACGAGTAAAATCAATGGATGTAATCATACATGTAAAATGGATTTGAAATATCATTCAAAAATGTTTCTTGAAATTAATTATATTTACTTTTGTGAATGTTTATTTTCAATACATAAAAAAAATTTATTTATTTTTTTCTTTAATAAATACCTTCATAACATAAAAATAAGATATTAAATAAGTTTTAAATCCTTTATCAATGATAATTACTTTTAAAAATATTTTATTAAAGATTAATATTTTAATAGTGGAATGTAATCTTCAAAGGAATAATGAAAGCTAAATTTTTAGATGTTGTATAAGGTAAAAAAGACATTCATTTTTCATGTTAAAAAGGTTAGAAGGTATGAATTTTTTTAATAGAATATGAATATTTTCTTTAAGATATTTGTAAAAGAAACATGGGTGAAAATTTCTTTTAACTTATATACTATTATGGTATAATATTCTTGGAAACCCTTTTTAGAAAACATCGATATCCGACTGAAGGGAGGGTAATGTCAGGATTTATTAAAAGCACATTATTAACTGTATTTTGGATAAAATATTATAAAAATGGAAAAATATGTTATTATATCCTTTATAACTAGAGTTGAATAAATATCATGAATTTCCTTGAGATATGCATCATAATATTTCATCAAATGACGCATAAACATAAAAAAATCTCGACAAGCGATGTGATTGTCTCAATAAACTATTATAGCTTGGTTAAAAGGGATCATATTATAAATTTAATAAATGAAATTAAATGAAGCATAAAATATCCATAGAATGTTTTGATAAATTATATGACATGTAAAATTTATGTAAATAAACCTCAATGAATGTGTTTATGTGCATAATAAATCATCAGTCTCAAAGAAGGAAAATTAAGATAAAACTATTTTACAGATCTGCTAAATTTTGTATCTTAAACCCCATGGAAGAAGGAAAAAAAATATACTTGTGAATACATATATATTTAATTTTATAATACATATTATACAATAATTGTATGTAAATACCCCACACTAAAAGGATATAGTGTGGATCATAACATTTTTCTCATTGAAATTAAAAGATAGATGAAATTTCCTTAACTTGTGTCTTGATTCTCATAATAATCATTATAAACACCATAATAATAAATATAATTTTATTATATATAATATTAAAAACCATATTATTATATCTAATATTATATATGGATTTATTATGACTTTATATTACCTTCTTGCGAATGATCCAAGCTTTTATATTCACTTCATGTAATATTTTCTTTGTGCTTTGCATGTGACATAATTTATTATATTGTTAGGATTTATAATTATATCAATAGTTAATCAACTAAAAAATTGTATATATATATTATTTATAAAAATTATATTTTTATAATAATTTATAGCATAGCGTAGTTCAAAATGGAGTAGACAGTTCCTAGAGATGTTAAGTCCCAAGTATGCTTGAATATTGATTCCATTTTTATTGTCATATTGAAAGAATGTATGTAAATGATATGTATATATATATAGATATAATTCTTACTATATCAATAATATATCATATTATTTAATTAAACCCATCCTTAATATATTCTAGGTGGTGTCTGAATGAATCTCATCACATTAAGGGGGTTGTATTCGATACTTCCTCTAATGATATTATTGTATTAACACCACATGTAATGTAATGAGTTCTGTTTTTTAAAAGGAATACAGAAGTTTAAATTCATAATACATATATTTTATAACATTTATAAATATATTTTAATTCATAATTTCCACCATGATTAGTGGTAAAGAATAAATGAACAATCATAGTTTCTTCAGTCAGTATTTTGTCGTACCAAGAAAAAATATGTTTAACATCTATTAGATAGAGATGTTTATAAGTTTTGATATTACCATTATAATGAGAACATCCTATTATATTTAGTATAATGGTTTTTAACCCAGTAATGGAATAAACTTAACTGTTGGGTGAATAATGAAAAATCCATGAAAGGAGCTAGAGAGAAGGTGTTACCTCTAGAGTGGGTAACACATTTTGGCTTACACCAAAAGGATTATATAAGAGAATTTATGGATAATAGAATTATTTCAGGTATAAGGGATTATTTTTGGGTGGCTAAATGGGTATATATTGTCTGAATCTAAAAAAATGAGATTTGTGATGAACAGGTAGAGGTGGTGGCCAATTGTATTGGGAGAAGAGTGACACTAATGTAAATATTTTATAAGAGAATATGACCTATGTTTCTCAAGTTTAAAGTGGATACAATAATGGAAGAATGTCTATCCAATTTAGTATATTCTATAAATATTTCCATCCAAGGGGTTTTGGATATGTTTATTCGTTATTTTGGGTCATAAATTTAAGGGTTAATACTTTATTAACATATTTGTTATCATAACCGAATGTAATTAATTTTAATCACTTTTACTAATATTTTTGGTTAAAAAAGGTGAACATATTAGAAATAATAAATTATTTTTAATCCCAATATGGAATCCATTTCTTAAAATTCTAATCATCGAATTGGAAGAAATAAAATTGAAATTAATCCCACTGATGAGATGACACTCTATGAGTTTAATGTAAAAATGATAAAACTTTTGCAATGCTTATATACCCAATTTCAATGTTAAATTGGTTAAAATTACATAAATTAAAAAATATGAAAATTTATTATTGATAAAGAACTATAAAACCAATTAAAAATAAAATTTATCATTGTTTAAAAATTAGATGAAAATGATGTTTTGAGTTAAAATCCACTATTTTTTAACATTCATTAAAAGATGAAACCTTTAATAGAAATCCAAAATAATTATCCAAAACTAATTTTTATGAATCTATTTAAAATTTTATGTTTATATTGACGTAATAAATAGAAAAAATTTCATAAAATTAGATTTATGAAGTGTTATTCATTATAAGTTCTTAAATATTAGCTTAACAAGAATTTTGGTTTTTAAGCATGTAATTGGGTTTGTTTTTATCTTATAACTATTGAATCTGCTAGATGAATATAAAAAATATTCTATTAAATATATAATATATTTATACATTAATATCACTTACCAATTCTAATTAACTAGTATAACATGTCTTTGATACTGTTAATATTTTCTTTTATATTTAATTGGTTTTCATTATCCTTTAAAATTATTTAGTAAACCCTAAAATCATATTATATTTTTTTTAAAAATATATTTTTATAATTTAGTAAACACTATTCATATTCATAAACTTTACATCTAGGTTATATTCCATTATTATAGTATTTTTAATAATATATTATGTTTTGGTATCACTAGATCTTATGTGCTACACAAGACATCAAGGAAGGTCAATCTTGTGTGTAATTTATGTTAACTTTATTTTGTGTGTGATGTCTAGTGATTCAGTGTTGTGTGTAGTGCAAGGAAATTTGTTCCCATGTAAATAAAATTTTATACATAGTGTTTATATATATATATATATATATATATATATTAAAAAATTAACTATCTCTGAGACATGTCAAATGAATACAATCACAAAGATAAATTAATTCAAAACAAATCTCATAATCTCTGGTTGTTAGATTCTACCACCCTTAAAATGAAACACTCACTTAATATTTTTCACATTTCTCAAATTATTAATTAATAAAAATTTCATTCATAGAAACCAACATTATACGAATGAATATTGAATATTTCTAGAAAAATGGAATGTTTTGACCGTAACAGTCACACAATGTAACATATAACTCTACATCAACAAGGGATAACATAGATATAAACTAAAAACATGGATATATAATAAAAATATAACAATGTTGTTGTAATGGAGTGTGATAGATAAAATTATTAAGATAATGTTGTCAATCACAATGTCATATATCTGCGAGGACCTAAGGGACATCTGATTGGTCAAAAATGAATGTAATAGAAAAGAAATTTTTTACATGAAGATAATTTCATATAATGTAAAATAAATTTGATGAAAATATATACTTGCATCATTTCTAAATAATTTAATCCATTTTTTCTTATTGGCCGACTTTACCTTTTTCTCTAAATAAAATGTTACTTTTTATTCCTAATGTAATAACATATCATGGGACCCATGATTTTTCGTGCCATCAATTATCACCAAGACAACGAATTTTTAATAGGCTATCCAATATGAATATATACTCATGTGAATAAGAAACATTTTAATCATCAAAACTAACAAATTTTCATAAATGGTTAACCATGTAACCCTTATAAAATAAAATTCCCCATTAATTCCATAAATATGTTCTTATCTAAAACCAAAAAATATATTTATAAACATGGGTCTATAATTATTATTATATAATATAAAATTTGATTTTATTAATCCATATTCCATGTTGGAAACATTCATCATGTAAATTATCATAAAATGATGATCAATAATAATTTCATAGAGGTTATTCATACAAAATCATATATAAAACTTCCATCAAAGGTGGGAGGGATAGATAATCTTTAATTAACTTGGTTCACTTCAACCATTAAGATCACATATGATTTCAATTTTTTCTTTTTCATCCTAGGTTGTTGTTGCTGATCACAATTATTATCTCGTAGGTTTGGTCACATTTTGTAAAAATTCGCAAACTCTCTATAATTGAAACATCGATGTGAGTATTGTGCATAATCAGGGGTTCTTTCATTATTTGCGTCATTAAATAACATTTTAAAATTACTAAGTCATTGAATTGCTCGATTTCCTTTCAATCCAAACATCAAAAATTTACTAGTCTCATTAAAAAAATTCCCAACATTCTTATTTAAATGGGTAGAGAATAATGGAAGGAACTTCATCCTATATCTGTGGTTTTTTTATTATCCATTGATCTATATCTTCCTCTTCATGTTATAAAAATGAAATTGATACTTAACTCAAACCACAAATTCTTATTTGATTATAGAACCAAAAATCTCATCATCTCTATAACTGACCCTTCACGACAAGGCCATTTTCAGATTTGGCATTAATCTACTGAAGAACCTACGAACCGTACATTCTGGTTGGATGATAATTCTTGAATCAGATCTCCCAAATATTGTGAAATTATCCTGGTAGGAACTAATAGATTCATCATACTTTTTCTTCAACTCACAGAACTTCTTTTCCATATTTGTATGAACGACACCCTGAAATTAATTAATGAAGAATAAATTATTAAAATCATCCTAATCCATGGATTCAAATTCATCTTGCTCACTTGTATTCCTGATTAGATTCCGCCTGTCATTTGGTTCAACTTATAAGTGATAAACAACTAGAATAAATTTCTCATGATCTGAAAATTGGATAATAGAAAATATATTTTTCGGGGTACTAATCCAGTGTTCTAATTCAACTGGAATAGAGGACCTACTAAAAGAGAGTATATTTTTCATCATGAAGGAGTGAACAGAATGTTGTACACTCAATTTTTCATTTGGAAGTTCATCACGATACATATGATGAGAATGTTATGTGAGTACAACAATGAATTTTTTTCATTATTTCTCCAAATTAATTCAAATAATTTGAAGAAAACTTATTTCATTTTCCCAAAAAATCACCATTAATGTGGTTCCTTATAGTTCCATTGATTGACTAAATACAAAAAAACCTAGTAATAAGATATTATATTATAGGAGAAAACAATAATCATGAAAATTGACATATATTATTTATAAATAATGACTCATTATTTATTATATGTATCCATAGGTTTATAATTCCTTATTCATTCCCAAATTCTATTTTTATCATTCATCATGGTATATTAAGAGTTTGTGAATTACCAAAATAATATCTCCCGGTAGTGTCAAACCATGTGTGCATTAAAGACTATTTTCGTGCTCCAGATTACACAAAGTCAATCATTTTTCATCTTGTCAAACTTGTTAACCCTAGGGATGTCTCTAGAAGATCCACATCCATTTTTAAGATCCAAATAGGGATGTATTTCTAGGAAACCAATCACTATAACCTTTATCAAAATTCTAGAAAATTTTCATAAATTTATACTCATTCTTATACTTATTCTTAGATAAATCCCAAGAAATATCATTAATAATTACCATATGGTTCTCCGTAATGTGTTTTGTTCCGAGATTCCCACTTTTTGAAACACATTTCCTTTGATACCAACTATACAGACCTCAGCATAACATATAATAATATTACATCATTTTATATGAATATTGAATACATTAAACAATATGTTCTTGAGGATGGTAATAGTTTAGCATCATAAGAAGAATGGAATCAAAATATTATATCCCACTAAAATATCTTCAACATATCCCATTTAGATATCGACCATTAGTATATCTACATAAAAAATTTCATCATAACCTAGATAAAGGATATATAAGAAAGGTGTGATCTCAGATGCTCGGTAAAGTTAAATAAGGTAGAAATGTTATCAAAAACATGAACATTGGGGTATGATAATATGATCAAAACATTAGAAGATCATACACATCAATTAAATGATCATTAACATGAGATTTGGGATAATAAATTTTTTTTCAAAAGACATTTATCATATATATGTAAATACCATGTTCCATAAAATCATAAATAAGGAATAATGTTTCTAATGCTTTCGCTGGGGTGCGTGTGTCCGTCTACTGGAGTATGAATGTTACAGTTTCATGGCCCCACACTCCCACTTTCCCAAGGTAGGCGGAATTTTTTCAATATTCAGGGACGTTTTCTCAATGATCGAAACATGATTATGGGATGTCAGTTCTTCCTTCTGTGGATTCCTCCATAGATCTTTTCACTTAGTTAGGGTCTCCCTTATATATTTAAGATGTTGTTCGTGAAACCCTTCGTAGTGCTATAGCTTCATGGACACTATTTAATTACACTACTTATGTTAGGACATTCCATAGGGTCCGGTCTAGGCAGCAACCATTAGTCAGGGGAGTCGTCATGTTGAACACCATTTGGGTGTCTGGTCACTGGGACACTATCAAGTATTGGTTTCTTCCACTTATTATAGGGCTTCTCGAGGGTGCGGAAGCCCGAGGAATCCCATGTTGAATGTGAGGAATCATACTCCATAGGCATGTATCTGAGCTTTTCCTCATCTTCCCATGTTTAACACATGGTATTCTTCAGGATTAACATTCGTCAGAGACGGATCAAAATGATCAGAACACCAATTAATGTGGATCAGATGGGTGCAACCTCTGGAGGAAACACTGATGTTGTGGCCAACAAGTGGTTAGCTTCTTGATTTTTGTTAAGGGGAATGGGGAATGAGGGGCATAATCCCATATGAACATGGAAACCTGGGTAAGAGTCAGGGTGGATGATGGGTGGCTGAATGAATTGGATGGTGAAATGGATGGAAGCGCAATGAGGGGGATGATGAATTTGTGCTTGAGCCTCAAAGAGTCTTCCAACCTATCCTCGTGGCAGGGAATCAAAGTCCTCACAGTTCATCTGATGATGTCTTACTGCCGATTGGGGATTTCAATGGCTTACCATAGGATGGGGATGTCGACGGCTTACCTCATGACAGGGTCCCGTTGTCTTACCGCTAAATGGGGTCATAACTTCTTACCCCTTAATGGAATCACAATGTCTTACTGCTGGATAGAGTTAATAATGGATTACTATTGAATGGCATCGCAATGGGTTACAGCTGGACGGGGTCATGATGGCTTACCGCTGAATGGGGTCACAATAGCTTACCACTAAATGGGGTCACAACAGCTTACCGATGGATGGAGTTGACAACAGATTACCGCTGAATGTAATTTCAATGACTTAACGCTGGATGGGGTCGAAACTCAGAGAGGATTCAAACGTACCATATCTAAGAGTCAAGGATCATGCCCACATAGTTCTTGTGGATGCAACGGCTTACTACTGACTGGGGAAACAACGGCTTACAGCTGATAAGGGTAGATAATGGATTACTACTGATTGAGGTTCAAAGTTTAGCATCATGCAGGATGGGGGTGAAATTAGGTAAAGAAGGACCTATGGCCTAGATTTATGGTGGGATTAAACATCATGGAGGATTCCTACACACCATGGCATTGCAAAGACTAATTACCTTATTATTTAGGTGGTGTGGGAACCGAGATGAAGGAGGTCTGAGTGACAGGGTGTTGGGATTGAACCTCAGAGAGTCTTTCTATGTACCTTTCCTTGGAAAGGATTAAAGACCATGTATATCAGGTGTGGTAGTGGGGCTTACAATCAAGGCTTTCCACGGTTTTGGTGAAATGACGTGAAGGAGGACCTGGGGCCTAGATAGATGATGTCCTTGAACCTCGTGGAGGATTCCTGCATAACATATCTTCGAAAGGATCAAAGAACTTGTAGTTTAGTTGGTGTGGGAACTGATGTGAAGCAGGTCAGAGCAACCAGGTGTGGGGCTTGAACCTCAGGGAGGCTTCTTACATGCCTTGCCTCTGAAGGGATCAAAGAACACATAGTGCATGTGTGGTTGTGGGGCTTACACTCTATGCTGCCCAAGGTGTTGGTGAACCGACGTGAAAGAGGAAATGGGTCCAGATAGATGATGGGATTGAACCTCATGGAGGATTTCTACGAACCTTGTATTTTCATGGATCAATGACTTCATAGTTTAGGTGGTGTGGGAACCGACATGAAGGGGGTCAGAGCGACCTGGTGTTGGGCATGAACCTCAGGGAGGCTTCCTACATACCTTTCCTTAGCAAGGAACAAAGACCATGTAGTTCAGGTGTGGTTGTGGGGATATTACTGTTGGCTGCCCAAGGTTTTGTTGAACCAATGTGAATATGGTCGGAACGACCAATGGGTGGTGGGAATGAACCTCAGGGTGGCTTCCTATGTACCTCGCCATGGAAAGGATCAAAGACCTTGTAGTTCAGGTGGTGTGGATGTGGGGCTTACACTCTAGGATGCCCATAGATGATGTCATGGATGATGCTTTTTCTAAGACCAAGTGAGTCATGATCGGTGTAAGAAACTAGAGATAGTGAAGACCTAATGATGATTTCGCGAAAGGTGCCTCCATGGGACGTAGAGTGAGGAATACATGTGGTTAGCGGCCCAAAGAGAAAACAGGGGATTGTGCATGGCTAGAGGCCCAGGGAGATGGAGATAGTGACTTATTTTATGATGGGGGCCCAAGTGGTGACAAAGCCCAACCAGAGAGGGATTTGGTACCCAAAAATATAGGAGGATTATAGATACTACCTCCTGCCAAAAAATCTATGGGGATTACACCAGAGTGTTTTCCATTTCCCTACAGACAGACACTGCTCCGATAAAGATGATTTCATTCAATTTTAATAATGATCTCACTACAGTGGAGACTACTGGGCGTATAGAATTTCCGAGATGGGGAACCTAGCGTGCAAGGAATAGGGAGAGGTCACAGTTTAACGTCATGTGATGAGGAAAATGGCACTTGGAAGTTTAATGTCCTACAGGTCGGATGATGTGTGTTTACAACACACCCCTAGGACATACATAACCAGCAACTGCCTTCCCTTCATGGAAGGAAGGCATTGACAATGTTGTGGTTAGGGAGTGTCAAGAGGTGATACAATTTGGGGTCCATGTTTGCGTGGCTAAGCGATGAAGCAATAGTCATTTGTGTGCCTATGCGAAGAAGCATGAGGCGAAGTAATGAAATGAGAAGTGATGTCCAAGGGACATTGAGATCACTTCATGCAAACCTCGAGGGTCGCACAGGAAAATGAATTGCAAAGCAAGGAAGTTCATAGGCAGGGGCCCTGCGAAGCGCTGGTGCTCCACTTAGTAGAGGGTCATTGTGAAGGGGTAAGCTTCGCGAAGTGTAGTGCCCTAGATTATGCATAGGGAATAGATGCATATGAAAGGTGCTTCGCGTACTGGAAAGGGATTCACAAAGTAAGGCCTTGTGAAGCAAGGGTGCCTCACGTAGTGCGGGGTTGTGAAGAATGGTTCTTTTTGAGGAACACTAGCCTTGACTTAGCATATGGGTCACATGTGCGTGAGGGGTGTTTCGTGAAGCATAAATGCTCCGCAAAAACCATGGTCCACTTGGGGATCCTATTCCTTTGTGGAGGCCCATAGGCTCCATAGAAGTCATCCCTTCCTAAATAGAGTAGGAATTAATGCAAGGGGAGGTCATTTCACGATGAACAAATTCCTCACATAGCTCAAGGTTCGTAGAGCAGAGAGTGCTTCATGATTCAGAAGCTAGGAAGTCGAAAGGTCGGATGATCTATCTTTTGGGATTTAGGGGAGCCTTGTATTTATATGAAAGGGTCTCCACGAAGTGGAGATATCTTGGCGCGACGATGGATTTTGCTCTGTGGTGGGCTTGTGAACATCAATGGGGTTCGTGGAGCATCTCACCTCCTTGCTTCACGGTGGGCTCGCGAATGTCAAATCAACTCAAGGACCCCCCCCAGCCTCCTTACTCAATGGTGGGATCACGAACATCATATTTTATCATGGATCCCCCAGTATCCTTACTCCGTGGCGGCAACGAGGACATGGGGGATCCGCGAATGGTCTTCGCGAGGCATCCCCATTATGTTTTTGTTTGTACTTCTTTGTACCAAATTTAGGCGTCAACAAATGCCACCCTCAGAATTGGAGTCGGGGATAAATCAAGGGTAAAATTATAAGGTTCAATCACTCCAATACCTCTATCGTTCTTGATTCTGTTTCACAATGGAGGATCACAACGTGGGGATGTGATGGGCTAGCTGAGCGCGCCGCGGAGCTCACCGCAGTTTTGACGTGCCACGATGCTCCAAAAATAGTCTCCTATAAATAGGGGATTTGGCCTCTCTTTTTTCCTTTATCTCCTTTGTGATTTTGGTATTTATCTCTCACGATTCACAAAGTTATGTGTACTCCATAATTGCTCTCCGCAAATCGGGTCTTCTGCTCTGTGGCGCACAGCGAGTCTTTGACTCCGCGACAGGGCTTTGCGATCTTGTTCTTGAAGGCCGGGAAGGGATTCACAAACATTATTTGCGAACAATATCCTTGACATAACTCCATGAAAGGGATAAACAAACTGAAAATAGGAAACACCCAAATGTCCAACTGAATGGCTCATCAGGAGGCTTCCAAGGTTGTACTTCCAGATGCTGCCCAAAGGGAGGAGATGGAAAACAGTTTGGGCTTAGGGGAGTTAATTCAGAGCCACTCTGACCATGGTTCATTTGTGGAGAAACTATTAGAGTGTTATAAGAACTACCGGTTGTGTAAGAGGTTTCCTCTATATGGATTCAGGATGAGGGATGACGTCTTCAGCTAGAAGGAATTTAGGATGAGCCAACTTTCTAGTTCAAGAGCACGCCATGCCAACATCGATGGTTCAGTGTGGTTGATGGCCATGTTGGGGAGGAAATCAAACCGTCATCACTGAATACCTATATAATCACCTGAATAATGTGGATGCGAAGGAATTGTAGACAGAGAAGTGTCCCTCTCATTACCAGACGATCATGAAGGAATCCTTGAGGAACCTAGTGAAGGGATGGTCTGAGGAGTGGGTCCTAGTCTAGGGAGGAAACTTCATAGATGACTGGGGCTGGGACTACTCGGTAGGTGCCTCATGTGAAGATTTTGGGGATGAGCTATGGTGAGTGGGTCTATATGAGAAGGCTTGGGCCTCCTAGTTTCACATCTATCAGCCAAAGCAGCTGATGCAGGAGTTGCTGATTAGGTGGTCATTGAGGTCCAATACCTTCCACTTACACTACAGGGAGGTCGGTATTATCTTGTGGGATGTCCACCAAATCACACGGGTATCGATAATAGGGCCTATGTGTGATGAATTCCTCCCCGGTATGGGAGCATGGGAGGATCCAAGGTAGATGCTGCCACTGGCGATGGAGTTGATGGAGCTGGTTTCGGGAGAGGACAATGAAGCAGTGAGGGATGTCCTCTTGAGACGGTGGTTCAAGAAATTTCTGAACTTCTCAGAATACATGTAGTTTTCAATGAGGCCTCGGTCTTGACTGAAGGGGGCTCAATGGGGCAGAAGCACTCGTACTCACGGCTCGTGGAGGATTGCCAGTGGGAGACCTGGGGATTTAGCCTTACCAATGATCACCTTCCAATAGTCTTCCTGGTGGCGTTCATCGTGGCTCTCATCTATGGTTGGATCCTGCGGGTGTGGGATACAAACATAGGCATGTGACCAAGAACATTCTTTATGGAATATATGTATGTGATAAGAGGGCAAGTCAAACTCGGGATCCTGATACTCACCATGTTATACAAGATGTTATGGCACATCAGCAAGGGAAGAGGCCCGAGAGGATATGAGGACTATTACACATACTATATGAGTGGATAACGGCACATATTAGGGGTTTATGTATACCCGAACCCCATATCTCCCTTGAGATCAAACTTCCACCCATCGATCCTGAATGTCGCGGGAAGCTTTTCGGCCAAGATAACCACACTATCGGTACTGAACTGGGTGTGGAAGGTGGAGTATTTCAAATTTCACCCATTCCCATAGACAACAGGTGTATTTACTGATGACAGACATGGAACGGAAGACCACCAGTCTAACCTTCTTGCATTTTGAGGTGGAGACCACGTGGTAAGGGTGGACCATGAGCCCCACTTAGATCAGTACACCCCACATCGATTTGCCTGACAATTTCAGTGTATGCCACTACTGACCCCGTGAGTCTATCAGGGGGTGCAATAAAAAGAACACCTATGTGTGATGAGGACTATGTGGCTCATAACCAAACGGGAAGATGGGAAGATGCGGAATGAGATCCCTTCACCTACTGTTGTATTCTGGTTGGTAAAGGAGTATGCTCAAAGCTGGGAGGTGGCCTACCCAGGGGAGATGCTGAAGCATCCAACCATTCGGGTCGGTGAAGGTGAGCCTCCCTAACTTCAGGGCCAGGGCCAAAAGGCAGCAATGGAATCTCTTGGTGGCGGGGCTTCTATGGTGGTGAGACCTTCACTAGTTGAGGGTGAGATAGTGGTGATAGATCCAATAGTGGTAGTGGACCCGGCGGTTTGAGAAGTATAGATCCATCTAGAGAAGAGGATGCTTAGAGGATTCTGTAGGATACCCACCAAGGCTCTGGGAAAGCGGTTGTGCCGCATAGACATGCCAGATAATGCTATCTTTCTGGAGGCCTAAGACATCTGGGAAGACAACCGGAAATTCCTCAGCCCGTCTAAGATGTGGAAACACTTGAACAGTCTTGGGATGAATTTTCCAAGGATATGACCTATCCATGCCGTCTTTGAGGTGTCCCATGTGGAGGTGGAGAAATACCTGGAAGATCTAGAAGATATTATGCATTCCCGGGGTGCTCCTCATCTAGTAAAAGACCATTTCAAGGTCTTTATAGATCATTTGGACCGACTGCTGTTTTTGGCCACTGAACTGCGTGAGCCATTACCTCTACTTAAAGAATCAGAGGAGTACTTATGGGTGGACGAGTCAGGTTGAGGGAGCCTATTGGAGGAGGGCGACGTCGGTGATCTGGACCTGGACCTTGAAGAATTTGCAGAGTCCCGTGAGGTAAGATTTAAATCCCCTTCCTCAGAGTCATCTCCCTGGTTGTTTTGGACTCCTTGATAATATTTGAACCCTGCCGGAGAGTCTCATACACATAACCCGTTCTCGTCCAACAGTGGATGTAGATGCGGGGCCTTCGTGATCAACGGCTGCGGACGCATCGATTTCTACGTCCAACAGGGCTAGGACACTTGAGGTGACCCCTTTGGGGCATTCAGATCTTCCAATAATATATGGGGGACCACGCCTTGGGGTCACGATGACCTCAACCATAGAATGAGACCAAGAATTTCATCTATATAAGTTTCCTCTGAAAATTTTCTGACAGTCATCCCCTGACTGTGTTAACCAAAATTCATGCTCCCCTTCTTGGTGTGTACAGTTCTTCAATTAGTGTGAGATGCTGTAGTGAGGTTGGAATAGACTTCTGGAAGTGCCTTTCCCAGGGGAATTTTGGTGATCGTGGAGGGGGATATCTAAACAGACCGAACTTAGGCACTATTGATAGATTTTGGGACCGACAGTGGGGACGTGACCGAGATTATTGAGGTGGGATCCTGTTATGAGGATTGATCAAATAGCCCAGGTATCACCGTGTATGATCAAACGCCCGACGCAGACCCTACTGATGAGTTCCTAAGGGTGTTCCCTACATATGATCCTGCCAAATGTGTTGACTAGGATAAAATAGCCTCTGATGAAGAAGATAGAAAAATAGTCCATCACCGATCATGGAATCTAATCATGTGCTTAATTAATAAGACCCCCAAGCACTGTGGCTGGATGAGATGGACCGAATTCTCTTGTGACTGCATGAACTGTGTTCTGGGGGAGTGGATGCCCAGCATCCTCACTTGCTCGCCCGAGATCTTAGGGCGGAAAATATTAGGGAGTATGATCGTGGCCTTGGTGTGGGATGGCTGTGAAGGAAGGTGGTGACCATTAAGAAGATCAAGGATGTTGAAAATGATGTGCAGTGACTGCAAGTACGGGATGATGAACACTCTGCCTCCCTCCATGAGAAATCAGAGCTAATATTGCGATTGAAGGACCAGATGGTAGAGGCAAAAGATGGAATGAAGAGAGCCTCTGAGGAGATGATCATTATTCGGACTGATGTAGAGCGAACCCAGACTGTGACCGTTGAATTTATCCCCATCTTTGCCGAGGAGGAATGGGAACTGAACAGGTGGCAGCAAATCCTGGATTCCACAAGCTAGAGTGTGGCGGAGCTGTAACTTTCATTTGACAGGATTAACCCATTCATGGGAGGGATAAAACCTAGGGTGATTTAATGCACTTAACTTTTGAACATACATTCATTCTTTGATAATTTTATGCTATCTTCATGCATGAGTTCGTTATTTGTTATGGTTTATTTTATTCATATGACATTCGTGGAGTGTCCAGCGATTATTACTGAAGATCACGTGGGTCGGGTCCGATGTGAGAAAAAAGGGACAACCACCTTATTACACCATTCAAATGTGGGAATGTAAACTATGCTCCAGGTATCTCAGGGTTTGGAAAACCGATTCAGATTTCAGAAATGAAATTGGAGATACTGGACCAGATAATGAAGCTCTCAGAATAGTCGAATTATTGTTTTCCCAGTGTACTCTTGTTCATGGATGGGGTAGATCCATGGGTGTTAGTATTAATCAAAACATAGAGGAGTGAAACGTGTGAATCAGGATACCCAAAACTGAGAACACATTAGGTGTTGCGTGACAATGAAGAATAACTGTTCACCGTGTTCAAAACAAAATATCCTAATTGTGTTGGCAAAAAACGGGGATAACAAATGAGGGCCTATAGCTGACCATGTTCGAAACACGGGGACTGAATCGAAATGTTATCCATTATCCTTACATAATATTAGCCCAGGACAGTAGGCGAGCCAAATGCTAAAAATCCATACTGTTTAGGGGTTATTTCAGACATGAAAGGGGACGGGGGTTGGAATAAAAGGGAACCCAAATCGGGGAGTGTGGAGTGATGGGTTGTTTGACTGGAATCCAACACTCATGATATTAGGCCATCATGGTGGAGACACACTGGGTGGGTGCATCAGTATGATCTGGGATAAAACATAATTCCAAACATGACCTCTAGAAAAAATCTGGAATGATTAGTTGTTTTACATCATACCAATAAGGGCAATGGACATGTATTTTAATGTCATACGACGAGGAAAATAAATATAATTTAAAGGTCATACATATTGGACCAAGATCACGGATGAGGGGCTAGAAGGGTTAATGAACCAGGGGTTGGGCCCAAGGCAGAATTCATGGGAATCCCTACCTATCCCATAAGGATGAGAATCAAGTCGTATGTAGTTCTGATAGCGCAGTTTAACCTCATGTGGGATGAGGAAGGGCGTGGCTGCGCCGGTACACATCTTACCAAAACTACTAAGCCCAGATGAGTCGTACTCGATTTGGGAAATAAGGAGTGGTGGGACTTTCTTAACACACGAAATAACATGTTAGGGGAAATGGTACTCTTGGTGAATGTCGTCCCAATGATGTTGACCCATCCATATAATGAACCTACATGTGTGAAGAATTAAAGTCGAGTTTGTTGGAATACCACTTGAACATAAGGAAGTGGAAATATGTTAATCATGATGCTCTAGATCTAGACAACAATGATGGTGGAGTGACGATAGGGGATGTCTATTGAATGTCTTCGATACACAGCATGATAATCGCATTAAACTGATATTGGGACCAATAGATTAGGGTCAACATCTGACCATGTTCAAAACATAGGATATGTCACAAATGTTGTCCGGGAGCTTTAGAGACGTTGGCCCGAGATGGTATGTGAGCCAAGGAATCATGAGACTAGGCCATTAGGAGGGTACCGTTGGATGAGGAAGGGGATAAGGATCCAAATCATGGGCTTATGAAGCTTGGACATTGAACGAGGGGAATGTCCCCGTGAAAATTTCATACTTCGGTCTCATTGTCAAAACACATATGAGTATGAAAATGAGACATATCAGATTGAGGTATTCGAGTCCCATCCCAAGTACAAGGTTCCTGGGGTCTCACACATTCAACAAAAGGACCTAGGGTGGACCATTAAGGGGTATTGATTTAATGAACTGTGCAAAGGGTGGAAAAATAGCCAAACATGATGTGTAGTTCCCATAGGGACATCTTAGTTATGGGTAATAGGACTAGGACCATAGTGGGAAAAGACATGGGAATCACATGGTGCGACTATTGAAAATCATGACATGAATGATAACCTAATAGGTACTCTCAACACCACATGTTCCCAAATGATTTCAGGTGAAGGGGGCGAAAAGAAGTGGTAGGATTGTAGATTCCTAGGGTTGGACCTGAAGACAAGAATTTCTGGGCATTCCTACGTATCCCATGAAGATGGGAATCAATCCAAACATTGTTATAAGAGATGTCCTTATTTTAACGTCTTGCAGAACGGACACGAAGTGGTATTTTTTTATGGTCATAGAGCTAGGACCATGGATGGTAGGAAACACGGGAGACACATTGTGGGTAATTATAAAACCCGACTACAATGAGGACCTAGCTTCTAGATCACCATGTGTTTCTTTTGATGGTTTTAGGTCGAGAGACTGAAAACATAAGTTAGGCTGGGCCCGAGAAAAAGTGCACGGGCGTTCCAACGTATCCATGTAGATGGGAATCAAGCCACACATTGTTCTAAAAGGTTGTGCGGGTCTAGCCATTACAGAGAAAGAAGAGGTATTTGATAGATCTTGTTTATCCTTTAGGATGAATGAGTGTTTTTTTGTGTGGCAATGGACCTAGGATAGAAATTATAGGCATCACCACAAGAATGAATCCATGTGTACGAATTGAAAAATGGTATGGTGTATGACCGATACAAAAAATGATGCTTCCTGGGGTGAGGATTTCATAGTGCAGTGTCATTTTTTGTCTTACGGCCAGGACGATAATGTCACAATTTAGGTTCATGTGAAGGGACCAACCAGAAATTTTAGTGTCGTGAAGTATAGAAGTAACAATTTTTAGTCATGTGGGACAAGGTATCATTGTATCAATTAATATGGATTAGATATATACATGAAGAATGAGGTTCTAAAGGGAATGTGCATGACTTGATAAACAATACCCGATGTGAATGAGGACAAGGTCCAAATCATACAATGTGTGACTCCCTAATAGAATCCTCAGGCTGGGGGGCCAAGAATGATTTGAGGATATGAGAAGTAGGATGTTGGATTTCAGTTGATCTAGACCCGAATATGATATTTCCAGATGTTCCTACGTATCCCATGAGGATGGTAATCAAGACACACATTTTTCTTAAAGGTTCCTTTTAACATTGTGATGGACAACATACAGTTTAATTTCACTTGGGATAGAATGTATGGTGGATAACTCCTAGAATGAGGCATACATAGTGTGACTACTGCAAACCCGATGCGAATGTGGACATAATTAAATACCACGCCACGTAGTCCTGTAAGAGTTAAAGCCCTGAAGGTAGAACAGAAGAGATAAACTAGTGGAACTCAAGCTAGACCCAAAGACAGGAGTCTATGCGTTCCTATCTATCCCACAAGAATTGGAATAAAGCTATACGTAGTTATAAAAGAGATCATAGTGTATGGTATTAGATCTCAGACCATAGAGGAGTGGGATCTGTTAGAGTAAATGTGGACCCCAATCCTATCCCTAATCCAACGTGAGTCAAACTCGGTGTGGGATGCAAAGGCGGAAGAGGTTTCTGGAATAACAAGAACGGATTCCAAAGGGATGATGGTATGGAGCCCCAAATGATGACTTTACTGCGGCTCATTTCCTCCCAACATTAAAATGTGCATTGAGGGATAGTTATAGGAGTGACCACATTCCATTTGAACTTAATGGGGTGGAAAATAATGTGAACCATGTAACCAACATTCATGGATTAATGGGGATGGCGTGACAGTGGAGAATAAATGTTGACCGTGTTTAAAACAAAACATCAATATCGCGTTATCCGGAAATGGGGACAATCAAATGAGCATCATCCATAGACCAAATTCAGAACGCAGGACTTGTATCGAATTGTTTTCTGAAACCCTCAAGGACGTTGGCCCATAATGGTAGGAGAGCCCTTAGGCCTAGAAGCCATTCCATTTAGCGGTCCCACTTGTTGTGAAAGATTATGGAATCCCAAATGAAGTGGAACACAAAATCTGGAAGGTGGGTGGGAACATATCTAGGAAAAATATGACACTCCATACGCTGAACCAGATTACTCAGGGGAACATTGTTGAATCACCAAATAGGGTCGAGAGGATCAACATGAGAGTGGCTGATTTGAAAATATTAGTATATAAAAAGAGGATAGGGAAAAATCAAGAGAAAAAGTTACATGGCATTGTTGTTACAAACCCGACGTGAATGAAGAAAAAAGTCCCATACCACACCATATACCCCTCTCCCTGGAATGGTTCAGGACAAGGGGTGAAGGTGAAAGGGAAATTTCCAAGATATGGGTCTGGAGCCAAAGTCTAGATTTTCAGGTGATCATCTGTATCCCATAAGGATAAGAATCTAGCCACCCATAGTTCTATAGAGTGTAATGTGTAGTTTACCATCATGTAGTAAGGATAAAAATAGGAAAGATACCCCCAAACAAGGGTGTTGTTTGGTGCGTCGAGTTACCCGACGTGAATGATGAAATAATTCCACAGGGCACTGTACAATCCTGAGTGAAGACTTCAGACGGGGCCTGAAAAGGCCAATGGGCCTGAGACTAGGCCTTAGATGGAATGTCTTGACCTATATGCAGTTTAACGTCATGCAGTGAGGACAATGGTTGGGGTAAGGTATCTTGTCTTGGTATATGTACAACATGAAGACTAACCCAACGTGAATGAGGAAATAATTTTGCACCACACCATACTACCCTAAGTGAGAACATAGACTAGAGGCCCAAAAAGTCCAAGGGGACAAAGGATGTGCCTCTAATAGAATGTCCTGGCCAGTTTTCTGTTTAACATCTTTTAGTGAGGAAAAAGGTGAACTTAGTTTAGGGTCATAGTTATCAGACCGTATATGCCTATTTAATGTATTATGTGTGAGATTGAAAGGGGGGATCATCGTGCTTAATGAAGTCCATAAAGAAGAAACAATGATTGAAGAAAATCATTGACCAGGATGACAACATAGTATCCACCATTATGTGAACCAAATGGGCGTAAAAATTGATCGTCGACCATTGACCATATTCGCAACACTAGACTTGCATCAACCTGTCACTCAAAATCCTTTACGGCCTTAGCCCATAACAGTATAAGATCCCTTGGGCTGAGAATCCATGCCATTCAGAGGCATTTCTATATATAGAGGGTGATGGAAACCTAAATAAGGGGGCATGCCGAGAACGGTGGGACATGTGCCCATGGAACAGATGATAAATTAAGGGAGGGATATCTCAAGGGGATATGTGTCTCCATGATAAATAGCCCACTGAGAATTAGAACATGACAATGCACCGCACCACAAAATTATAAATGAGAACTTGGGCGAGGGTCCCGAAGGGGTCGAAGGACCTATGGCTGGGCATCCCAGACAACTATATCCATTTGAGCTGTTGTGCGGTTACCTCCTCAACACAGCTCCTAAGCCCATTTGAGAAATGCTCGGTGTGGGAAAAAGGAGCCAGACTCATCTATCCCTATCCTATAAGGGTCTGATAGCTGGTATCGCCCGATGGGAGATGCCACTCGAAGAAATAACGGGCCGGATGAACCACCACACTCAATTTTTTGGATATACAGGGGTAGTGACAATGACAATGGATATCCACTAACAATGTTCAAAACACAGCGTCCTTATAGTGTGACCTGAAATTGGAACAACAAATGATCAGCAACCGCTGACCGTATTCACAACATGAGACATGTATCAATTTTTTTCTCAACATACACAAGGGTGTTGTCCCAAAGAGTTATGAGAGAAATCGGGTTGAGCATCCATACTAGTCGAGAGTTCTTTTGGATGTGAAAGATGATGAAGACCCAATCAAAGGAGTTGGTGAAGCATAGTTGTGCCCAAGAATTTTAATGTCAAGCAAGGCAGTGAGACTGATGGACATCTATGGGGAGTGGGATGTATGGTGGTATTGAGATGACATCGACTTGAATTGGGGGAAAAGAATATACCACCATATGTCTCGACCCAATGGGTAATTTTGTAGTTCAGGCTGGGAAAATAGACAAAATGTCTGGGCTTTACAACGTATCACATGAGGACGTGAATCAAGCCATAAATAGTTCTTAATGGCCATGTAGTTTAATGTTGTGCAGTGAGGACATGGGAGGATAGAAAATCCGGTAGGGGGAAGATGGTGCATCTGTCGTAATCCTGACATGAGTGGGGATAAAGAAACCTTCACTACATCATGTAAGGCTCATCTAAGAGTTCTACCCCCAGGGGGGAATAGTCAATGTCGAGAGTTTGGGGGTTGGACTCATGAAAAAATGTTTTAGAATTCCTACATATCCATTGTGGATGGGAATCAAGCCATATGTAGTTCTAGACAAACCATAAAGATTATATTCTTGAAGGAAAATGAAAATTTAAACATCTTGTTAGAAAAAATAGTTTAGGGCCGTGCAGGAACAGACAGTTGAGGATCATCCAGGACCAGGCAGTTTAGGGTCATGGAGGACCATCATGTAGTTTAGGGTCGTGTCGGATCATCCAGTTTAAGGTCATGCATGACCATACAGTTTATGGTCATGTAGGACCCTACGACTAAAGAAAATTATTTCATGAGTAACATGGCATTGGTTAGAGGAGTTATACACTCACTATCTCTAGTCACCGGTGATTACACACCATTATGGTAAAGCTTGTGAACAACGAAAGGCCATTCCCATTTGGGCTCCAACATTGGTGGTTTCCTACCAGTTATCATTGGTGTCTAGAGGTCCAAAAACAAATCATATTATAGGAAAGAGCATAATAGAACATTTTTGTTGAAGGCTCTAGGTATCTTATTTTGATTGCTTTCCAGATTGTATAGGGAACAAAGCCTATTTTCATTAATTGCGTCTGACTCATCCATGTGAATTTCATCTACATTATCTGGTGCCTGCTGATCAAAGATCATTGTGTGTAATAAAGCAACTGAATCTCGATAGGTAAGAAGACATTTTTTCCATATACCAGGGAATATGGGGTCACCTGTGTTGAAATTACTAGTCATCATTTGATAAGCTCAAAGGGCATTGTGGAGCCTTTTCGTCCAACTCTTCTTATTCTGAACTACAATTTTCTGAAAGATGTTAGAGAGGGTCTTGATGGATGCCTCGATCTACCCATATTCTTACGTGTGGTAGTGGGTGGTATGGTTAGAATGGATTTTTTATTTGGCGTAATACTTCTTCAACTCATCTGCATGAGAGTTTGTGTCGTTATCAGTGAGGACAACATGAGAGACTCAAAATCGGTAGATGATATGGGAGCTCACGAAGACAATGATGGAACATGACTTGACCTCCTTAAGTGGAACTGCCTCCGCTAATATGGAAAAGCAATTCATAGTGTTCAGGATGACCCGACAATGGCAAGCTATCACCGGTAGATATGGTCCCATGGCATTGAGTCCCCAGACTGTGAATGTCCTAGAATACTTGGTAGAGTGGAGAGGCTCTGGAGGATGATGCATAAAGATAGTATGAATTTTGAACACAAAACATATCTTGGAGAAATCGATGCAATCATGGATATGGTAGGGCCTAAAGTACCTCAGTCGTCTGATCTGATGGGACTGCTTTGGCCCAATTTGTTGGGTGCCACAGGAACCAGCAAGAACCTCCTGCATGACTTGAGATATCATGACTCCATGGATGCTACAGAGAATAACACCATCGAACCACGCTTTTAGAATATCTTCTCAAGAATGGGACCAATCCAGAGGGTAAATAGTAGCATGTGATGTCTGATTCACTCGTGCTAGGCCCGATCAGCCTAGATGTAAAAATTTTGGAGATTCCCAAAAAACGAGGCTCTCCAATCAAGAGTCACTTCAACCACTAAATCTGACAAACTTGGGAGTCCTATCATGGAGTCTCCAATGGTAATATGGCTCACCTTCATGTCGTCATCATCACCTAGGGAGACTAGATAAATTTCTCTCTGATGTGCCACATGGATAATCAGGTTATCTTTCTCGGTCTCTGTAAGTGATGTAGATAGGACGGCTAGGGGATCCGTTCGACCATTCTAAGATTGAGGGACATGAGAAACTTCTGGCCGAGTTAGGGACTGGGCCATTAGCTGGAGAGTGCATTCCAACAATGGTATGAGCTCTGGAACGGCGGGCCTCTATGAGGTTGTGGAGGCGGCTCCATTGGTAAGAATTCCAACGGTTTGGGGGCCTCTATTTGGTCCACCCTAGCTGTAATGGCTCTAGCAGCCCTCCTTTCAAGAATTGCTGGGGGCAACAGATGTGACGAGCTGGCCTGTTACGGGGCTTATTCTTGGCGATGTCCTTTTCAAAGAAGTCTTGGAATCCTCTAGGGTAGTTATTCATGATCAGAGATGGGACCAGTTCAGTTTTATCATTCCCTACACATATCATCATTAATTTCTCTTGAGTCAGTGGCATGTCAAGGGAGTATGTGATAAAGAATATAACATGCTCATCAGGCCTATGTTTGGACTTGAAGAGGTCTTCAATTCTCATTCTCTACATTCTGGAGCTGAATTAGTAGAATAAATTATTACGGATATCCTCCCAGCTTGTCATTGATCTGAAGGGGAGCTGGCTATACCAGACAAACGTAGGCCCCTCCAATGACTGCACAAAACATCAAAGATTGGCGGACTCCTGCTACTCTAGAGTCCCTAACAAGGGCCCACACCTTGAGATGAGGTGGGACAGATGATATGGCGGTTCCCCTATCACATTGATAGGGGAAAGGTGGTATTTCTGAAACACAGAGGTGCTAGTATATCATCCACCCATGAAGGATATGGATTTCCATCAGGTGGTAGTTCCACCTATCGCACTTCCAACGCCTCAAGGCGGGAAATGAGTTCTGCCATTAGATCATATGGATGGGGGTCCCTGTCTTGATGGGGGTATCTATCCACAAGTGCGTTGGTGGGTCCTTCAACATGGTGATGTGGCTCAGTGGCTTGAGGCGCGGCTGGTGAGGTGACAGACAGGGAAGCTGGGGGAACCTGAGATGGGATCCTCAGATTGTCGCTCCATTCTGAAGGGTTTTTCGGGACATACTGCACCCTCTTTCCCTAAGTTCCGGCCTTAACCCTGTCTAAAGGTGTAAGATGGTCAGGGTCACCTGGAGGCAGCTCGTAGAGGGGAAATTGTTCCTACCCCTACTGCCCGTCTTGGGATTGTTGTAGTCTGGTCGTATCTCTACAGAACATTCAGCGAGGTGGTCATCTACCAACTTCTTATGTTTGGCTCATTTTTGGTTCAACGCGTCCTTCTCAGGGTCCTCCACCTTCTTCTTCACTAATGCAGACTGGTCAGAGTGTCTGGCAGCATCGAGGATCCCTTTACCCGTACTGTGATTTTAGCTAAGGGCCAATGCCTTAGTGGGCACAGGGAGACCCAGCAGGCTCCTATGTTGACGAGTTCCCCCTTGAGGGGTCCAGTATTTGTGGAACACTTTCATGGTGAAGGTCCCCATCAAGAAGCTCCATCTCATCTTCCTCGTCCAATATGTCATCCATGTTGACTGTGACCCTTCCTGGGGGCATGTCCTCAATATATCCTAGTGAGTCGGGATGCCATCAGATTGGACTGAATTGGAAGGCAGCATACTGCACCCAGCCATGGATTTTCACCTAGAGGAAGCCTCCTTGATAATAATGCAGAGTACCTTCAAACTCTGGAAGCATTGTTGTTGGAGGGCCTTACAGCGTCCTGGTGACTCAGGGAGCTGGGCCACAGGGAGTAGGACAAATCAACTAGACGAAATTTCTACTCAATGTCCTCAAAATTCAATTGGATCTTGGGATAAACCAATCACTAATGACAATGTCAAAAGTGCATTTCCTAGAGGGTTTGATAGAAACACTCAACATTATATAGGGGTGAGAGATTTCGGTACTCTGAACTGCAGCACTGAAACCGTCTAGAACATCTCGGTGAAGTGGTCAGCTACGAGGATATTCTACTTGCTCCTTTTCTCTGATTTAGGGTATATTCCTTCATTACCCCACTTGTCAACAAGAGGTATATGAGGAACTAAAAATGGTACTAAAGAAGACCGCTCGGGTGGTAGGCTGGCCGGTAGAGAGTACGACGAGCAGGATGAAAATTCGCCACATATTGGGCTGTCCTTCAAAGAGTGTAGTGATATGGACACCACATCATCTTATGATGGGATATCGTCCATAGTTCCTAGAAAAGGGGCAGGGGCTAATAACAATAGGCCGTACTGCCATTTCCCTCCATTTCCCCCAAAATAACTCTTTGTGATCTGTAGTCAAGGTAGAGAGTGCTTCAGGTGACGATGGTGGTGATTTCACGACCGTAACATGGGGGTTACCAAATTTTTAACCACCTGGATATACCTGTGGTGGGAGGTGAGAATCCAATGGACCTCGCATTCCAAGAGTACTAGGATGATGTGCCTCATTCCTGACTTATCCCATGACTCGGCTGAGTGAGGGGAGGGTTCCCGCGTGTAGTCATATTCTGAATCAGAGTCTGAGAAGTGGAATATATTGATCCATATCTGGACCTTCCCCAAATCCTTTTTATGGCGGTGACAACCTAACTTCTTGCCCCAGGATGTCTCTTCTAGACAGGGAAGATTCATGACCCGGGGAGGTCCTTTAGCCGTATTAGTGCTGGGTTGGGGAGGACTTCTACCGGAGAAAGCCAGGGGGTGAGGAGCACAGGGGCATATAGGGGAGGACCTCTGTGGGAAGTGCTGGAGTAGGTAGGACCTTCGCTCGAGCTTGGGTGGGACCCCCATTATTGATCTCTATGATGAACTCAGCGAGTGGAAAGTCCTCATACTGGTAGAGCCGAACACGGGTTGGACCTCTGTGTTGGGTTTTGGTGAAGTGGAGGCAGCCATCACCCCACTGATTACTGAGGCGAGGAGGAACTTCGACTGCTGCGACGAGGACACGGGGGGGGGGGGACCCCACGTTGAAGAGTTACCGAATGTGCAACGTCCCTATAACAACAATTTGTTATGGGTGGAATGAATCCATATCTGGTGTAGTGGTCATGAGAGAGACATCTGTAGTGGGATTCATTGCCGCATGGAGGATTCTCATTTGAAATAATTGTGGCATGGGGTAGACCACCATACCGAGCCTGGAAGCGGGGAAGGCTTGTGATCTCCATGGCAGCAGTACAGGGAGGACCTATGTACTGGGTGGCATCGCTGCGGGTTAGTCTGCGAAGGCCACTACCAGTTGCGGTGATAAAGAGTGTCGACATAGCCAGCCCATGGGGCTGTTGGGTCCTCGATCTAGGTCGGGCATATAAATTTCCCTGTTTAGATTACATAGTGAGATATTGGTATCTGTCAGTGGTGGCTCAGGCCACCAGATCCACTGACGTTGACACCCCATGGTGAATGTCATATTCGTCTTGCGCTCGACGCTAGCGTCGAGTTAGACAGACCAGAGTCGGTGGTGCAGTTATGTTGCTTACCTGATCCTCGTCCATTAAGACTGAGTGGTGGCACTAATGAATCCGAGAGGGAACACATACTGGGTCCTCTGGAATGGGATCCGGTTTGGGTTGACCCAAACATCGCCTACCTCATTGGCGTAGGGAAAGGATTCATTGAGGCTTTCTAAGGAGAGGCTCCTGAAATGGATGAATGTTTGAGTGGGGAGTAGTGTATACCTACGTGGCCCTCCGGGGGCAACATTGACAATGAGGCACAGATGCCTCTAAATCTAGGTGGGCCATATCCTAGATAGGGATAATACCCTCCTCCCCCTACAGGCATACGAGGTCATTGATCACCCATTGTTGGATGAACATTGAGCGAGAGATTGGTTGGTGACACCCCGTAGTCGTGGCCGTTGAGATCATCATAGAAGAGGTGGAACTATGCTAGACTGTCGTGATGGTACTGCCCCTTCCCCTGAGCCAGTTAGAAGGCTCTGACTGTGTTTTGGGTGTAGCAGCTTGGTTTCAGAATATAGGGAGATTAACTCATCCTGGCTGGAAGAAAATGAATCGAAGACCAGTGCCCTAGGTCCATCCCATCTTCCATGACTTGTAAGAGAGTTCCACGCTAACAGCATTTCACTCCGGGATGTCCAACGTTCTACTGCCCCACCTTCTAGTGAGTTTCATGCTAGGCCCTTTATTTTCTTTGCGGGACCCAGCGTTGGATAGCTGGATCCGGTGACATGCTAATCCACTAATGTCTCAAAAATTACTAGTCCCCATATTTATGAGAAGATATTCACTTCGGGTTCACAATTTCTATTTTTGACACTTTCATCGGGCCGTGAGAGTCCATCTGCTGGAGTACGAAAGGCGTGGTTTCCTTGACCGATATTTCTACTTTCCAATGGTGGGTAACATATGTTCCTTGTTCAGGTACATTTACTCCATGATCGAAACATGATGATGGGAAGTTAGTTCTTCCTTATGTGGATTCCTCCTCATAACTCGTCACCTAGTTTGGGTCTCCCTTATATATTGTAGACATTGTTCGTGAAATTCTTCCTAGTGACATATCATCATGGAAAAAAGTTAATAACACTGCTTCTATCAAGACACTCCAAATCATCTGTTCATGGTATCAAACTTTGTTCAGGGGAGTAGTCACATTAGACATCATTGGAATGTCTGGAAACTAGACACTAGCATGTATGGGTTTCTTCCCCTTATTATAGGGCTTCTCAAGGGCCCTGATGTCCAAGAAATCCCACATAGAACACATGAAATCATATTCTATAGGCATGTATCTGAGGTTTTCCTTAGCATCCAATGTTTAACATAGAATATTATGTAGGTTTAGCATTCGACGGAGACAGATCAGATAGATCTGGACATTGATTAAATCGGATCCGAGGGGTGAATCCTATGAAGGGAACACTGATGTTGAGGACAACATGTGGTTAGCTTTCTGATTTTTGTTAAGGGGAATAGGGAATGATGGGGCATGATCCCATTAGGATGTGGCGGCCTGGGTAAGAATAAGGATGGATGATGGAGTGTCGAATGAAGTGGATGGTGAATGCGATGGAACGACCTTGAATATGATGGTAAATTTGGGCTTGATCATCAAAGAGTATTCCTACGTATCCCCAGGGCATGGAATCAAATTACTCGTAGTTCATCTGATGATGTCTTACCGTCGATTAGGGATTTCAATGGCTTACCGCTAGATGAAGATGTTGACGGCTTACTGCTAGATAGGGTCACGATGGCTTGCCACTGAATGGGGTCCCAATGGATTACAATGGAATAGGGTCACAACAGCTTACCATTGGCTGGAGTTGGCAACGTCTTACCACTGATTGGCATCGAAAGGGATTACCACTAGATGGGATCGTGATGTCTTACCACTGAACGAGGTCCCAATGGCTTACTATTGAATCGGGTCACAATAGCCTACCACTAGATGAGGTTGACAACAGTTTACTGCTAAATGGAGTTGCAAAGTCTTACCACTAGATGTGGTCGAACCTCAGGGAGGATTTTTACATACCTTATCTTGGAGACAATGATCAAACCCACACAGTTCATGTCTATGAAACATCTTACTACTAACATGTGGAAACAATGGCTTACCACTAATCAGGGGAGATAATGGCTTACTACTGATTGAGGATCAAAGTTTAGCATCATGTAGGATGGTGGTGAACAAACATGAAGTAGGACCTGGGTCCCAAATAGATAATGGCATTGAACCTCGTGGAGGATTCCTACATACCATTCCTTAGTAATGATCAATGAACTCATAGTTCAGGAGTTGTGGGAACTGATGTGAAGGAGGTCAGAGCGATCATGTGTTGGTCTAGAACCTTAGGGAGGCTTCGTACGTACCATTCCTTAAAAAGGATCTAAAACCATGTAGTTCAGGTGTAGTTGTGGGGCTTACACTCTAGGCTGACCAAGGTGTTGGTGAACCGATGTGAAGGAGGACTTGGGGCCCAGATAGATGGTGGTAATGGACCTTGTGGAGGGTTCTTATGTACCTTTCCTTGGAAAGGATCCAAGACCTCGTTGTTATAGTGGTCTGGGAACCGAAGTGAAAGAGGTAAGAGTGACCAGGTGTTTGGATTGAACCTCATGGAAGCATCCTACAGACCTCTCCTTTGCAAGGATCAAAGACCATGTAGTTCTGGTTTGGTTGTGGTGCTTACCCTATAGGCTGCCCAAGGTGTTGGTGAAATGACGTGAAGAAGTACCTAGGGCCAATATAGATGGTGGGATTGAACCTCGTGGAGGATTCATACATACCTTGCCTTGGCAAAGATCAAAGACCTCGTAGTTTAGGTCGTGTGGGAACCGGCGTGCAAGAGGTTCGAGTGACCAGGTGTTGAGCATGAACCGCATGGAGGCTTCTTATGTACCTTGTATCAACAAGGATCAAAGACCATGTAGTTCATGTGTGGTTGTGGGGCTTACACTCTAGACAGCCGAAGGTGTTGGTGAACTGACATGAATATGGTCAGAATGACCAATGGGTGGTGGTCTTGAAACTGAAAGTGGATTCCTATGTACCTCGCCTTGGAAATGATCAAAGACCTCAATGTTCCGGTGGTATAGATGTGGGGATTACTCTCTAGGATTCCCGTAGAGGATGTCATGGTTGATGTTTTCTCTAAGACCACCTGAGTCATGCTTGGTGTGATAAACAAGAGACAACAATGGCCCGATGTTCAAGACATGAAAGGTGCGTCTGTGGGATGTAGAGTTGGGATTACACGTGGTTAGTGGCCCAAAGAGAAATCAAGAGCATACACGTGGCTAGCAGCCACACAAGATGGAGATTGGGACTTACTCTAGGATGGGGGACCAGGTGGTGACAAAGCCTAATGGGAGAGGGATTTGGCACCACGAAAGAAATGATTAGGGATACTACCTCGTACCAGAAATGATAGGGGATTACACAATGGCGGTAGCCCTTTCCTCGCGGACAAACACCGCTTCGATAAAGAGTATGTAATTCCATGTGAATAATTATCTCACCCCCGTGGAGACCGGTGGGCATAGAGAATGTCTGGGACTAGGAAACATTTGTTTGAGGCACAAGGTGAGGTCATAGTTTAACCTCATGTGATAAGGATGATGGCTCATCTTAATTTAATGTTCTTAAGATTAGAAGAGGTGGGTTTACTCCACACCACTAGGGCTTACATAACTGACACCCTCACACACTTATGGGAAGGATAGAATCAGCAATTCTGTTGTTGGGGGTGTCAAGAGGTGATCCCATTAGGGGTCCACATTTGCGTGGCAATGCAAAGAAGCAATAGTCGTTAGCATGTCTATGTGAAGAATCATGATGCGAAGAAACGCAATGGGAAGTGATGTCCATGGCACTTTGAAATCAATTTGTGCAAACCTAGAGTGTCGCACGGGAAAAGGAATTGCAAAGAAAATGAGTTTATAGCTTGTGGCCATGTGAATCTCTGATGCTCCACGTAGTGGATGGGATTTGTGAAGGAGTATTCTTCATGAAGTGCATTTTCCAAGCTTAAGAATGTGGAATAGTTCCAAGTGGAAGGTGTTTTGTGATGTGCAAAGGGATTCTCGGAGCAATGCCCTGTGAAGCAAGGTTTCCTTGTGAAGTGTGGGGTTGTGAAGTAAGGTGCATCGCGAGGCACAATGGCCCTACCTTATCATATGAGTCACATGTGTGTGAGGGGTGTTTCACATAGCATAAATGATCCACAAAGACCGAGTTCCCATTGGGGAACCCCTTCCATCGCAGAGGCCCATATGCTTTATGAAAGGAATATCTCTAAAAATAGGGGAGGAATTAATGCAAGGGGGAGGAATTTCGTGATGCAAAAATACCTTGTGTAGTTCAGGGTTCTCATAGCAGAGAGTGCTTCACGATTCAATAGGTAGGAAGTCGAAATGTCCGATGATACTACCTTTGGGATCGATGAGATCCATGTATTTATAGGCAAGAGGCACCAAGAAGAAGAGTTCGCTTAGGGCGATGATGGATTTTTCTCTGCGTCGGGCTCGCGAATGTCGATGGGGTTTGTGGGGAATTCTGCCTCCTTGCTCCGCGGCAGGCTCATGAATTCCAAATCGTCTCATGGAGCCTCCCTCCTCCTTGCTCCGTGGCGGGCTCGCAAACTTAAAATTGTCTTGTGGATCCCCCCACCTCCTTACTCTATGATGGTTATGGGGCATGGGGGCTCTGGTAATGGTCTTCCTGAGGGAGCCCCTTGATGATTTTTTTGTACATATCTTCCCCCAATCTTAGCATCAAAAAATACCATATAGGATTTGTGACATATATATATATATATATGAATAAAAACATTTATATTAAGGATTAATACCATGAACTTTATAAATTTTTAGGCTTGGGCTATTACCCATGTACCTACTTAGGGCTTCAGATAGAAACATGTGTACCCACATTGCTTAACGCATGGGATATAACCAATGTAACTTCTTGTTTTCAGGATTGGGTTACTACCCATGTACCCTATTTCATTTAGGGTTGGGCATCAACCCCTGAATCGTCTTGTTCTATTATAAGGCTACAACTCACATGACCTATTTATTTTCAAGATTAGGATACAACCCATATACCCCCATTTTTTTATGGCATGGGCTACAACACATATACCCTCTTTCTTATAGGGCATGGTATACAACCTATATACCATCTTTGTTTTTGGGATTGGGCTACAACCCATACACCCTCATTTTTAGGTCATGGGGTAAAAATGGTGTACCTATTCAGCTCTTATAAAACATATCATTACCCAATTCACTAGAGGGAGATATATGTCCTATACATGTAATAGTAAAATCATTCACACATATTCCCCATGATTATAAAACATTTTTCATATCCGGACCCATAAAAAGGCTTAGGTCTTATAAACATTAAATAATAACCCATACAATGAAATAAGTATCCTTAAAAATTCATCATGACAAAACCTATGTAAAATAGATATCTTTCATAACACTTCATCAAAGCATAACTAGTGAAAGACAAATGTATTTCATAAACAAATAACCCATGAAAGATAAAAAATCATAAAGATAATGAAATTGAGCGTAAACCATTGTAGAAATGATATGAATGGAACCTTTTTATCATTATGTAAAATGGCTTGAGTAACATATACTTTTTTCCACATTGATGGAAAATAGTTCTCAAATTTCATAAAAAATGTTTCTTCAGTAAAATATCATTACATTTTGAAAAAAAAATTAATACCTAAAATAATATAAAAATAATTTTTATAAAAAAATACCTTCAAAATATATAATGAATTCCTGAAATAATTTTGTAAACATTTTTCTTTGAAAATTTATATTGATAAATATTTCATGAATATTAATCTTTAAAAATTTTAATAAAAATATTCATAAGAATGAAGGTGGGTAAATTCTTATTAGTTAAACAAGGAAAAAAGAACATTCCTATTTCAAGATAAAAATATTAGAAGGAATTCATAGTTTTGGATGTGAAAAGAACACTGACATGAAGAAATTTCTAAATGAAAAATGGTAAATATTTCATTTAAATCCTATAGAATAATGGTTTCATATTCATATAAACCATTAATAGAAAACATAGATTTCTGTCTGAAGGTAGGGTAATGTCGAGATTTCTTTAAAACACATTCTCAACAATCATTTGGATAAAATTGTGGAAACATTTCAACAATATAATATTACAAAATGGATAACCATAAGATAAAAAATTTCAAGTAATTCTCTTAGATATGGTTCATAATATTTCGTCAATTGAATCAGAAACATAAAAACTCTCGAAAAGCGATGAGGCTGTCTCAATAAAATCTTATAAATTGGTAGCATGGGATCATAATATCCATGTAAGAAATTAAATTAAATAATTATTAAAATATAATTAAAATATTGATATTCAATATATAAATAAATAAATATATTTATATACACATCAAATAATCTTTTTTCCTTCATAACAAAAAATGATTCTCAATGAATCCATTTTCAGACAAAACTATTTTTCATATATTGTGTAATGTCAATCATAAACCCCATGAAAGAAGGATCATGAAATGGACATGTGATTAACCAGAAATTTCATTATAATATAAATAAAACAACATCTTCTTTAGTACATAGGAAAAACAAAAATTTAATAATGGAGAACATAACATGTATCTCACTAAAATTAAATGTCAGATTAAATCCCCATATCTTTTTTCTTCATTCTCATCGTACTAATACAATATTAATTTATAATAAGCATAATTTTTTTATAAATATGTTATAGAGCCATATTATTATTTCTAATACCATATATTGTTTTATTATGACTTTATATTACATTCTTGTTAACGTTTATAGGTTATGGTTTCGGTTGGGTAATATTTTCTTTGTTCTTCGCATGTGTCATAATTTGTTATATTGTTGGTCCTTATACTTATATCATGAATCCATAAATTAAATCATGGTATAAATATAATTTATATTCATTATATTTTTAGAAAAATTAATATCATAAATATGTAAAAAATGTAATACACTGTTCATAGAGATGGTAAGTCATATGTATCCATGAATGATGTTTCCTTTTTATTTGTCGTATTGAAAGAAAATATGTAAATGAAAAAAATATATATATGTATATATTTATATATATTAAATTAATATTATAATATTATCTATATTATTTAATGTCATTAATCCCATCCATAATACATTCCATGTGGTGTATGAATGAATCACACCGCTTTGAGGGGGGGGGGTATCCCACACTTCCTCAAACGAGATTATCTTATTAGCATAAAATGTAATGTAAATATTATTGTGTTGAAAAATAATAAAAAATAAAAAATACATAATAAATATAGTATATAAAATAAATAAATACATTTTCCATCATAATTTCCACTATTATTTGTGGTAAGGATAAAATGAACAATCATTATTTCATGAGGTAATATTTCCATGTACACAGAAACCGTATGTTCAACATCAATTAGATGCAGATTTGTTTAAGTCTAGGTATAAAAAATAGCATTTAAAAATATTAGTATTTTTAGGATACTGTTTTGTTCCACAATAATAGAATAAATAGAGTAGATTGGGTGAATAGTTAAAATAAAGAAAAGGAGCATGAGAGAAGATGTTACCTCCACATCAGGTAAAACCTTTTGGTTTATTCCAAAAGTATTCCTTGAGAAGATTTATAGAAAATTGGAGTAATCAAGTTCTTGGGATGGAAATATTGGTGGTTAATTGAGTAGATATTGGGGGAATATAAAACATTTTAGAGGTGTAATGAATGGGTAGAGGTGGTGGCATTTTATACTGGAAGAGGAGTGGCTCTCTAGAAAATATTTGATTTGAGAAATCCACCGAAATTTTTCATGTTTCAAGTTGATCTAATAATGGGCTATGTTCAATCTATTTTTTCATAAGGTAGATTTATGTATATCCAATGGGTTTTGTTAGTTTTTATAGGACGTTTTTGGTATTATATTTATTGGTTAGAACATTATTTACCGAAATTTTCTCTTGAAAAATGTAATTAATTTTAATAACATTAACTAATATTTTTTGTAAAAAATAATGTTCAACTAATTAAAAATTAAAAATTACTTATATTCTAAATATGGACACAATTTGATTAAAATTTAATTATATAAGTGGTATAAATTAATTTAAAATTCATTCCGTTGACGAGATGACAATGTGAGTTTATAATGGAAATATAGTCAAAGGATTACTACGCTTTTATGTGAAATCTCAATGGTTAATTGGTACTAATTACCAATATTTAAATAATTGATAAAAATATAATCTAACTAAACATGAAAAAATTATGAAAAATAATACATTCATATAAATAAATTAGAAAAATAAATTAGTTTGAAGTAAAAATCTTGTATTTTTTAATATAACTTAAATGATTAAACATTAAATAAAAATATCAAAAAAATATCCTAACCTTATTTTTATAAATCTATTAAAAATAGAAAGTTTATTTTGACATAATAAATCTATTTATGATCCAAAAATTTAATCTACAAAATATTGTCCCTTAAAAGGTGGTAAATATTACATTTATAAAAATATAGGTTTTTAAGCATAAAATTTTGTTTGTTCTTATGTTGTGTCTGTCATATATATTGGATGAATATAAAAAATATTATTTCTTATTATTTAATATATTAATTACATTAATAAAAAATATAAATTTTAATTAACACTGTTAAAATATCTTTATGACCACAATAATAATTCTATTTATATAAAATTGGGTTTCATATTAACTTTTAATTGTTTGGTAAACTTTAAATTCAACATTTATTTCTCTAAGAAACATATTTTCATAATTTAGATTACATTTTCAATATTAATCAAAATAATATTCCGGTTATATTAAATAATAATGGTTTTTTAATAATAAATTATAGTTAAGAAACACTCGGTCTTGCGTGTTACACAAACCATCAAGGAAAGTTAATCTTACATGTAATGTATGTTAAGTTGATGTTGTGTGTAAGGTATGTTGAGTAGTTGTTCCATGTTGCACAATACAATTTAGTGTCATGTGAATGAATATTTTATTTAGGATTTTGATATATATATATATATATATATTGTAAAAAGACCTAATTCCAGTTACATGAGAAATTAAAAATATCAAAAACATAAAATCATCAGATAAAAATCACAAAATCTCAGGGTGGTAGAATTCTTCTTTCATGGTAGCCTTGAATGAAATTTCTCAATCAAATTTGGTGTTTATTTTCTAATAATTATCCATTCTCATTTCATAAGTGGTGAGGGTTCTATGAAAATTTTTTTAAGATAATTTTTCAAGATCTTTATCCTTAAATATATAATCAACAACCCAAATCATTTTGAAAAGAATTACCAAGACCTTTTTAACAATCATACAATCTCATATAATTTCACTGAGTCATTATATATTGCATAATATTTTATTCACCAGTGTAAATTTTCCACAAATATATTTTAATTCACCCATCATAATATCATCATATTTTAGCTTCTAAATTTGTATCTTTTTCTTATTTACTTTCTTAATAATGTTAAAAATGTTTTTTAGTTTCTCATAGATATCATTATAATTGGAAAATCTTTTCACTATTAAAAACATGATTTCATAAAGTGATGATAGTGAATATTTCTTATCTCTTCAATCACTCTAAATATTCTTCTTGTCAACAGTTTTGAGTGAAAGATTATCATCGATAAGATTTAATTCATCTATTGCTGCATAAAAGTACATCTTAACCAATTAAAATAAAATAATTAAAATTATATATTTTCATATACGAAAATTAATACCATAATGGACCATAATCATTACACTATTAAAAAAATTTAGATTCTCTATCACAACTTCTATAGAAAAACTAAAACAAAGATTAAAAAAAGGGAACCATTGAATTTAATACCAATTTTATGTTCCCAATAATGATCAAGTATAACTACTAGGGTGAGGGGACGAATCAATTATATCATTTTCATTTTTTACCCTTCTATAAGAAAAAAACTTCACCTCATATTATATAATTATTACAATATTTAAACAAATAAAAACACACATCCATAGGGGGGCATGATTTTAGTGGTTTCACTACTAAAAAAATAGTTACATCCTTTGTATGATTTTACAACAATAAAATTCATCAAATTCCACTAAAAACAATCATTTTGGGTGGAATATAACTAGTAGGATATTCCCTCACACTCTTATATCACATTATAAAATACAATAGTACATGTTATTTATGTAAAAGAATGTTACACAATATAATTTTTTTAATATACAAGTTATAATGATTCTTGATCAAATTTAGAAAATAATATCTTCAAAATAGTTATCCACTTATATACCCAGTATCATACAATTACATATTCAAAACATAGTCAGGATACTCTTTTTGATTCCCCATTCTAATTCCCATATATGATTCCTTTGTTCGATAAAATAACTTTTCAGTGTACGGGTGAAACTATTCTGTATATATTCTTACTAAATTCTTAATTTCCATTCTGATTTCTAGGTTTGATTCCAAAATATCCGATTGCGATCTTATCTCTTATCATTTCTTCTACTATCTGAAAAACTTTCTTAGGAAAGAACTATCCCAAAACATATGCTCCCTAGATGTTTAGATCCTCCATCTATCTTTTTTAACATAGAGTACTTGTGATAAAATATAAACGTACATTAACTATTTATAGGTTGCCCAGAAATGGTTTTTGTGGGATTTGAAAAATCATTCCCGCTCAACAAAATTTATTGAATAAAAATATCCCCTTAAATTATAGGGGAATATTAATTTTTTCAACACTTATAAAGTATTCTCAAAACTAATTGAATCATCATAAATTCATCACATTAATGATACTATTAAAAAAAACAACATCCCTAATTTGATTCCTCATTCTAATTTATCATTGTGATTAAGGAAACAAATAATTTATTATGTTACATTCAACCAAATAAAAACAAACATATGCCTTCTCATTATGATTCTTGAACCCAATTCTTTATTCTAATTTACTCATTACAATCATGATAGTGTAATTTTAATTATGTTTCTAAAAGTCAATATAAATATTTGAAAATATTTCTTCAAACATCATCAATCGTTTCTATAATCCCTTTGATATCAATTCACCAAACATCAATAAATTATCATTTTCTTCCCTTCCTAGGTCGATAACTTATGCATGATGAACCAATCTCATCTTGACTATAATATCTGGTGTAATCTCTTGTCAAATTTCTCTTGAAGAAATTTAAATTATAATTAAAAATATAAATAATATCATTCCATGAAAAGAAATGAGAGTTCATCATTTCCATTTCACAACAATATATAGAAGACAATAAAAAATTATATTGATTAATAAAGTTGGCTACATTTTTCTTGAAATCACATTTTCATCATCATTTTGGTCACAAAAAAATTTTATTCCTCTCAACATTAATCTATGCCAATAACTCCCAATATGATCAATTCATCCTCTAATGATATTTTGCATCCATCACTAAGTAGGATTATCAGGTTTATGGGGACTCCGATTATCAGTGGAGCTATGCATTTGATGGACTAGTTCCATTACCGTTGAAATCATAAACTTCGTTTCCCTTATGATTTATATTCCAATGTATATAAAGAACTTATCTACAACTATCTCAAAATATTATTTTCTTTCATCTTATTATTATATCTATATTAATAATATTTTGTTTATTTTTACATATTAAATCTATAAATTTCTTGAAAAAATTTGATTTAAAAAATATCCTAACATAAAAGGTGTTAAAAATAACCTTAATAAAATATAGGTATTTAAGATAAAAATTGGGTTTCTTCATATCTTTTTTCTATCATATCTATTAGATGAATATCAAAAATATTTTATTGAATATTTAACTTATGAACAACCATAATATTAGTTTTTAATTTTAATTTACTTGATTAAAATAGTATTATGTCAATAATAATATTTTCATTTATATTCAACCGAGTTTCATATTTATTTCTAATTATTTAGTAAAATATAATTAATATTATATTTCAGTAAAACACATATTTTCCAAATTATGTTTTCAATTTTAATATTAATAAACATAATATCTAGTTATATTAAATTATTATAATTTAATAATAATATATTATATTTAGGAAACACCATGTCTTTCATGTTATGCCATCCATCGATGATGGTCAATCATACATGTAATGTATGTTACGTTGTTGTTGTGGGTAATGTACACTGAGTCAGTGTTGAATGTTTCACAACCCAATTCAATGCCATATGAATAAAATTTGTGTCTTTGGGTTTTAGTATATATATATATATATATTGAAATAATTCATATTTATAGTGTTAGGTGAAATTAAAAATATCAAAAACATATATTAATTCGAAATAATCACAAATCTCAGGGTGATAAGAATTATTTTTCATGGAATCCTTGAAAGAAATTTCTATATCATGTTAGGTTTTTCAATTCAATTAATTATCCCTTAGCATTCCATAAGTGATTATAGTTATATTGAAATCTTCCATAGATATTTTTTAAAGAGCCATATCATCTAATATAGATACAATATGATAAAATATTTTTTGAAATAATTTGAATGATAATTTTATCAATCTTATAATCCTATTTAATTTCATGATGTCATTCTATATTTCACTAAATTTCATTTATCCTAGTAAATTTTCCTATAATAATTTTTTCTTCACCCATCTTGAGATCTTTATATTTTAGCCTATAAATTTTTAGGTTTTTCATCCTTACATATTTATTAGTATTAAATAAGATTTATAGCTTATACTAGATAACAGTGTAATTAGAAAACCATTGAATTTTAAAAACATGATTTTCTAATGTGATGTTAGTAAATAATTCTTATCTCCTCCATCATTATCTTTATCATTCTGGTCAATAGTTGGGATAGGAACATTATCATCAATAGGATTAAATTACTCTAATGAATCATCATAGAACAGCTTACCCAATAGACATAAGATAATGAAAAATTATATATTTCCACATATGATAATTCATACAATAAAAGAACAGAATCACCATACTATTCAAGAAATTTAGATTCCCTATCACTACATCTATCGAAAAACATCACTAATGAGTAAAAAAGGGATCCTTTTGCTTCGATACCAATTTTAAGTTCCTAGTCATGATCAAGTATTACTGAGAGGTAGAGGGGTGAATAAATGATATCTTTTTCCTTTTTATTTCCTTATATAGGGAACAAACTTCACAAACTATTAAAGAGTTATTACATTATTTAAACCAATAAAAACACACAACCATAGGAGGAAAATATTATAGTGGTTTCACTACTAAAAAAGAGTATCTATATACTTTATATAGATTTGAGAAAATCCAATACCACACAATACCCTATAGAACATTCCATTAGTGAGGAGTACAATGAGAGGTATTTTCCCGCTCACTTGTATAGAAAAATTTACAATACATGACTATATGTTCTTAAATTAAAATAAAATGACACAATATAATTTGTTTAATAGAAATTTTACAATGCATTTTGATCAAATTTAACAAATATGATCTTCAACACAATTCTCCAAATTTATTCCCAGAAGATTAAAAGAACTTATTCTAGACATAGTAATGACAGTCAACCTGATTCCCCATTTTGATTCCCAGATCCAATTTCCTAGTTCGATAAAATATAATTTTAGTATATGAATGAAATTATTATGAACATATTCTTACTCAATCCAAATATCACATTACTATTTCTAGTTTTGATTCAAAAAAATATTCTTGTAATATTATCCCTTCTCATTTCTTCTTCAATATAAGAAACTTCATTAGGAATGCATATTCTCGAAACATATTTCCCTAGAAAATTAGATCCCGCCTCTCTCTTCCATTACACACAGTATTGTGGAAGAATATAAAATGTACTTACACTATTTATAGGTGACACAAAAATGGTTTGGGTGGGATTTGGAAAATAAATCTCATTCAACTACCTTTATAGTATAAAAAAAATTTCAAAAAATTCTAGTGAATATTAACATCTTCGTCAAATACAAAATATTCTCAAAAGTTATCGAATCATCAAAAATTCATATTACTTATGACATTGTTAAATAAATCATCCTAAATTTTGTTCCTCATTCCAATTTCATCATTATGATGAAGGAAACAAATCATTTTTTGCATTCTGTTTCACCAAAATAAAAACAAACAAATGTCATCAAATTTTGATATTTTGAACCTGATTTCTTATTCCTATTTCCTCATTAAAATAGAGATAATAGACATTTAATTATGTTTCTACACATAAATATAAACCTATGAAAATCGTTCTTTAAACATCATCAACTGTTTCTATGATCCCTTTGATATCAGTTCACCAGACTTCATGAAATTCTAATTTTCATTCATTCCTAGTCTGATGACATGGGTTTGATGAATTAATCTCTTTTATACTGTATATGGCAGTATAATCTTTAGTCTTATTTCACTTGAACCAATTGAAATTATAATTCAATATATACATAATATCATTCTGTGAAAACATATCAGATATAATAATTTCTATTGTCCAACATGTTATAGAAGTCAATAAAAAATTTATATTGATTAAAATGGTTGACTACATTTTTTATTGATCTCACATTTTCTTCATTGTACAGGTCAAAACAAATTTCATCGTCTTCATATTAATCTGTCCTAATAACTCCCAATATGAACAATTATAACTGATAAGATATCATGCAATGATCATTGACTATGATGATTAGTTTTATGGTGACTCTGATTATCAGTTGAGCTCTACATTATGATCGACTAGTTCCATAATATTTTACATAAGAAACTTTTTTTACTTCTGATTTTGATTCAAATTTATTTTAAACACTAATCTAAATATTTATCCCAATGTTATTTTCTTGTGTCTTCTTAGTATTACTCAAAACCCACACCTTCAGTTTCATAGAATACAATCTACCTTCCTATCAATAATACAAATCATTGTCAGGTGTTCCCATACTGATGAACATGAGGACAAAATTATTTGTGTTCAACATCTTTCTTCTTACATAGAAAATTTTTCTTGACCAATTAATTCCTCATAACTTTGAATACATTGAAGATCAATATATAATTTGTTTAATTACATTGGGAATTATCAAAACATACCCTCCTTTATAGTATCTTTTTCTTTCCAACCGTTCCTAAATAGGATTTCATGTACCCATTCTCCCCCTTTCAATAATAATACATACATCATATGGTCTCAGATAATGTATGTATTTTTTGAATTTAGAAACTACATAGCATCATTATATTTATATCGAATCCAAAGAGAATCTGATTCTATTCCTCAACATGACTAGATCCTCATTACGAATAAATTTTGAGTTAGATTATTTATTTTGTTTTCAAAAACCGAATTCCCAATCTAATGGACTTTCTTCAACATTGTGAGTTCTAAATATTTAATATTATGGTTAATAAGATTTCAAAATTTTATAATTCAAATTTATTTTTTTCATCGTGAAAAAATAAATTTAACCAGATACTTATTTAAACATCAAAAAAATATTCCACCCCATATCGTACCAACATAATCTATAAAAAATAGTTATTGAAAATAATAAATAAAATCAAGTAAATATTAGAAGATTTATCTCAACCTATTGTTTCATGAATTCGAAGTGAAATTGGAAAATTAGGTACTGAAACATGTTGAGACTACCCAAAATACTAATATCCAAGTAGATACTAAGAGTATTTATGAAAAATAATATAATGTTTCAGAAAACACATTCTTGTATTGATAAAATCATGTGAATATATAATTAAAATAAATACTGGAATGTGTTTTGTGTTTGAATATTGGGTTCTTGAAGATGGTGAATCTTGGTGCAGTAATGGATGAGGATTGAAAAATGTCAAGTAGTTTTAAAATAATAAATATGGTAGTTTGACCTGAAATAATTAAGCCATAAATATAGTATATTGTTTAATGAAAATTGATCTATAGATGATGGAACACTTTTCATGATAAATCATGAAGGAACTAAGAGTTATAATGTATATTTAATGAATATGTATATTTCTTTATATACTAGACAATAATTTCACTTATAATACAGTTGTATTAGTGTTAATTAGTAACAATCCTCTTTGGGTTTCTTGGGTATTGTATTTATAGAATTTTCAATGGGTGTATAATTAGGGGTTCATGTAATAGGGACCAAGGATAGTCTATTGGGGATGTGTATTGGGTTCTCCTAGAAATGATTTATGAAATTATTTTCTCTTAAATGTGGTAATTATATTAGTTATTAGAATGATCATATGACCTTGTAAATAATACCATGATAATTATTTACTATTTCAGTATTGGTAGGATACATTACAGATTTTCAATGTTCGGATGTTAAGATAGATATTATCAGAATTTAACTATGGTGAGCTTTTTTTTTGAAATTTTCTACTCGGAGTGGACCATGAAGTTGATATCTGATGGAAATTTCACCTCAAGGGATTACAAGGTGGTATTTGTATACTTTTGGACTTGTAACTATATATTCATCATGACTACGATATTGGGATGGTTTTTTAATTGAGTATGTCCTTTGTGACTATGTAAAATGGTTTTTATATAGTAAGATGGATGATTTATTCATTTAGTTTGGATTAGATAAAGGGTTATTGTGTAAATATAGTGGGTCATGGGTTATGGTTTAAATGATAATATATGCTCTTATTATGAGAATTAAGAGAACATCTTAAAATGGATATTATAATTTAAGTGGTGATGGTGAGAGATGTTGTTAGTTATGGGGGTTTATTGGTTTATAATTACTAGACATTGGGTGTGTTATACAATAGTGGAGGGATAGATATGGTTTTTATGAATTCTGTTCTCCTCATCATTTTCCAAATGTTTATTAGATTAATAGATATGACTATGGGCGACGATTCTCATCATGGTTTATTTTTCCCATGTTGCTTTGGAAACAAGGGGATCAACATGGGATTCAAAGAACAAAGTTGTTTTCTTATTCACCAATTTTTATGCTTGGATATTTTAGTTTTATTTTAATGGTTTTACACTAGGTGGTTCTTCTTGAGGGCGTATGAAATGATATTCCAATTTCATAATTTAGATTCACATTCCCATTAATTTGTAAAAAATATTTTCTATCAGAGTCATTTCTTATTATATTATTTTTTTCTGATGGATAATTCCCATGTAAACCAATCCAATGATTTCAAAAAATATTCTCATTCATTTAGAGGAATGTTTTTGGCAGGAGTTTAATTTATTACATTGTGGGGTTTTCGTGGGGGAAAAATGTGTCCCTATAGTTATTAAAATTCTCCAATAACATTATATTATAGGATTTAACATTGGTGAATTATGTTATGAAATCCATTATACATTCTATAAAATCTCTAACACTATTTAATGTATTTATGGTCAACTAATGTGGTGTTATTTTTAAAAAAAAATAAATTGAGAATTATGTTGTATAATGAATGGTTAGAATTTTAATTTTAATTTTTAAATACGCTAACATATATGTATCGTCAAATATTTTAGGGGACTCATTGGTGTCAAACTAATGAATTTCCTTATCACACCCTCTTTATTTATCTTAGTGGATGTGAAAACCTTATATTTAATAAATTGAGCATAGTAATGGTCTGATGATTTGGTTTGAGTTTTTGTATAATATTAGCGATGGGATTTCATTTTGATGTTAGGATAATGATATAGTTAGTTACTGTTTCTCGAGATCTATTTAATTAATTAAATTAATTACATTTCATTAAATTTTTCCATTAATAGATTTTTTTATAATTTATATTTGTTAACATGAACTTAATTTTAATATATCATGACGATGATTTATTGTATGGATTTTATTCATTTTTTATTCCATATGAGTAAAATAATTTAGTTTAGGTATTTCTATTAATGTTCATTTCTAATTATTCAATGATTTGGATATATTGTGTATAGAATCACCATTATATAGTTTAAACACTCACCACTACATGGATGCCTTGGGAATATGGGGTGACATGTATAATACGACATGAAAAACCAAAGAAGCCATTTTTTGGAAAACATATATAGAATCAATATCGCCAACATAAATCTTTATATGAGTATCATAATAAATTACAAATATATATCATTGGGAAATTAAAATGGTTAATTTATTTATCGTCATCTTGTTAGTTTTTATGATATTTTCATATCCATATCTATCATGGGATATTCATGATGACTAGATATATTAATAACAAAGAACAATCTGAACATACTTGATGGTTATTGTTTTTCCAAAATCATACTTGAATTGGATATTTTGGATTTCCAAAATCATTATTGAGTAACCATGTTCTTTCATAAACCACAAAATACCTTATCATGATATGTTGAAAAATACATATAATGTAGAGAATCATGGAATAACATTTCAATATAAACCACTCATTTTATGTTTTGGATTCTTGTGTAATTTCATGATTCTTTTTCATCAATTGAAAAAATAAAAAACAACAAATTTAACCATCATAGGTTATTATATATTTCTTATTTACTAATTTATAATTTTACCCTTTAAATTTTAATATGATAAAACGTATAATGCATTGTTTTAGATAGAATATTCAAAGATAAAAATTGATTTCTTTTTTTCAATTGGGTTTAGATAATTCAATAATGAATTATATATGGTTTGAAATTTTTTTGGGATATTTACAAGGTGTTTAGAGATTAATTATAGAGGATTTAAAATCATTCTATGGTTAACAATGACGCACCATGGTAGCAGATTTGTATACCACACATACAATGATAATTTTATTTAATTATAAATTGAGGTAACCCTAGATATTAATTCATATATTCTTCATAATATCCTTATATGAAAAAATAATTTAAATAAAAAAATCTACATCCTAAGATTTGTGAGGTATTATTTATTTTTAGATTAGATAGATAAGTAAATTATTTTATAATACATGTGAATAATTCTCCATAATTTCATCATATTTAATGTTATTATAAATATCTCCCATGTTAATCACGTCCTCATCCCTTAGGAAATGCTAACTTGAGAAAGTGGTGAACTCAAAATCTTTTGAATGGAAAAAAACATATCAATATGTTAACCAAGGTAATATCAGAATCATATGAGAATGTATTAGGTTAGAAATACACAATTAATAAAACATTGGAAAATAAAAATGGTTCATAAGGAATGAGAGGAGAAAATTTATTCCTATATGATCAATAATATAACAATGCATAAAGACTAGAAAAAAATGAAACATGAATCATGATATTGGATTTGTATAATAGTCACATATAATGGGAGTTTTTTACAAACATTTGAATAGACACAAAAAATTATGGATAATGAATCACCGCCTATTTGATATATTGGATCATGAATCACTACCCTCTTCCTATAGAGGAAAAGACATCACAATTTTTTTCTATAGAATACCAAGCTTCAAAACCTGTTTCCAATTTTTGATCATGCATCAAAACTAATTTCAAAATTACATCAAGTGATTTAATTCTTTTTCTAGTGAATTGGTGGTGCATATATGTCTCATATATTACATAAATATTATCTACCAAGATATGTTTCACAAGAAAATATCTAGTCATCGCATCATTAAAAACATGGAACAATTATGTGATTGACATTACATTTTAGACATTTTCATATATTAACCACAAAAACGAGAAAAATTGATTCCGAATTCATTCACTAAAAACTAAAACATTATAATATCATTTATATGGAGATTTATCAAACTTATTTTCATTTAAATTTTATCCCTTTTGAGAAAAATATGAACAAATTTGTCAAACCATAAAATATAGTAAATAATTATATGTTAAAAAAATGAATGTTCTTAGATCATGTATATATATATGTATATATATATATATATATATTTAGATTTAAAAATAAAAAAATGATAAATTTTTGGTTTTTTAAAAGAATGAAATGAAATATTGATCTATTTAAGAAAAATCACCACATAAGAGGATGATAATAATTCAAAATAATTGTAATTTTATGGAAACGAAGATCATTCATGGAATGAGATTTTAATTATGGACCAATTTTACCGAATGATATAAAAGTGTTTCTAATATGTAATGGTAGATTCTTTATTATCAATGACACTTAGGGATAATTTTCAAATGCAAGGACATTACTCAAAGAAATATATTTATATTATCAAAATCCATTACCATTACTATTGATTTCCTTGGAAGATATTTGAAAACATATATTATAAATATAAAAATATTAATTACTTATTTATCAACCCCATTCATATTTATTTTCCCTTATACCATTATTTTTTATTTCTTTTATTCACATATTATATTTTAATTAACGATTATTGATCATTTATAATAATTTATCCAAATATTTGTCATAATTTTATATTTTCACATTTTATAACATTAAAAACTACTATATGTATTGAAAAATATTTTCCTAAATATATTATAATGTTTTAATTCCCATAATTATGTATTTTATTAACTTCTCTGAAATATAAATTGACGATAAATTTTTTTGGGTTATTTTTTGGTATCGATGGATTTCCATATTACAATTGTAATTTAATTTAATTATATAAAACATAAAATTAAAAATATATAATACAAGTACATATAATATAAATTCATAAATTATAAACTAAACCAAACCACAAGGGTGGTAGGGAAAAAACACAGCGCATCATTCCATTGAAGATTCAGTTTTCATATATACATGGATGATAATATAATTTTTGTTGGGAAAAGAAAAGGATTTGATTTTGTATTTTAGAATCATAAATAATTCTTATATATTCTAATTATTTATTAAATTGAACTATTATACCATCCATACTGGATAAATTTGGAAAACATAAACATGTTTATTCTTGGAGGTAGTAGTCTATACCCACCCATAACTCACATTTTTATATTTGAGGTTTTTTGTTTAGATTTTTCACCAAACCTATGGGTTGTGGTGTGAGGGTAAGTGGGTAGATATGAACCCATTTTATAAGTGAAAATGTATTTTTTTTGTAAATTCACATAATTTGTTAATAAGGGAAAGCCACTCTCGGGTGATGGTTCCCTCAAATGTGGAATACTTTATTTGATAAGTGATAATGTTGATAAATTCATCAACCATGCATACACACATATTATTTACACCTGATTGCTATAATTTTCTCATAATAATTTATCTTTAATATATTATCCTTGATCGTGGTAAATTGTTTTAACCAAAGTAACATATGTTTTATAATTAACAAAATAAAATAGTAATTCTTATATAATTTATATATAATCATTCTTAATTTAAATCTATTTATTTTTTTCAATTTTTAAAATTTATTAAAATTAATTTTATAATAAATAGAATATTATGCAATTAATATAAATTTATTTAAAAAATATTACATAAGTAATATAAAATTATGTATAGGTTCTTAAACTAGAATGAATACTTCAAAAATTATAATATAACATATAAAAATAAATTATAATTTTATTATCATATTACAAATTTAATTACTCGAGTTTAGGAAAAGTTATCAATTAAATACAAACAAAATATCATAAAGTCTATTTTGTTTTGGAGGATAATATATATAAAGATTAAGAGATGAATAAAAATAGAGATAACTTTTATTTAATCTCTTTAATTATCTAATAACTCTCATTGACATCTAACATATAAATATAGTAAAATATGGAATACATGAACAAATGGAAGAGTAGAAAATAAAATTAAATAAATAAATAAAAAATAAATAATATCACATGGGTTATAAGGAATAATAAAATTACATAAAAATAATAATATTCATATGGTTTCCTAAAAATAGAACATGGGACTATGTAATCATGGAATGATAATAATGTAGCAGCAATATAAAACATTACATAAACCTAAGTTAAAGATCATTTTATATGTAAGATCATGACTCATGGTTAACCACCAAGACTATTGCATATGGAGCATGAGTTAATGTTAACCACCAAGACTATTACACAAGACATATCATGGAACAAAACATTACCCAATTAATTATATAACAATATTGGAACACCCAACATAACATCTTAGAGAATATGTGTTCCACATAATGAATCAAACATAATGAATCATTCGTAAACATAAGGGTTACCTACATAATTAATTGGGAATAATAATCATGTTAGATGGAAAATCAAATGGGAATATCATAATGGGGTCCATGAAAGAATATATTGAAATCATACATGGACTCTAATAAGGGAAAATAGGAATATATTATGATAAGTGATGTAAAAATGATGTGAAGAAATGAGAAAATATTGTGTTATGAAACATTATTAATAAAAAATTTATTATGGTTTCAGGAAAATATTATAGATTCCTTAAAACCGAAAAAACATAATTTTTGAAATAAACAAGAAATGAAACATGATAATTTTTCCATATAAATTTTTTGATTTTTGAGAAATAATAGTGGATTAAAAAATATTATATAGTTTACATTATAATTGGTTTGAAATAATGAGGTTCTCTTTTATATGGCTCATTGATCGAGACAAATTAATAAGGGAACATTTTTAAAACGTTTATCCCCCATCAATGAAGAATGTAATGATATAGATACATTATTTCTGAAAATATAAAAATAATTTATAACAATTATTAAAAAATAAAGATTACATATATTATAGTAATTATAAATAATTCGTATCATGAAGGAAAAAATGGAGGTTCAGTACAAATCAATTTTATTATGTCAGAATTGGTTTTGCGCTAGTACTTAATTTGACGAATAATATAATTAATTAAATTATTATATTATTTAATTAATTAAGAAAACATATTCCATTAATATTAATTATTATAATTTTAATATGTTTTTATGGCCTTTTTTATATGTTATAATATACAATTTGATTGTTCATGAGTGCACATTTCATTGGTTTTCATAAGAAATTTAATAGTATACTTGTACATAATATAATGTGATTTGAGAATGGTTTCGGAGAACTAAATCTATATTTTATTAATTAGAATATATATTAGTAGATGTTTATAAAATTTAATTTTTATTTTTGGTGACAATAAATCATTAGATTAGACATTAGCGATGGCCATTTAGATTATTTTTGTGGTTTTATGTCCTCACAATCCAGTTTTTCTTTATTAATTAATATTATGTATATATCAGGGTTCTAAAATATTAAATAGAATATAATAAATATATAATAATATAGTATGATGATAAATCCTTTTATGAATAACCTTGAGGGAGGAAATGGAAATGGTAAACTTTTCTTCCATGAATATTATAAATCTGCATATCACTTACGATGTTTTCTTTTTTAGTAAGAAATAAGTGGGGATAGAAATGATGATGGATTATTACATTAACAAAAATTCATTATATTTTATATGAGGTAATAGATTTAACTCTCTATGTGTATAAGTGGAGGTCAGGATATATTATAGAAATAAAATAAAATTGAGAAAATTAAATCAAAATGAATGAGTTGTTTACCTTTTGAATTTCTCCTAACTTGAAACTCATAGAGGAACTGGAGTTTGGTATTTTTATTGATACCATGGTCTCAAGTACATGGGTTTGAGATTTAGGAAGTGGATTTGGTAAAATTATAACAGTCATAATTCATGAAACGTGTGAGGAAAAGGGGTGGTGAGGGGTGATATTTTTAGGGGAAGAGAGATGTGTTTTCTCATAATTATATTCATTAGTATATTATTTTTCTTCATTACTATGAATAATGTAGATTATTGTGACCCAATATAGTTTATAATGAATGTGAGTTGTAACCAATGGACACTTACATCATCAGTGACTCAAAAAGGAATTTATTTACTTTTTACCAAAAATTATTGTATTTCATTATTCATCCAAAATTAATCTATGTTATAAAAATCAAAATAAACTTAACCAAACCAATTTTTTATTCTTACAATTAAAAAATGATTTCCATATTATGAAAATAATTTTCAAAATATGTGCAAATTAATTTTTTTTAATATTCATTTACTCAAAAATATAATAACTAATTTTATAAAATATTTAAAACATAATGAATGTATCATAAAATTATAATATAAACATAAGAATAATAAATATTAATTTTAATATTTATTTAATAATTAAATATATTTTAAATAATTAAATTAATTTTAAAATTACAAATATATATTTATGTTTTACAAAAATACCGACACTTCATCTATCGTTTTGAAAATATTTATTTACATATATTTTGATATAAATATATCATTTTTTTAATTTATAAGATTCTTAAAGTTTATTAATAAATTCATAGGTGAGGTTACTATTCAATTAGAGGATTTACCATTCCAAAAAGCCACACTACTATTCCTAATCTCATGTTAATATTTCATTGCTATAGGTTTGTCAACATATAGATATACTCCATATATCCTTAATTCCTAAATTAATTTGTTTTTATTATGTTCTATTTGGGATATTATTTGATCTATACTATATAGAAAATATTATGAATGGATTTATCTTTGACAAAACTTTGGGTTATTATTGAAATTTGTTTCTACCAATTTATTTCATAAATTTATAAATCATTTGATAAACTAATTAATTTCTAAAATGAACAATATTTATTAATGAAACATATTGTACTATTCACTATAAATAATTTTCAAAACTGAAACCAAAAGTTCATTTTAATATAATATTATTATGAAAATTCATAAAATGAAGTTAATTTTTTCAAATCCACATCCTAAAATTTATATTACATTTTAATTAAAAACAAAAAATATTGTGGGGAACAAAATTTAATACTAAAATGAAATTTTTTATATTACATATTCTTAATCTTGTTTGAAATTAAATATTAATCAAACATTGTATAATTATTTCATTATAGAATATAAATTATTATTTAAAATTGGGATAAATTTTATAAAAATTGTTTTATTAGTTTCATAGAAACACTAGTGGAGCCGTTGTTAAAAATAACTTTCATCAATTATATATAAAAAATATATTTTTGTTGATATATATTCCCTAATTCTATTAGTATTATTTAAAACATAAAACATTACATTTTCCATACAAAAATTTATATTTTTCTGGATTCAGTGTTTTATATGGATTAAGCTATCAGACATATTATTTATTTTGGGAGGAATATTTTACTAAAACATAATTTTTTACATTCAACCATTGTAAAAATAATTACATCGTAAAAACATTAATACATTGAAGAAAAAATAATTGGTTCTTTCTCTCATAAAATCCCCAATTACCCATGTAGGATCCCCAGAGTTAGGATTTATCCACGGAACAATTACTAGATGGGAGGTATTGTTTTACAAATTGTTATCTCTCGGATCCAATGTTTCCATAGGTTTCTCTTCGTATGAATATTCATATTCGTTTGGTACAACTTTTGAGCATAATAGATGTGATGAATATCATATATTATTTTTCAAAAGATATATATGGAATAAATTATTCACATGAAAGTGGTATGGAGTGGGTTTTATAAGACATGCTACATCCCCCACATGATGAAAGGTCTCAATTGAACTAATGTATCAAGGGATCAACATACCATTATTACATAATCTCATAACCCACATCGAAAAACTCATTCAAAGGAACAAATTGTCACTAACTTCATTATTTATATCTCTTCGATGGTTATCTTCATAACTATTAATCTGATAATTTTCTAATTTCATATGTCATTGAATTTTTTTGAAAAACTCCCATCATTTCATAAAATTTTTTATGAACCATCAACCATTTCAATCCAACTTTATCAATCATTTTGATGACATTTACCTCTTCCCAAAAAAAGAACCTCATATGTGGATTATGAATTATGGAATGAACGTTTTATAATATGTGAACACTACTAGAGGATGTGTTGATTCAAGTATCCAATGGAATATATTGAACATGATCTATGCATATCCTCAACAGTTTAAATGGTTCTTTCAGACATACTCTCCATTTAAATGAGATAAGTAGTACTAAAACTCATTTTTATCTCTAATGTATTCGGAATACTTCTCTGGAAAATGATGCAACACCAATCAAACATATAAGACACAATGGATAGTGGTATTCCATTTAGACTCACCTCATGAAATATTTATATCAGAGTGAGTCGGTTAAGGGAACAATATTTTTTGATAGAAATAAAATATGTGGATTTTGAAAGGATATAGAGTGAAATGAAAATTTAATTATGTCCTTCTTATGTTTTTGAGAGTTCTGTGATTAAATCCATTGTGAATTTTTTCTATAGCCATAATATTATAGGAAATTATTACAACATACCTTTATACATTTATTATTCAACGTTAAATTCTTGACAAACTATGCATTCATATATGTATTATACAATATATCCATTTTTTATATTCCTCATGAAGTTTTGTATTTTTGTCTATATAAATTATCACACATTGTGGATAAATATATATGGATAACATATGGGGATCTTCCAAAATTTACAGCATAAATTCATATTTTTATTGGACACACATCAGGTTTCGAGACATTAAAACACCATATTTATGAGTGATAAACTATTGAAAATTCACTTCAATTATTTAGAGCATTACAAAATCATTATGTACTTGTTTATTCATTATTTGGATGGATTATTGGGTAATCATTTGGTAGAAATTTTATTACACACCTTCCCTTATGATATAAATATTCATCATTTTCAAATCCATGTCTACTAGGTCACTTTCAATTCTCGTATTGGATAAAATAATACGATAATTTCATCTTAGAGCATATAAAAACAATTTTCCTTCCCATGGTGGTGATGTATTGAGCAATCATTTTATTTTATGAAGTTCAACTACCTATATATTCCCATACTCAAATCCTTCAGCATTATTTTATATATCATGTTCATGATAATTTTATATATATAACATGTTTCACCATATATATTATTTCCCCAAATCATTATTTTTAATACCACGATGGGTGACTCCAAACATTTTTTAGGCAATTATTTCTCATGACTCTATAATTGTAATGAGGCGTAATAAATTACACTATCAATCTGTATGAGGATGAAACCTAATCTTTTTATTAAACATCGCTCTATATTATATACCCTTACCTACTACTGGAGAATGTAAGTGATGCAGCGGTTAAAAATTTATTTTTTTGATTATCGAATAATTATTCATAATAACCTATCTAATGATACTATACTCTCTTCCATGATAGAATCGTTAGTGGATTTTTTAACCCTGATAAATTTATCAAAAACATTTCTAACACCATACATTCTAACGAAAACATTAGATCACGGTTGTGGTGGTTATCCTATTCTATTTTCTGATAAATTCAATATTTTATAAATTTTCATGTATTCCTTTTCTTGTGATAACATGACCCAAAAAGGATAATTTCTTCATATATAAATCAAAATTGATAAATTTTTCATATATGATCTCCTTTCTCAAGGACTTTAAAACATTATTAAAATAAAATTCGCGATCTATCATTAACATTCAATATATAAGAATATAATGTTCAAATATAACCAAATATTTATCAAGGTATTCTGTAGAGACTATATGTAGTAGATCCAAAATTATGGAATAATCAGTATTTTGTGTGAATATAATTGCTGTAAATTTAAATTTCAGACATATCATTTAGAAATCTATTTTGAAAATATCCCAATTTTTTACCATTAACAGATGATATCCAAATTGATGTAGAATCTTTACGAAATATCAAGATCCTCTGAGAGGACTGAAATCATTTTCAATAGATGTAAAAATCTATTTATTCTTAGTTTTTACATTTTTATTTTCATTATAATCCATTTATTGATTAATTGATCTATCTTATTTCTTAAGAATGATAAATGAAAATCCATATATTGATGCCCAAGGGAATGTAAGACCCTAATTCAAATTCTACATTGTCTTGTTCTTTAAACCTATAATTCTGTAGAAGTTGTACTATTTAAAATATTTTGGATTGCAATAGATCCATGAATACGTATAATCAATTACCCATCCTCATTTTCTAGGATAATGCTAGGCAGTTCATCTAATAATATATTATTATCCTCTTATAAAATGTCCATGTTTTTAAGGATTAATTTATATTTGATAATTTGAGCTATAAATTCACCATTAATATAAATCTAAACATATATAATTTTATTTTATTCATAGGATAGATCATCCTTTTATTGGAACTTTAGAATAAGATGATTTGGTAAATGAAATTATATATCCTTCTTCTTATAATTGATATGTGATATATATATATATGGGTATACATGACATACAAATAATTATATTAAAATAATACCAGGGTAGAAGAATTATATTTATTGGAAGTATATTCAATAAATGCTTTATCTTTTTCTATTTATATACGTTAGATGTATTCACCGTGCCACACTGTGTTTTCATAGATATTTCGTCATCCAAATCATTATGTGATTATTCAATACTCTTATAGAAAATTTTTGTTAAAAAATAATGTGAACAAAAAGAATCCAATAAGGAACTCATTCATCTATAATGCATAATTAATAACCTCTCATAATTTCATATCATTATCCACCTCAAAAGTAGTGGTTTTATACTCTGTAATATATTCAATGCTTTTGGAAATTGAATAAGTCTAATTATCATCCGTGGATCTAGGGATAGAGAATTAAATCAAATAACTACCAGAATCATATCATCTAAAATTTTTTATAGTAGGTGCATAATTAATGGGAACCTTTTTTTATCTTTTTTACTTTTAACATCCCATTAAAATTTGTGATATTGAAATCCATCTCTATGAAATTTAAAATTATTCTTAACCATTTATGGAAATTCTCAAGGTGATTCTTCCCATATTTATAACATGAATGGGGAGGAATCATCATTCCAATATGATATTATTCATTAGAGTTCCCTTGAAACTCTTTCCGCCATTTATTATCACTACAGTAATGATATTCTACACCTTTCACCACCACCTAAAGTGAAAATTATAATATAACATTACAACTTCTAAATACCCATATAGTATTTCCCATCAATGTAATGGTTTAAGGTAACTGATGTATATTTTTATCTTACTATCGATATCTGTAACAATACAGAATTTATATCACACCACACTTGTGTTTTATTCTTTATATGTTCGAATGGATTTAGTATATATTTTCTCAATAACATAATTCCAATTACATATAGATTTGTAGAGTTCAAGTAAAATAATTTTTGATAATAAATTTTTGGAACTCTTATAATACAACATATTCTTCTTCTTCCATCTTAATTATATTCTTAATCACATTCCACTATTCATTAACCATTCCTTATAACTGATAAACATTGACAACATCCTTGTAGTTTTCTAATAACTAGAGAGTGAAAATATATATTTTATCACATTGATCCATTTATCAAAGATAAATATACTAGAGGATCCACTGAAGTTGTTTGAATTTTTTCACAAGAATGATTAATTGAATATTGATACCTCCTCACTGTATTTGATAGAGAAACAATCGTGAAAATATTATTCATATATTTTAAGATTTGGTTTATAATTTCTACATTGATTTTTACTCTATACCCATTTCATTGGGTCGTTTGTATGGATATCCATCAGATTGCCCCTTATACCCATTGTGAATTATGATCATTCTAGTTCCAAAAATCTCTAAAATAAAAATGTGTTTACCCAACTGATATCTTTTGGAAATAATGTGGGTATTATAGAAATAAATAAAATAAAATGGGATCAATATTAAAACCCTTAACACTTTTATATTATAATTCATGCATATAATTACATTAGATTAACCTATACTTATCATTGATTAATGAGGGTAACTTAATGCTGGGTTATATTATATTTCTCATCCTAATCATTTAATGTAACTATGTTTTCAATCATTTATATTGGTTTTTAAATATCTTATGCTCAAGAAAAAAATATCCCTTATGGAGTGTCTTCCTAGGTTTGATGTATTAGTCCCAGAAATTGTGAATAAATGTAATTATTGAGTCCCTACTCAATATAACCATTTTGGGTGATAAAACATGGTTCATATTTTCCAAAACCACTTCCACATTCCAGTATCCATACATGGGTGTATATCTTGGAAAACAGTGTACACAAGAAATTAAAAATATTTTACTAAATCATCATATAATCATAAGAATGTATATGGGTTTATCTAATGAACATTATCAATAACACCAAAGGGTACTAATGAAATCATCACAAAAATAAAAAATTATCCCTAATACTGATTTATAAGGCACAATATAAATAAGTTTTAATATAAAATATTTCAATAACTAAAAAATTACATTACATGATTTCATCAAAATCACATAAACTAAGTGGCTATCTGTCATTGGATTCTAGATATTTGTGATATTTCTTTTTAAATTCATATGACCATTTCATTATAATTTTATTATATTATATATTATTCTAACCATCACTGGATGTAAAGTTATTATCATTTCCTATAAAGTGAAACATAAGAAAGCAGGTAGCTCAAATTACCGTTAAGGTAAAAATAAACATACCAAATGATTAACCAGGATGATATTTTAATAATATGAGAAAACATAAACATGATAGATATATATTTTTTAAAATAATATGTAATCGTAAAAATGTTAATAAGGTTTTTATAGGAGAATAATTAATCCATGTGACCAATAATTTTAAAGGGATTACGAATTTAAAAATATGATACATAAATAATGATCATGGGATCATATCATAGTCTAATATCAATGGACTATGGTATAATCGAAAAAAATATTAAATCAATATTGTTGATTAGTAATAACAACATATTTTTTATAGTAGTTCAGAATTCACAACCTTATTTCCATATATAATCTGGAATCATAACCAACTTACCATAGAGGAGCCTAGATCACATCCAATTTCCCATTTTGGAATAATAATAAATACCTGTTTCACCATTATCACATGAGATGCAATGATATACTGAATGAATTAGAGGGATATGTAGGTCCCACCCATTATTTAGTTATTAACCATAAACATCTGTTGTATATGAAAATATTTGATCACTACATTATTTTAACCTAATAATAACAATGGGGTTCAAAATAAATTTTTAATGTATAATATAAATATCCACATAAAAAATATATGGATACCGAAATCTGTACCCCAAAAGAATATCTTATTTAAAAAATTTATAGTGTGATTTGAAAAACATAACATCATGAAAATTATATAAATTTTGAGATAGTTTGGAGAATAAATTCTATATTATATAATAGATTAATAAAGATTATATTTAAAAGGGATGAATTTAGATTGCAAGAATTGATACATATTTGTATTTGAAAATTATAATGTAGAAAATTTATGGTTTGAGAAAACATGCACCTAAAATAAGGATCCATTTATTAGAAGTCAACACATAAGAGGATGAGAATTATTCCAAGAAATTAATTTTATTGAACTGAAAATATTTCATGGATGTGGATTTAAATTATGAACTCATTTTATCAAAAAAGATAAATTTTATAAATCATATTTTAAAAGTGATCATGTAATATTGTGAATTTTGATGGTTGAATTTCTCAAGAAGCTATAATACTCAAAAACATAGATTTAAGGTAAACAATTCCTTAACTGTAATCTATTTTCCCCGGAAAACTTTTTAACCAAATATATCATAAAGATAAAAAAAATTATTTCCTATTTAAGAACCATATTCATATGCATGTCCATTTATAACCATAATTTTTAATGATATTGTTTGTGTAATATATGTTTATAAATGAGTGTCGATAATGTGAAAATAATATTAAATAATGACATTAATGTTTATTAATGTTAAGAAAATTCTCATTATACATATTAATAATATTAAAATTAATGTTATATGATTTATTATAATTTTATAATTACTTTACATGAGAGTTTTTTTCTATTTCCTGAAATTGAATTTATTGACCATGTAATATTTATTTATTTAATGGTATTATTTGATCACCTTATAACAACCATTAATTAAATTTTTTCATGAAGATAGATATGAATTATATATAATAAAAACAAGAATATTATATATTATTCATTTATATACAAAAACTATCCATAAATGTTTTAGAGAAAAATAGACTACATCATTCCATAGAGGCGGTACTACGTGCATACAAATGAATTAAAAATACATTTTTCTTGGAATATGAGAAAAGATAATTATGGTTCATTAATAAAGAAAATTAAATATTCTATATATATCGAACATATTTTCTTAAGTTAACCTCTAACATAATATTTAATATAAATTTCAGAAAAGCAAGACATATTTATTAGTGGAGGTTATTGTCCACACATATACATTGTTCATGTTTTCATTTTTATTAATGGAAAAGGGAAGGGTGGTGTTTGATTTGTGTATAATTATAATAGTGTATTATTATAGTTGTTATAAATATTTTATTATATTATGATGGTGTTATAATTTGTTTTGTAAAAATATGTATTCGTAAGGAAATAGACAAGAGGAAGGACTTGTTAGATATTTATACCTCACTACATGGATTACCTCCTTTCTGAAGGAAGTAAACCCTTAAGATGTGGTATTTTCAAATGAATGGAATATATTTGAGTTGGATATTAGTGTTTATGAGTATTTTAGAGATATTATTAATGAAAATAGGGGGTTTTTAAATGATGGGGTGTGAGGATATGGAATCCTCATTTATAATGGAAAAGGAATGGAATTCTTGTAAATAACCATAATTTTGAATTAATGGGAAGTCACTTTCAAAGAATGTGACTCAAAAATTTAGAAATAATGGAGAGATTAAGTGATATGGAAGATAAAATCCTCATAAACATGTTCAAACACATTTTTTAAAGATGATAGAGGTAATTTTCTCTTGGATTTTTATTTTTTCTATTTTAGTTTTTAACAATTTAAATAGTTTTTACCTTAGTAAATTATCATTTGTTTTCAAAAAATATTATTTTTATTATACTTATTATATAATTTAGACATATAGATTCAAAATTTAAATAAATTTAATTCTATTAAATGTTAGTGATTTATAATAATTAATTTTAAAATATTTAGAATATAATATCATAAATTCAATTTCGTGAGAAACATACTAGTTATGTTCTAAATAATTAAATATAGGTTTTCCAAATAGATTAAATATTTTAAAATTCTTAATATAACTTTAGAAAAAAATATTTTATCTATAAAATGGTTTCAAAAATCTCAAATTATTATTTTAAACTAATAATTACATAGAAGGTATGATATTTGTAAAAATAATATGTCATTATATTCACAAAAAAATCAATATTTTTTGAAAAATGATAAAGAAATTTCATATTAATATAATATTAAAATTTTTCCTTCATAATTAAAGTTATTTTTTAAAAATTCACATCCAAAAATATTTTATTTTAATTTTAAATTAAAAACAAATTCTAAAGTGAAAATTTATTTTCAATTGAAAATGACTTTTCGTACATTTTTTCGACTAACCTTTTCCAATAATTTAAATATTTATTTAGTGTTAATTCATTAGTCATACGAAAATATATTATACCTGAAAAATATTTATATTTTAATAAATTTATTTCATTAGTTGATTACCAATTCTAGTTGGAAAATAATTAATGTGGACATTATTTTTTATTATTATTAATATATATTTGATAATTAGGTTTCAAATACTTGTAACTACCTATTCTATGGGTTCCAAAAAATGGCCTTTTTTTGTTCCAATTATTCATGTGGAGACAGCGATGAAAAATAGAATATATTAAAAAATAAATATTTTACTAAAACAAATGTTTTTTCAAATAATAATTGATATTGTTCATCAAACTTGTCCTAGTGTATATTGTGACAAAATGTGTGAGAGAGGTTGGTTTAAAACAGATCCTGTAGGGAAAAAATCTAATCGAAATGATATTTTTTTATTCCATGGTGATAAATATTTATAAATCATTAATTATAGTTAACTACTTTATATCAAAAAATGAAAAACATGCCATGGCACTATTTTAAAATTTTAAAAGAAATGAATGATCATTCAGTGGAACATATAAACAATTAATAGTGAATAACGTTATAATATTTTAATTATATGGAAATAATATGATTGTATGTTATTTTTTGTTAAATTAAATGTTATTTTGATTTTTTTTAAATACTAATATGAAATTTAAAATACATACATGCCGTGAGTTCTATTTTTTATACAATGTAAAAAAATTATTATAAAAAATTGAAAAATTCCTTGAAAATTTAAGAGATATATTTTTGGGATAAATATGAAACAATTTTACGTTAAATTATGTTTTATGATATATAAATAGGATCATAGGATATTTTTCATCCCTGTATGGATGCTCCATGAGGGGTTAAATTTATGTTATGACCAAAATAGTAATTTTTCACACTTTAAATAATGTAATTTTTGGATAATAAATGTTTCAAACTATCAAACTCTCAAAATAATATAAATGAAATATAATTGTAAGGATCTGAAAGATATAACATAATAAAATCAAATAAATTTACAAAAAAACAAGTAGAATAATATAGAGTATGGACATCTTAATAATAAACATATTATAACAATAATATTCCATAAACATCAAAATGATTTTATTAATCAATATAACCAATTTATTATCCCTAAATCTTCTCTAATTTTTATCGAATGTGACAAGAGGATCAAAACCTAGAACCAATGGAATGCATTCAGAAATATAACATCTTCGATTTTTTTTGATTTCATAAGATCTTACTAGAATTATTCTTTATTATAATTATTCTTAAGTTATGTTCACATAATTTATATATCAGAATATTAGAATCACTAATTTCTATCATTAGAAACTCTATGGTTAGTAGAAATTGTCAAAAATTGATCTTATTCCCAATTAATGTTCAATAAAGGTCGATAACAATAACTAATCTCTCAAAGTTATTTGTTCACATATGCTCTAAGAAAATTTATTATAAAAATTATTTTATGTGATTTTATAAAGAAACCCACCATATTTGTGGTATAGATATCACACAAAACATAAAGTAATGGAATTTATTCTATAACTGATAATATGATATGATCTTAATGTTCATTAGTGAATAAGATTTGACATATAATTATCACATCTCTGACCCCTTATATATTGTTTATTAGTGATAAATAATTCATATATATTCTTCAAGTACATCAAGACCAAACAATAACTTCAAACTAATAATGAATTATCAACATGATAATTCATTTTTATATAGGTTTATTTGAATCTTCACTAAGTTTCAAAATATGAATGACCACTATTAAGTAATCAACAATATGTTAGTAAAAGGTTAGTGTCAATATAAATATAAATAATAAATAAAGTATATATAAGGAAAATTTATATTTTATATTGATTCAAAATAGTGTTCCAAAATATATACTTTAGAATTATAATTCAATGATATAACCCTTTTTATAAATGAAAAACATGAAGAAAAATTAAAGATAAAATGTAAAACAAATAATGTGGACTTTTTGTTCTTATTAAAACAATCTAAATTACACAACCCCTTATGAATATGAAATGTATGATTGGATGTCATATCTTCCATACTAGAACAACAAAAATTTATAAAATGTCAAATAAATTTTCTACTTTATATAGTTAACAAAATTTCTCCCCATACTTCACATTTCTCAACCTTTATTACATGAATCCCATTTTACAACTCATCTCCAACTAAAAAACATTTATCCCCTTCCTATTCAATTTACTATAAATTTTCCAATATTCTAATATTAAAAATTCAATCACAGAGAGTCATGTAAAAATAATAATTGTCAATTGAAAACAAACAAGAGTCCTCATAAGAAAAATATAACACCAATTAAGTATAATCGTTGTGTAAAAGAGTAATGTAAGAAAAATATAATAGAAAAATAAAAATTTTGATATATGAATGAGAAAACAATTACATAAGAAGATATTGTAAAAATTATAATATATAGAATAATAAATTTCAAATTCAATATATATATAATAATAATTTCCAATGTAGAGAGTCTATGGATGAATTTTGGTTAGGTAATGTAATATTTTAAGAATTTATGTATAATATTTTTGATATAATAGTTTCCTATATTAATTAATTTATAGTTTACACAAGATATTGACCTGATTACTAATTCTATAATAGTAATTGAGACCAAAAACATTTATCAATCATGAATTCTGAACCTAAAATAACAGATGATGTGGTCCATTACACATGTACTAAGAAAAATATTTTTCATCACCAAGGAAAATCAGGGAATGTTTTATCAAAGTATGAGGTAAATCATATATAATTGGACATATTTTTTTTTTCTTATTGGTAATTTTAGTAAATTAATACCATCACATAAATTCTTACTAAATCATATTTAAGTAATAGATTTTTTTTGTTTTCAAATGAGATTATTGAACTCTTCTAAATCCATTTCTCTCATCTCTTATGAATATCTATATTATATACTTTGGTAAATATGAAAATATTTTTTGGGGGCTTCATCTATGAAATATCATAAATAGGCCTATAATTTCAACCCTTAAACTAAGTCTCTCATTTTTCTTGTACATATTGGGTTCCATGGACTACGACCCCAATTATTCAATCAAGATTCCCTATTATTGATTTCCAACCTCATTGGGACCCTATTTATGTTGGATTATATGATGAGAAGTCTATATAAACACGTGGTTTTTAAAGTATGTTCTAGGATTTATTTTTATCAAGCTATTCTATCTCATATTTAGATTCATAATCGAAAAAAATGGATTCTGTATAAAAGGACTCGGCCTTAGTACAATCCATATTCTTGAATTCAATGAATAATTCACATTGAGGATCTTTTCAGGTTTAGGGTTTTAGAGGATTAGGACATAACTATTACATCTCAAATATTACAAATTAGGAAAATCTACTCAGTTTCAATTTTTTCACAAAATAAAAACTCTTTAACAAAAGAGTCATGTCTAGTTCCATGTTTTAGGCATCATAACATTTCCTTGATCCCATCCTTGACTGTATTACAATTTAAGTCATGTGGAAAAAATTTCAAAAAAACATGGGATGAGCATAAAAATCTCAGAAACGGTTATAGAAATATGGAGAGAAAACATTAGTCCATTCATACATAAGAATCAGTGAAATCATACTTTACTTATAAAACAAAAGCACTATAACATACCTCATTAAATCATATGATTTAGGAATAACTCATAGAAATCATAAGATGTAAAGGTAACGCGAGGCATACATAAAATTCTTACGTAGGGAGTAACCGTCATGGTTACCTTTGGAATACCCATCACAGTATATTCCCTAAATCACTTTGGAAAAGCCTTAGCATTTAACCCCTTCGCGTTACCCATTGCATTGAAGAGCTATCTCAGGCTCAACCACCCTTAGTTTATCAGGGAACCACCCGATTTCATAAACATTTCCCAGGAAGAATAACATAATCATAAAACTTAAAACATGCATAAAAGATACATAAAATTTCCACATTTCAATCACAAGATATCACATCATGATATTATCATAAATAAAAACAGATAATAAAATCAATAAAACTCTATGAGAGAAAAATCCCTTTATACTCTGAAAATATTATAAGAAGACATTTAAAAGAGATTTTAAAATCAAAGTGTCCCATTCCACTTTGAAACTTGTGAAAGGATTTTAAAACATTCATGTACATATAAATAAATCCTTAAAACCATTTTTAAAACATGGAAATGGATGATAAATGTTTAAAATTATAAATCATTAAAACCAATTAAAATAATGTTTTAATAAAAGAGTCCTTTTCCATTTTGAACATTTAAATTATAATCCTCATGAATGTAGACCATTTTCAAAACATTAAAATGATTTATTATAGACATAATATGGATATGGAAAGTAAAAGGGGCTGTATATACACTTTATAACCGAATAAAAGTGCATATCATTAAGAAATGTCTCAATGATATCAAATTGAGATGTAATCCCAATCAAGGATCATACCATTAGATCAAGGATAAAGAAATGACATAATTATGCGTGAAAAATATAATTAAACTAAATATAATTGGATAATCAGTGTAAAAAATCAGATTTCATCCACACATATTCATAGCATGACATGATCAAGAAGTAGAGGTTTAACCCAAAGAATTAGAATTGGGTTAAGAAGTTCCCTTGCAAAAATTCGATAGCCTAACGACATCACATAAAATTTTAGAAAAAAATTTGATGAGAGAGATAAAGGGTATCTCATAACTTGGACATAAAATTTAAAACAATAAGGACATATAATAACATATCCCAACATAAGAGGATGTAATTTAAAGGAAAAAACAAAAATATGTCTTTTAAAAATATGGGGGTGAAAGGTTCCCTTACCGACTTGGGTAACTTTCGAAACGTACACCCCATGAAAGAATGACTATTCATCATTGATGTAAATACCCATAATCGAAATTATATTACACAATGAGTAGAATAATGGTCAGTACATACATCAATCAAAGTAAAAGGTGGAAAATGTAGCATAAATATGACGGGAATAAAAGTGAGATGAAAAATCCCTTATGAAAATGAGGCAGCCTAACGACGCCACTTAAAACTTCCAAAAATGGATTTATGAGATCAAATAGGGTCTCTTATAATATGAACATAAAAAGTACAGAATGAGGAATATAAAAGAACATCCCCAAACATAATAAAGATGATCTTAAAAGAAATGACATAAAGGAGAGTACTTAAAAAGAATGAGAGAGGTAGGATCCCTTACCTCATGTCCGACTTGTCTTGTTCATTTCATTAAATTCCTAAATAATAAACTTTGTTCAATTTATAATAGCTTAAGGAAATAATTTAATGTTTATTATTTAATTAATATCATATATTATCTTGTTATAATAATTATTTAATTACGTGAGTTCATATCATACATTTTGTCGACGTTCGGTACATGAGTCAAAAATGATCATGTTTGAAAAGCATTGTCAATGTAGTTGTAAGTACATCATATATAGAATATTATTAATGCTTTCAATATCATACATATACAATATATATTCTTTTTATACATATTCCATATTATTTGGTGATAAAAATAAATTAAATGCACCGTTTATGGAGATGGTAGGCCGTACATATGCATGAACGCTACTTTCATTTATTTGGGACATTAATGGGATTAAAACTAGATGAGATATATATATATATATATTATAATTCTAGTATAATATATATGTTATATTTGTCACATATTTTAATTAATTTTATTCTCTATACATTCCATGTATTTCATGAATGATTCACATCACTTGAGGGGGGGGGGGGGGGTAGTCCAGAATTCCACAAATGAAATTATCGCATTTTCACAAAATGAAAATCATAAAGGATTGTTTTATATATAAAATACAAGAGAATAGAGAGGACATAAATATTATATATATCTTATATAAAAATTGTTCCTTCATAATGGCCACCATGAGAGGTGGTAGGAAAATATTTAACAATCATCGTTTCATGAGGCAGTAATTCGCAATCCACAGAAACAGTATGTTCTTTAACAGTTAGACAGAGGTTTGTGTAAGTGTAGATTGAATAATTCTCATAAAAACATCCTAGTATTTTGAAAATAATATTTTTTGTTACAAAATAAAGTAATAATATTATTTTAGGAGGTTTTAGAAGCAAAATAAAACAAAAGAACATTAGGGAAGACTTTGCCTTCAAATCGGGTAACTCCCCCTTGTTTGAACCAAAAGGGTTTCTTGAAGAGATTTCTGCATAAGGTAATGCTTCTAGGATGAGGATAGGGATTTGGAGATATAAAATGGGAAGATTTTTGACGATCCAAATGATTGAGAGGTGTTGGTAAGGGGGTAGAGGTGGGGGCTTTTTAAAAGGGGGAGGATGGGCACTCTTGGAAAGTAAAGAAATGTTACTTTATATTAAAATGATTTTTGGATTTTAAAGGTACCACATTGATATATTTCTAGGATAAGGTGGTAAGGGATATAAATATACTCATACAATATGTTTTATACAATTTTATGTCTTATATTTTACATTATATTTTCATTTTATTTAAATCGTTCATTAATGAGATAATCGCTGCATCATCATGGTGTCATAAATAAATTGATTTAAATAATGTCTAAAAATTATAAAAAAAATAAATTAATGTAGAAAATTGTTTTATATTTCCAATGAATATTTATATTAAAATATATCATTTACACAAACAAAACTAAAATTGTTTTACTTCGGTGATACGTACTTTGGTTATACTTTCCTTTTAAAAACATAAAATTAAAAAGTGTCACTATCACCCCAAAAGTGATTCCATGGGGTCCCAAAGTTTCGAACAGGGAATACCATGGTCGTCCATGACACAACCAGTATAATTAAGACATATGTTGGGGTCATTTGTTATTATTATCATTTTATTATATTACCCTTAACTACATGATTACTAGTTAATCACGATAATTAAAGATAATTACCATCGTTACTATTCATAATGTCCAAAAACAATAGAGTCTTAATTACATAATTTGGAACATTTGATTCCAAATATGGAATCCATTTTATCAAATTCAAAACAAAAAAATTGTAGTAATTAATTTAAAAGTAAATATCGTTGTCAAAACAAAAGACGGGTTTTTATGAAGTAAAATTTATCAAAAGATTGACTTGTTTTTACAACCAATTGAAAAGGGAAATTACTTCCAATTAACAAAATTTTATTAAGTAATAAAAATAGAATTCAATTATACTATAGAAACATTTATAATGAAAATCTAAATATATAAATAAATTGGATGAAAAGGAAGTCTTGAATTAAAAAGCTGTATTTTTCACTATTCATTAAAAAAAGACATTATCAGAATGATACAAAAAATTAACCCTAATCTATATTAGATATTCAAAATTCAAAAATGATTTATATTTTTAAAAATTAAAAACATAGAAGTTTCATTAATAAATTATATAGATAATTCTGGCTATCAAAACAAATAGTGTGTTTTTAAGAAACAATATCTATCAAAATATTGACACTTGTTTATGTCCATTTTCAAAGTGAAATTAATTATAAGACCACCATTGAATTAAATGGTAAAAATATATTCTAATTAAACATTAAATCAATTAAAAAAGATAATCTATCAACATAAATAAATTAAATGAAAAATCCTTTTTGAAGTAAAATGCAGTATTTTTCACTATTCATTTAAAAAAAGAACATTTGTCAGAAATATACAAAATTTTATCCAATGTAAATTTAAATATCCCTATTCTAAAGAATAAGTTTATTTTGACAAATAGAGCTTATAAAATTGTCAAAAGTTGGATTTAAAAAAGGTTCTCCATCAAAAGGCAGTAAAACAATCTTTTAAAAATATTAGAGTATTTATTCTTAAAATTGGATTCATTTGCATTTTAAGCCTCTAACATTTGTTGGATAAATGTAAAAATATTGATAAAACGTATGTAATCATTTTTTTAGTCAGTTCTGTTCATTCCTTCCATTACAATAGCTAGACATTAACTATTTAAAATAATATTATTATATTATTAGTGTGCAACGTAAGATTTCAAAAAACTCGTTGTTGGGTATTGGGTACGCCATTGAGCATATAATACCCTTTAAAGTAATATTAACATTTTATTCAAAAATATTGATAAACTTGAGAATATAATATTATTTATTTACATGGGATGTCAGTTCCTTCCCCCCATTTGGGAATTGCGTCCTCACAATTTTAAACTTGGGCTCAGAAACTTCTTCAAAAGTCCCACATCGGAACAAGAGTCGGTAAAACTATAACATTAAAATATATAAAGCGAAGTAAAAAGGTCACACTAGTTACCCCATACTAGGATTCCATGAAAACATGGATATGGAAGAAAAAAACAAAGGGTCATGTTCTGACGGAGAGTGATATAAAAAAAATGTTTAAGAGAAATTTCACCACCATAAAATCACAAACTTCTGATGGATTAAACGGTATTTCATTCCCTAGTCGGAAAAATTAAAAAACATAAATTTTGTTTTAAATTACCTTTAATTGAGGAATTTATTTATGTGCTTAACTAAAACATAAGGAAAAAAACTTACTTGTCATGTTGACTTTCAACTTTTTCTAGATTTCTTACACAAACTCATATTTTGTCCAAAAGATGAGTATTTAGGATAACATGTTCACATTAAGAGTAGTATAATCAACTTATAGAAAATCACCTAATCCAAAAAATAGAACTATATACTTCCCATGTCTTTAGACCTTATCCAAAACCAAAACCAAAAAGGTTAGTACAAGAACAGATAATACCTAAAACCATAATACTTTATAAAAAAAATCTATTCCTAATCACCAAAAAATTTCAAACAATACCAAAGTTCAACAAAGACTATTCAATAAACATGTATCCATAAAATTCTTCAAAGTAGCCAAAATTAATATTGAAACCCAAATATCTGAAGGATTTAATCACATAGTCTTCCATGATAAGCCTTAACATTTAACACTAATCACCAGTTACTCTTAAAGTCTCATACTGAAAAGTAATTAACCTAATCACATATCCTCCATGATAGGTGAATAATTTCCATAGATAACCCAAAATTAACTTATTCTAGATTTATAATATCATCTAACTAAAATGAATTAGTCAAACTAAATAGGGACGTCACATAGTCCAGTGTTACGTAATAAATACCAGTCGCACTTTGGTTGTGAGTTCGATTCCTGCAGCTTCATCTGATGCGACAGGTTGTCACACGGTCTACATGTTGTCCTTTTTCCATAACTAGATATTCCTTATAACATTCCCCAAAAGAGATAAAATCTTCAAAAATAACCATAACATAATTTAACCTCAAGTTTATCTCATTCCTTTCATATTCCATGATATCATGTAGTAACCCATAATTACCTCAAAAGTAAGGATCATATAAACCCTAATGGTTACCTTTATATTTACTACCTGAACATTCACATCGAGTTTGTTCTCTCATACATGATTCATTAGAGAACTCACCAAGGTTCAATTGGTTGATCATGACTCCTGATAGTTGGTTTAGAATAACCACAAGATTTCTCATTTAATCCCCCATTTCATCCAGTATCTTAATCAGAGAACCACCACAGTTTCCTTCAAACCCATTTTCACTTTGGTGCCTATTATATCCATCCATTTACTAAAACCAAAAAGGTCAGTGTGAGTATATCAACAAAATCATCATTTACTAAAGAGGAAGATAAACACTAAGATATACTTATCCATGTTATCTCAAACTCATTACAACTTTCATAAATAACAATGACCTTATCTAATATAATAACCAGTGTGGTTATACACAACTTGTCACTTATTCTTAAACAACACACTACCCTCTAAAGTTATCTAAACCGACCATTGATACCAACTATAAGGACACTGTATTAGTACAATCCATATTTTTGAATTAAATGAATAATTCACATTCAGGATCTTTTCAGGTTTAGAGTTTTAGAGGATTATGACATAACTATTACATCTCAAAGATTACAAAGTAGGCACATCTACTCAGTTTCCATTTTTTCACAAAATAAAAACTCTTGAACAAAAGAGTCATGTCTAGTTCCATGTTTTAGACATCACAACATTTCCTTTATCCCATCCTTGAATGTATTCCACTTTAATCCCTGTGGAATACATTTCAAATAAACTTGGGATGAGCATAAAAATATCAGTAAGGGTTATAACAATACGGAGTGAAATCATTAGTCCATGTATAAATAATAATCAATGAAATCATACATTATTCATAAAAAATAATAACTTTAACATACCTCATTAAATCATATGATTTAAGAATATCTCATATAAATCATAAGACGTAACGGTAACTTGAGGCATTCATAACATTCTTACATAGGGAGTAACCCTCACAGTTACGTTTGGAATACCCATCACAGTATATTCCCTTAATCTATTCAGATATATCTTAGTGTTTAACCCCATCACATTACCCAATGCATTGGAGAGCTATCTCGAGCTCACCCTCCCTTAGTTTATTACGAAACCACCTGATTTCATAAACATTAACCAAGAACCATAACATAATCATAACACTTAAAACATGCATAAAACAAACATAAAATTTCTACATTTGAATCAAAAGAGATCACATCGTGATATTACCCTAAATAAAAACATCTGATAAAATCCTTAAAATCTATGAGAGAAAAATCCTTTTATTCTATGAAAATATTAAAAGAATACATTTAAATGAGATTTTAGAATCAAATTGTCCCATACCACTTCGGAACTTTGGAAAGGGTTTTAAAACATTCATGTACATATAAATAAATCCATAAAAAACCATTTTTAAAACATGGACATGGATGATAAATGTTTAAAACAATAAATATTTAAAACCAATTAAAATAATGTTTTAATAAAAGAGTCATTTTCTATTTTGAACATTTAAATTATAAGACACATGAATGTAGACCATTTCTAAAACATTTAAATTACTTCAGTATAGAAATAATATGGATATGGAAAGTAAAATTGGTTGTATATACATTTTATAAAAGAATAAAAGTGGTTATCATTAAGAAATGTCTCAATGAGAAGAAATTGAGATGTAATCCCAATCAAGGATCATGCCATTAGGGAAATGATAAAGAAATGACATAATTATGTGTAAAAAATATAAATACACTAAATATAAGTGGATAATCAGTGTAAAACAATCTTATTTCATCCACAAATATTCATAGCACGACATGATCAAGAAGTAGAGGTTTAACCCAAAGAATTATAATTGGGTTAAGAAGCTCCCTTGCAAAAATTTGATAGCCTAACGGCATCACATCAAATTTTATAAAAAGAGTTGATGAGAGATATAAATGGTATATCATCACTTGGATATAAAATTTACAACAATAAGGATATATAATATCATATCCCAACATAAGATGATGTAATTTACAGGACAAAACCAAAAGAATTCTTTTAAAAGAAGGAGGGTGAAAGGTTCCCTTATCGACGTGGGTACCTTTCAAAACGTACACCCCATGAAAGAAAGTCGATACAACATTTATGTTAATACCCATAAAATAATTTATATTACACAAAGAGTAGAATAATGGTCAGTACATAAACCACTCATATGAAAATGTGGAAAATGTAGCATAAATCTCACGGGAATAAAAGTGAGATGAAAAATCCCTTACGAAAACGCGGCAGCCTAACGACGCCACATAAAACAACCAAAAATGGATTTATGAGGTCAAACAGGGTATCTCATAATATTAACATAAAAAGTAAAAAATGAGGAATAAAAAATAACATCCCCAACCATAAGAACGATGAGCTTAAAAGAAATGACGTAAAAGAGAGTACTTAAAAAGAAAGAGTGAGGCATGATCTATTACCTCAAGTCTGACTTGTCTTGTTCATTTCATTATATTCCTGAATAATAAACTTTATTCAATTTATAATTTCTGAAGTAAATACTTTAATGTTTATTATTCAATTAATATCATATATTATCATGTTATAATAATCAGTTAATTATGTGAGTTCATATCATATGTTTTTCAATATTCGGTACATGAGTCAAAAATGATCTTGTTTGGGAAGAATTGTCAATGTAGTTGTAATTACATCATATAAAGAATAGTATTAATGATTTAAATATCATAAATATCCATTATATATTAGTTTTATTCTTATTCCATAATATTTGGAGATACAAATAAATGAAATGCACCGTTCTTGGAGACGGTAGGCCGTACATACGCATTAATGCTACTTTCATTGCTTTGGTACATTAATTAAATTAAAACTAGATGAGAGATATATATATATATTATAAATCCAGTAAAATATATTTGTTATATGGGTCACATAAGTTCATTAATTTCATTATTTATACATTCCATGTATTTCATGAATGACTCACATCAGTTGAGGGGGCGGTAGTCCACACTTCCTCAAATGAAATTATCGCATTTGCACAACATGAATAACATTAAGGTATGTTTTAAATATAAAATAAAGAATCATAGAGAGGACATAAATATAATATATATATCATATATAAAAATAGTTCCATTATTATTGACACCATGATAGGTTGTAGGAGAACATAGAATAATCATCGTTTCGTGTGCCAGTAATTCGCCAGCCACAGAAATAGTATGTTCTTTAAACCTTAAACGGAGGTGTGTGTAAATGTAGCTCGAATAAAACTCATAAAAACATCCTAGTATGTTGACTATACTAGTGTTGTTACAAAATCAAGAAATAAAAAGAGTTTAGGGGGTTGGAGAAGAAAAATAAAACAAAAGAACAATAGGGAAGACTTTACCTTTAAATCTGGTAACTCCCCTTAGTTTGAACCAAAAGGGTTTATTGAAGAGCTTTAGTACTATGGGAAGGCTTCTAGGAAGAAGAGATTGATGTGGAGAGATAAAATGAGAAGATTTTGGTCGAGAAAATGTCTTCAGAGGTGTGGGTAAGGGGGTTGAGGTGGGGGCCTTTTATAAGAGGGAGGAGGGGCACTCTTGGAAAGTAAAGAAAAGTTACATTACATTAAAATGATTTTTGGATTTTAAAAGTACCACATTGATATATTTCGAGTATAAGTCGGTAAGGGTTCTAAATATACTCATCCAATATGTTTTATACAAGTGTAGGTCTTATATTTTACATTATCTTTTCATTTTATTTAAATAGTTCATTAATGAAATAATCTATGCATCATCATGGTGTCATAAATAAATTAATTTATTTAATGTCTAAAAATTATAAAAAAAATACTATGATTTAGTAAATCTTTTTAAATTTCTAGTTGACTATTTATAGTCCAAGAGATCATTTACACAGACAAAACTACAGTTGTTTTTCTTGGGTGATACATACTCTGGTTATACTTTCCTTTTAAAAACATAAAATTAAAAAGTGTCACTATCACCACAAAAGTGATTCCATGGGGTCCCAAAGTTTAAAACAAGGCATCTCATGGTCTTCCATGACACAACCAGTAGAATTAGGACACATGTTGGGTTCATTTTTTATTATTATAATATTATTTTATTACACTTAACTACCCGATTACTAATTAATCACCTTAATTAAAGATAATTATCGTCGTTACTATTCATAATGTCCAAAAACAAGAGTCTTAATTAAATAATTTGGACCTTATGATTCCAAATATGGAATCCATTTTATCTAAGTCAAAACACATAAATTTTAGTAATTAATTTAAAAGTAAATCACATTGTCAAAATAAAAGATGAGTTTTTAAGAAGTAAAATTTATCAAAAGATTGACTTGTTTTTAAATCCAATTAAAAAGTAAAATTACATACAATGAACAACATTGTATTAAGTGAGAAAAAATAATTCAATTATACTTTAAAAACAATTATAATGAAAATATAAATATATAAACAATTTGGATGAAAAGGCAGTTCTGAATTAAAAAGATGTATTTTTCACTATTCATTAAAAAAAAGACATTATCATAAAAATACAAAAAATTAACCCTAAGATATATTTGATATTCTAAATTCAGAAATGATGTCCATTTTACCAAATTCAAAACATAGATGTTTCATTAATAAATCATATAGTTATTTCCCTCTGTAAAAACAAATAGCGTGTTTTTAAGAAACAATATATATCAAAATATTGACATTTTTTTATGTCCATTTTCAAAGTGAAATTAATTATAATAAACAAAATTTAATTAAATGGTAAAACTATATTTTAATTACACATTAAAACAATTAAAAAAGATAATATATCCATATAATGAAATTATAAGAAAAAGCAGTTTTGAAGTAAAATGCAGTATTTTCACTATTCATTAAAAAAAGAACATTTGTCAGAATGATACCAAAAATTGATCCAATGTAAATTTAAATATCACAATTATAATGAATAAGTTTATTTTTGGAAATAGAACTTCTAAAATTATCAAAATTAGGATTTTAAAATGGTTCGCCATCAAAAGGTGGTAAAAAAATCTTTTAAAAATAATAGACTATTTATTCTTAAAATTGGATTAATTTGAATTTTAAGCATTAAAATTTATTGGATAAATGTAAAAATATTTAAAAAAATATATGTATTCATTTTTTTAGTTAGTTATGTTCATTATAGCATTACAAAGGCTATGCATTAACTGTTTAAAAAATATTATTATATTATTAGTTTGCAAACATAAGATTTCAAAGAAACTCGTTGTTGTGTATTGGCATGCCATCGAGCATAGAATTACCTTTAAAGAAATATTAAAATTTTATTCACAAATATTGATAAACATGGGGATGTAATTTTCTTTATTTACCTGGGATGTTACACTGTAAGGATGTACATTATGAGAAAAACATAATTATTGAATTTTTTTCTTAATATTGTACTTTACATAAAGGAATGTGTCAACAGGAAAAAACATACCTATTATGTTATGTAAAATGAGTAGAAATGAGAAAACAAAAACTTGCCTTGGAAGGGATTAATTATAGTTATACAATTTATGTTCACCCCTATGATGTTTGGGAGTCTACTTCAAGTCATGTAAAAGATGTTATGATGCCTATGGAAGATATCGAGCTAACATTCGATAATGACCACTCTATGCAACCCAAAATTCATTCAACCGAGGAATTTGATATTTCTCGTTTCGTTGATGATATTCATGTTTACATTGGTTTCACCACTAAATCACCCATTCTGGTGGCAGAAAATAAAGAACACAATGAACCACATAAAATATTCTAAGATGATGAAAATCATGTTAAATATAATTCTAATTACTATTTACATCAGGCCACTGATAAATCTTGAAAATTTGAATAATCTTATTTTAAATTGAGCACCAGAAAATTTAAAAACCCAATGACCAACTCATATAACGTCCACACTCTAATAAAAAGAAGACTCGAAATGAAGGTATTATTCTAACATGTAAAGGAAAATTGTCTCTAGAACCTTGGATTCCACTAGATATCTAAAATAGTACCCAAACCACATTGATTTATGATAAAACGTATTACACATATAGTAGTTATTTAATTTTTTAAATGATTCATATTTTATGATGTTGTTGATCACACAATGAAATATGCATACTGGATCAAAGAGGATTTTCTAGTTAAAATGTCCTGGATGGAGAGACAAGATGAATTTTTTTTATGAAAATACAATTATAGAGAGGCCTTTAATAAATTTTATCTCCAAATAAGTAAAAAAATGATTTCTAATATGGGTATAAATTTAAAATAAATAGTGATTTTATTTACAATATAATCACAAAGAAATGAACCCACTCTCTTTTCGTTTGATGGATGCATGTGGAGTTTATGGTTGTCTTATAGAAGAGTTGGACCAATTTAATTTTTTTTATTAATAATAATAGTCCTTGGTTTTTTGTTCCCTGTATTATATTAATCTTTGTCTCGCTTCATGATTTATTTCTCTTCGATGTATATGAGAGATATTCTCTTGTTTTTATATGAGTATGTTCTTTGGCCAACCCGTACTTGTTTTTCTTAGTTGAGTGATTTTTATCTTTATTGGTTCGTGATTACAGGAAATCATAAATACATGGGGTTATCATTTGGTGAATTATTTATTTCATGGTGTTTATATACATGTTGTTTGTTATGTTTTTCTTATTAAGATAATTGGGTGAACCTTTTATGATTTTCTATTTTTTCTGGTCATGAACAAGCATGGAGTGATGTACTATGGACTCATTATTAAGAATTTTCTATTCAGTTACTATTCAGAAATTCAATAATCAAAAAAAATTATTGTTTCATGGTCATCCCCTTATTCATATTGTTTTTTGTGAGTTATTATCTTCAATTAATGGGTGATGATCATTTGGAGTCATTCTAGCATATGGTAAATTCACTAAGAATCGATATTATTTGTTTCCATTCCAATTTATCATGAATGGTATGTTATTTTCTAGAGATAAGGATATTTTGGTAGACTAGATCATATATTCTAGTTGATGTTGACCTATCTAGATAATGTATTATCCTGGTAGATGATAGAAAATTTTGTACAGGTGTGAGACCATAATAACATGTGTATGTTTTTATGATGTGTTCAGCTTCTTTCTCTATAAATCCCTAATTGCTGTAAACTTATTAAACATCCTATATGTATTTTGACACGTTATTATTTTAATAAATCTTATTGCGTAATGAATTTGTTGACCAATTTATTTAAAATTTTGTTAAAAGAATGTTTACTTATCAAAATCATCATAGATTCACATTGTATTTTTTTAAAAAAACTATAACAAAATTATTTTTGTGTGAATCCAGAAATATTTTCAGGAAAATATACTTGTATAATAATGATGTCCTGGAAAATTTATTAAATAAAAGTTTGTAATATTTTATTCCTTTAAAAATTATTTTTTCATGTATGAATACATAGAGTGTAACATACTATCTCTGAGGGCTTCTCTATGTCATTAAAATACCCTCAAAAATATAAAAACATGTATTAGAAATTATTATCTTCAAAAACAATAGAATGTTAAACTGAAATCTATTTTATAACATTGAAATTATAGAATCAAATCATTAAATATATTTATAATATAATAAAATTCATATGATATGTAAATGACAAAATAAATTGGACAATTTCAAATATAGATACTGATGGAAAAATTTCTTCATAGTTTATGAACTCTTATTGATTTTAAACATTATGAAAAGTGGTTGAATTATACATAACTATGGTTCATTTTTCATTAAAATTATTTTTTAGGACTAGTTAAAATATTGTAAATGAAATATTTTTAATTATAATAATAGGCGCAAATTAATTTATTGTTCAATTATATTAATCTATTTTTAATAAAAACATTATAAATTTTATCACCCAATGCTTCATCTACGATTATTTGTTTGAATTTATATAAGAATAAAAGATGATCACACCGAACCCATAAATGAATTATGGATATAAAAAAATTTTAAAAATCAAAAATGATATTATATTGTGGATTATTCCCTAAAGTCATATGGAATCTAGGTAAAATGTTATTTTTTCAACATCAACTAAACTATTATATTTTGTTATAATTTCATTATGTGTTTCCGTAATGGGTGTATGTTTATAAAATGTGAAAAAAATTAAGGGTTTTTAAAATCACAATCCATGATAAATTCAAAATCAAGATTTTTTAACTTCCTAAGAGGATCAGTTTCATCAAACATACTATGTATCATTTCCTCAAGGGTATGATTCCATCTTTTGGAAACATGATAATCAATACTAGTTTTTGAATAAATATTAAAAACTCCATTATCATCATTCTAATAAAATATTTAAATGTAACATCCCAAAAATTTATATATATATTTAATATTTAATTCATGAAATAGTGAGTCTCTATGAAAAAACACTTTGTTATAACCAATCCAATAAATATAATATTGTCTCTCCATTGATTTCAATTTCGAAAAACATACATACAAAGTTTCGATCATTAAGATATTTATAGTTATATATGATCATCATATTTTTTTTTAAAATTATATTACCCTTATGAATTTTAAAAAACCTTTATAATAGTAATGAACCCTTATGAATAGTAACATCACCCATTTAAGTAAAAAAAATTATGCACTATATAAATGATAGTGAATTTTTTAAAAATTAATAATTATGTGTTGGTATTATTATGTGTAATAAATATTTAATTAAGTTATAATTTAATAAAATAAAATAATTTATTTTCGTATAATATATTCCAAAATATTTTTTTTTGCAAAATTTTTTTTGGATAATTTTATAAGACATCAGTTAAATAATGAAAGTATTATAAAATCAGTTTTAAATTTCAAATATACATTTTTCAAGTAAATAATTATGTTTTTTACAAACTAAATTTATTATATTAAGGAAATTATTTTGATAAAATAGTTTTCATCTTTGTATTATACATGTTTAACAAAAATTACGGTGAATTTTTGGGATATTTCTGAAATACATGTATATGTTATAATTAATTAAATTTGTTAATTAATGAAATATGATAAACAAATGAATTTCCTCATTATTCAAGTTTCATGGATGATGTAAATGGCTAATAGTTAGAACTCAAGTTCACATATTAATATTTTATTTAAAAGATTCACGATTATTCATATTCTTTGGAAAAAATAATAAAATAATGTCAACCCCCTCCTCTTATCCACTATAAAAACTTCCCCAAACCCATGTTCTCTTCACTCCTTTAAACATTTAATCTTATATAATTTCTTCCCAAATAATCTTCCCTAGTCCATCCCCACATCCATGAGCTCTTGTACATTCCAAAATGCCAAAACCACTTCCCTAAAAGAGGTTCTCAATGATATGTTCTTAAGAGGTAAAATCCCCTTGTTTTTTTCCTTTTAATTTCATTAAAGTTCCTTATTTTCTTGTTATCTAATAAAATACTTTCTCCAAATTATTATGATAAATCCAATATCAAATAATTTATTTAATTATATAATTTTATTGAAAATCCATACTCATTCTCCTTACACTCTTTCTTTTATTTTAAAAACAAAATCATCATCCATGTGGTGCCGACTTTCAACTTTCATGGCTGGAAAACCTTTGTTCATAAATTTATCCATAAAATTTTGTCATGGAATAATTTTTATTGTTTAAAAAACTATAATATATGTATTATAACCAATTAAATATTTTTAACCAATATATATTCCTAATATTAATTTATATGACAAAACTCATTCGTAATAATCGAAATATTACCAATAATGAACTTCATTGAAGTTTCATCTTTTAAATCCTCATTATAGACTAAAACCAAATGAATTATTGAAAATATAAACTTTTGAATGTTCAATATTATTATATTTTATGAATTATGGATATTTATACCCATTATACATGAAAATCATTAATTATATGCAAGCGGACTGATTATGAAAACCAAGTAAAAAAATACCCTGGAATGACCGAATTCAATCCTATAACATTTCAATAACGACATAGAAGAAATTTAAAAAAATAAAATGTATCAAATATATGATGATATAGATATTAATTAATTAGTAAATGTTTTTAATTTAATTATTAATGTAAATAAGGTCATGGTTTGAACAAATTATGGCATAAGGTAAGGGCTTTTTAATCTCACTGCCATTTTTTTGAAAAATTCCTTATTCACCACTAATTCATATTCATGGTTCATATATATTTCAAATTTATGTATCATATCACGAATCTATATATATTTGTCATATTAAATATATCATTTAATATTTATTAAATTAGGTTAATATTCATCGATTGTTTACAATGAGGTAAGGGGTTCCACCTAGACCTTCATTTTTTCTATTGGGATATTCCTTCACTATCGATACCGAAATGTGATTGTTATTAATTTTTTGTGCATATTTTATATTATGTTTGTATATTGTAAAATAATATATTCAAATTATTTTTTCTTTCATTTATATTGATTATATATTTTATATAGATCCATTTCTAATTCTTCTCAATAAATAAGCATGGTTCCAGGGAACTTGTTGAAATTTTACCCATTTTTGAGTAAACTACATATTCTATTTATGATATAAATATTTTTCTGAAATTATACATTTTATAATTAAAAATGTAATTGTTTATTTTTTTTATGAAAACAAACATTCCCTTCCGCATTAAAATGTCTTTACTATTTTATTTAAAACTCACTAAAATGATTTATTTCCAATATTTCCTTAAAAATATTTTACATGATTTTATTTCATTCAGAAATTTTTTTTCCCTGAATATAATTTCAATTTATTTCTCTATTCATTTTTATGATAAATGTGTTTATAATATAGTTTCATGAAAAATAAAAATGATCTTCCAAAACATCACATAATTTTAATGAAAAAAGTATTTTTCTCATGTCACATTAACATGTATGGGATATATACCATGTTCACCACTAATTACTTGTATGTGGTGTATTTACATCTCATTATTATTTCATATCAATAATATCCTTATTCATCAGATATTTTATGGATTATTATTTTAATGATTCAATGTGGTATAAGACACTTTGGATGGTCTATGGATTATGTCCTCAATAATTTTTCATTAGTCTCATTTAAAAGTATCTTCATCATAGTTAAATTCCATTTTTAAATATAGTAAATCATTTAGGTTTATAAGTTTTGATAATTTATATAATATTATATTTAATGCTTTTTGATGTGTTTAACTATGGATGTGTTATCTTGATAGTATTCACCATATTACTCCAAATGATTAGGGTTTAAGAATAATGATTGGATAATGTTATTTATATTTCACATGTATGATCAATATGAATTTATATGTTTATAATTTTTACCCCATTCATATGAGGGGTTCATTGGACTTAGTAAGTGACAGGTGGGGGCCAGTATATCCCCTCAATGCAACGATAGGTCACATAAGACAAACTAGTTCTGGTTTTTACCAGTTTATGTATGGTATTAGAATGAGGACTTGACAAAATGTAATTATGTCTGAAATTATTAATTCATTCATTATTAAACTAGTAATTGGTAGCCTATATTGTTATTGGATAAGTATTATAATCATTGTTAAGTTTTATTGTAGAATTTTTTATTTATCTCTTTTTCCTACCATGTTATTCTCGCGTTTAGTTTTTAAATGCATGTATTTTTTTATTCAAAATGACTAATTTTTATGTTAATGATATATAAAATTTATTTATTACCCTTAATAAGTATATGTTTTCACACATTTATTATGTTTTAATTTTTCTATGGTATAAGGATGTATATTATGAATGGAATCATTGGATAATATTCGATTTGGGGATGTTTCTAGATGAATTTATATAATTAATTTCATTTCAAGTAGTAATGTAGAAATTATGTAAGTATCTAGTTTTCCAAAATTAATAAACCATCTTTTACTTCAAGATTTTATTCTTTTTAATCATTCCAATGCGATGAAATAATGCACTGGCTCTAGGAAACTACGGTCATGGCACTAAAAAAATTATTATAGGAATTTTTTTACAATCCTTGAAATTTATATATAGAAAATATAGATTAGTGAAAAAAATTGAATGAAATGCATTGAAAATACAAAAACAAGAACACTCTGCATTTTTTTATAAAGATGTCATTTTGTGGATATCCCTAAAAAATATAACCCTATATATATACTATATGTGTGTTTGGTTCTGGAATAGATGTTCGTAGGACTAAGAAATTCAACAAGGTTTTCTGGGAGGGACATGGGATAACCTGGCACATAAAAATAGGTCTTACTATGCATTTGGTTTTACACTCTCTAGTGGTATTGTAAAGAAAATTTACATTTAATTTATTCACAACTATGAAGTATTTATGCCCCAATGTAAATAAAATATTTTTTTCAAGGGTTTATAATTCATAAATTGATGTTAGGTTCTACAAAATGTTAATAGTTATAGAATGATCATAATTTTATGTGAAAGTATAGTATATTGAATTGATTATAAATGGTACCTCGCAGAAGGAATAAGAACTTCACCAATGAAAAATTTGTGAAGAGTAAGAAGTATCATATCTCTCATGGTCTTATGCCATCTTTTTGAAGACGGATCTTCATCCATGCTTCCTTATTATATGATGAAATAATATCATGTGTGAACCAGATGTATTAATATTTCTCTAAGACCTACAACTTTGAAGGGAAGTAATAGATAAAGATGATGGTAGATAAAAAAATGGATAATGGTTAGAAAAAGAAGAAGGATGTTAAAACATGTGATAAATTTGAGAAGAATCACCATGGTAAATGTATGAAAGGAATACAATTTTACATTAAGTTTGGAGAAAAGGGACACCAAGTTCGTGATTTCATGGGTAATAAAAAGGTTTCCATGGCAACAACAAGGAGATGCGACACTATTTGAATAATTGTCCCAATTTTCAAATAAATATACCCAAAATGATGTTACTGTATAATAATAATGTAATTAAACTTTCACAGATAATATATAATGACTTATATTCCTATTCAATAATCTTTTCATTTTAATATTTTATCAGAAATGAAATAGTAATAAGAATTATAGAAAATATGAGGATTTTAATGTAGTACTTAATCATTATAGTTTTGAAACCATTATTTGAATAGTTCAAAGAAAATATATACAAAGGAATGTTAATTTTTTTGTAAGATTCATGATTGTGGGAAATAAACCCCAAAATACATTCAATAGGTCAAGAAAATGATTAATAAATGATTGATGTGGATAAATGCATACTACCATAGAAGTAATTAAAGACATGCCTAAAATTGGTCTATATTATCATTGAAGTTAGTTATTAGATGATCCCCATAGTTCTAATTTCACTATACACTTTGGTAGCACTATGATGTATAGAGATTTTAAGGAACATTTATGGTGGGATAAGAAGAAACAAGAAATTGCGGAAAACGTATCAAGATGTTTACTCTACTAATAAGTGAAGGCTGAAATACAACATCACAGTGGAGTCATGAAACTTCTTCATATTCCTACATATAAATGTGATAACATTAACATGTATTTTGTAACTATATTACAAATAGAAATCAAGGAATAATGAGACCATATGTGTGATTGTTGTTTAACTAACCAAATATGCTAATTTCCCCACTATAATGGATGATTTCCAATTGGAACACCTTTCTCGGATCTATATTAATGAAGTTGTTAGACATAATAGGGAAATTATCTGAATTGATTCTCAGAATGATACATAATTTACATTAAAATTATATAAATACATTAAAAAATTCGGATACTAAGATTCTATTGAGTATATCTTATCACCCTCAAATTCATGAGAAATCAGAAAGCATGACTAAAACAATAGAAGAGATGTTGTGATATTTTTCACATTAATTTTTGTGTATGTGGGATTAGTTTTTACCTTTAGTGTAGATTTTATAAAATAGTAGTTTCCATTATAGTATTCAAATGGAACCATAAAAATCATTCTATGGAAAGAGATTTCCTACACAAACATGTTGGGATAATGTTGGTTAAAACAATGTAGTATGCCCTGATTTTTTAGGGAAACCACAACAATTATTATGGATATTAAAATTTATATCAATGCAGATAAATGTAGAAAAAAGATATATGTAGATAATTGAAGGAATGATTTTGAATTTCAAGAAGAAGATCATGTTTTCTTAAATGTATCTCTATGGAAGTTTGTTATAATATTTGGAAAGAAAGGTAAAAGGAGCCCCACGTACAATGTCACTTTTGAAATTTTAGAGATAATTGCATATGTGTATTATCATTTGGAATCAATAAATATCCTTCCAAAAGTACACAATTTGTTTCAGGTCTCATTATTGAGAAAGTCAATTCCAGACCCAATGCTTATCTTCACTTCTTAATGTATAGAATTGGAACTTGGATTCTGTTACTATGAGGGACCTTTCTAGATTATAGAAACTAAATAATAGGTGTTGAGGAAATAGAAAACATCACTGGTAAAGGGAATTTAAAAAAAATAATGAAATACAAGAGGCAACATGGGATCCCAATAAACTTATGATAAAGAATAACAGAAATCTTTTTATATGTTAACATTAAAGTAATTTAAAGGTGAAACTTTTGAAAGCGTGGATGAATGTAGCATATGAAAATTTTTAAAAAATTTAAATTTAATTCATGAAACACACTCACTCTATGAAACAACACACTGTTATAACATATCCAATGTGAATGATTTTTCCTCTAATTTTATTTTATTTTTCCTCTCTATTAGTAGTCATGAGCCAAAATAATATAATAATGATTAAAATAATGGAAAACCCCTCCTCCCCGCCAATATAAAATCACCCTGCAATACCTATCATATTCAATCCTATAATCCTTGATGATTTTCAATGTTTGGCCCAAATACTCTTCCCTAGTCCCTCCCCACGTACAATAGGTATTGGTCTTTAAAATAATACAAAAACCCCTTCCTTATGGAGGTTCTCAAGGAAGAGAACTCTAGAGGTAAAATCCACTTCTTTTTTCCATTTAATTTATTTTATGTTCCATTATTTGTTGTTATAACCTCACCTAATGTATTGAAATGATAATGATAAGTATTTTATAATTTATATACAAGAATTATATCATGTTTATTGAACATCCATCATCAATATCATTACTCTTTTTATTTTATTTAAAAAATTAAATCATCATCCAGGTGGTGTGGATTTACAAACTTCGTAGATGAATAACCTTTATTCATAAATTTTTACTCCATGAATGGTCATGAAAAAGTTTTATTTTTGAACCAAAATATAATTTATGTATTACTACTTATTTAATATTTTTTAACTAGTATATATACATTATATTAATTCATACGACAAAACTAGTTCCTAATAATCGAAATATCACCAAAATGATCTTCATTAATGATTTATCTAATAACTCATCCACATTATATATAAAAATTTTAAGTATATTACCATTTAATCTCATAAAAGTTCATTAGTATCATATAAAATCAATACTATAGAATTATATCCATTCCACATGAACTCCATTACTTAGAAATAGTATAATAGATTATGAAAATGAAGCAAAAAACACTCAGGAATGACAGAATTAAATCTTATAACTTATCAATAAAGAAATTAATGACCATAAAAATATATTGAATAGAATATATTTCTATAAGGTTCCTAATTAATTAATTAATGGATTTAATTTTATTATCTATGAAATAAATCTCTAGAGAAGAATACATTGAGAATAAGGTAAGGGATTTCCCATCACACTACGAATTTTTCCAGATATTTCTTATACACCACTATTTCCAATTTATGGATTATGAATATTGTCCATTCATGTATCAAATCAGGAATAAATGTATTTTCATTTTATTAAATTTATAGTTTTAGGATAATTAATTTTTTTTACATTATTCAAATTGATTATAATGTGGTAAAGTATTCCACCTGAACCTTAATTTTTGTCTTTCGATTTATTCCTCTACTATTGTTACCAAAATGTAATGCTTATTTAATTTTGTATATAAATTCTATATTCTGATTTTCTCTTCCAAAATCATATATTCATGTCATTTTATTTTTATTTTATGGGTATTATATATCCTAAAACAGTTCCCTTTTTAATTCATCTCGATTAACAAACCCGATTCAGTAGAACTTTTTGAATTCTTACCCATTTTCATATGCACTATATATTCTAAATTAAGATATAAGTATTTATTAAATAAAAAATTTTATCATGAAAAACAATCTTTGTTCATTTATAGTTTTATGAAAATATAAATTCCCATCTATATAAAAATTTCATTATTATTTTATATTAAACGTGATAAAATGTTTTTTTCTAATGTTTTTTAATAACTATTTTAAAATTATTTCATTTCAGTGGGAAATAATTTATCCTAAAATAAAAATTCAATTTCCTTACCATTTCATTTCTAGTATATACATGTTTAATGTTTTATTTCTTGAAAAATTAAAATGATATTTTAAAAGATATATTCTTTCCAAAGTAAGGATTTTATTCATCATAGATTATCCATTATAATGATATTCGAATGTTTCAAGGTTGTATGGGACACATCATAATGTTCCATGATTATTTCCTCAAAACAAATTCAGTGGTCTCATTTACTGGAATCTTTATATATTTTATCATCATTTGTTGAATCTTATACATTATTCAGGTTTTCCTTTTTTTACACCATATACAATATGTTTTTTAAGGGTTTTAATTAATTTTAATGTTGATGTTCTATCATAATACCATTCACAATATTACTTTGAATGGTTAGTGTTTATGTTTAATGATTAGAGAATGTAATTTAAATTTAATATATTAGTTTCTATTTGATTGAATATGTTTATTATGTTAAACCATTTCATAAGTGGAATTAATTGGAATTAGTATCTGTTAGGGGGGATTTCTATATCCCCTCGATGCATAAGTAGGTGTCATGAGAAAAAATACTTTGGTTTATTACCCATTTATATATGGTATTGGCATGAGGCCTTGAAAGAATGTATATGATGTCCAATATTATTCATTCCATAATTTTAAAACAAGTAATTGGTTTTCCATAGGGTTATTTGACTAGTATAATTCTGATGTTTATGTTTCATTATGGAATTATTTATTAATATATTATCCCTATGATTATATACACATGTTTTTCAAATGGCATGTGTTTTTTTTCTAATTCAACCTGCATAAGGATTATGTTTATGATATCTTTCATTATATTGATTACCCATATTAATCATATGATCTCACCAAATTCTTATTTTTTAATTTTCCCATGATGCAAGGTGGTATATTATAAATGAATTTTAGGGATAATCTAAGAGTATTGGACATTTCCAATGTAAATTATATTATTTATTTCATTTAATGTTGTAATTTTAAACTCATGTATGTATCTAGTTTTAAAAAACTACAGAACCTTCCATTACTTTTGGATTTAATTACTTGTAATAATGAAAATGTAATGAAATAATGCACAATCTTTGGGAAATTGGGGGCGTTACAATATATATTAGATTTTGTATTAATAGTAAATAATATTCATTTAAAACCACTAAAATAACCAATATTATAAAATTATCATTGCATATTCTGAAGGATGTTTTCTTTCAAAATGAGTAAAGTTAAATTTTAGTTTTAGAGTATCATCTAGAACTAACAGATAAATCCAAAATTGTTTTAGGAAATAAAATTCAAATGAAAAATTTACTACAAAATTTCATAGTTTTAAATTCCTCATTTTAACCGCAAGGTTTCATTGTTGAGTTCTTAGGGCCAATTTTTTTTAATTCCTTTATCACTATAACAAATTTTAAAAGAATGAAACTCCAAGTATCGACCATGATCAATATTTTGTGTCATAATTAGATGGGTTACCATATTTGTTAAGTGTATATAAATACATTATAAATAATTAGAGTTCTTATGAATATAGATGATGAAAATAAAACCATCTAAATATAATTTAATTACTATCCATGTTCTAAACATATTTATTCTCTATGATAATTGTTGGTTATCTTATTCTAAAAATGGAAACTTTTTTTAAAGGTTCTATAGGTTATAATTCACTACCTGATCTAAAAATGTAGTAAAGTTACATAGTGTGTCATCAATTAAATAATCCTAAAATCTATAAAATCCTTTATAATTAATTTCATGGAATTATTTGGTAGGTCCAATCATTTTAGATTTCTAATATTTAAGAAAAACATGATAATTATCCTTTATCAAAATAATATAAGGAATATTTTTTGAATTTAAAGTTATCTATAAATATAGTGAAAACAATATCATTTCATTTGGATGATAAGATATGAACTCATTCAAAAGTAGTTATAGTACATATTTCATTATGATATTTTGTGGAGTGACCCTTATCACCTAATTAGATTTTTCAATAAAGGTTATGATAATGTTCTAGGAAATAATTTTGATTTGTGAATGAAATCCTTCTATGGATAGGTTCATCACCTATCTTGATATCTTGAACGTGTACACAGTGTCTAAAAGTAAAATATCCACCATTTTTTGTACGTTATAGAATATATTTTTTTCGCTATTGTGTTATGAAAAATAAATTTTCATAGGAAATGTATTTTTATTCATGGAACCTAAAAAAATTTCCAAAAATAAAAGAGGTTGAAAATTTGGTATGAAAAATTATTTGTGTTAAAAAACATTAGAAAATATAGATGATGAACTCATATCTTCCTAACCCGATGGTGTTGAATAACTGAAATGTATTTGAAAATATAATCTCTTAATTTTTAATCATTGAACCTTATTAATGGTAAATTTATTCTTCCAGTGACCTCCCCATAATAATTGGTATAAAGGGTTGAATTTTTTTTAAAAAAATAGCTGATCTATAAATTCTTCTTAACAAAAGGTTAATAACGAATTCTGTATGATTTATTTAATGGTTTCAACTTGAATATATATTTTTCAAATATCATCATTCTAGATGTAAAATTGGAATGTAAATTGTGACGTAATCATACCTAAAACAAATATATTAAATTGTTTTTGTTCATTATAACATATTGAAATATAAATATATTTGAAATTGAACATATAATTAATTATCAAAGCATTCTCACCACCCATATAAGTTTCTAAATTTTTCTAACCAAAATTATTCATTTAATTTTTATATTTAATCTCAATTTCTATAGCATTTCTAACCCAATCCTTAAATTATGTTGTATCATATTAATTATAAAAATAATAAGGATTAGAAGAATCTAAATTTATATTCATTTGAGTCTCATGATTATTCTTAGCCATAAAAAATATTCATTCCATGGAATTGAAGCATAGAAATTGGTAATCTTATATATATAATAATTTCTAAATAAATATTAAAAGATAAATATTCAATAACATTCGAGGTATCCAAAGAATTCTTCACATTTTTTATTATTTTATTAGATGAAAATTTGTATTCCTCTATTTTACATATAAATCTTTTATTAAGTAGAATAATAAATAATAATTTTTTATATTAATATAAAATCTCATTATGAGATTTATTTTTCTTAAATATTCAATAATAATATTCATTTCATTTTCTAATATTTTTCTAGTCCTCATTATATAAATTATATTTACAAAACATTTTATTTATATGTATTACCAGTTTTGAGAATTATTATTCAATAATATAAGTATTACTATTATTTCAATGATCCTTTGAATTCTTTGACATAACATCATTTCCTATTGTAGCTCCTGGTTTTGTAATAGAAAACAGAAATCTATCCGTCTATTTATATTTTTAAACTTCTCTACTCATGTTTCTCTAATATTGTATTACATTGTTGGTGAGATTAATGAGACATAAGTTCATAATTTATATTTTATCATTGATAAATATCCTCATTGACTCTCATTATTATAAAATTATCTCAATAATTTTATTATGAAATTAATCATTCGAAACATCTTTTTATATATATTATTGTAAAACATTTACCAATATTATAATACATTGAGTCCTTTGAGAATAAAATTCCCTTATTTATCTACAAGCAACATTTCACATATTGTTTCCAATACATTTGAAGTCCCAAAATGTGAACGATCTAACTATTTTTAATCCTTATTAGTTATCTAAAAATAAGATATCTGAATGTGTATGTTTTGATTCGTAGATCAGAAGAGTGCATTTTGGAAATTATATTTTTTCAATTATTTAGGCATCTCACCAATAGTAAAATTCATAATTTATTTTCTCTAGAATAATATTGTAACGAATAATAATATAGAAATTTGTAACAATAAAATTTAGCTCACAAATTTTCAATATAAATTTCTAGTTATTATAATTATATCAATCATAAATGTATGGAAAATGGAATTTAAATTATCCAACATTCTAATAGGGGAATTTCATTTCAATGACAAAATATGTAATCTACTTATAAATTAGTATAATGAAATTATTGAGATAAGCTGTGATATCAAAGAAATTTCCCATTATAATTTCTTCAATAGGCGGAAAATTTCATTTTTATAAACATAAGTAGTTTAGGGTCTTTATATAATATGGTGCTTGGAATAAAATGTTCTTAACAAAAAGATAATAATAAAATATCAATGTAGTGGAATGTAAACAATCTAAATGATAAAACGTTACCAAATCAAATGAAGATGAAAAAATAAAATTGAATACTAAATATTAAATATAATTTAAAAAACAATGTGATTCTGGTTAAAAATGTTTAAACATCTATATGATTTTATTTAGATATATAACTATGTTTATATACATGAATTTTTTTCCCTTTTTCCCAAATCAACAAGAGGATCAATATCTAATAAAAACTTGTTTTAAATGAAACCTCCCCAATTAGTTTATCAGAAGAAAAATCTTTTACTATAGATAGTATTTACATATTCATTAAGATGTCTTATAAATTAGCTTCTTTTATGAGAGTATTGAGTGACAAAATTACTATAACAAGAACTTATTCAATCAATATAGATCATATTATCAAAAACATATCCCAGTAGAATTGGTGAAAATTTATGATGTAATTTTCATTTTTATAAAACATCATTAACAACAAGATATCTAAATATGAGCTAATGTAATATTGAAACTAAGCACTTTTATAATGAATAATATTAGAATATAATATCATATATCACATTTAAAACTAAACTAATAAAATTTATTCAATCATTAAGAAGTATATATTATTTTAAATGTTTTCAAATAAACACGATTCAGTATATGGACCTAAATTCATATACCTATTATGCATATAATGTTAGTGTAGAAAACATGAAATAAATTTTTCATGTACTTTACGGAATATATATAACCTCTTAAAAATTCATAATCTTTAACATGAGAATTTTTTAAACATAGGATCAGGTGGATCTTCACTATGTTCTTGAATTTGAATTTTTAGAATTGTCTAATATGAATTTTTTGATTCAAAAAATAAAATTAAAAACCGAAAAATTAATTCAAAAAATAAAAGGAAAATATACCATGTATTTTGATTCCTAAAAACCCATTATTTTTAATATGGAATTTTGAAAAATGACTCAATAAGAAGGATAACATGGAATAATATTATCTATTTATGAATGTCTAGAGATATTAATTTTAAAATATAATTGTTTCTTTAAAAAAAATGAATATGTAAGACCATATGGGCAAAGAAAAAAATTATAATAGACATACCGTGAACTGTATTTCTATAATTGAATTATTGAATAATATTTTTTTCAATATATGATATAATATTGTTGAATATGTATACAATGGGCATGCGGATATTTCTTATTTAAGTATGAAATTAGAGAGTCACACCATTTAATGTTATTTCATTCATAATTTATTATGATTGATCATAAGTGGGAAAGTTTACAATTACTCATTTTGACTTTCTTTAAAAATGTAATGGTAGAGACAATGATGTCAAATATGTACATTAATTCATTAATAGATTGTGCATAAAAATTTCAATCATAATTAAATATTTACTGAATATTGGTACTAAAATTTACTATAATGTATATACTCTATTGATGTATCCCATTTATGAAAACCCTGAATAATATTCAAGGTATCATGACATAATGATATATTTACATTATATGGATTGTATACATAATTTATTTTTATTTAATATTTTTTTTGTTCATGTTACCATTAATACTATATCCTTTTAGTGAGTAAAGAATATTATCTTAACTAACCCCTATTTGGGTGTTTGGGACTTCAATCAGTAAAAAAATAATTTAATATACAAATAGTATTATATTGAGAAAAAATAATAAAGGAACTTATGAAATGACCTGTGATTATTGAAGTGATCACTAAGAGTGGGAGGGTGGTGAATTAGTGATTAATTATGATTTTCATCTTTAAAATAAACATCACCTATGGATAATGATAATTAACTCTTCCATAAAAAAAGAACACCCATAGGAACATATGATTTTTAATGTTTTACCACTCAATAAGAGAAATTATTCCTTAAAACGATTTATAAATAATAATATACCATACATTCACTATAAATTAATCAATTAGTGTTCGAAAAAAGAATTAAATACCCATTAGTTCCTATAACTATAATAATTTGATAGTGTATGTTCTCATCACATAGATATTTTTTATAAAAAATTGAAATATCCAAATGAACATTCACTAACACGAATAAATATGTTTTTATTTTGCATCATTAATTATTCATACTTTCTGTCATACAAGTTATCATACATTCTATCGAATTTCATGCACAGTATTAATAATGAACCTTCTAACTAGACATTTCTCTAAAACTACCTCGTTGATAGATTTTTTATTCAAACCCTCATACTCTGGTACCCACATATTGGATCCTGATTACTTTGAAACCTTTATTTTTTGATAACTTTAGTTGAGTATAATTTTTATAGTAATCTAATATCTTTCATTTGATATTGTATTTTTGCTGTCACTCTTTTTGCTGGTTTAATTGAATTATCTCCAAAGATATTTATTTATCAGAAAATGCCATTCGTGGTATTCCCTGAAAAAACAAACCTGATGAACCCACATGCTCCCCATTATATGTGAATTTTATATCTAATTTCAAATAGAGCATCATGAATTTAAAATTCCAAATTCCTACTCAAACATTGAATTTTTGTTAACATCATTCATTTTAGACCACCTTTAAATACAAAATAAATTCATGTCAATAATATTTTTACAATGTTTCTATAAAACAAGTCCTCAACCATCATGATAACTTTATGAAATATTATATATAATCATGATCATTCTTTAGTGATTATTAGAGAATTGAACAATCAGCTCAAAATCATAACAATTTCTGAATTTAGAAAATAATTTTAGAGATTTATAAAATTTCATTTCTTTCATCATTATAGGAACCAATCTACCCCAAAATGTTATGTTTAGAAAAATAATATGGTTCTTATTAATCTAGTAACCCTCTATATAATAGAAATAATATTTTACAATTTTATAATCAATACATATTCATTCATTAGAGATCATTGGGATGCTTTGTTTGATGTTTTTATCCAATGATTTTTTTGGAATCTTCTTTCTAATTTCCTTTCCTTGAAAACTTTATTTGATGAACCTTTCAACCATATGTATACGAGGGACTCCACATGAAATAATATTATCTATAGAATGTAAAAAAATTCTACAACATGAGGAAATAATAATTTTTCCCATATATCTTTATACATCTCCCGATTCGTAGAATCCATGATACATTTTATTTTATAGAAACTATAGTTCCAACACATTCAACCAACTACATCCTTTAACCAAATATAGCTATAATTATGAATAAATTTATATAAACATGATGTTTATAACATTTAATATAAGCAAATCATATCCTAATTTAATTTTATCAATAATCCTTATCTAATAGATCTACTGATATAATCAAATAATAACTTGGTTTTATCCTCCATACAATCATCTTAGTTCAACGACCTCAACCATTTTAATTGATTTATTAGAATTAGTTGATTTAGTTTAATATTTGGGACTCAAACAATTATATTGGAAATATTCTCTAACGAAAACATTATAAGAGAATATTAATCATTATCCTATTATTTATGAATACTGATAAAAGATAATACATAACTAACACTTATTCCGAATCAAAATACATATTAACATAAAAAAATTCCTCTAAACACCATTAACATAATAATCCATCCCGTGTATTTTGGTTTCAACCTAGGATTCTATATTAAAAAAATACAGGAAACTCATGAAGTCAAACACTTTCAACGAACTCAAAGTCTACATGGAAATCGTGGTGTTTGGAATAATAATCATTTATCATAAATATCATGATTTTTATATAGCAGTGATTAAGATACACTTTAAAAGTTTAATCGAAATAAAAAATTTATGAACCAATAAATCAATTTTTTTTATGAACATTAACAATCTATTAAAAAATATAATATGTTAACATCATAGCATCCTCCTTTTAATAACTCCCCCTAAATATTTTATCACCCTAGATAGGTGAAAAATATATCAATATATATATTTATTTTTAATATTTTCACCCTCATGAACAAAACTATCCAATGAAATGTTGGGAGACATTATATAATCACATTCCATATCCTTTATGATAATTATTATTAATGCACATAATCTGCATCAAAATCAGAAATGTTTCCTTCAACAATTATACAGTGAAAATTTCTAATACCTCATCCAATTTATGAAATAAATCTAGATTCATATCATTTAATTCAACATTATATTTGAAAAAGTATTATTTAATATCAATGGGAATGTATTTGACATTATAATTGGATTATTAGTTATATTTATAACACAATGATTATCAAAACCAATTAAAAGGGTTGGATTCACATGATCTGAAAAATATTTTCGTATGTATGCATCTCTATTAACAGTTATGTAGCATTAATTAGAGATAAAAACTCACATTACATAGTAATTAGATCCACTAAAAATTATGTATTTTTATTCTATCTAACACATATTTTTCCAATTAATAATACTCTTCCGTATGTTAATCTTTTCTACTAATACAATCTACCCAATCTGCATGTGTGTATGTAAAAAATAATTCATTCTTTTATTTTATCTTGAAATCAATTATTCTTACATATATCTATGAATTAACATTCCAAAAAAATATGTTATAGCTTAAGTGAAATAAAAAAAACAATAAAAAAATTTAAAAACATAAAATTGATTTAGGCATGATGTTGTTAGATTAATAATGCTTCTAATCATCTTAAAAATTTCATTAGAATAAAACTATTTTCCTTTTGTAATGATTAATAAAAACATCCCACTAATATGGGTGTGGATATATTATTTGATTCATAGATGACAAATTATTTCAAGAGTTCCTTGACATAACACCCTTGGGAAAGGAAAATGTACCTTAAATTCTTATAGGATAGTACGAAAAGAAATCATGTAATTTTTCTCAGAATAGACATCTAAAATTATACTTTCATATCTGCATTAGATATTTTTTACATTTCATCTTCATTCCTAACCAATATGATATCATAAACATAAAAAATAACAATAAGCGCGACCTATTGATTTTATTTTACATGGATGTTTCCCTTAACTATTCATATTCCCAAATTCAAATTATTGAAGAATGTATGAATAATTTAGTAACAAAAACATAGATAATGTTTAAACCATTAGAAATAATACATCAATAAGAAAAAAATTATTTCATGATATCCTATGAATATGATATATGGATTCTTAATAAAAACAACGCCTTCCATACATCTATTAAAAAATTAATACCTTGAATAAATTGATAATATATTAATTCTTCATTCTTCTAAAATTGAATGAAGTATTACAATGTTTTCATTAAATTGTACAAAGAAAAGTTCATATCTAAATCAATGCCCCTAACTTCAGAATAACCCATTCAGACAAGACTTTTTTTGTTTCTTATCACTTAACCTAATTCATTAAAATTATATCAGTTTCCCAATTTCTTCCAATCATGTTTCATATCTTTTGTTTTGGGTAAATTTTCAAAAGTATCAATTTTATCATTCTGTTCCAATTCATCCATAATGGAATCTTCCCATTCTAGATGCTCTAAAGCTTTTTTTAACTCTCATAGCTCAACCCATGATGGATGTGATGTTTTTGACAAATTTTTAGATTCTCTTGTAGTTTGAACATATTATCCTCAATATACAATGGTATTTTGGGAATCCACGTTCTTCCTTATAATTAAATAAGAATAGTGAACTTTTCACTTCTCACGTGAAATGGATTAGTTAATATCTTCATCATGAATAGCTTCTATGTCATTAATTATAATAAAAATTTTTATATTTTCTAAGTGCAATAACATCATTTTAGAATTCTCCCACATCTATAGAAAACTATAGAACATTTGATTTAGAATGTTCTATAACATTCACTTCACCAGAATAAAAAATTATCCAACTTTCATTTTTATAAGACCCATATCCTCTACTATAAGTTGGGTAGCCAGGGAATACTGCAAAAATATATCTTTTAACAAATATTCCATGATTTTCAACTTTGAAATTGATAATGTGGGGACTTCCAAACACACATATGTATTTTTTTACTGTTTATTTCATTATTATATCTCTATTAGTTACCCATGTGATATAATCACATTTAGACATAGTGGTTTTCAATGATCACTATTTCACTAATATCGTGTAACTAAAAGAAGTGAAAAGTGTCGTGTTCAATCATTATAGTTGTTCCAACCCAACCAAATTACTATTTATTCATTCATAAACAGTGATATATTATGGTGGGTATGGTGTAAAGAATTAATTGTGAATTACAATATATTCAATATAATTTTAAATCATCCCTTTTTTATATTGATCAATTATCTGTTCAAATCAAATTCACTAAATATTATCATTCATTTTTAGAACATATTCTAAAAAGCATAAATAAATTTATTGAATTTGACTAATTATATCAAAATCATATTAAAATAAAAATGTGTTAAATCATCAAAAACAGAAGAAAAAAAATTTCCCCATTTGATGATTCAATTTTTTTAAACAATATATTTCATAATAGATAATATCCAATGACTCTGTTTTATATATTAAAAGAACTATTATGTACTAAATTCATAATCATTAGTTTTTTTATATTGAAAAACATCAATATATTTTTCTCATAATGTTATCAACATCATTTATAATTTCTATCATTTTCACCATTAACTTATTCCTATAGAATATGTGGGCTATCCGTTTATTACATGACACATTTTTATCCATCATGATAATATAACAAGACCCCTATGCATTTCGAAATTGAAACAAGTTTCCCTTTATTCATTTACCTAACATTAAAAATTTACCACAATCATTATTTTTAATAAAAATTTCATCACTTATAAAAAATCATACATATTTGTAATACACTGGAGATGTTGGGTTTCAATCCATTTAGAAATAATTAACATATATATTTCAATTTTTCATTTCCAATGATAGAATCACGAAAGCATTTTATCTTCATTTAATAAAAATTTACTAATATCTATATACTTTGTTTTTAATATTTTACATTATTTTTTAAATTTAACTCTTCGATCATATAGGAGGAAACCCCATTATCTAATATCAATGGTGGTAATCCTTTTGGGTCCTTTAGAGTTGTTTCAAAAATGAATGAAATTTTTATAACTTTTCAATCATTAACAAAATGATTCTTATTTTCTCATTTAAATTTTTTTTATCAATTATCATTAGAAAAAATTATTCATATTGATATCTAGGTTGATAAAATATTTCAAAAATAGATTCCATTCAATGAAATAAATATTTGGTATTCAAAATGGTTTTTTATGGTATCCTCTTTGATTTGGTTGACTCCCCATCAAAATATACCACTATAACAACCTTTATTCATTGGTGTGTGGATTATTGAACCAAAATATAATTATTATATTACTAAAGCTTCCATAGTAACAAGTATAAGCATAAAAACAATATTTTTCATTGTATCATACATGCCATAAGAACTATTTGAATGTGCTCCAACATCTTAATGATCAGTTACCATGGGTCCATAATGAAAAACAACATTTTCGTAAAATTGTGAAATCTTTTTCCTGATCTTAGACATCTTATAAGACTTTAAACAATACCTAGTATTAGTTATTTCTTCATCCAAAAAAATTATCCTTGGATATTTAATTATTTTTGACTCAACATTTTATAACTACATACAATTACATACTGACTAGATTTTTCTACATATCTTTTTCAAAGTTTTCATTAGCCTTTGAGGGAAATAATTTCATAATCTTCTGAGTTTTATATTTCCTTTGACTCTCACTAACTTATGAAATAATGTTTCCAATATTTTCTATTCATTAATTTTCATCAACAAGTTACTGTTGAATATGATTGAATTTTTTCCCTTTCTCCATTATCATTTCATCACCATTAATATTCAAGTTTTTCTCCTCATAATCATATTACGTGGATCATCAATATCATTTAAATGTTATGATTTTTCTTTAAAAACTCATTTATAATTTTTTACCAATGGATCTTCATTCATTATCATCTTTTTCAATTTTTAAATTTATTAAATATTATGATTCTGTCTATAAATTACCTTTTATTCATGAAATCTATTTGAGTATCCCTTTCAAATTATTCCTCGACTTACCTCTATCCTCATTGGTTATGTTATCATAAATATCATTAGTAATAAGAAAATTCTTAGAAGTATTATCACCATAGATTTCATATATGACATCATTATTATAATCATTCTCATATTTGGAAAAAGTATATTTATATTTTTAGATAACATATTAGAATTACTTTTTGAAATTGAATGTGATATGTTTTTATTCTTCTTCATAGATCTTCTTGACATTATATCTTCTATATACATATGTTTATCACAATTCAAAATTGGATTACTTGTTGTGATATATCAAAAAGCTCTAAAATTAAATAACATCAATGGTAACAATCGTTTATACTTATCTATACTGATTTTCATCATTATATAAATAAATATCATCAACTGAACAAATTTTTTACATATTTTATAATTTATTTCAGTTTCATAGACATATTACTCATATAATATTTTAAACATTCCTAGCTCAGAAATATTGAAATTCATTTCTTAATAAGAATTTTCATTATTATTACTAGTATATTCTATTCTCATTTCATATGTTATGATAATACTATAAAATTAATATTGAGGGGGTTTTAGGATATCTCTATTATAAGGATTATACCTTTGAACCAAATTTATAATAAAAAATAATGTAGACCATTTTAATAATTATTGAATCTTCAATATTCAAACCAAAACATATTTTAGTGATTAAAATGTTATTACCTCTTACAAATATGTTATCTATAGATACATTATCAAACATTTATGAATCACCATATTTTTATATCAATATTTGTAACATACCATTATTCACATTCATATTTTGTTCAAAAGTATTTTATGAACGTCTAATTGATTCAATTAGTAGTTCATATTCTGCTAACCAAATGGTATTTACTGTTATAGAGTGTGGAAAGTACACAATTTTTTCTCACAAATAATATTCTAAATTTATCATATGAGATGATTTTAATGGGTAACCATCAGTAATAGTAGTATTATCTTCATTAACATCATAGAGAATGGATAAAATATAAGGTTGCATTATATACATCCATATATTATAGTCCCTAATATAAGATACCAGAATCCCATTATTATTAACCATTTTATGAATTACCAAGGTGCCCTATTTTTTTTTAAAAAAACCTCACACATAAATGATTCAATAAAGGAATAATATTCTATAATATATTTTCAGAAAAAAAACCATAATAAATGTGATCACTATAGTTGAATCGTTACAAATTTATTTTATTTGTTTTCTTCTTTATAATAACCTTCATATCTGGTTTGTGACAATTTTGTCTGGTAGAAAAACAATATGAAAATCCATAGGAATATAAGAATTTACATGGTATACTTATCAAGAAGATAACCCAGTCCTTGTTATGGTTTGTAAATATTCTAGAACAATACTATATGGGAAAAATATTTTGCTTGGTTTAAAATAATCAATTAATATCCACCCCTTACATATAAAAATATTCTTCAGTTATTCATTAAATCCATATAATAATAATATGAGTAAATTTTTTTTATAAAAAATAACAATTTTTAATAGGTTTTATTGCGTTTTCAATGTACAACATGAATTCTCAAAAATTTCCCCCTAACAAGTCATACATCTTTTAAATATAATTATTGTACAAAAAAGAGTTATAATTTTCTAACTGGACATCATTTTTAAACCAATCCATGTGATATGATCTCTATCTAGTACCTATTACATTGGTACCATTTTTCTAGTTCCCTATTTGACTAATACCTTCTTAATCTGGTAAACTACGTTTGGTATCACTCTATCTGAAACCACTCTTATAAAATCCTTATGATATACACTATCTTATGTTACTATATCTATTTCATGAATATAATTTTCACACAATCATTACAGTCGGCACCTTAGTTATTCAGTAATTCTACCAACAACATCCACCTACTCATCACACTGACGCCACCTTTATATAAGAATTGTTTCCCTAAAAACATAAGGAGGATCGCTAACAGTGAATTTAATATTAATAATTAGTATTTCAAATTCCAATAACATCATTATTTTCTTTAATTCCTTATAATATTTGAATTAATAAGAGTAAAAAATATTCAAAAATAATATCCTCCCAAAATGATGTCAACATTCTATAAACAATCCTAAAATATTGGCTAGAATCATCATCCTTCCATAATGATTATTGAACAACTAAATGACTGACTCAACAACCTCACAAATAATGAAATTATAAAAATCTTATAATGATTAATAATATTTCATCTAGTTCTTATTTTTAGTAAATTCATTATCTAATAATTATCTACATTGTAAACTTTTAAGTTTATTCTTTTCTTGGTCATCCAATATATGTTACCATTCATATTTATCCATTTAGAAAACCATTAAAATCCCTATTTTATTAGTTATCTTTATGAAACTATGCCTGATAGATTTTTTATATTTTGTTTGTCAATGTCATCAATCAGATGATTTTTTTAGAAATATAAACCTCATATATCATTAAAAATTTATTTCATTGTCGCATAATTCTAGATGACTCCTAATAAATTGATTTATAAGAATTATTATATGTAAATGTAATATAATTGTTAACATGAATTTGTTCATACATCTCTATATCTATGAATTCCATAATACTTTTATTTATATGAACCCCATAGTTAAAAAAATTCCACTAAATTCATCATTCGACTCATATTGTCTCAAATCATGAATATATTAATATAAAATGATAGTTTGATCTTTGAATAGTTGTAATGAATCCCCTATATTAACATTATCAAACATCGCTATTTGATAGAACTGTGAATATAATTAGATAATAATTTATTTTTACTATCTATATGATAATATAAGACTATTATTAGTTAGTTCAACCTCCTTGATCCATTGTAAATATCCCATTTCACACTATCCATTGACCATTATCTTTTGTAATTTGACTATTTACCTCAATACATTAGACTCAAACATCTATATCTTGAACATTCTATCCAGAAACCCTATGTCGGAGTATCCATCATTATCATGTTATTTAATTTTGACATCAAAATAAAAAACATAAGATATCATTTTTTCTTCTCAACCATCAACGTCTTAATAGAAACAAAAAATATATATTTGTCGTGGGAACGTCTATATAGATAACACATTCACTAAAAAATAATGTAAAATCATTAGTCCAATTTACAGTCAACTATGGAAGAACGAAGTAATATCTTATTGTGTACATGTTTTATCTGATGTGATTCTTCAAATTATAACCAATTATACTATTGATTCGTTATTGTAATAATTTAAAAATATTTTATAATATTTATTCAATATATATGAAATTACTTAACTAGATAAATATTTTATTATATTTTAAAATAAATCATATATATAAATCCACTCTATTACAAATATAATTTTTTTTCCTATGATTTAAAAAGGGTTTAGTAAGTTGAAATAATAAATGTTCCACATTCTGTCACCGATTACGTATATGTTTTATTAGATATGGATTTTTATTAACCCTAATAGAACTACTAGAAATGTACATTGAAAAGTGCACATCTAGGGACAATCCCATAGGGTGGTGATGACGTGGAATTGTGACCATGGATTGGGACCTAGAAATTAATTCATCAAGTAAATCTATAGGGGTTGGATTTATTAGAGGGAATTTGTTGTAAACATAACATCATGGAAGAAGGGTTTCAGATCATCTTTTTGGATCCAATACATTTGATACCCCCAAAAACTAAAAAAGGAATATCTTTTGTCTTATATCGCATAGCTGATCAAGAATAAACAATTAATCTATGTTCTATGAAACTAGAACATCCTAGATTGACAAACATTTATTATTCTAGATGTTTTTTCCAAACCAAAGGCTTTAGATGAAACTATAATGGAACAATAAAAATCAAACCACTTGTCTTACATTGGTCCATTACAATTATTTTGGGTTCCTTCCCTTAATATGTATTTTCTAGGATCTAGAAATAGAATGAAATGGGATTTTAAAATAAAACTAATTTCATATACAATAATTTACCCTATTTTTGATATATATATTCCTTATTTGTTTCTTAGACCTACTCTCAACCCAAAACCCTATTCAGATTATCCACTTATAGAAAAAATAGACATGATAAATATCAACATAATTGAAGAAATATCTATATAAGGGAATTATTTAATAAAAATAAATTTAAATTGATATTACTAATATTACAAAGAAGTAACATATAACCAAAAAATCATTAATTACATGAAATGATAATAGAAAATTCCTTTGAAATTATTTTGAAATCCTTGTATAAGACACACAAAAAATGAATCCTTTCCTAAAAAGAATATAAATAAAAAACCGCCAAAACATCCTAAAATCCAAGAATATAAATTGGCCAGACCAATTCATGCTATTATTATTCATTAATTAATTCATTTTAAAAAAACTTAAATAATGATTCTTCACTTTACATGATGATGGAGAATTATGAATCTTCATATATTTCTTATCTCATTCAATTCATGGGATCTTTACATAGTTCTTACCTCAATACTTTCATAATGAAAACATCATTCAAATACTATATTTCCTCAATATGGTGGATTCATAGTATATTCATATTTCACAAGATTAGGGCTTTATTGGGGGGTGGAGACATTTTGAGATTGATATTGATATAGTCAAATCATAAATGTCATTCAATTACAAAATGTTTCTTTATATAGAAATATATATATTTTATTAATTTCACAGCTTAGGATCGGTCTTGAATGGTTAAAAACATAGGTGACACAAATAATAATTCATGTGCATGTTGTGAAAATCATACAATAAACATCAATTTATAGAATCAATCACATTATGTAATTAGACTGAGATTCATTTTAAAAATAACCTCAAATCAATATAATATAGTATCAATTATGTATGAAGCATAATGAATAAAATAAAAATATTATATATAAACATTACATACCGATTTACCCCTCAAATGGAAAATATTATGTTTAAATGAATAATTGGTTTCATCAGGGATTTTAATGGGAGAACTTTTTATTGAAAATATATATTAAAACCATGAATGTAAAACAATGTGTTAATATAAGGTGTTATTATGCCAATATAACAACTATATAAAAAATCAGTCCTAAATCACAATCATGCCCTTTAATGACATCTCATTTCATTCAATTGAAATTTTTCTACCATTCCATAAACAACTAAACCAATTATTTAATTTACCTCACCATGAATTATCTCTCATCAGTCAATGTAAAATAAAATTATATTTATTATCATCCCCTAAATATGTGTTCATATGAGTTGTCTAACATTTTATCTAATATCTCCACAACTTGAAGAAAAACAACACAATTAATCATGAATAATATATCATTATAGATCTGATGAAAATAATACTATGGGTAAGTTGGTAACTGATAAAAAAATCTAAAAAATGATGGTAGACACATATTTATAATGCATAGTAATCAGTAATAATGAAATTCTGAATCTTCTCTATAAACTATCATATCAAAACTCCCATAAGATCAAAAAATATCCATATATATGTTATAAATGTATAATGATTGAATCCTTCTTAATCATTTTTAAAAGTCATGTTTATGAAAAATGTCACTTCAATAAACTAACTATATATGATCTATCAAAATATCTATCGGTCTCGGATTGGGGAATTTTGACCTTCCAATTTTTTTTATTTATAATTTTTTATATAGAGGATAATCATTAGTGGATATTAAATGTAACCACAAAACCCAACCTTTAGATCAGTTGAATATACCATTGGACATATCCTAAAGATTACACACCTCATGTGCATCAATAATAACCATTCCCTCACAATTATTCAACTAAAAATCAAGAAATCATACCTAACGGTATAGTAGGAATGGATATATTGGGCTTGTAATGTGGATCAATCCTAACAAGGACTTCAATAGAATCTATAGGATTATGAAGGAATAATCTATAGATAGGTATTAAGAAAAAAATCAACTAATCTATACACATAAATAATTTTAATATTGTAGTTGTTCGGTCATAGCCTTGATAATATTCAAAATTATTTTCTAATAAGTTTTATTTCCACATATATCCCTAAATAACTATGCATATAAATTAATTCGAAAAGTAGGTCTATAATCTTAACGGGAATGGGAATACATATAAAATGGTAATTAACACATGTTATAGATCATGTAATTATATAATAAAAATAATTATAAAAATTTATAATTAGTGTTAAGTTACGGAACTCATCAATCATGCTGAAATTGGACATAGAAATAAAAAATAGATTATAATATTTCCCATATAAAACAATTTTTATATTAATGGATATATTTAGATTCAATATAAATCCATTATTTAAATTAAAAATAACCCATAGACAAATTAGTAAAAGAAAAAATCCACATGTATATACAATATATCTCACGAATAGCCCCCCCACACACCCCATAAAAACACTATAATTTAAATATTATACACACTATGAGATAGATGGTCATGATTGTAAAAACATATGAATGAAAAATGATAAAATAGAATCTGAATCAAAAACTTTTAGAATGGAATAACATTCCATAGAGAAAATTATCTATGCATCAATAAAATTATTCCACCTGCAAAGATTATAGAAAAAAATGAACCAAATAAATGATCATTTCATAGTATATATCCATTATAAAATAAAAAATTGGGAAGGTTCATGTAGAAGTAAAGAACACATATTATCTTGTATAGAACTTCATGTATGAGAATAAAAATGATATAACCATTGATCTAATATGTATAAAATTATATAAAAAAATTCAATAATAGAAATAACTCATCAAATAATCAAAAGAAAAAATATGGGTTTCCTACAATGAAGTGTCAAAAAAATACATCATCCTCCAAATATATGGATATTATTAAATCATATAATTATGTTGGATCAATTTTGATTTGTCCTCATTTCTGAATAGAGGTGGTTTCATCAAGATATAATGGTTACTTTTGAGGATTGACAACCTCATACATAGACTAGACATGAATTTTATACAGTAATGGAACCATTCATACATGTTATAGATGGAGATACAAGAGTTGTCTCAAGTAAAACGCAACATGAGGTAATACCTCATTATAATGTCCAATACAAAGCTTCTCATGTGTATCTATAGTAATACAAGGACCAGAATATATTTTCATGGTAAACTAAATTCCCAGGTTAAAAATATTATAATAAAACCATTTATAAAAAAAGTGTATCCCTTACATTAGATAATTTAAATGATACATATTGGGATATTAAATACAATGAATATAAGAATTCACATACCAAAGTGAATAAATGGTTGGGGTATTTCATAATACAACAAAAAACAGTGGTATGAAATGTCGTAATCATATTCATTTTTCCCCAACCACATCATAGTTAACTAGATGTACCTATCCATTCCAATATCAGTAATTTTCATAGGGGTATGTGACTTGACTACCATAATAGGATTTTTTGTCTTTTTATCGGGCTCGATGTTCACAATTTCGGGGGAGTTTCTGGTCTATGTAGATTTCAATGGTCAGGTAGTAGGATCATTGAGGGTAGTTAGAGTAATTTAGAATAGTGGTTTCATTTCAAACAATAGCTTATGGTACCAAAAAGTTTCATTATACATTTGTATTTATAATCTTCATAGGGATACGAACCGGGGTTAATTTCTTTTCCATGGTGGATGGTACATGAATGGACATGGAGGTGGACTCAACTATAGTATAATTTGGTTGAGTATCAGGGGTGGTCTAAAAGAATGGGACAAAGAAGGATCAATGAATTGAATTTTAAAATGACACTAGAGAAATATTTATATCTCAATAAATTTTTATATAATTTTCTTAGGGATTTGAATGATATCCCATATATCTCATGAAATATGGTTATTCTGAGAATAATATAAAACCATTGGTTTAGAAGTGGGGGGGTCGTTCATTCGTGGAAGAAGGATAGGGTTATGGTGTTGGGGTTGTAGCTCTGGAAAGAGTAGCGGCCACACCATCAGTAGAGTCAGCATACCAAAGTGCCCAATCGTAATCCATACCAATACTTTCCCGGATGCCAATATATTGGGACATCATAAGGTTGATCAACTACATTAATACAAATAATGTAATGGGATAAGAGAAGTTAATGAAGCCATGTTTCATGTCCAAATTATTAATAAAATTCAATCGCATCAGAGTGTCATGAGCTATCCTCACCTATTTTTCATAAAATTAGTTGGACAAGAATTCCACGATCACCAAGGGTATTCCCCTGGAAGAAGACGGAATGAGTACCTCCATATAGATGATGGAACTATATGATTATCCTTAGGGTAACCATGCATGGCCAAATCCTAATGAACCATCTAAAGGGTGAGGCCACTCATATAGGTCCACTTCTTCATGAAAAGATTGTGGGATATCATTGATTCACGAGCCTTCACATCCTAGATGTTCATTGAATCATTCCTATTAGGATATAATAATCTAGTTCTTAAGAAAGTTGATATAAAAAAATTTAAAGAATACAATCCTAGTATAACATTAACGTAAAGACCCATATTTTCCTGGTAATATTTTTAATTATATGGAATTATTACAGGTCTTCCAAAATTGACGGAGGGTGATTCTGAGGCCCATTATTCCTGTAATGAATTTCTGATCTCTTTTTAAGATACATTCATTAAATGCACTAGTGTCATTTCCTAACTTTTTAATCGGTGCTCGGATTAAACATCTGAGAGCCCTGTTAAATCTGTTGTGCTAGGATTCACCAAAAGAATATGTTACTTTGACTTCGGTAGGTCACAGAAAAAAGTTAGAATTTTTAAATTTAATATAATAATAAAATAACTTCGTTATATTATTTCTCATATTTCATTTCCTCCAATGTAAAATTAGTAGAGGCGAGAGAAATGATGTGTCCATCCATTATATAGGTTGACTTCTCAAATCCTTTGTAATAACGCTGTTGTAATTAGGAAGGATCCTATTAAATTGACCCCCATTAATTACATTTGTGTTAATCACCCTCTTCCTCTCCTATTTTTATGAAGATTGGGAAGGGGTTTTGGCATAACATCACCAAGTGATGAAGATACATAAAAGTGTTGCGACATCACTCGCTTGGAGGATGGGACCGGATCTAGCGGCCAATGACGAATGCCACCTAATGACAAACACCGTCTCTTTCTCAAATGCAGACATCCTCCAATGATCATGAGGTAGGGTTTTTATATGTTTTTAGTTTCAAGAGTTTTAGAATATTATTCTATAATCTTCCTACCATGATAATGCGTAGGGCATAGGCCAAATGATCTACGCCTGGATCACCCCCACCTTTTTTGGATTTTGGTGTGTTCTTCTCGAGTATTTTATTCAATTTGGACGAAACTCAACATGGTAGGTGAGGACGGTAGCCGACACTAGATGACCACAGAGGAGACGACGATATGTCGTTGCCTGCCACCTATGAAGAAATTTGTGGTTGTAGCTATGGTTGGGAGACAGAGGCCTGATCGGGCCTGCCGTGGAAGGCAGAGCGGTGTGAAACATCGTGCTATTAGAGAGAGGGTCGCGACATATTGTCACGGCGAACAGCGTTGTCCGGCACGGTCCATCTATCGGTGGAGGCGATCATTGATCCATCGTGAATAGTTGAAGATATCCCTAGCTTGGAAGTCACTGAGGAGGGTCGATACCCACAACCTATGGGTCCTGCAGATGACTTGGCGAGGACCAGTGGCGCTGCAGATCCATTTACGAAAAGGGGAAATGCCCCCCGCGCCACTTAGGGATGGACCCATCTAGGGGGGCCACCATGAAAACCAAATTTAAAGGTCATATAGTAAAACTAGGGGGATCTCCCGTGCCATCTAGGGCAGGCCCCATAGCAGTTAGCAGCACCTCCATTGGGCTGAGCCCTAAACAGGCAGGGTAACATGAGCCCAGCGGGCCGCACCCCTCTGAGGGCTGGGTCACACCCGTAGTGGCCCAGCCCAACCCTCCTAACCTAGGCTGGTTCAGGCTAGCCTGGGCATGACCTAGACCAGTTTGGGTCAGCCCAGACTGGGTCGGGCTGGGTCAGTCCGACCGGGTCGGCCCAGACCCGGACCTGTCCAGGCCCTGTTTCGCTAAAAGTGCAATAACTTGTGAATTAGGCATTAGTTTCATGAACCGTCTATGACTCTATTATTCTTGGACCGAGATAGTACTTTGGGTGTACTCCAATTGAGTTTTGGATAATTTTGGAGTAGAGCTGGGTTTGAATGAACCTGAATCCAACTGGGTCCTCAGTACTAAAACGCTTATAACTTACACATTAGGAATCAGATTGCCGCGTTTTCTGTCGCATTAGAACCCTTACATCATGGAAGAATTTTCTTATAATTATTAATGTAACATCATGGTGGTTGAGGTACGGATGATTTATTAATGATTGGATCCTCTTGGAATCAAGAGTGTTAAATATGGGAATCCAGTGGCTGGTTGTAATGTGACGAACGAATATTAGTACCATGTGGGTCAATATCTTTCGATCTTCTGTTGGTCAGCTCCTAGCGATCATGTGTGGGTCAGCATCTATAGATCATGTGTGGGTTAGTTCCAAGTTATCCTATGTGGGTTAGCATCTATCGATTATCTTTGGGGACTACGCCTAGAGAGCCTGTGTGGGTTAGCATCTATCGATCATGTGTGGGTTAGTGCCTAGAGACCCTTTGTGGGTGAGCATCTATAGATCCTATGTGGGTCAGCAGTAGAGCCTGTTAATAGAATTTTATGATCTCAATTTATGACTAGTTATATGTACTTCTATAATTATGTTATATACTGGGTGTGAGCTAAGTCTTTATCATTGTTGAACTTTTACCATCGTGGTGTTACCTTTATGGTACTTTAACCATTATGGTGTTACCTTCACAGTGTTACTTTTGTGGTACAATTACCTTCATAGTGTTACCTTTGTGGTATTATTATTTCATGGATGAGTTGTGGAAATGGATTAAAGGTTGTATCCTTATGTTTTATCATGTATGAGATGAGTTATTTTGGATATCTTAGGTATATGTATGGGAATATACCTATGTAGAGATAATTCCTACATCGTGCTTTGTGATTGAGGTCATTCATTGTGGTTATTACATTGTGAAACTCGGTGATACCTTAAGGGGTCTCAGGGAACCTACTTTTTATTATTATACTCATCCCTTAATGTTCAATTCCCACACATTATCATGTCTTGTGAAGATGACGTACATCGGTAATCAATGCTGAGGGAGCCAGGACTAGACGATGCTCTTAGGGGGACCATTTAAGGTGACGTGTCGTAGTGTCTACAAATCGTGGACTGTATCTACCCTTCAAATAGATTACTCAATGGACGTTTTAGAAGTTTTTTTCTCATTCAGTTGTACTTGTACATTTTAGTTGGTCTTGTATTCTGGCCCCTTTACTTTCAGTACACTATTTACTACAGAAGCTTACATCGTGGTTTCTTCTTGTTGTGTTCTTGGATTGGGTGTTTGTACAATTTTAAAATAAATTAGTTCCCATTATAGGGTTACTCCATTCCAATTCTAGTCTCTATCCACTGGCCTATGGATGGCGGGCTTGGGGTAGTCACGACACAGGCCCCGAGGGACATGTCTGAGAAAGTGGTATTAGAAGAGTTAGTTCTACCGAAGATCTGGGACTATGTTCTTTTCTACATGGAAATAGTGTCTTGTGTTATGTGTTTAGTTTTCTATTTGGGGAATCTAGTGTGGTTGCGGTGGATGATGTATCCATACACCAGGACTATGTATTCTGATTTCCGACTCAGTGCATGAAAACACTGATTCCATGTGTTTTGAAATGATTTTTTGTTTTATTTGAGAAATCTCACCAGGAATAACATAATGTCCATGGGGAACCTTTTATGTTTCAGGATTCATCTATATAGACTTCTAGCTATGATTCCTAATATAATACTTGATGACGGACAACAGAGTTACGAGGCCTCACTGCACGGCCCTCCTACGGTGTTGTCACCATCGAGTGTTGTACCAGACGCACCACTACCCATTGGGTAGTCATTTCCACTAGACCCACTAGTAGAGGGTGAACGCCGATTGAGTGTGTTGAACATGGTTCAATGGTAGAGGATTGTGAGGTTTCTAGGAGAGATGGATATATATGTGGCATAAGGCTTGCTGGAGGACATGGCCAAAGTTTTTCTCTTAGTTGGGACACTAGCTAATCCGACGGTGATCCTAGCTACCAGTATCTTCTAAGGAGCAGCTAGAAAATGGCAGAGTCTGAAACTCCAGTTACAAGATGATGTGACCCACACCTAGGTGGAATTTTAGGGCCTTTATATGGTATAGTTCGTCTTAGTGACTCTATGCTCAGTGCATATACAAAATCTACTGCACTAAAAACTGTGTATCATGAATATGGCCCAATACATGGCGAGGTTCACTGATCTCCCCTGAAACTCCACAGATATGGTATGAGACCCTTTATTCATGTCCTGGACCATTTAGTAGGGTCTCTTATGGGATAACAAATCTTCGATGATATTGTTTAGAATTTCAACATTGGCTGAAGTTCTAGAGGGGGTACTTTTGGTGGAGATCTTCCTAACTGAACAAGCACCATCCACGAGATCCACCATCAGATGTCAAGTAGAATATTCATTTGTAGCATGCAGTAGATGAATAATACAAGGGACTAAATGGACCAGACCATCTGGTGGAAGACCTCAGGATATAGGTTTGGTTGTGAGGGGCTCATAGGATAGAGAACAGGCGAGGAGTAGGAAGTGATACTCGAGCATCTGGTGGAGCCACATGGCTTGGATTGCCCAACCTGTCATTAGGACGCCCAATAGATTTTCAAGTAAATTCTTAGGAAGATGCATAGGTTCAAGGGAAGATGTATGCAGGGCGAAAAACGTGGAAGAGTAGCTGGTCATGCAGAAAGTGGTGGTCGGTGATTCGAGGTTCCACTGCCACCACCTCCAGGTGGTCCACCCCGACCACATGGAGTAGTTGGTCATGGAGGAGCTCAGCTCCAGTAGCTGAGGCCTACGACCATTGCGCTTTGGAGATGAGTAGTGATATGATCTGTGTCTACTCCACCCTAGTGTAAGTACTTATAAACATGTTTCCTAGTCACTCTTTTATTTCCACAACCCTTGTTCGGATCTTTGAGATTTCATTAGAGTCGTTTGCTCGATCCTTGCAATTAAAGGCTCTTGAGGTATAATATTCAATGATTCTAGACTAGTTTCAGCGGTGTGATATTAATCTAGGATGCAAGATCTTTTACTGGGATCTTCTGGTTGTAGCGTTGAGGCCTTACGATGTCATCTTGGGTATGTCTTGGTTATCTATAATCCTTGATTAGATTAACTTTATTAGAAGCAATGTGAACTGGAACCGTGGGGATGGGATCTGGTTTCCCTTCACCATCTAGAATGGAACCCTTGTAGCATAGGATTAACATAACTGGAGGAGGGTGCATCCGATCACACATTAGTTGGCTAGCCTTATCCAAAGATCAGTTGATGTTGAGAGTCCGAGATATCCTATAGTGGTGGACCAGTAAGTCGATGACTTTCCTGATGATGTTTTTGGAATACCTCCATGTAGAGAGGTAACAATTTACATTGACATATACCCCATGATGACAATGATATCTACAGTAGAATATACGATAGCCCCCGTGGAGCTTGATGAGTTACGGGCATAGCTGGAGGACTTGAAGATGATGAGATTCATAAGGCATATTGTTTCTCCATGGGTAGCCCCAAATTTGTTCCCCATGAAGGCAGATGGATGTTTGAGACTATGTGTGGACTATCGACACATAAACTAGGTGAATATGGAGAACAAGTATTCACTTATGAGGATTGATGATCTCATTGATTAGTTGAATGTACCTCAATGGTTTTCAAAGATAGGACTGATATCATGTTATCATATGCTTAGGGTACGATATGATGATGTATACAAGACGACCTTCAGATGTCAGTTTGGCCACTATGTGTTTTTCATTATGGAATTCGGCATGACCAACGCCTGTGCGGTGTTAATGGGACTCATGAACATGATCATCCATCCATACCTCGATCACTTTGTGGAGGTCTTCATCAATGACATCTTGATATACTTGGCATTAGAGGATGAGCATGCCTATCATCAGTAGATAGTAATGGATACACTCTTACATCACTATATTTATGGTATGCTCTCGAAGTGTATGTTCTGGATACAAGAGTTACACTTTCTAGGACATTTTATCTTGGAGGATATAGTTAAGTGGATTTGGAGATTATAAGGCTTTTCTCGCTTGGGAGACCCCCAAGAGTGTGACTGAGGTGCCGAGATTCATGGGTTAGGTTGGGTTCTACCGGAGATTTGTACCAGACTTTTCCATAGTTTTTCCACCCTTTTCAGTGTTGAATAAGATGGGACAACCCTTCATATGGATGGAGAGATCCCAGATTTGTCTTCCGGATTTGAGATAGTGATAGATGAGTGCCCCCATCATGAGCATACCAGATGATGGTGTTGTGTATGTAGTATACTACGACACATCAGGGACCAGACATGGATGTGTCTTGATGTAGAAGAGAGCACTGATCACTTATGGTTCACGAAAGGTGAGATATCATGAGTAAAACTATGCTACACATGACCAGGAGTTAGAAGCAGTGTTCTTTGCATTGAAGATGTGGGGACATTACATGATGGGAGAACGTTTTATAGACTACTCTGATCACAAGATTGTCAGGTATATCTTCTCTCAAAAGGACCTGAACCTGAGATAGCGACGATGGCTGGAGTTCAATTTTGACTATGACATTGAGATATTCTACACTCATGGGATGGTGAACGTAGTTGCATCCGCACTCTGTAGGAGGTCTGGTCTACAGCTCCGGGATGAGGTGACAGAGCATCTAGTCGCATTATAGATATATGTTGTGGATAGAGATGAAGAAGCTAACCTCCAGTTTGTGACTATCACTCCCCCACTTATTAAGTATGTTTGGGAGGTAGAACTTGGGGGCATTGAATGTGAGGCTCGACATGCTTAGATATATATAGGAAAAGAACCTGATGTATTTTATGAAGGTGGGGAGCACGTCAACATTTTCAGAGGACGCACCATGGTACCAATGGTGCTTTAGGAGGAGTTGTTGAGGGAGTTCCATATGTCTCCTCTAGTGGTACATCCAGGTGTGGCGATGATGTACTAGGACCTTCGACATTAGCACCGGTGGCCAGAGATGAAGAAATCAGTGGTGGAGATTTTTTCACGATGCCTCACTTGCTACCATGTGAAGGCTAATCATCAACTTCCATTAGGATTAGTGCAACAACTAGAGGTTCCAGAGTGGATGTGGTATGGTATCTCAACGGAATTTGTGACAGGGATTCCACATACATCTAGGGGACATGATTCCATCTGTTTGATCGATGATCGACTCAGCAAGTCATACCACCTCATATCTATCCAAGAGCGTGGATCAATAGATGGATTGTGACTCCTTTACGTTCATGAGATTGTATGACTTCATGGAGTTCCATTCCTGAAAGTCTCTAACTAAGACACATGTTTTACATCTTGAATTTGGAAGGGATTACAAGATATGTTTGAGACTCATTAACGTTTGAGCACCATCTTTCATCCTTAGACAGATGGTCAGACGAACCGGACCATTCAGACACTAGATGACATGCTTCATGCTTGTATCCTAGATTTTACAAATAGTTGGGAAGATCAATTTTCCCTAGGGGATATTGCATACAACAACATCTATCACTGCACCATTGGTATGGTTCCATTTTTGGCCTTTTACGGTCGACCATGTTGAACACCTCTATGCTAGAAAGACCCAGGTGAGTCAACACTTATGGGTCTAGAGTTGGTATGAGCAACCACTGAGAAGGTGCAGATCATCTCAGAGCGAATGAAGATGGCACAAAAGAGACAAAAGACTTATGATGACAGAAGACGAAGACTGTTGGTGTTCGAGGAGGGAAACCATGTATTCATACAGGTCCTACCTCAAAGAGTTTAGTTAAAATTTGGATGTGGTAGAAATTTATCACCAAGGATTATCATACCATATCAAATACATTAGAGGATTTGCGTGGTGGCATACCACGTTGCACTACCACCACAATTGGAGAGGGTACATGACGTCTTACATGTATCCCTATTGAGGAGATACGTGAATGACCCATCTCATGCCATTGACCATGGAAATCTGGACTTTGAAGATGGTGCGACCTTTATGGAGGTTCCAATGGATATTGAGTATCGATAATAGTGGGACCTTCATGGATGGATGATTCATCTTGTGTGCGTCCATTGGCAACACAAGAACCTCTAGAAGAACCCATATGAGCACAAGGCTCAGATTTTTTCTCAGTACCCCCTTTTGTATCCTTAGACTATGATGTGGATTTTGGGGATGAAAAGCCCTAATACGGGGAGAATGTAAAGACCCGAATTTTCCATGTAATATTTTTATTATAAAAATATATTATGAGTCTGTGAAAATTGACGGCCTGAGATTCCAAATCCCAGTGTTACCAAAATGAATTTCTAAACATTTTTTGAGGTACGTTAAGTAAACGCAACAATGACATTTTCTATCTTTTGAAATTTTATTTGAATTAAAAATCTGAGACCACAATAGAATCTGCAGCACCAAGATTATCTTATGGAAGACTTCACTTCAACTTCATTACGTCAGGGGAAAAAAGATATTTTTTGGATATTTAAAAGTATAATAAAATAAATTTATTATATTATTCCCCTCATTTCCTTCCTTTCAAAGGTCTTGCGGTAGTGGTGGGACCAACGAAGTTTCATGCCATTAAACAGATTGACTCCTCAAATCCATTGTAACATCACCATTGGAATTAAGAAGGTTTCAATTAAATGAAAACTTATTAATTCCCCTAGTGTTACTCACCCTTCCCATAAAATATTTATATAGATCTTAGGGAGGAGGTTTGGAATGACTTCACCATGTGATGAAGCTTTGGGAAAGTAACGCGACACCAATCACATAGAGAACTGGAACGGTTCCAGCGGTCGGTGACGAGCTCCACTAAATGAAGAACACCAACACTTCCTCAAATGCATATGTACCCCAGCGATCATGAGGTAAGGTTTTATTTTGTTTTAGTTTAATGATTTGTTGAATCTTGTTCTACCATCTTGAAAACAAGATAACATGGAGGGATCGGGCCAAATGAACAATGTCTGGACCCTCTTCCTTTTGTTCAAATTTTGGGGCATTCTTCATGAGTATTTTATTCAGGTTGGAAGAAAAACGAGATTACGGGTGATGGTTGTGTCTAGAACTGGCCATCCATGAATGAGATGATGATATTCAATCGTGTGCCGCTGGAGAATGAGGTTGCGGCCATAGCTGCGGTGGCTTATGAAAGTGGCTAGCTCGGGACGACTATGGAAGGTGGAGTAGTGTACAACAGTGTGCCACTGGAGGGAGGGTCACAACATATGATAGCAGCATCCTACACATGTTGGACACGGGAGAAGGCGAGCATCATGCCAACATGTGAAAATGATGATAGTTGCAGCTCGGAATCCGTGGTGGAGTGTCGATACCTACTCCCTACGGGTCCCGCGAGAGACATGGCGGTGCCACGGGGCACCGCCTCTCTATTTCCAAACATGGGAAACACACCTTGCACTAGCTCGGGCGGGACCCAACCAGTTGTTCTGCAATAACAACCTAAAGGATATGGCCATTCGAGAAAACATGGGGGTGTGCTCCCCATGGTAGCTAGGGTGGGCACCACACTAGTAGGCCATGCCTCTAGAGGGTGGCACCATCCACGTGCGAGGACACGCAATCCCAGCGCGTCACGCCATTCACTGGTCAGGATATGCGAGCCCAGTGGGTTGTGCCCTATATGGGATGGGCCTCTCCAGCCTAGCGGGCTGCGGACCCGCCCAACCAGGCTAGGTCAGGCCAACCGGGTTAGACTGAACCCAGACCCTTCTACGCCCAAATTCTCTAAAAGGGCAATAACTTGTGAATTGGGAATCCATTTGACGAACCGGGTGTGGCGTCGAGATTCATAGAGTGAGACTATCATTTTGATATACTCCACATGCATTTTAGAGACAATTGAGTATGTCCTGGTTAGATGGAACGTGAATCCAATTGGTCCCTTGGTACAAAAATTCTTATAACATGCAGACTGGGCAATTGAATGACACGTCGTCTGATGATTTGGATCCCTAAAGACATGACTGTCATTTGCAATAAATCATTGTGAAACGTTGTGGTAGTTCAGGTATGACCGATGGATTGAGGAGCAGATACTCCTGAAATAAAGTTTTCTAAGTGTGGTAATCATGTGTTTTGTTGTAATGTTATGAAAGAACATCGATCATGTGTGGGTCAGTAGCTATTGATCATATGTGGGTCAGCTCCTAGAGATCCTATGTGGGTTAGCATTTATCGATCATGTTTCGGTATTTTCCTAGAGATCTTGTGTGGTTCAGTATCTATCGATCCTATGTTGGTCAGCACCAAGAGATCATCTTCGGGTTAGAATCTATCGATCTTTTGTGGGTCAGCGCCTAGTGATCCTGTGTGGGTCAGCATCTATCGATACTGTGTGAGTATGTTGTATAGCCTCTCTCCATAATAAGATGAGATATATTTGCGGTTAATTATCTATATGTTTGAACTTATGTTATATACCTAGTGTGAGCTGAGTCTTTACCTTTGTGGTACTTTTACCTTCATGGACTTACATTCATGGTATTACCTTTGTGGTACTTTTAACTTCGTGGGGATACAATTCTGGTATTCTTCTTTCATGGATCAGTTTTAAATGTCGCTTAAATATTGGAGCCTTATATTTCCTCATGTATGAGATGATTTTGGTTTATGACATAGGTATATTTTTAGGAATATAACTAATTATAGTTGATTATTGCTTTTTGAATTTGTGATTGAGGTCTTTCTTGGTGGTTATTCCTTTGCGGTAGTCTAGGAGACCTTTGGGGGTCTCGGGGTCCCTACTAGTCATTTCTATACTCATCACTGCATGGTATATGCTCGCACCTTGCATTTTCCTATGCAAACGACGGATAAGGTTAATTGAGCCTGAGGATACTAAGACTGAAAGTGCTCAAAGGTGTACCATTTGACGTAATGTTCCAAAGTGCCTATAATCATTAGAAATACCTACCCTTTAAGTAGGATCCTCAGTGGACATTCCATGAGTTATTTTATATTTAAATTGTATATTTACTTTCCAGGTGGGCATGTATTCTGACCACATTACATTCAGTACACTTTTTAGAAATGTAGATTGCTTGGTTGTTTCTTCTTTTTGTGTTCATGGATGTCGTGTTTTTACCATTTTTAAGGAAATACCTTCCTATTATAGGTATATTCTTTTCTAGTGCTACTCACCACCCCTATCCTATGGATGGCGGGTTGGGCTTGTCACGGCATGGGACTCGAGGTAAGGGTATTGACAATTAAACCTTCCTACCATGACAACCAAAACCATAACTCATAGTCTGAAGGAGAAAGGAATGATATTCATCTAAAATATGGTTAGGAACATAAGAATGGGTTCCCGACATGACTCTTCATTCACAGGGAAAATGTGGGAAATGTGTATCTAGCCAATGGGATACACTAATATCTAATCCACGAGGATATTCTAAACCATGAACAAGAAAATAGCCTTATTGGTCCTAATAGGAATATCCAATAAATGATAAAAGAAGACATGTTCTTGGGGATTGGAAAATGATATTCAATAATGGCTATTTATGAACTATGTATCTACTTCATAATAACAAAATTTTGACTAGAAATGGAGGGATGCTATTGGTGTAGTAAAACCTACTGCATAGGGATTAAATGAATGATTTTCATTTATTAGGGGTCTTAATCCGCACTAATTGGAATAGGGGATTCTTCGCACTTGGTTATAAATTTTTAAGGACTTATTTCACCGTCAGTTGGTGTTGACTATGGTGGAATGTTAGTAATGGATATTAGACAGTGGTGAGGGAAGAGGATGACGAGCATGAGGGAAGGAATGGAATATTTGGGAGGATGAACATCCAGGGAGAGTGGAAAATAATGGAGGAAGTGGTGTGGTGGGGGCCGTGAACCTAGGGTTCCTGACATCAGAATGTGATTAACAATATTAATACTAAGAATATTCTCATTTTTAAATAATTAAATCAAAAATAATTAATGATGTTAATTTTTAGTATGCATCATCGATTAGATTAAATAGAACAAGCCTTAAACTCCAGGGATGTCAACTAAGGCACCTAATATATTAAAACATATTATATCCTATGGAATTGACCTAGGATTATTTATAATAAACACTTAATTTATATTCAATACCTAGTAATTCATTAGATTGACTATATTTTAAATAAGTAATTCTTTATTCCAATAATTTGGTTGATTTTCTCCCAGTATCCATTCATTTTGTTGGTTGTAACATTATATTTTCTAGTTCATTTGTTATTATATAGTAAGAATCTTATAAATTCAAACATACCTATCCAATGGGATATTGGTTTTCTATGGAAAATGTTCAATGGGGAACTGAACATGTGAACCTTGTTTTATAGTGTGAATATTCATCGTTTGTTGTGTCAGTAATGTAATAGTTTTATTTTATATTTATAAATTTTTTCAATTTCAAAATATTCTCTTTTGATTTCCCTGATGATATCCATTAATATAATTTTTTATCGAAGTTTTCTCTTCGTATATATTTAGTTGTTAATTCAAAATTATAAGAGATATTATAATTCATGTAGAAAATTATCTGGTTTCTATATACATGTCATAATGGAGTTGAGTCAATGGTTGTTTTGTATGCCATTAGTTATTCCCAAATTTTGTCATCAATGTTTATACTCTAGACCTTTTAACATGCATCGACTATCTTTTGTAGTATCTATATGATATCATTATTGTACAATTCCATATTATTATCAGTTTTTCAGTGGTAATAAGTCCCAATATTGTATAGAATCCAATAATTATGAAGTATATTTTTTAAAGATTCATTATTGAAATGTTCTTCCCCGTAAAAAATGAGTAACCAAGGAAATCAAAATTTAGAAAACTATATTTATGAAATTACATAACCACATTATCATTAACAAGTGTGAAAACTTATACTTTTATAATCATTGGATCATTTTCCACACTAACCATTATAAACATCTTTCTATGGGAATTATGAAATAGATCCATGATATCAAATCCGCAAACATTGAATTTTATCATATCTAAGATGAAATTATATGGAATATTATTGTATATTCAAATTTTTTCTATCCACTGGCATTTTCCAAATAATTTCACTATTCTTGTTTCATCTTGATGTAATGTGGCACTAAAAAATCCACTCTAAATATTTTATGTAATGTTATGATTATCTACAAAATTTCCTTCATTTACTGATGTATGACATAATTTAAAAAAAAGTAATTTAACCCTTAGATTGTAGTGTTTCATGGAGTCGTCGAAAAAATATTTTAATATATGTTGCTAATTATGATAAAAGTATGAGGAATTGGTTGAGAACTACTTCTTGTATTTATATGAGATGGGTGGGTAGATGGTTCTAGTGAAAAGATAATTTTCTATATAAAAAACCCAGGATCATTCTTGAAAAAACGTTTTTAATAGTATCTCATCAAAGAGGTCCTCTTAAATTCATTGCTCTTCATGATGCCATATATTAGTATGCTAATGTCTAGTTAGATGGATTGAAATATTTTTTCAGTCCCTTTGGGTTCTATAAAGATTACGTAAAAACAAATCATTATCAAGATCCACCATATCATGTTTTGTTTGGCATATTTTTAATTCCAAATGTATTTCAATTATACATGATCAGGGAAAATTACAATTCTAGAGAGTATTAGGGATGACCTAAAAGTTTCAAACATGAAAGATACTTCCATAAGTTCATTATCTATTTTCATATAATTATTTTGGGAATCATAATGAGATTTCAAAACATAGGAAAAGAGATTAAATATATTTCAACCTAATGTCGTAAAACAACACCCATTGTAATGTTGTGTGCATCACACATAATCCTGAAATCATATTTCACTATCAAATGATGAAATAAAAAGAGTTTTTAACTATTTTTTTAATTTAATAAATGATTACTAATAATATATACAAAAGTCAAGATGAACATCTATTTACAAAAGGTTTTTTGGAGGTCTGACTATTTGATAAATGTCTTTAGAAAGAAGTTGTAGAACCTTCTGTGGCCATGGAAAAGCTGTATACCATGTAAATTATTTATACCATGCATATTTATGGGTATATGTAACTCTTTTATAGAATTTATCCTATATCGGTTGACTTCGATATCTTATTTTGATTTTTTATACCTAATGTATATTCTTACTATAATTATGAAAGGATATTTCTCCAAATTACGTTTTATATATTTCTCTTCACAATGTTGCAACACCCGTAAAAAATTATTTATACAATCGTTGAATGATTACACATATATGGAATTATCATAAATGATTATTTCTAAAAATTCCTCTAACATATCATGAAATACATGAATTGTATCATATAGAGATATTATTGGATCATTACAAAATCCAAATGAAATATATCCATAGGTGAGGTTCAGAATGTAAAAGTGAATGTTGTTATAAAAAATCTTCTATGTCCTTAATAATTTGATTATTTATAGAAGACACTTACATGAAATAATAGTACTCATGCCCAGCTAATATCTCCACTATCTGATCTATAATTAATTAATTTATTTTGTATTTTTTGGTTTTAGTATTATGGTTTATATTGTTGACAATAAATAATCATCTTGTAATGGTTTGAGTTATGATTAATTCATTTTAATTAATTTTTATTATAGTTAAGATTACCTTCATCCACAATACTTATTGATGGCCAACCCATTCATTTTAAGGATTACAAAAAATAATCATAGAATAAAAATTCATAAAAACATCCTTCTTAATGTCTCCTTTCATTGGTTTGGGGATTCTCTGTGGGGGAGGGTGTTTTTTCTTAGAGCATTATTCTAGTAGAATCTGGTGGGTGTACATTATAGGGTTGATCACCTTCATGTCGAAAAAATACCAAAAAAATAAAATTTATACCACTTATGGAATTTTACTAGTTTCCCTTGTTATTCATGATTAACTTACTAATATATAATGATTTGAATTTTTTACATGATTTTATGAAATAATCTTAGTGCCTGTGAGTAAAAGGATTCAATTCAAATATTAGTTCCTTGACAAGGGCATGAACTTAACGGTATAATATTACATCATATTTTGGGGTTTTCATACCTATTTATATTCAAATTCATCTTCTTCATCCTGGGATAGAGTCTCCCTAACATCATAAGATGTCATAATCTCATTTTACTCCTCAGTTAAAAAATTTCCTGATGTTACAATTACTCATAACATAACTTATTAAATCTCTCCACATCTAACACTACCTATACATAACAAAAACCAATTTCTATTATACCTTGGTTCACATTAATAATTTTTTTAAAAGTGGTTAGACTTGGTCGCCCTTGATTTAGAGTGCACTTACTTATATATTCATGTATATGATGAGATAATCTGTATGGAAAATGAATTTTACAAACTTATATAAAATATCATCAAGTATTCCATGATGGTACTTAATATATATATTAGTGAGCATGATTTCTTCTTGGATTGGATTCAGATATTATAGTCCTAATATTGGAAAAAATCTGGGTAATATGTTTGATTATTGTAATAACATCATATAAATCGTATCAAAAACTTCATAATGAAATGGTTCTTGGAATCTAAAAACATGCAGGTTCCCTCATATTTGGTGACTTTTTATACTAATCTACTTCATAAAACCATCAGTTTATGGATATAACTCCAATGTCATCAATCAGTCCTTTAATAGAGGGAGACTCCTATATGAATTTATCATAGTGGACATCAGAGAAATTTCTTCCACTAAATAGATATTGTTGTAGATTTGTATAATAATATTCATAAATTTTTTTGTTTACCCTCAATCATCCTTTATTTCATACTCTTATGGAATATAACTAGGGGTATGTTTGGCGGTGTTCCCACAAAGACATATTCTTTTTTATCGTCTTTAATAATTGATCCTTTTCTCAATCATTAACTTATGAGTCAAGATTTTTTTTTCATGGTGAATGTTTGCATCATTTTCATTATCAAATTATTTTCAAATTTCACATTGTTCTTATATCATATTTTAATTTCCTGAAAAAATTATATTTTAGATTCTTCTCTTTTCTAGACATGTGTACTACATCCTTCGACTCCTCTCTTAGATGGGTCTCTGAAATATTTGGATGTCTACCCAATATTTGATATAATTGTTTCTTATAAATTTTCCCTACTTGGGGTTCATGGATTCAAAGAAAATCATTTTTTTCATTTTTGGTTATTTCATAGATATTCAGTGGGTCATTTTAGGAAAAAATTTTATGGGAAGATATTCTATGTTTAAATATATAAATGGGGTTTCTTTTACCTATATAAGTTGATCTTCTTATTGGAATTGTTGATGATAAGGATAAAATAACAGTGAATTATGGGGATATAGTTATTGGTGAAATGTTTGTTGAGTTCATGGTTCTTGGTTTTTTGTTGGTGTTGATGCCCGCCTAATGAGAAGTAGTGAAAAAATCACAATGGATGAAAAACATGAACATGGGTATTATCTGTCCTATCAAACTAAGTTTGAATAGTATGGTGAAAGACTTATGGATCCCCTAAAAGTTTTGATATCATGTGACCACGTCAAAGGTCACATGAAATTTCCATTTGTGGTTCTTAGTCCATGGAAATCCTTGTGATACCATCTTCAAAAATTGGTCTTTCTCTATAGTGACTGAACGTTGAATGATTGAAGTGATTCCCCTGAGGATAAAAATTTAGTTATAGTAATGTGCCTAAAACCCCTCCTAAATCCCTTAGAAATTCGGTGAATCAACATCCTAAGGAATATACCACCATTACTCAAAAAGAGAATGTGCCAAAGCATCATTGGGAATAGTAAAATCCTTATAAGATGTCAAATTCATCACATAAAACCTCCAAATATTCTCAAAAAATAATGAAGGAGATAAAGAGGAAAAGGAATGTGTGGTTTGTGGTCGCTGGAAGACATGTATTCTTCCACTAAAGACATGTGAAGTGTAATGTCCTGAACCCACACTTCTGGATTCCATACCGCAACATGTTTTGTGTTTTTATCTAGTATTAAAAAAAATACACAATACATTATTCATTGGATGACATTTCCTAGTCTAGTTTCTAGAAAAATTTTCCACAATGTACATACATTGAATTCAAATTTACAAAAAATAAATAAAAAATAACTAATTGGATTCATCTCATTTATCACCTGAATTGCCCTTTGAACTTCTAAGGAATCCTGTGAAAAAACTTTTTAAGAGCATGGGATGAGCATAAAAATCTTAGTAATGGGATTGATAATAAAATCTAACAATTTCAATTGGGGTGATAATAACCATCTTCCACATTACCATGGCATATGATCATAATCATAATAGAAAAAATTATGTAATGATTGGGAATGTGGAAATGTATAAAAACAAAACAACATGTCTTTGTGGTCCACTACAACACAGAGCTGTCAACAAATATTGCCTCATGTTCATGAATATTTCACTTTAATCTTGAAGATATTTACATTAAAAGACTCATTATAGTGCTATATAATTATAGGTTCACCCATTAAAAAATAACAATTACATTTCACTATATAATTTCTGGTTCACCCGTCCGATCACAACATAAACATAATCATGCTTTCCATAGAGAAAATATATCATTCATGAACCAATAATAACCCATGGAGAAGAATGGGTTTAATTAAATAATCATATATTAATAATAATTTGGGTCCAAATGGAATGAAAATGTATCATACTTAATATAATTTTCATCAACCTTCAGGGAAGGAAACAATATTGAGAAGCAAATGGTTTGTTTTTTCTTCTTGAACGAATGGTTATTTTGGAATAATATATGTTTCACATTAACTAGATTATCAGAATTTATATCCTATAAATGGTAATATAATAATTAAAAAATTAATTTTGAGGAATAACCATACTAAAAACGTGGTGAAATAGGGAAACCACAAAGAAAGAGGGTTTGGGTCATGAATTCCCCTTACCTTTGGTCCGAACACTTTCTTCATCTTAATTTCATGTATAATAAAATTAGATTAATTAATTAACACATAAAAAACATTTTATATATGTAATTTATTCATTATCAGTATATTAATTACTTTTATGGGACTTTTTATGAGTTATAGAGTTTAAATTCATTGATCAGGAGTGTTCTTTTTCATTGATTTCATGAACGGTTCACTTTTACACATGAATGAATGTTCATGTAGAACATGGATAAACATAATTAATTTGAAATAAAATGTTTTTAATGATCATAAACGAGATTAAATTATTTTGTAAATAATTTTTTTATATATCAGGGTGATGAGTCATTAGTTAAAATTTAAAGATGATCGTTTTAGGTTAATTTAGTAGGTATTTTGGTTCAAAGTGAGCATGTTTTTTAGTCATTTAGTATTATGTATAAAATATTATTAAAAAAATAAAAGGGGTTAATACATACATATTAAAATATATTTTTTCTATTAAATGGTTTTATTGACATACTTGAATGCATTGATGTAAAATGGAAGTGCATCGCCAACGATGTTGGTAAACAATAATATCACGACAACGATTTCATTTTTATAAACAATGATATAGGTATGGGAGTATAATAAATAATATTCAGTTAAAATTATAGAAAAATATAATATAAATAATAAAGAAGGTATCAGGACATTTGGATAAGGAATTTGAGGATTACAGAAGATAATAAATTAAATTTGAGAGGAATTTGAATGAATATTGATAGAAGAAATACATATAGAATTTTCATTTAGAGATCCTCCTCAAGGAACCTAATATTGGTCTTCTGATGAGAACAAGAGCTTATGGACGTGGGGTAGGTGTTATGGAAGATGTTTTGGAAGAATTTCAAGAATTCATGAATCCTGATAGATGTAATGAAATTAGGATGTGAGGGGTGGTATTTTTAGTGGAGGGGGGTGCGTTCCCAATATTTATTTCATTATTTCATTAATTTACCTATAATAAAATTATATTGTTAATTAAATGAATAAATATTGAAATATGGGAATTTATGTTCGAACTAATGTCCAATTACATCATCCATTACTCCATCATGACCCGTAATTGCATTTATTTAGCATATTTTGTAAATTATCAAATTTCACTGTTTACCAAAAATTATAGTATTTTAGAAAAATATCAAAAATTAACCCTATCAATTTTTAACCTGTTGAATTAAAAAATGAACTGTATTTTATGGAAATAATATTTTAAATATGTTTAATTTAATTTTCAATTGAAATCACAATTTACAGGAAAAATAAAAATTTTATAATTAAAACAGCACACATTTAAAAATTAATGACGATATCATAAAATTATCATACAATCAAAAGATATCAGAATAATTTTTTAAGAATAAATTTTTTAAATTAATTTTTTAATTAATAAATTAATCAAAAAACAATCATTTCTTACAATAATAGTAACACAATAATATAATTATATCATATTGACACTTATAGGATTGACACATTTTATTTTTTCTATCATTGGTAGGGTTTCTATTTACATGTCTCAATTTCTATTCAAAAACGGCATATTACTATTCATAAGGGTAACATTACTATTCATACCAGTATGTTACTATTCAGAAAAAAAATATTGGGTCTATTGGAATCCAAAAAACATACTAATAGAAACTGTGTATCTCCATTTTTCAAAATTCAAAACATAAAAGTTGAAAAATTATGTATAAAGGAAACATAGAATTTAGTAGTTAATTTTTGAACATAGTGTTTCCATATTAAAAAATATTGGGATGTAAAATTCTCCCCCCTCCCTAAATAAAGTTCACCATCATAATTTGTTCATTGTACTTATAATTTTGAATTTACATGAAGATAATTTAAAAAAAACAGTTTTCTTATGAGTACATAAAATACTAAAAGTAAAAAATTAAGTACTATCACAAAAAAATATAAAAAAATTACTACATCTTATCTACAAATTTTTCTTGACTATTCCTTGGATACAAACAATAAAACCCTGAACCCACACTTTCTGATTCAGTACTAAAACATTCTATGTATTTTTTTATCGAGGATCATAGAAAAAATACATTATACAATCGTGGACATTTTCCATTCTAGTATATGGAGAATTAGACAAAAACATACAAACATTGAATCACAGTTTTCAATAAATTATTACAAAATAACTAATTTTGATCATCTGCATTTTCACACTAACCATCATTTGAACTTATATGGAATCTGGTGAATAATATTTTCAAATCATGGGATAATAATAAAGAACTCATTAAGAGGATATATAAGAACATAAAACTATATCAAATGGTGCGAAAATAATCATTATCAACATAATATATCCAATGATAATAATCTTGAGAGGAAGCATTAAAAAATATTTTAGAATATGGGAATGCATAAAAATTAAAGATCATGTCTCAGTGGTCAACTACCACACATAGTGGTCAAAAAATATATCATAATGTTCATGAATATTTAACTTTATTAATAAGGTTATTCACATTAACTAATTCAATGAATAATTATATAATTCTTGGTTCACCTTTTTCATCATAACATTTATATTGTGAAATATAATTCTAAGAAAACCAGTCACATCACAACATTTAAATAATCAAGCATGCCAAAAAGAACATATATCAATCCTAAACATATAATAACCAATTTAATGGAATTTATTTGGTTTCAGAACACTACATTCATAAATATTAGGTTCCCAACTAAAAGATGAAATAACTTACTTTATATAAGAATCATCAAACTTGAGTGAATGAAATAATCTTCAGAAGTAAAAGGTGTGTTTTTTTATGATGAGTTCATTTGGAAAATAATGTGTTATTCCTAAAATCTAGTAAAAAAATTATATCCTTGATGAGATAATATAATCATAAATAAATTATATTAATGGAATAATCATACTAAAAATTTAGTGAAAGAGGGAAACCCTATAAAAGGGGGGTTGGGTTCAAGAATTCTTCTTACCTTGTATCTGAATGATTTCATAACTTTAATGTCCTTTATAATCATATTATATTCATTAATTAGTCTATAATGATAATTTAATAAATTTAATTTATTTATTATGGTTTTATTATGTTCTTTAATGGTCCTTTTATTGAGTTGTAGAGTTTAAATTCATTGTTCTAGAGATTAATTTTTCTTAGTTTCATGAATGGTTCACTTTACACATGATTGGATGATTGTGTGGAACATAGATAAAAAATACAATTTATATTAGAGAATATTAAAGATCTTATATGATATTAAATTATATTATAAATAATTTCATTATATTCCATGAAGATGCATCATTAGTTACAATTTAATTATGATTGTTTAAGGTATATTTGGGCATTTTCTGGATCACGGTGAGCATGCTCTATTTTTTCATTTAGCATTATGTATAAAATTTGTTTCAAGGGCATAAAAGGGGTTAAAATACATATTAGAATCATTTTTAAACAATTTAATGTTTTTATTGACATCCTTGAAAGCATTGAAGGAATAAGGAAGTGTTACACCCACACAATAGTTAAATTAAGACAATAGGAAAATGATTTCATTTTTTTAAAAAGGATGAATCCGAAGTCTATAATAAATAATATTCAATTAATATGATTTAAAACTACTATATCAATAACACTGGTGTTATCATGGCACTTAGATAAGATAATTTATGAATAAGAGATGAAAGGGAATGAAATTTGAACGAAATTTGAATAAAAATAGAGAGAGGAAATACCTCTAGATTTCTCTTATTCAGAACCTCCTCAAGGCACCTAATATTGGTATTTGGATGTGACTAAGAGTACCTAATTGTGTGGGAGGGACTAATGAAGTGGTTTGAGAGGAATTTTTAAATGTCCTAAAGCTTGGGAGTTGTAAGGAAATGAGTTAGTGAGGGGTGGTATTTATAATGGAGGGAGGGGTGTCTTCCCAATAATTAATTAATTTGTTTATTAATTTCCCTAAAAATAATTATATGTGATGATTACAAGACTAAATATCAGAAATTGGGAATGTGAGTCAGAAACAATGGATATTTACATCTAAAATTGCTCAATCATGACGCATAAATTCATTTTTAGCATATTTTTTAAATTATTGAATTTCACGATTCCCCAAAAATTATTATATTTTTGAAAAATATCAAACACTCAACCTATCAATTTTTCGACATGTATAATTTAAAATGAACTCCATTTTATGAAATGAATTTTCTAAATATGATTAATTTAATTTTTATTTAATATCATAATTTTAATTAAAAATCATATTTTATAATTAAAACTTCTATTCTTACAGTTTGAATTTTTTTTAAAGGTATCATTAAATTATCATATAATCATAATACCAAAAAGAATTTATGAATATATTTTCGGAAAATTAGTTTTCTTTCAAATCATTATATTAATATTTAAATATTCATTTTTACTAAAATATTGACTCTATAATATAATATTAACATATTGTCACTGATAGGATGGTTAAATTTGATTTATAAATCATTACTACGTTTCATATTCACCTGGATGATTTTCTATTCATAAGGTTCATATTTCTATTTATAGGGGTAATATTACTATTCACGAGGTTATGTTTATATTCACCAAATATTAGGTTGGTCTTATAAGACTCCAAATAAATTACAAATCGCAACAATGTATTTCTATTTTTCTAAATTCAAAACACAAGAGCAGGGAAATTATGTTTAAATATCACATAGAATTTTTTAGTTAATTTGATATTATAATGTCTTCTTATAAATAATATTGGGATGTTACCTGACACACCATGACTTGTTCGGTGTGTCTCGCGGAGCCCCTTTGACTCGTCGGTCGAGTCACATGGGAACCGCTGGACCACTCAGCATTGCTCTAAGTAAAAATGCCGATATTTGGACACTATTCTTGCACACTCTCATATAATCCACATTCTAGACAGGAGACACCATATTAAAATCTAGTAAAAATCATGGATATTACCCGATGAAATTTCCATACCTCCCATCCCATGTCAAATAAAATAAAGGGGATCAAATGTGAGGAGATGAGTCGTGTATACAGTCACTATAAGACATTTTATGTACTCCATTACTAACCCACAAGACACTTTTAGACCTCATTATAACAACAATATTTCATCCTAAGGTGCCTCTATCTTGTCAGTTTCACCACATGAAAGAACTATTACATGTCCAAGAAACCCTACAACGCTCTAAGGACAAACTGATAGGTTTTTCCCTGAAATATTCATGATTCACCATGTAGGAAATATCAGTCACCCTACTCATCTATAAAAATTGAGTAAATACCCTCAATCACATATATGTAATTGTGTATGGATCCCTACCTTCACTGCATAAAACAAAGGTGATGGAAAATGGGGAGGTGAGAAGGGTATGTCGTTACTGAAGAACACACTTCGTGTATAGCACACTCTCGACACAGACTGCCAGACCTGAGATAGACCATCAAAGAACTCAAAATTTATTTATCATAAGAACAAGTATCTCATGACAACCCTTGGACATGTTGACATGAATTCATGGAATTCTTTCATTGCATGTGTTTTAATAATTTCCAATAATCCGATAAATGATGTATAAGTCTGTGACAACTGAAAATCAGGAGGCTCCCCAGACATGGTCTACCATAGTGACCCGTTAAAGTAGGTAATGCCAGACCCCTTGTCAACACCATCCTGGACTCAATCCAGATAACCATCCAAAATTATTGAGTACATGGGGTGGATACACCAATAAATTCTCTACAACGACTCAAAAAAAGTATTGGTGGGCTAGTCAGTCAGTGGTTTTATCGATTCACTAGATGATAGAGGCTAAGTAGGTCAATGATTTCATCTCAGGCATATACACACATCTGATCAGGTGATAGACCAACGTTTTGCCTTATAATACACCAAAGGACAACTAGAGGAGTCATGCAAAAATCCTATAGTCATTCACTTGATCAGTCAAAGATCACACTAAGGAATCTATTGGAGACATGTGATTTCCATGTATCATGTGTTCCAAATCACATGATACCCAAACAAACTGACACTGAACCAACCTGAGGAAATCACAATACAAAGAAAAAAAATACATGATTCAATTTAGAAAAATCTATAAAATAACATGATCATAGAACATATATAATCCTTCATGCAATTATTTCCAATTCTATAGATCCACATTATAATTAAAACATGTTATACATTAATATTTAGTGGTTATAATTAAGAAAATTTCATTCCCACAACATATAAGAGTAGCCTATGACCACCACATAATGAATGATTAATTAATTTACCTTATAAATAATGGAATACCCATTTTACAACCTTAATTATCTTATTTATATTCATTTAGATTATTTTCATATGATTTTATCGAATTCTATACATTTCCTCGGAGTCCACAATGTTAGTCCTATTTATTCTCTACCTTATTTTCATTTCCATCATACATTCCCAAATTGAATTTTCTCAATAATATCTAAGAAAAATAATATAATAATAATACATACTTTTATTCTCATAATGGAATGAATATTAATAATTTTTACCCTTTTCTATTATGATCAATGAAGTTATCTTTATTTCATTTTGCGAACCACATCCTCCACAAAGTGATGAATTCTATTTTATTCACTACTGTCTCTCATCCCTAGTTATTAGGGTGAAATTTTGGAATACATTAGTAATATATAATATTATTACTCTTTTTAAGAAAAAAAAATAACCAAAATTCTTTTTCTCTACCTCATTGAAAAATTAAAGTGTTAACCATGCATGATATGAGCCACCTCTTCCATGATGCAACATATATCATCTTTTTTCAAGAATCTATATTATTATTATTTAAATATAATAAAATATAATTAACATAAATAATGTATAAAAGGAAAAATAAATTATTCTTTTTAGTGATTTTTTAATTCCAAAATAAACTACTTTCATAATCGTAATCATCCATTAATTATGGTATGCTCATTTTTTGGTAAATCTAACCACCTACAAAAAAATCGAAATAAATTAACTTCATAGATGAATATGTGATCATAATTAATAATAGTATATTATATAAATAATGAAATTTTTGTTTTTTTGTGTCTTTATTTGTATTTTTTCTAAACTCGTTAATTAAAATAACAACATATCTTTATTAAAAACTATTGAAAAACACTCATTGCTAAAACCATTTATAAGGATCATAACCAAAACAACAATAAATGAATTTTTTCTTTAATAGTTAACTATAATGAATAAATTATAATACCATGTATTATCTATGAGTGAAAACATAGGGAGAATATTTTCCTATAAAATCCATATTATGAAATTAGTTCCAAATAGTTGTGATTACTCACATCAGATATAAATAGTGTATAATAACTAAATAAAAATAATATATTGAATGATTATAAACAGATTGAAAATGAATGTAATAGAATTTATCTATGTACATGTTTCTCAGAGTCATGTAAATAAGGAAGACTATTTCTATATTTAGTGCTAAACCATGGTCGGATGCCTTCCAATGTCATAATAATACTATGATTTTTTGAAACCATGGATCTTGGAAAACCTAGAAGTATGGATATGGGAAACTATGGTGATAAGAGATGAAATATATTTTTTGGATCATTCGAATTGAGGATGGAAATTGGATGGAAATTATATTTCCATTACTTTACTAAATCCATAAGGGTAATGCCAGTTATGGCCACCTTATCATTAAACCATTGAAATTGGTGTTCTATGAATCATATATGATGAGTGTTCTCTAAAACCATCTAAATAATCTTCTCATAATACCATTATTTTAAAAAACATTGGAAATTAATTCACCATGATTCTCATAAAGTCTTTATTTTCTAAAACATTGGTAATTAGCCTCACATATGGGCACACATTTCTAAATTATTTTCAATAGATGTTCTATAAATACCCAAAATCCACAGTCTTATGAAAATATGGAAATAAGACCTTCTTATAAATATTTTTTCCAAAAGAATGGAAATATTCCCACAATCCCATATACCAATATTTTTTTTAATTTTTTAAAATATTAACAATTAAAATTATATATATTCTTATATGTATGTTATTTGAAATATATATATATATATATATATATATTATTCTGTATATTAGTGACGTATGGTGTTTTGGGTATTATAGAAATGGTCATAAGATCAATCCATTGAGGAGTCATTTAGTTTTTCATATTTTATGGCCTTGATTTACAAATTAGTGGCAATATGTTTGTGGTATTTGGCCTATGTTCATGTCCAAATTGATGGTTTCTTTATACCACCCAAGGATAGAATTTATTAAACCATTTAAATATGTTTTCTTTTAGTAGAATATGAATTTGAACCACATATATTGTGGATAGAGGAACTTAATTCCATTATTTCGAACCATGGTTGTTGATCAGACCCTAGGGCAATGGTGGATGGGACCGAAGTTCAAGTAAATGGTATAAGTATGTTATAACCACTATTTTTTAACCTATTTACATGGTACAGAACCCTGAAAATTATATTATTGTTTATTTATGATAAATTCATTTTATAAAATGTAATGTTTATAAATTAGTTTGTGAATTATAATGTTAGGATATCCTTGATTATTTTAAAGGATCTTAGAGTGCATTTGACTAAGAGGATAAATAAGGTAAGGGGTTTTCCACAAATTTTTACCCTAAAAGATATACAATAAGTTAAATAACATTTTTTAAATATATTATCTCAGACCCCTTATATATATTTTATCATAATCCTATCATTATTCATGATATTTAATTTTTCCTTTGAAATCATATCCTTCACATTTTTTGACATAATTTTTTTTAACACTGTAATTGTTTGTTGTGTCATTTTATTTTACTTGAAATACATTTTTATTATGTGAAAAATTTTGGTTACATATTTAATATTATACCTATTGCATTCATTAGCTTGGATAATAGTTTTCAGTAAACTTTTTATAAGTTACATTTCTATATCACACTACATAATGGGTGTCAATATGAATACTACATGAGTCATAACAATTTTTTCGATTCAAATTCAATCACCTTGGGTGAGAAATTATCTATATGATTATGATATCCTATGTACCATTTATCCTTTGAGTTCTATTTTTCTATTGTATTTTATATTTCTCTCTAGGGAAGATTTATATTTTCATCAGTATTATCTTACTTTCTGAAATACCTTCTAAAATAAAAATATTAAATTAGAAAGAATAAATACCATTATTTTTAATATATAATTTTATCAATTTACATAATTTTCTTCCTAATAATGTTCTCTTACCTAATTGGGAACTCTAATATGTTTTATTTTTCATGATCATCATAATTATATTAAATATTTTTTGAAAGAAAAATCATGTACATTTATGGGTTTTCATACAATTGAATTTGGAAATATTAGAAAAAGGTTTCCATTTTTTTGAAATAAATTGTTTCATATTCAACCCCACATTTAATTTAATACCCTTCCTTCACAACAATCTATTTTGATCTTTTTCCCAAAATAGAATATTTTCAATTTATTTCACTGCACTTTTTTTAAAATAAATTTCAAATGTTACCCATATAATCATATTTTTATTATATGAACAAAATATTATTTTAAATATTTTAACACCAACTATATAAATTATTATTTCTTATCAACAATATCCCAAACATATTTCCAAAAAATAGTTTGTTGATATGGTTAGTCACATGACTTCAGGCGAACCTCCACTAATGCTAGTGGCTTCTAACTAGCAGTAAGGTTTAAATATTGATCATGGGGAGACTATACCATATTTTTCATAGTAATTCCACAAAAAAAATAAAAAATAAGAGCAACCATAAAAGTTAAGTACAACTAGCAGAAGGAAAAAAATCAAATGATGACTAAAATAGATATATAATATCAAAACCAAAAGCGATAAATATCTCATTCCAAGTATGTTTCATGTGTCAAATGAATAACCCAAAATTACTAAACATCGATACTCCCATGTGGGTCTCGAATCACATTGGATTCCCTCATCCATGATTCATACAAACTCAACCATATAACGATGTGACCTTTCCATTACCATGCCTTATAAATAGGCAGTATATTGGGGTACTGACATGGAATCCTTCATAAAGTGTCAGTATAATGCGGTAGGACAACACCAATGGTGTCTGAAACCATATCTCTTAAATAACAATGTATGCAGTTATATAGAGAATAAAATACATGAAATAAATGAAATATTTTCAATTTATTCAATTACTTTTATTTAACAACAAAAAACATGGGTTTTTTAGGACACCATAAATATAAACACATTGGATCATTCCAATGTTTGAACGATAACACATATTAAATTCACAATACATTATAACACATGTAATGTATTCATTCATTTATTAATATTATTTATCCTGGAAAAAGGGAAGCATAGTCCAATTCCATCATTTTAGGCCTATATCACCATGCCTAGGGCCCTGTTGGTATTTTAAGGGGTAGTCTCGGACCCAAAAATCATTTATCAATCCATCACTCAATATGAATTTTGAATAATTTTTCTACATCCCAAACTCATTTATAACTATGCTATTTTCATGAAGTATATGTCCTAGAAACATGTATCAATTTATCACAATGGGATTTTGATGTAGTAGTCCATGTCTCACACATGTTTATCATTCAATAAAAAATCTCATAAATATCACACTTATAAAAATTTAATAAGAATCATATTTAAGCCAACCATCCCATAATTATAATTCTCAAATGATTTTTAAAAACCTTAATATAAACATCACCCAATCTATTGATTATTACACTAATTATTTAATATAATTCCACATTCAAAATAAATAAATAAATTAATAATCAAATTAATTTATTCCATTATAGAATCATAAAAATACAGAAATAAATTCAACAATTAATTAATTCATTTACAAAATAATAAAAATCAATTAATTGATTCAACAATTAATTAGTTAAATTCCAAAATAACAACAATCCCAAAATTAATTAACCAATTAATTAATTTATCTCTACCAAATTCATTATATTAATAAATTCCTTTAATTAATTAAACATTTAGTTAATATAAATAAACCATTTATAATTTTCCCAAATTCAACCTGATTCATCATAACATGGAAACAATATTAAATCATTTCCATGATTACACGGATTAATCTACAAAATTCAATATTCATTTTCCAATCATGGAAATTACGATTTCACAAAATTCAAACAAAATTGGAATTCAAGACTATGTAAATTGAATTTAGACCACCCACCTAATAATTTATATAGAAAATCCACCAATACAAAATCCAAATTAAAATACAAGAAGAAAGAAAAATATGAGGAAAGAGGTCTAGATCCAAGTCATAGATATAATATAAAACCAATAAATATCTATTTAACCAAGAGATAAATCTAATTCTAAAATTTGAAAACATCCCATAAATGAATGAGAGAAGTACGAGATAGATATATGGAACCAATAAAGTAGATATTCTGTTACTAAAAGAGGTGAAAATAATTAATCTGGGATTCGAATAATAGATAATAAATGATAGAAGACCTATAAATTTTCAAGGGATCCCCGAAGAAAGAAAAAAAAAATTATGGTCGACCGAGGTTGTTTAAGTATATATATAGTGACCCATTCTTGACATACATGGATATTACATAATTTTTTATGAATATTCCATACATAACAATAATATATTCATGTGGAACGTAATAGTTTAGTGTCATTGGAATACATAGAAACAAAATCTTATATCCTGGTGACATATCTTCATCATCTCCCATAATGATTTAATCCTTTAGTAATTCTACCTAAAACATTTCATCGTAACATGGGAAAAAGAAACATATTAAAGGGGTGATATTAAATGATCAGTAAGGGTAAATATGGGAGATATGTAAGTACAATTATGAGCATATGGGTTTGAGAACATTATCATGAAAATAGAATATCATACACTATATTTCAATGATCACATGCAAGAATCATGACTTAAATAATGGTAGTTTATAAGACACGAATCCTAAGTTAATAAATAACATAATATATAAAATCATAACATATGAATAAAACATGGATTTCTAATAGACACATTAGAATTTTTTTTGATTTCCATAGTAGCCAAGGAATCACATCCAAGACAATCTATATTGTATGGGTTGACTCCCCATCCCATCTTCAGAGTCGTGGTTCACTCGCAAGGCCCTCTTAGTTGCATGAGTACACTACTCATACCATCCTGTTAGTCATAGTGAACTTCCTTGGATATCATAGTTGTCAAGGTTCATTCCTAAGACAATCCCATTCTATCTCCTGAGATATAAATATATAACCAATGCATGGGAGGTATATATAGGTCCCACTCATCTCATAATTAATGCATACATAAATGTGTCACTATATTCATAAAAAACATATTTTAACCTATGAAATGAAATGGGTATCATAAACTTGTAAAAATATGATGACCTATGTAAAAAGATACATGTTTCATAATCATTTTATCAAAACCATAAAATGAAATAGAGAAACTGATAAACATATAAACCATTAATGATAAATGATATATTTCAAGATATTTATAACAAGAATTCTCTATTAAAAAATGATATGAATAGAACTATCAGATAATTTCATATAAGGTCATGGTTAAAATGAAAAAATGTCATCTTAGATAGAGAATAATTTTGAAATATCTTTCAGGAATATACATTAAGGAATAAATTTTTCTCCATTGGAGATTTCATCTTGATACAGAAAATAATTTTCTAAGAAAATAAATTGGCTAAATATAAAGAAATATTGAAATCATTTTGAAAACCTTTTTCATAGAAAAATAACAAAATAGGCTCAATTTTTTTTAAAAACAATTATTTGAAAACACATTTAAAATTTATAAATGAATTTTGAAAATATTTTGAAAACCTTTTTACTTGAATACATATTAATGAATCTTGAAAACATTTTGAAAAAATTTATCGATGAAAATACATTAAAAAATCTAATGTTAGCTTGAAAAATGTTTTAAACCCCATTTTAATGAAAATACATTTAAAATATATAAATAAATATGGAAAAAAATTTAAACCAATATATTAGAAAATGCTTATAAAATTTATATATAATGATCGAAAACCTATTGAAAACCATTTATTTGAAAATACTTGGAAACCATATAAATAATCTTTCAAAACAATTTGAATAATTTTTAAAACATAAAACTTTTTTAAAATTATTTTTTTTGATAAAATATTTAAAAATTATTAATATATGTATATTATTATAAGATTTTATACATTTCTAAAAAATACCTTTTTAATAATGCAATGTAATATTGATGGGAATGAACTGGGTAAATCATTATATGTCAGGCCATGTGAAAAGAACATTCCTTCTCCACTATGCAATGGTTAAAACAATTCCCCATTTGGAAAGTGACAAAATTATTCTTTTGTAAAATTTGATAATATAAAAACAGTGTAAACTCTTTTTAATGATCATAGGAAATTATTATAATATTATAGGAAACCCTTTTTATGAAACATGGTTTATAAGGATCAAATATTTTAAACTAAAGGGGGGTTAAAGTGAGGGTTCTTAAAAAATACTATATTAATTATAGTATTTTCAAATGAATAAAAAAATTACCAAAACATGAATATATTATGAATAAATAGTGGAGTGTAGATCTCATGAATATTCTTGAGGGATGTATCATATGAATTCATCAATGGAAGCATAAACATAAACAATCCCAAAAAGTGAAGAGACAACTTCAATAAGATCTTATCACTTGGTAACTTGGGATAATATTCTCCATGTAAGAGAATGAAATTACATTATGTTTGAAATATCATGAAAATATAAAGATTAATTATATAACATATAAAATATAAATTTGAACACCTTAAAATATAGTTTACGTTCATAGAACATCATGAGTCACAATGAAAGAAAATTGAGACAAATTTAATTTACCTATTTGGTAGCTTTGGAAATATAAAACCAAAAGAAATAATTATTATAAAATGTATATTTTAATGAACATAAATTTACAAATAAAATAAATAGAATACTATCAATGTTAATATATACACCACACAAATGAAAAGGGTGAAAAACATAGAATATATCCCACAAAAATTAAAATTTAGATGAAATCTCCTTATCATGTGTCTTGACTCTATTCATACATGTACAAACATCCTATGTAATAAATATATGATTATTATAAATATTAAACCAAAGAATATACATATACATATTACTATATATAGTTCTATTAGTTCCTTATATAACACACTTGTTAACGATCCTATGTTAGAGTGTCACTTCAGGTAATATTCACTCTATTTTCTGTGTGTGTCTTAATTTGTTATATATATGGTAATTATAAATATATGATTATTTCAAGAATGTAAATAATGATATATATCTATTATATTTAGTTTATTTATTTTAAAATAACCTATACCATAAATAAGTATGAATTGTAATTCACCATTTATGGAGATGGTAAGATGTAAGTACGCATGAATGTTGTTTCTATTTTAATTTTAATATTGAAAGAATAAAAGATAACATCATATAAATATCTATAAATATTATTTTTACCAAAAAATTAAGATATCATAGATATTTTATATATTCACTAAAACATCATTAGTAAAATCCATGTAGTGCTTGAAGGATTCATATCGCTTTGATAGGGTAGTAGTCCACAATTCCTCAAATGAAATTATCATATTAAACCCAAATGAAAATTAAAGAGAAATTTGTTTCAAAAGGAATAACCGATCATAAAGAAATAATAAATATAATAAATTAAGTATATAAATATAGTGACCATCATAATTCCTAGCATTGTAGGAGGTAATGGAAAAATGATCAATAATCATTTCGTGAGGTAGTGGTTCACCCTACAAAGAAACAATATGTTCATTACTCATTAGATAGAGGAGTATGTTTCTTAATATAGAATCCAAATCATACCAAAATACTATATTATTTATTATACTGTTAATGTAATAAAATTTTGTAATTAATTGAGTTTAGGGGAGGATATGGAAAATAATCGAAAGGATCTTGATAGAAGAGGTCGCCACATAATTGGGTAACTTTGTTTTTTTTGTGCAAAAATGCATCCTTGTGTTTCTTTATACCCATGTTAAAGATTCTTAGAAGAATAGAGGTAATTTGGGAACTTATATTAAGAAATTATGGGTGTGAAAAAAGGTATATAGTTGTGAGGACGTGGAAAGATGTTGTGGCCTTTTATTGGGAACAAAAATGACTCAAATGGAATTTTTTAGAAACAAGTTGTGTGTACACAAGTTCATATCAAAATATAGTAATAAATAACATAATAATTAATGAATGAAAGATGTATAGAATATTTAATGATGGTAAATGGTTGTTTTAAAGTTGTATTGATCTTTTGGTCCTTTAATTTTATGTGTCTTCCCTAATTTTTCTTAATTTGTCTTTAATCGCTGTGAATAATATTAATATGTTTTACTAACCATTTTAGTCGAAAATATACATGATAAAAATAGACACTAAATATTATACAAATTATAATGGAATATTTTATTTTATCCAAATTTAATTCAATTAATCATCAAATTTACCACTAATGCTAATCGTGTATATGGGATGATGTCACTAGTTCTTAAAGTAGAATGAAGTTCAAAAGTTTATTATGATTTTATATCGATTTCAAAGTGAAATTGATTTTAATGAAATAAATTGTATTAAGAGATTAAATATATTTTTAAATATTCTTTTAATCAAACTTATAATATCATTTTACATTAATAAATAATTTAAAAATGTAGTTTTAACTAAAAAAGTATTTTTTTTTACTATTCATCAGAAAAATGATGTTTCTTAGAAAAATCCCAAACATTCACCCTTGGATATTTTCATTACTATGAATTCAAAAGAGAAGATTATTAAATAAAATTTAATTTCTATAATTTTTTAAAACATAAATTTATTATTTTTTATAAAAGGACATTAATAGTGGCTCATTCGAGAAAACAATATTTTTAAACATAAAAGAACATTACCAAAAATCAGGTTTTCCATTATCAATAATTTTTATTTATATAAAAAACTATAATAACCTTTGAGAAGTATTTATTAATATTAATATTACTATTTTTTAAATTCTATGTTATATCAAACTTGTTTAAATAATTATATCAATAAAATAATATTTTGTATAAACTCGGTATTGCATATAACATATGCCAAGACGATGCTCTATGTGAATGGAATGTTTGACTTTGTTTATTTAAATACATAATGAAAATTTAATTTATTAGTGTAAAACATATTCATGAAAAACATTCAATTTTGTTTTATATTCAATCAGTTTTTATATTAATTTATAATTAATTGGAATCCAAAGAATTAATATTATATTTTATAAAACATATACTTTCATAAAATGTTAAAAACTATTCATAAAATATAATTCAACATCACGGTTTTATATTCATATATTAAATTATCATATTTTAATAATATATTATTTTTCATGAAATGTTGTTCTTGTGTGTTATGCATGTCATCAAGGAATATCTCTATTTTAGATAATGCAAGCTAACCTCAGTGTTCCATGTAGAGAATTTTGAAGATTTTGTGGTGTGTAGCGCATGTTAACTTGGTGTTTCATATAAAATAATCCAAATATAGTTATTTCAAATAAAACAAACAAGAATTAGTGTTTAATTAAATTAAAAATATTAAAAATGATAAATTTATTCAAGGAAAAAATCACAATATTTTAGGGTGTCACATTCAAACCCCTTTAAATGAATTTCACCCTAAAAATTCTTCTATGTTATCAAAGGTATAATACAAGAATGTTTCATTCATAGAAACCCATATCATAAAAAGGAATAGAACGTAATCTTTAAGAAAGGGAAATCTGACACCATAATTGTATTCCAAAGTATCCTATAACAAGGATTCCCCATATAAGATCATAAGTTGGGAGTGAAGATTGGACATGGAGGAAAGGTATAAATATTTTTAGGGAGTGATTGAGGTCATTAATCACAAAAAAAGTTAGTGTCCAAATAGATGATTCTGGCATCAAATTCAAAAATATTTGATGAAATAAAATTCCATTGGTTAAACTAAAATTTATGTATTAGGATGTAAAATATTATTTTTTTTCATTATCCTTTAATTAAGTAATTATTTTATTGACCATGAATACAAAATCAATTATTATTTTGATATTATTTTATATATTTCCAATTCATTCATTATATCAATATATGGATGTCCATAAATTATCTTTGATGCCTAAAGAACTACAATATACCTTTTTGTACATATTAATCCCAAAAATTGAATGAGAAGTATAACTATATATCTATAACTATTCTTACAAATCATTATGGTTAACACATCCTTCTCAAAACATAAAATGTAACACTACCATTTCATCATTAATATTTATTCATAAAAAAAAATTATACATAAACCAATACATTGCGTAGTATAGTGGTAGGAATGATGCCCTTATTATCCACCAATCATGGGTTTAAGACTGGAGACCTTATTGGACATGATTAGATGTCACCAAAAATTCATGATTTTTTTTTCTAAAACCAAATTAATTTAATTTCGAAAATAAATATGTTTGGTATACTTAAAATAAATTTATTCACTAAATAGCCTATTATCCGAGTTTATTAAAACAATCCAAAAACATATGAACATTTTCAAAAGATAGTCTGAAATTTTATTGCATGATAAACCATATAAACCTTATAAAATATGTAAATCCATATAATTAGAAATAAATTCATGAAATCAACTTTACATTGATCTCATATATATCCTAAAATTCCACTATTTTGTAACCTTCCATACATGTGAAAACCCTTATCATATATTCCCGTGAATAATGGTTATAACCTCAATATCCATATATAATTTTGGATGAAATGTGTTATTCCTTATTCCGAAGTTTTCATGTTACATTACCTAAATAAAAAAATTATGCAAACTTAATCAATGGTAGCATAACTGACCTATTAAATTGATAATAGATGGATCCACCTCAATTAATAAATAAAATTTTACTTATTTATAACGGAGTTATCATACCATAAATAACATATTAATCATTACATACCTTAATAATAATATCACCTCACCATTAAATCACTCCACCAGTTCATCTGGAAAATTCAATATAAACATCTAATCAATGAGAAAAAAATTAATTGTAACAACCAATTTATATTTCATAATTCATATAAATTAATTTTAGAAACCAAATACATATAAACACTTACTATTCAACATCATAATTTTTCTGAAAACAAGGATACCACATCATATATCATAATACCTCTTTCTATTTACATTTCTTATCTTGTCTCTTCATTAGTACCAATGTGACCATTACGTGAACCTCCTTGAGGATTCTATTCAGAATATTTCCTCTTGGGACATTGGGTTGTTTGATGACCATATATTTCAAAATTAGGACACTTAACATTGAATTATGTATTAGGGGAGGTAATATTCTCATCCATTCCATTAATAGAACTATACATTTTCCCATCTCATTCAATTGCATCGTTCCCTTTTTGACTGCCAGAACATCTTATTGTTCCTCCAACATATTAACTTATTTGATTATTTCAAAATTAATTATACAGACAAAATTAATATTCATTCCAACATGGCCTCCATTACCTGAAGACTGAATGATATTTTTCTTTCACTTCCCTGGAGAGTTCGTGATGTGGATTAGGTACACATTTCTAATCATATTCCATGAAAACCGATTTGATATGATCAGTATATCATTCACCCCAATGATCATCCCACATGACTACTCATGAGTTAATAGTCCATCATAGTCAACATTATTCTAGTTCCTTCTAGTGTCAATCATTGACAAGGACCAGGATCATAGTGTGAGACATAATTATCATAGTAGAAAAGCACATTGTCGGAAAAATATTTACTAATGATATTTAAAAATTCTGAAAACTTCATAATATATGACACACTAGGATAATCATAGGTTATTCATAGAAAACATATATCTAAATTTATCATGATGGGTCATGATGATTTCTTAGAATTCGAAAGCTTACCCCCAGGGAGAGTCAAAGTATGTGTGCAACCTGCCTCATTTTCATGTACCACATTATGCTGATTTAGGCCAAGATCATCTTGTTGGAGTTTTTAACCCTAGTTAAATATTTTTCAGTGACACATAGATTTGTAGTGTCATGAAAGTGATTTCATTCTAGGAAACCACTCAACCTACCCTCTACAAAAATTCTAGGACATTTTCCTAAATGATTACTCATCATTATACTTATCCTGAGAGACATCCCAAGACATGTCCATAATCATATACATATGGATCTCACCAATGAATTATTATCCCAGTTTTTAATGTTTGACTTATAAATTTCTTTGGAACTAACTATAGTGAACTATGATTGATGTAACGCCCCGACCCTAGATACCCAGAGTTAGTGCATTATTACATAACATTGGCATGATCACAAGAATGATCAAGTCTCGAAAGACCGATTAGTTTAGTAGCTTTGAAAACACTAGATATATTCATAATGTTTACATTACATCAATAAGTGAAAAAATACAACAACATATTGTCTTCATATCCCCTCATACTATCCCTACTAGTCATTCATAAAATACTTCTTTACATCCTGGGAAAAATAAAACAATGAAAGGGGTGAGCTCAGATGCTCTGTAAGGATAACAATATAGTGGAAACTTTCATAAATAAACATAAAAATTTAAGGCAATTTATAACAAAAAAATACTTTTAACCTTAAACTTCTTTATAATATGGCAAGGATAAAATGAAATAATGTCATTTATTTATTCACGTGGATATTGTAAAAGTCAAAAAATTACATGAAAATACTAATAACCACTTTCATAATGATGGAATGCATAATGTCAGACTATCATAACCACGTAGCCAAGGCCTCGTGATATTACTACAAATAAGATTTTGTCAAGGCCTCGTGCCAAGACGCTATTTTGTCTCATGAGACCTACCGATGCATCGAGGAGCTATAGCGGGCTCCACCCGTCACTTACTAAGTCCAATGCATTCCTCATATGAAAAGTTTTAAACATAACATAAACATTCGTATTAAAACTAGAATACAAAATGTCAATACATTATTCACAAACCATAAATGGTATAAAAATAGAACATCCACATTCAAGCATAACATATTCGATACAATATGAAAGATTGTATTTTATAAGATTATCCTCAATCATGAATATTGAAGGATATTGACATAGATGAAAATAATCCTCAAAACTATTTGAGAGAAATATCAACCTTTTTCATGAAAACAATTAAACGTATCACTATTTATCAAGAAACCATTTTAAATAGATTTTTTAATCAAAGTGCCCCATACCACATTGAAACTTTGAAAATTAATTTTAATTTTGAAACATTAATTTCCATATAAATAAATCCTTAAAACCATTTTTAAAACATGGACATTAATGAGAACGATTTAGAATAATAAATATTTAAAACATTTTAAAATGAGATTTTATTTAGATTTACTAACCAAAAGAGAGACAATTGAATAAAAATAATTGAGGTAATAATTTTTTTTATTATCATGAGAATAAAGGGATTTATGATATACTATGTCAAAGTACATTATATACACCATATAAAAGTGATTTGGTGTATAACAACAAAGAAGTCTAAATGGAATGTAAATTGAGATGAATTCTCTTATAAAGACCATATCCTTAGGTTAAGGATAAATAAATGACATAATTATGTGTGAAAAATAAAAATACACTCAATATGATGGTATATTCAGTGTAAATCAATCAGGGGACATTCACACAAATTCTTGTAAAAACAACACCAATGAATTGGATATTTAACTCAACAAATGGAGATTGAGTTAAAATTACTCTTATCAAGTTAAAATAGATGATTTGAGAATTTATCAATGGAGTGATTATGTGTATCAAAAGTATATCCATAGAAAGGGGAGTGGAATTTATGACATAATCAAATGAATAGTGATTCTAAAAATAATCTTAGAGTAAAATAATCGATGAAGTATGTGTAAATCCGAATGAGTAGAAATTGAAATTTCAAATTCCCTTATTGATTTGGTAACATACAAAACATATACCCATGAAAGAAGGATAATACAATGATGATGTAAATATACATGAATTAAATTATAATACACAATGAATACAAACATAGGTATTACACACACAAGATGTAATAAATAAGTGGTGAACAACGGAAATCTCACGGAATTAAAAGTGAGATAAGAAACCCCTTACTTTGTACTTTTTCATTGGTTGACGGTAGGTTAACCTCCTTTATAATGGTGAAATAATTGTTATTGAATTATACAAGAATAATTTACATTAATATGATATCATATATGATCTTTTTACATTGATTTGTTAATAATATCTTAGTATTATCATCATTTTGGGTGTTAACTTACTCGTTTTCCATTATATACTTTGTTACGTAAGCCATGTTTGTTATGGATAGGTTGTATCTTATTCATATAAAGAATTAATACAAGTCCTTAAACATTATTTTTAATCATCAAATGATAATTATACACGAATGGATACGATGTAGAATGAATATCATCGCGTTCGTGGAGACGATAGTCCATACATATGCATGAGAGGAAATATCATTCTTTTGATGTTAAAATAATATATAATTGGATGGTATATAATATAGAAATAATAATTATCATGTTATATTTATTATTTAAATGAATTAAACATTATTATTCTTCCCATCCAAATAATAATTTATTGAATGACAATTACACCACGACGTGGAGACGGTAAGCCGTACGTACGCACGTATGGTGACATGTCATTCAAAGGATGGATAGAATACTGAATATGGTTGTACAATATTTGTAATAACATCAAAGTATATAGAAGATACTGGATTTATTATTTTAGAATATAAATAACAAAGAATGAATAAGTTGAAGAAGAAAGGAACATGAAAGAGTGTGGTGAAAACATTACCTCTTCTTTGGGTTTGTCCTTTTGATTTGATCAAAATCATTCCTTAGGTTGGTTTTCTGATCAAGATAAGGCATCTAGGTTGAAGTGAGGGAAGTTGGGAGGATATTTGGTCAGAGGTTTGCCGAGCCAAATGGCTTTGATGGTGTGAATTAATGAGAAGGGGAAGTTCCCTTTTAAAAGAGAGGGTGAGGGGCACCTTTGGAAGTGCTAGAAATATTATTTTATAATAAATTCATATTTGGTTTCAAATGGCTCAAAAGTGGATTTTTAGAGGTTATGGTGGGGATAGGTCGCAAACCACTAAAAAAATAGAATTTAGACAGGTTTGGGTCATTATATTAACCTTATCATTTTGTTTTAACTCTTAGTTAATTAGTTTGACACTTACCATGTCACTTTGTATTTTTATATTATATAGTTAATAAACGTACTATATACCTCCAAGAGACCCCCAAGTGGTCCCTTAATGATACACCTATCCTGATATAAGACTCTTGGCCGAACCAATGATTTTTATGAATTTAATATCAATTAATAATATAATATTTGTTTTAAAAACTCTATTATGTCAATTTTTACATTATTGGTTATTTTGTTTTTGATAAATTTATAACAGAATTATTACTTCGAAAAAAATTTATATAATCAATCCTAATATGTCATATTAACCTATAAAATTAGTGTAATTCATAAAAAGTCTCAAAGTACATTTATTTTGATATTTATAATATCAATTATTTTAATATTTCATTAGTTAGGTAATTACTATATCACCATTGTGTCAAAAATAAAATAAATTAATAAATATCTAAAAATAATAAATAAAATACCATTGTGTAGGAAATAGTTTTATATTTATAATGAATATTTACAATCGAATTTATCTTATGTATAACCCTATATTAAAAATTGTTTTAGTAAATAAACATTGATTTTAACTCTTTTAACTCTTCTTTAAATTAAATAATAAAAAATGTCCTAATCTAATACAAGTGGACCTAAATGATAATATTTTATTTAAAAGGTTGTTTTTGGTCGAGATAAACTTGTCCGATAGAATTAGGACATGTGTTAGGGTAATATTAATATCATTTTTACCCTTAATTACACTATTTACTTTTAACAGTGGTAAATAAAAATAAAAAGTTATTATTCACCAAAAATTATTTTCATCTCATTGAACCACATTTTACGGCTTCATATTAACCGTGTCTCTTGGATTTTCGAAATTCCACCCACAGAAGCGGTAAAATTAAGTTTTATGAAAAATTCAGTTTTTTAACTACCACTTAGTGGTTTCACTATTCATCAAAATATGAATGTGTCCAGAAAAATACCAAAAATTAGGCCTAAGGTATATTTGATATTATGAATTCAAAAATGATTTCTAGTTTACCAAATTCAAAATATATCAGTAGCATTAATTAATTTAAAAATTAATTCATATTGTCAAAACAAATAGCATGTTTTTAAGAGATAATAAGTATCAAAAGATTGACACTAGTTTATGTCTGGTTTAAATGTAAAATTACATCCAATGACCAAAATTGTATTAAATGGAAAAAATATATTCTAAATATACTTTAAAACCACTCAAATTATTAATTTATCACTATTAATTATTTCGATTAAAAAGTTGTTTTTAATTAAATTTTAGTAATTTTCACTATTCATCAAAGTATGAAAGTTATCCGAAAAGTACCAAAATTTCACCCTATGCTAAGTTCGATATGACGAATAAAAAAATGAAGTCCATTTCAAAAGATAAAATTTATAAAAATTTTAAAAACTAGGTATTACTTTTCATAGCGGCTAGTTTGATTGGTTGTGGCGTGTTAGAATCTCGAAGTTGCGTACAATGCACGCCATTGCATTATTCAATGGGAAACGTACTGTGGCATCTTGGGGTGTTACATTATCACCTCCTTCAATAAATTGCGTCCTCAATTTTTTTTTAAAATTGGGCTTCATAATATAATGGAAACTTCCACATCAGAAAAAGATTCAATAAAACTATCACTTTATAAGAAACGAAGAGAGGTATAAAGGACACCCAAGATAACCCATACTGGGATTCCATGTGGAATAAATGGATATGGATGATAAACTAAGTGTTAAGTTCTGATGGAGAGGGATAGAAAACATGACCAGGATAAAGTTACCAATAAGAAAATCACAAACTTGTGTTGGGACAAACGGTGATTTGTCTCCCAGTAGGAAAAGAAAACGGACAATATTTTTTGTTTTAAGTTACATTACATAAGGATGAGGAATTAATTTATGATATTGACTAAGAACATAAAGAGATGTACTTACATTTTAAGTGGAGTTTCATTCTATAATAAATTTTTACCACGAACTCTTTTTTTGAACAATGAGTATTCAAGAAGACTTGGTCACAATGGAAGAGCTAGAATAAACTTCTATATAAATACATGATCCACGTAGGATAAACTATATATTTACCTTGTCTTTATAGATTAATCAAAACCAAAATGGTTAGTATAATATCTGATGATCCCCCAAATGGATATTCCATTAGAGAAAAATAAAACACTAATCTTAATTTACAAAATTAAACCATCAATACCCCAAGGTTAAATAAATAAAATTCAATAATAAATTTTCATCAAAATACTTCAATATAATCCAAAATAATATTGAAACCCAAAACATATAAGAATGTAGTCTTCCACGTTAAATTGTATCTCCAAATGACATTAATTACTCTTAAGGCCACCTACTTAAAATTAATTAACCAAATCATTTCAATAAATAACCCAAATCACTATGAATCCAAAATAAAAACATAGATAAAAATCCACCATTAATCCTAAAATGAAATCCCATACTATTCTATTTTCCTTGGGCATATAGAGTTAAAAAAAAAGAGAAAAACTTCCAAAATAACATTTATCACTTAATCACCAAATCATTTTCCTTTACTAAGGGTATTCATTTGATAAGACATAAGATCCAAAATCAAATTATTATTGATCAAAAAAATCATTTAACTAAAAAAATAGTCACAGTAAACAAGGACTTCACGTAGTCCAGTGGTATGTGATAAATCCCAATCGAACTTCGGTTGTGGGTTCGATTCCCACAGCTTTGTTCGACGTGACGGGTTGTCACACTGTCTGCATGTTGTCCTTTTTCAAAAACTATATTTTATAACATTTCCAAAATGAGATAAATTCCTCAAAATAACCGTAACATAATTTAACCACAAATATTATCTCATACCTTGCATTTTCATCCAAATTTATAATAACTTATTATTGCCTCAATCCCAATGATCATATAAAACCAAATGGTTATATATAACTATATCCACAAGAGAAAAGATAATTCTTCCTCAAATATCATTCTCACATGGAAAACTGAAGGGATAAAAGTACAAGAGAAAATTATTCCAAAGTAAACCCATCAATAAGGAGAAATAATACTTTTTAAAAATTTCTCCAACCATTTATTTCTATATAGCTTCTTCTTTGACCATGAAAATATCTTGTAGAATACGGAATTCACTCGGGTAATGGCCAGGTCCCCTACATTTACGGAAAATGACTGTAATTGGATTCTTGGCACCATTTTTATCTTCTTCCATAGTACTCTTCATTTTTCTTCGGAAATTCTTCACATTATTTCCTTCCTTCCTTCATGTAATGCATTTCTTTGTCCCATTGAGACACTTTCCTAGGTGTCTCCTTCCACATTTCCCGCATGATGGAAATTGAGGATTCCTTTCTCCATGGTCTCAACTGCTAGAGATCTTATCATTCATCACCTTTCTCTTCTTTGTTGTGTCCGGGAATTGGTTAATATATATATTGATGATCATATTTTTTTAAAATTGATTTGGAATAAAGACGATATCTTTTACGCCTATCAACATTCCATTTTGTTGTTCATTTCCACCACTGTTCCCACCTTGTACATTATTTTCAAAGTCTCTATGACTTCCTTGGAATCCAGCCATTGACTAAAACCAGAAAGCATTGTGTGTGTAATACTAGTAATAAAACCATTTAGAGATTAACATGTCACCATATTATCAATATGAAACACATTAGGATTAACCAAGGTCATTTACTCTCATCTTATATATATAATACTTCAAATCGGTTTGTAAAGAAAAATGTAAATTATCCTAAGCATATCCCCCAGGAGTGTCGTAACCAAGAGTGCATCAAGGCCCGTTGTCATGCACCAGTTCCCGTTCGAGTTTTTCTCAAATCGGTGTTTTCGGGCTTTACCCCTAGGTAAATCTGTGCCAGATCCGCCTCTACCTGCTCGTACCCAGACAGGGATGTATTGCTTGGGAAACTCACAAAATCTCTATAATACCAAAATTCTAGGAAGTTATTCTATACTAATCCTCAAAGTTCATCTTAGTTCTATGTGATCTAATCAGAGATTATCTAAATATAGCTTCCAAGGTTTGTACTAAGCTTACTCTAATACCAACTGTAACGCCACGACCCTAGATACCCATAGTCGGTGCATTATTACATAACATTGGCATGATCACAAGAAAGATCAAGTCCTGAAAGACCGATTAGTTTAGTAGCCTTAGAAACACTAGATATATTCATAATGATTACATTACATCAATACGTGAAAAACTACAACAACATATTGTCTTCAAATCCCCTGATACTATCCCTGTAGGTCATTTATAAAATACTTCTTCACATCCTGGGAAAAATAAAACATTGAAAGGGGTGAGATCAGATGCTCAGTAAGGATAACAATATAGCAGAAACATTCATAAATAAACATAAAAATTCCAGGCAATGTATAACTAAAACAAAAGCCTTTTAAACATAAACTTCAGCATAAAATGGAAAGGATAAAATGAAATAATTCCATATACTTATTGACATGGATATTCTACTAGTCGAATAATCACATGAAAATATTAATAGCCACTTTCATAATGACGGAATGCATAATGCCACACTATCATAACCACGTAGCCAAGGCCTCGTGCCAATAATACAAATAAGATTTTTTCAAGGCCTCGTGCCAAGACACTAGTTTGTCTCATGAGACCTTCCGATGCATCGAGGAGCTATAGCGGGCTCCACCCATCACTTACTAAGTCCAATGCATTCCTCATATGAAAAGTTTAAACATAACATAAACATTCGTTTTTAAAGTAGAATATGAAATGTCAATACTTTATACACAAACTATGAATGGTATAAAAATAGCACATCCACAGTAAAACATAACTCATTCGATACAATATGGAAGATTGTATTGTATCAGATTAACCTCAGTCGAGAATAATGAAGGATATTGACATAGATGAAAATATTCATCAAAACTATTTGAGAGAAATATCAACCTTTTTCTTGAAAATAATTAAAAGTATCACTATTTATCAAGAATCCATTTTAAATTGATTTTTGAATCAAAGTGTCCCATACCACATTGAAACATTGAAAATGAATTTTAATTTTAAAACATTAATGTCCATATAAAAAAATACTTAAACCCATTTTTAAAACATGGACCTTAATGAGAAAGATTTAGAACAACAATTCATTAAAACATTTTAAAATGATATTTTATTTACAGTTACTAACCAAAAGAGACACACTTGAATTCAAATAATTGAGGTAATAAAAACTTTGTAATATCATGAGAATAAAGGGATTCGTGATATACTATATCAATGTAAATTATATACACCATATAAAAGTGATTTGGTGTATAACAACAAAGAAGTCACAATGGAATGTAAATTGAGATGAATTCTCTTATAAAGACCATATCCTTAGGTTAAGGATAAATAAATGACACAATTATGTGTGGGAAATATAAATACACTCAATATGATGGAATATTCAGTGTAAATCAATTAGAGGACATTCACACATATTCTTGTAAAAACAACACCAATGAATTTGATATTTAACTCAACAATTGGAGATTGAGTTAAATTACTCTTATCAAGTTAAAATCGATGACTTGAGAATTTATCAATGGAGTGATTATGTGTATCAATATTATATACACATAATGGGGAGTGTAATTTATTACATAATCAAATTATTAGTGATTCTACACATAATCTTGGAGTAAAATAATCAATGAAGTATGCGTAAAGCCGAATGAGTGGAAATTGAAATTTCAAATTCACATATTGATTTGGTAACATAAACAAAATACACCCATGAAAGAAGTATCATAAAATTATGATGTAAATATACATGAATTAAAGTATATTACACAATGAATACAAACATGGGTAGTACACACACCACATGCAATAAATAAGTTGTGAACAATGGAAAACTCACGGAATTAAAAGAGAGATAAGAAACCCCTTACTTTGTACCTTTTCTGTGGTTGATGGTTGTTTAACCTCCTGTATAATGGTGAAATAATGGTTATTGAATTATACAAGAATCATTTACATATATATGATATCATATATGATCTTTTAACATTGATTTGTTAATAATATATTAGTATTATCGTCATTTCGGGTGTTAACTTACTCATTTTCCTTTATATTATATGTTACGTAAGCCATGTTTGTTATGGATAAGTTGTATCTTATTCATATCCAGAGTTATATCAAGTCCTGAAACATTTTTCTTAATCATAAAATGTTAATTATACTTGAATGGATACGATGGAGAATGAATCTCATCGCGTTCGTGGAGACGGTAGTCCGTACATACGAACGAGTGGAAATATAATTATTCTGATGTTAAAATAATATATAATTGGATATTATATCATATAGACAGAATAATTATCATGTTATATTTATTATTTACATTAATTAAACATCATTATTATACCCATGAAAATAATAATTTATTGAATGACAATTACACCACGACGGGGAGACGGTAAGCCGTACGTACGCACGTATGGTGACATCCCATTCAAAGGATGGATAGAATAATGAATATGGTTGTACCATATTTATAATAACATCATAGTATATTTAAGATACTGGATTTAATATTTTATAATAGAAATTACATATAAACAATAAGTTGAAGAAGAAATGAATTTAAAAGATGGTGGGGAAAACATTACCTCTTCTTCGGGTTCTTCCTTTTGATTTGATCAAAAGGCCTCCATAGGTTGGCTTTATGATCAGGATAAGGAATCTAGGTTGATTTTAGGGAATTTGGGAGGATATTGGGGGAGATTCTGGCAGAGAAAAATGGCTTTGAAGGTGTTAATTAATGAGAAGGGGAAGTGCCCTTTTATAAGAGTGGTGAGGGGCACCTTTGGAAAAGCTAGAAATATTATCTTATAATAAATTAATATTCGGTTTCTAATGGCTCAAAAGTGTATTATTTAGATATTAAGGTGGGGATAGGTCTTAAACCACTCAACCAATAGAATTTAGATAGGTTTGGGTCATTATATTAACCTTATCGTTTAGTTTTAACTCTTCGTTAATTAGTTTGACACTTACCATGTAACTTTGTATTATTATATTACATAGTTAATAAACGTACTATATACCTCCAAGAGACCCCCATGTGATCCATTAATGATACACCTATCATGATATAAGACTTTTGGCTGAACCTTAGATTTTTAAGAATTTAATATCAATTAATAATATAATATTTGTTTTAAAAACTCTTTTATGCCAATTTTGACATTGTTAGGTATTTTGTTTTGGATATATTCATAACATAATATTTACTTAGAAAAAAATTTATATAATCATTCCTAATATGTCATATTAACCTAGATAATTAGTGGAATTCATTAAAAATCTCAAATTACATTTATTTTGATATTTATAATATCAATTATTTTTATATTTCATTAATTAGGTAATTACTGCATCACAATTGTGTCATAAATAAATTAAATTATTAAATGTATAAAAATAAGAAATAAAATACCATTATCTAAGAAATATTTTTATATTTTTAATGAAAATTTACAATCGAATTTATCTTATGTATAACCCTATATTAAAAATGTTTTAGTAAATAAACTTTGATTTTAACTCTTTTAACTCTTCTTTGGATTAAATAATAACAAATGTCCTAATATAATCCAAGTGGACCTAAAGGATAAAATTTTATTCCTAAGGTTGTTTTTGGTCGATATAAACTTGTCCAATAGAATTAGGACATGTGTTAGGGTAATATTAATTTCATTTTTACCCTTAATTACCCGATTTACTTTTAACCGTGGTAAATAAAAGTAAAAAGTTATTATTCACCAAAAAATATTTTCATCTCATTGAACCAAATATTACTCCTTTATATTAACCATGTCTCTCTGATTTTCAAAATTTCACTCCCATAAGCGGTAAAATTATGTTTTATGAAAAAGTCAGTTTTTTAACTACCAGTTAGTGGTTTCACTATTCATCAAAAAATGAATGTTTCCAGAAAAATACAAAACATTAGGCATAAGCTATATTTGATATTATGAATTCAAAAATGATTTCTATTTTACCAAATTAAAAAAATATCAGTTGCATAAATTAATTTAAAAATTAATTCCCGTCGTCAAAACAAATAGCGTGTTTTTAAGAGATAATAACTATCAAAAGATTGACACTAGTTTCTGTCTGGTTTAAATGTGAAATTACATCAAATGACCAACATTGTATTAAATGGTAAAAATATATTCTAAATATACTTTAAAACCACTCAAATTAATAATTTATCACTATTAATTATTTCGATTAAAAAGTTGTTTTTAATTAAAATTTAGTAATTTTCACTATTCATCAAAATATGAAAGTTATCCAAAAAGTACCAGAATTCCACCCTAAGCTAATTTCAATATTAAAAATCCAAAAAATTAAGTCCATTTCAAAAGATAAAATTTATAAAATTTCAAAAAGTTGGAATTACTATTCATAACGACTAGTTTGATTGGTTGTGGTGTGTTATAATCTCGAAGTTGCGTACAATGCACGCCATTTCATTATTCAAAGGGAAACATACCATGGAAGCTTGGGGTGTTAAACATGATGTACATGGATATTACATATTTTTTGATGAATATTCATTACATTACAATAATCAATTCTCGAGGAAAATAATAGTATAGTTAATTTGGAAACATTGAAAAAAACTTTTGTCATGGGGAAGGATCATCAAAATCTCCCAAAAAAATTTCATCATTTTTACATCCACCTAAAAACATTCTTCATAACCAGGGGAAAAGAATCATAAAAATGGGGTGAGCTCAAATGCTCAGTAAGTCTGATTAAGGGAGATAAGTAGTATAATTATTTCCATTCAAGTATGAGAACATGATCATGAAAATAGAAGATCATACCATGAATATTAAATGTCATATAAAAGAATTATGAAATAAATAATTATCGTTCAAAATACATTAATGATAATGAAATAATGAATATAATCCATGAAATCGTAATAGAGGAATAAAAAATCGAATTTTCGCAGAAATAAAATAAGATAATATGATTTGCATAGAAGCTGTGGAATTACTGGCAATTTCATATTGTTAGTACGAATTCACTCTACATACCATCATAGTAGTCATGGTTGTATCACCCCAAGCATCCCGGTACACTTTTCTTTAAATAATGCAATAACTTCCATTATACGCAACTTCGAGTTCTAACAGACCACAACGAATCAAACTAGCTTTTATGAATAGTAATACCAACTTTTTAAAATTTTATAAATTTTTTCTTTAAAAATCGACTTCATATTTTGATTTTGAATATCGAAATTAGCTTACAGTAAATTTTTGGTCTTTTTCTGAAAACATTCAATTTTTGATAAATAGTGAAAAACACTGAGTTATTTGTTAAAACTGATTTTTTTAAAAATAATTAGTTATTTTATTTAAATTTATATTATGTTAAAATAGATACATAATACCTATATAAGTTCAATTTAATTAATTGGAGTCATTTTATAATATGTTTTGATATATAGAAATTTTATTGAACTTTTTACCGTCTTTTACCCACCACCTAGGAGCTTTTGAAAATTTGAAAAAAACATAATGTTACTACATCTGTGAGTTGGATTTCAAAAATCTAAGAGACAAGGTTGATATCAGTAATTAGAATTTTTTTCAATAAGATGAAAAAAAAATTTGGTGAATAGTAACTTTTTACTTTTATTTACCAGAGTTAAAAGTAAATAGGGTAATTAAGGGTAAAATTGATATTATTATTACCCGAAAACATGTCCTAATTCTGTTGGATAAGTATAATTCGGACAAAAACAACCTTAGGAATAAAATATGATCCTTTAGGTCCACATGGATTAGATTAGGACATTTATTATTATTTTATTTAAAGAAGAGTTAAAAGAGTTAAAATCAATGTTTAATAACTAAAACATTTTTAATATATGGTTATAAATAAGAGTAATTAGATTAAAAATATTAATTAGAAATATAAAAGAGTTTATAAAATAATGATATTTTATTTATAATTTTTATACAATAAATAATTTAATCTATTTATGTCACAATGGTGAAGCAGTTATTACCATATTTATGAAATATTAAAATAATTGATATTTTAAATTCCCAAATAAATGTAATTTGAGACTTTTAATGAATTCCGATAATTTTATAGGTTACTATGACATGTTACAGTTGATTAAATAACTTTTTTTCAAAGTAATAATTATTTTATAAATTTAACAAAAACAAAATACCAAATAGTGTAAAAATTGACATAAAATATTTTTTAAATCAAATATTATATTATTAATTGATTCTATATTTCTAAAAAACTAGTGTTCAGTAAAATGACTTATATAAGGTTATATATATAAATAATGAAACAATAGGGGTTATATTGTCTTATTATAGTATGTTTATTAACCATATAACGTAAAAATACAAAGAGACATGGTAAATGTCAAAATATTTAACTAAGAGTTAAATATAAATGATAAGGTTATCATGGTGACCTAAACCTATCTAAAATATATTGTCTGAAATTTTTTCGACCCATCTCCACCCTATCCTAGAAATAAGTCACTTTATAGCCATTATAAACCGAATATGAATTTATTATAAAATAATATTTTATGTTTCTTCTAAGTTTCCCCTCACCCGTCTTATAAAAGGGAACTTCTCCTTCTCTCAAATTCAAACCTTCAAAGCTTTTGGCTCAGCCAACCCCTACCCAAATATCCTCTAAAAATTCCTCAATTCACCTTAGAGGTTTTCCTTTAGTCAGAAATCCATCTTAAGGATCCCTTTTGATCAAATCCAAAGGATGAACCCGAAGAAGAGGTAAATATTTCATTACCTCTTTCAAGTTATATTCTTCTTCAACTTCTTCTTTCCTTGTTGTTTAAATTCTTAAATAATAACTCCAGTATCTTCTATATACTATTATGTTATTATAAATATGGTACAACTATATTCACTATTCTATCTATCTTTTTAATGACATGTCACCATACGTGTGTACATATGGCTTCGCGTCTCCATGTTGTGGTGTAGTTGTTATTCAAGACATTATTATTTGGATGGGTATAATAATGATGAATAATTGATTTAAATAATAAATATAACTTGATTAGTATTCTGTATATATGATATACCATACAATTATTTAATATTATTAAATCAAAAGAATGATATTCTCAATCGTGCGTACGTACAGATTACCGTCTCCACAAACATGATGTGATTCATTCCTCATCATATCCATTCAATAATAATTTTCATTTGATGATTAAAAATAATTTTTTAAAGGACTTGATATCATTCTGTATTTGAATAATATACAACTTATCCATAACAAACACGACTTATGTAACAAAACATATAAAATAAAACTATTAAGTGAACAATCGAAACGACGATAATACTAAAATGTTATTAAAAAAGAAATATTATAAGATCATATATGATATCATATTTATGTATATGATTCTTGTATAATATAATAACAATTATTAAACTATTATACTAGAGGTTAACCTACCCTCAATCAAGGAAAAGTGAAATGCAAGGGTTTATTTCACGATCTCTTCATTATCCGATGTTGTTTATACATAATTATCTGTTGGGACCTCTTTATCATACACATCCATGTTTCTTAAATGTGTATTTCAAAAAATTCTTTCTATTTTATAGACTATGTGTTGAAGTCATGTATACCTTTGTTTGAATTTTTCTAAAATGTTTATAAAGGAATCTTTCCATCATTTTCCAAACAAGGTCCTTTTTAAACATTTCAACAAAAATAAGGTACAAATGTCTTTTCTTTAACATATAAGGTGGGTGCAGATATTATTCACTGAAATAAAATCATCGAATCTTCCCTTAAAATCTTATAAAAATATTTTTCAAATTAAATTATTTCTTTTATAATTATGTGAGTTTTATACGAGTTAAAAAATATATTTCTCTCAAAAAGTTTTGATTTCATCTATGTCAACATCCTTGGATGGATTTTAAGATTATATGAAGTTGATTTATTATGATAGAAAACATCCATATTGTATTGAAGGATTTGTCATATGTTTGACTGTGGATGTGTTATTTTTATACCATTCAAGGTTTATGGAAAAAGTATTGACATTTCATATTGTAGTTTTAATATGAATAATTCTGTTATTTTTAAAATTGTTCATATGAGGAATGTGTTGGACTTAGTAAGTGATGGGTGGTGCCCACTATAGATCCTCGATGCATAGGTAGGTCTCATGAGACAAACTAGTGTCTTGGAACAGGGCCATGAAAAAATCTTATTTGTAGTCTTGGCACAAGGTCTTGACTATGTGGTTATGAAAGTCTGGCATTATGCATTACATCCTTATGAAAGTGGTTATTGATATTGCATGTGATTATTTTATTAGTAGAGTATCCATGTGAATAAGTAAATTGCATTATTTCATTTTATTGTTTCCATATTATGCTGATGTTCATGTTTAAAAGGCTTTTGTTTTAGATATAAATTTCCATAAATGTTTATGCTTATTTACGAAATTTTCCGCTATATTGTTATCCTTACTAAGAATATGAGATCACCCCATTCCATGTATTGTTTCTCCCAGAATGTGAAGAAGTATATTATGAATTACTTGTAGGGATAGTCTTTGGGATCTTAGTGTTGTCTTTGAAAATTAGGTTGTTGTAGTTTTCCATTTTATGACGTTATGAAAACCTTATGAATGTATCTAGTGTTTCCCATGCTACTAAACTAATATGTATTTCGAGATATGATCTTTTGTGATCATTCCAATGTTATGTAATAATGCACCAAATCTGGGTAACTGGGGTCGGGGCGTTACATTTGGTATCAAAGAAAGTATAGTACAAACCTTAGAAGCTAGATTTAGATAAACTCTGATTAAAGCATATTACAGTAAGATAGACATTGAGGATTAATATAGAATAACTTCCTATAATTTTGGTAATGTAGGGAATTTGTGATTTTTTTCGAGCAATAAATCCATGTCTGGATATGAGTAGGTAGAGGTAGATTTGGCACAGATGTACCTAGGGGTAAAAACTTAAAACACCACTTTGAGCTAGACTCGGACGAGAACGGGTGCACGACAACGGGCCTTGCTGCACTATTGTTTACAACACTACTAGGGGATATGCTTAGGATAATTATCATTTTCCTTACAAACCATTATAAAGGTTTTATGAGTATATAAATCCTCAGAGAAAACATTTTTATGATTATCAATTATATCCATAAACTGTTCAATTTATGTTAAGTTTTTTTCAAGTTTGGAATTATGTATTTCAATTCATAAACTAATCTAGATTATTCCACTGTTTAGAAATGGAGCCTTATGGAATTATTGGAAACCGTATCAACTAATGTAATCCATATAGGTATTTCCCTCCTACTAAAGATAATTATAGTGGAGCTGGTGATACAAGTGGTGTTGATCAACTAATCACCATATTGGGACAACTCACTCAGGTTATGAATAATAACCTTACCTGTATGGAGCACCTTGATCCACAACATGGAGGATCAATGTTAGATCACTTCGTGAGAAAAAAACCACCTACATTAAATCAAGGTACAAATCAACTAGTATCTGAGCAATGGATAAATTATTTACTGAAAATATTCCATGCCATGAGGAGTAGCGAAAGGGAAAAAGTTTTTATGGCAGTTTACCGACTCAGTGGAGATCTTGATCAATGGTTGTCATTGATTCAAAAAATGAAGGAAGATTATGAAGTATAAAATATTTAATGGAAGGATTTTAAAATTTTTTCTTAGAAAAATACTTTCCTCATGTCCATCGAGTGGATATGCAAAAACATTTCTGAGTCTGAGGAAAAAAGAGGATGAGAATGTTACAAAGTATGAGTCTAACTTTACAAGGTTAGCAAGGCATGTTGCAGATTATATACATAACCGATGAAGTAATATTGATTGTTTCATTGATGGGTTAAAACCATTCCTCCATCGTGCATTAGTCTCACAATACATCTCGTCGTACAAAGATATTGTCTCATGTGGTATCAAGACAAAAAAAGGAAATCTCTATGTCTTGCGACTTGAAAGCAATGAAAGAGAAGAAGAGATCGACTGATCACTCTGGAAATGGAAATAAGGGGAATAATGGAAAATTTCAATATCTCTCTTGTAGTAAATGTGGGAAGAAAAACCCCAGTAGATGCTTGATGGGAATGTGAGTCTGTTACAAGTGTGGTGAAAAAGGCCACTAAGCTCGTGATTGCGAGGGGATGAAAGAAGCTACTGATGTTCAATGCTAAAATTGTAGGGAGATGAGACATTATGGAAATAAATGTCTTAAGTTTCAGGGAAACTTACCTCAAAAGGCCAAGGGATCAAGACCAAGTTTATGCAATAACAACAGCTGAGGTTGAAGATCTGAATGATGTGGTGGAAGGTAATCTAATGTTTTCTCTATGTTTATCCAATGTTTTATTTTATTCTAGATCGTCACATTGTTTTATATCTTCCTAGTTTCCTATAAAAAATAGTTATTTCCAATTTGATTTAACAAGGTAATTTTCAGTCAAAATTCTTACAGAAAGTATCACTACAACCATTTTTTGTGATTCAGTTCCCATTAAGGCATATAAATATTATTCATCAGCTGATCTTATCATCATACCCATGATGAAATTTGATATAATCCTTGGTATGGATTGGCTTTCTAACCATGTTGTGATAATTTATTGTAAAATGTAGGAGGTTACAGTTTTTGATGAAGATAAGTAGTACCTTATCATTAGAGCAGAAATGTCACCACCTAATTCTTATATAGATCCACCCCCAGTAGCTCAGCTAAATTCAATTTTTGGGGAGGAATAGAATGAAATTACCATGGTTGAGGAATGGAATGTTTGAATAGAGTATATACCTATTGTGCATGAATATGTTGATGTTGTTTTAGAGGAATTATCTTGACATCCTCCAAAATGAGAAATTGAGTTTTACATTGACTTAATTCCTGGTTCAAGGACCATATCAAAGACCCATTATATAGTTTCCAATGTGTAATTAGTGGAACTAAAAAAAACTAGATGAATTTAGTAATAAGGAATTTATTTGTCCTTGTGTTTATCTATGGGGATCCTATGTTCTTTTTGTTTAGAAGAAAGATGGATCTATGAGGTTGTGCATTGACTGCAGGGAGATAAATGCTATAAAAATAATGAACAATTATCCCCTAACTTGAATTGATTATTTATTTGACTAACTTCATGGAGCTCAATATGTTTCAAATATTGAGCTTCGATCTGGGTATCATCATTTGTTTATAAATAAAGAATAAATTCCAAAAACAGCATTTCGAACCAGGTATGAGCATTAAGAGCTTACAGTTATGCCTTTTGGACTGACTAATGCACCCTCTGTTTTCATGGATCTAATGAAAATAGTTTTTGATGAATATATTGATGTCTTTTTAGTGGTATTTATTGATGATATCTTGGTATACTTCAAAATCTATGAAGATCATGAAAATCAATTTTGATTTATCCTAAAGACGCTTCAAAAAAATGAATTATATGGGCAGTTTAGGAATTGTGAATTCTAGAATCAAGAGATTTATTTTGTTGGCCATATTTTCTCTATGGATTTAATCTTTTTTGATCCTTATAATACAAGAGCAATCCAAGAATTTCCAGCACCAATGAGTAGAACCGAGGTACACAGTTTTATTGGTTTAGCAGATTATTATCGACGTTTCGCCCAGAATTTTTCCTGACTGGATAACCCATTAACGAAGCTCCCACATAAAGTGTTTAATTTCTTTTGGAGAAAATAGTGTGAATAATGTTTCTAAGAAATAAAGAAAATATTAGAAAAAGTTCCTATCATGAATCTACCTTCGGGGAATGATGGGTTTGTTATTTATAGTGATGTTTAAAAGAAATGAATTGGTTGTTTCCTTATGAAGAATGATAAGGATATTTTCTATGCATCACAAAAGCTAAAAATTATTGAGAGAAACTATCCTACACATGATCTTTAGTTAGAAGCTGTAATCTTTTATTTGAAGATATAGAGACATTATCTCAATGATGAAAAATATGATATATATACCGATCACAAGAGTTTAAAGTATATTTTCTCAAATAAATAACTCAACATGAGGCAAAGGAGATGGATTTATGTACTTAAGTATTATGATTGCACCATACACTACCACCCAGGGAAGGAAAATAAGGTGGTGGCTGCTTTGAGTATAAGAATCATGGAGTTTTGAACAAGATGAGAGTTGAAAGGGATTCTATTTTCATGGATCTAGTGAAGATAGATATGGGAATTACCATGGAAGGTAAAACATCGATACATTATCAAATGGTTTCCAAACAATCCTCACTAGAAAGGATAAATAGTTCTCAGACCGATGATGAAGAGTTTCAAAAGAAGATTAAAGTTGAAAATGATGGGAGATTGAGTGAATTTGTGTATGAAGATGGAATTTTGAAATTTGGGAAGAGACATTGTGTTCCCAATGTACCTAATCTAAAGAGGGAATTGTTGGATGATTCTCATAGCTCCAATTTCCCTCTACAACCTAGTACCACTAAGATGTATAGTTATTTGAAGGAACATTTTTGGTGGGACAACATAAAGAGGGAGATTGTGGATTTTGTGTCAAGGTGTATAGTTTGTCAAAAAGTGAAAGCAGGAAGAAAATAGACGGGATGAGTTATGCAACCTATTCCAAAACCTGAGTGGAAATGGGATAATATTACGATGGACTTTTACATGGGACTACCAAAGACTCCTAGAGGGAATGATGCAATATGGTTCATTGTTGATCGTCTTACCAAGTCATCACATTTTCATGCTACAAGATAAGATCTACCACTTGAACTTCTAGAAAGACTATATATTAATGAAGTGGTGAGTCTTCATTGAGTACCCCTATCAATTGTTTCTGATCGTGATCCCCATTTTACTTCATGATTCTAGAAAAGTATTCAGAAATACTTGGGTACTGAACTTTTGAGTACTTCCTACAACCCTCAAACAGATGGATAATCAGAACGAACTATTCAAACATTAGAAGACATGTTGAGATCCTGCTCACTTGACATTCTGGTTATGTGGGATCAATATTTACCTTTGGTAGAATTTTCCTATAACAATAGTTTCCATTCATGTATTCAGATGGCACCATATTAAGTGTTATAATGAAAGAGTTGATGCACACCAACCTATTGGAATGATTTAGGTGAAATAAAACATGTAGGACTAGAACATTTTAAGGAAACGATGCAAATGGTGAAGGTAAACAAAACCTACATCAATGCAGCTCAAAGTAGGAAGAAATGATATGCCGATAACTGAAGGAAGGATTTGGAATTTTTGGTAGGAGATCATGTTTTCTTGAAGGTATCTCCATGGAAGGGTGTTATACGTTTCGGTAAGAAGGCTAAATTAATTCCTAGGTACATTGGACCTTTCAAAATTCTAGAATGAATTGGGGCTACAGATTACCGTTTGTTAATGCGGCCAAGTCTCTAAAATGTTCATGACTTGTTCCATGTATCACTGTTGAGAAAATACATCCCTGAACCAATGCATGTACCCACATATGAGGAATTATTAATGGAACCCAATATGTCTTATTGCAAAGATCTCGTCACAATTGTTTATACCAATGAACATGTTTTGAGAAACCGGTCGGCTCAGCTGGTAAATGTTCTATAGAGGAACCTTTAGATGGAAGAGGCAACATGGGAACCCAAGGAACATATGATGAAGAACAAACCGATTCATTTTATTCAGTAATATTCTAGAAAATTTGAGAATTAAGTTACTTGAAGTTGGGGAGAATATAACACCCCAATCATCCATGGTGCACATATCTTTGAATAATGCAATAGCTTGCATTGTACGCAACTTTGAGTTATAACACACCACGACCAATCAAACTAGCCGTTATGAATAGAAATACCCACTTTTTAAAATTTTATGAATTTTATCATTCAAAATTGACTTCATTTTTGGATTTGGAATATTGAAATTAGCTTATGGCGATGTTTTGGTATTTTTTTGAAAATTTTCCATTTTTGATGAATAATGAAAAACACTGAGTTATTGGTTAAAATCAAATTTTAATTTAAATAATTAGTTATTTTATTTTAATTTATTTTAGTTCAAAATAGATACATAATACCCATATATTTTCAATGTAATTCATTGGAGTCATTTTATAATAAGTTTAGATATATAATTTTTTTATCTTTTTACCTTCTTTTACACAACTCCTAGGAGGTTTTTTCAAATTTGCATAAAACATAATTTTACTGCTTCTGTGAGTTGAATTTCAAAAACATGAGATACCCGGTTGATATCTGTAAGTATAATGTAGTCCAATAAGATGAAAATAATCTTTGGTGAATAGTATCTTTTTTCTTTTGTTTACCACAGTTAAAAGTAAATAGGGTGGTTAAGGGTAAAATGATATTATTATTACCCTAACACAAGTCTTAATTCTATTCGATAAGTATAATTCAACCAAAAACAACCTTAGTAAAAAAATATGATCCTTTAGGTCCACTTGGTTTAGATTAGGACATTTATTTTTATTTTATTTAAAGAAGAGTTAAAAGAGTTAAAATCAAAGTTTAATATCTAAAACATTTTTAATATAAGGATATACATAAGATAAATTTGATTATAAATATTCATTAGAAATAAAAAAATAATATTTCCTAGATAATGGTATTTTATTTATAATTTTTAGACTCTACATAATTTAATTTATTTATGAAACAATGGTGATGCAGTAATTACCTTATTAATGAAGTATTAATATAATTGATATTTTATATTCCCAAATAAATGTAATTTGATAATTTTACTGTATCCCACTAATTTTATAGGTTACTATGACGTTCTAGGGTTGATTAAATGAATTTTATACGAAGTAATAATGCTGTTATGAATTTAGAAAAAAAATACCAAATACTGTCAAATTGAAATAAAAGACCATTTAAAAACAAATATCATATTATTAATTGATATTCTATTTATAAAAATCTAAGGATCAACCAAATGACTAATATAAGGTTATATATATTAATAGTGAACCACTTGAAATTATCTTGGAATTTTTTTGTATGTTTATTAACCATATAATATAAAAATACAAAGAGACACGGTAAATGTCAAAATATTTAACTAAGTGTTAAATATAATGATAAGGTTAATATGGTGACCTAAACCTATCTATAATATATTGGTTGATAGGATTTAGACCCTTCCCCACCCTATCCTCGAAATATGTCACTTTTATCCATTATAAACTGAATATGACTTTATTATAAAATAATATCTTATGTTTTACCTAAAGTACCCCTCACCCCTCTTATAAAAGGGAACTTCCCATTAGCTTAGATTCACAGCATCAAAGCCATTTGGAACGTCCAAACCCTTCCCAAATATCCTCTAAACTTCATTCAATTAATAATAGAGGCATTAATTTAGTTATTAATCCAACTTAGGGAGCCCTTTTGATCGAATCAAAAGGAAGAACCTGAAGAAGAGGTAAATATTTCATCAAATCTATCATGTTCTTACCATCTTCCACTTATTCTTTCCTTAATGTTTCCATTCTAAAATAATATATCCAGTATCTCCTATATACTGTGATATTATTATAAATATTGTACAACCATATTCATTATTATATCCATCCTTTGAATGACATGTCACCATACGTGCGTACGTACAACTTACTGTCACCACGTTGGGGTGTAGTTTTTATTCAATACATTATTTTTTGGATGGGTATAATAATGATGTATAATTAATGTAAATAATAAATATAACATGATAATGATTCTGTATATCTGATATACCATCCAATTATATAAGATTTTAATATCAAATTAATGATATTGTTGCTCGTGTGTACGTACAGATTATCGTCTCCACGAATGCGTTGGGATTCATTCTGCAAAGTGTCCATTCAAAAATAAATTTCATATGATGATTAAAAATAATTGTTAAGGACTTTATATAATTATTGATATTAATAATATAAAACCTATCCATAACAGACACGACTTATGTAACAACACATATAAAAGAAAACGAGTAAGTGAACACCTGAAACGATGATAATACTAAAATATTATTAACAATGAAATATTAGAAGATCATATATGATATCATATTTATGTATGTGATTATTCAATAATTTAATAACAATTATTTAACTATTATACAGGGGGTTAACCTACCCATGATCAAGGAAAAGTAAAAGCTAAGGCTTTATTTCACAATCTCTTCATTATTCGAGGCTGTCTATACCTAGTTATCTATTTGGATCTCTTTGTCATCCACATCCATGTTTCATTAAAATGTATTTCCAAACATTATTACTATTTTATTGACTATGGGTTAAAGTCATTTATACACTTGTTTGACTTTTTATAAGAAGTTTATAAAGGAATATTTCCGCCTTTTTCCAAACAAGGTCCTTTTTTCCTTTTTCATCAAAATTAAGGTAAAAATGTCTTTTTTTAACTTATACGGTGGCTGTGTATATTTTCCGCCATTATAAAATTGTCAAAGATGCCCTTACAAGATTATAATAATATTTTCAAAGAATGTTTTTTCTTTTATAATTATGTGACTTTTAAATGATTTCAGAAAAATATACATTTCTCTCAAATTGTTTTTATTTCATCTATGTCAACATCCTTTGATGGATTTCAAACTTATTTGTAGTTGATTTATTATGATACAAAACTCCGATAATGTAACGAAGGATTTTTGATATGTTTGATTGTGGATTTGTTATTTTTATACCATTCATGGGTTATGGAGAATTTATTGACATTATGTATGCTAGTTTTAATATTAATGATTATGTTATGTTTAAACATGTTCATATAAGGAATGCATTGGACTTAGTATGTGACGGGTGGAGCCCGCTATATCTCATGGATGCATCAGTAGGTCTCATGAGAAAAACTGGTGGCTTGGCACCAGGCCTTGACAAAATCTTATCTGTAGTATTGGCACAAGGCCTTGACTATGTGGTTATGAAAGTCTGGCATTATGTATTCCATCATTATAAAAGTGGTTATTGATATTGCATGTGATTATTCGACTAGTAAAATATCCATGTGAATAAGTATATGGAATTATTTAATTTTTTCCATATTATGCTGAAGATCAATTTTAAAATGATTTTGTTTTAGTTATACATTGGCTTAAATTTTTATTTTTATTTATGAAATATTCAGCTATATTGTTATCCTTACTGAGAATCTGAGCTCACTACTTTCCATGTTTTATTTATCCCAGGATGAGAAGAATTATATTATGACTGACCCGTGGGGATTGTGTATGGGATCTCATTTTTTTATTTGGAACCAATGTTGTTGTAGTTTTCCATTTTATGATTTAATGAGAATATTATGAATGTATCTAGTGTTTCCAAGGCTACTAAACTAATCGGTCTTTCGAGACATGACCTTTTTTGATCATGCCAATGTTATGTAATAATGCACTGACTATTGGTAAATGGGGTCAGGGAATTACAATGGTTCACTTCCATGGCCATATTAGTAGCATGTTTCCACTCCTCATGTCATCTTGGTAGTCATGGTTCACTCCCATGGACATCTTAACGGTCAAGGTTCAGTCCTAATACCATATTAGTCTATCTCATTAGACATAAATCCTTACCCTATGCATTGTATGGAGATATAGGTCCCACCGATATCATAATTAAATAATACCTACAAGAGACACTAGATCATAAATAATCATATCATAAATCAAGAAATGAATTTGGTATCATATATAAGAAAACATACCATAACATGTGGAAAAATATAGAGGTTTTATAATCATTTCATCAAAATCATAAATCTTGATAGAGAAATGGATAAACATATAACACATGAAAAATAAACTTGTTTCACAAATACGACGAAATTAATAATAACTTAATCATTGAAAGTATATGAATGGATCTTTTAGATCATTTATAATAATTTCATGAGTAACATAAAATTTTTTTATCCGAAATGACAATTAATTTTGAAATATCTTTCCAAAAAAATTATCGAGTAAAATATACTTCCTCCTTTGAGAAAAGATTTTTAATACATAAAATTATTTTCTTCGAAAATGTCTTGAAAATATATAATGTATATGTAAAATAATTTTGAAAACCATTTTCTTATAAAACATATAAAAAATGAATCAAATTATATTAATTTTTTTTTGTTGAAAACACATTGAAAAATTATCACGGAATCTTGAAAATGATTTTAATATCATTTTACTTGAAAACATAATAATGAATATTTAAAAACAAGTTGAAAGATTTTTTCAATAAAACTTATTTAATGACATACAAGGAATCATTAAAATGTTTTGAAATTCATTTGTTTGAAATGACATTGTAAACTAATAATAAAGCATTATATTGATTTTAAAACGTTTTATTTAAAAATACTTGGAAAAATATAAATAATTCTAGAAATGCATTTGAAAACCATTTCGTTGAAAATATTTGGAAACCTTATAAATTAAGTTTGGAAACGTTTTGAATATTTTTTAAAAAGTAACAGATTTTTAAAAAAGCATCTCAATGAGAAAAAATTTATAAATAATGAATCTACAGAATATTAGGATAACATTTTCTATTAAAAATTATAATATTTTAATCATAGAAAGGATGATTCATGGGAATGAATGTATGTAAATCAATAAATGTCCAATAATGTGAAAAGAAAATTCTGTTTTCACGGTACAATGGACAGAAAAATGCCTCGTTTAGAAAGCATCAATAAGATTATTTTATACATAATGGTAAAATAATACAAGGGAAACTTTTTCTTTTAATGGTCATATTATATTAGTATGATATTTTTGAAAACCTGTTTAAGAAAACATGGGTTTGAAGGAACAAAAATTTCAAAACTGTGAGATGGTAATGTTGGGATTTCATAAAAACACATTCACAAAAATAATATGTACTAAATAATGGAAAAAATTTACCAATACATGAATATATTATAAATAACTAGAGTAGATGTTACATCTCAGACCTGGATTCCACCTAAAGTGTGCCCCAAGCATGGTGGGACACATGGCCTCACATGCATTTTCCCAAATTCTAGAGGCCACTAAATAGTCGAGATGGCCTAAGGTGTGTCATGGGGATAAAAATTACATCATTATCAGAGTTTAGAACAGTAGAAGGATTATAAATAATTAATAACCAATGGGAGAAATATAAATATTATAATTTAATAGAAGAAGGAAACTGATGAAATAGATAAATGAGAGTAATAATATCCATATCAACTAGAACAATAATGATGTAATGACATGTCACTAAAAAACTGGAAAACATGGATACATGATATATGGCATAACATGTTCCACAAAGTAAAATAAAACAAAGGCTACTCTAAGCATCCCAAGATCATACTCGGTCAACTGCTATCAAGATCCACCCTATCAGCGTTCACTCATGTGTTGGATGTTTTAGGCATCACTTTGTTAATACACACAAGCATATATTCTACTCCAGGTACCAAACGATACCCATAGAGGGTGTGAGATAAATCTCAATGGTCCACCACCAATGGTGTCTATAACATCTAGCCCATTCAATGGAATATAGAAGTGTTCCAACATTGATATATAAGGAAAGAAAGCAGTACAATATAACTACAAACCCATGTACAACCTCCAGCCCTCAGCTGGTGTCTGAACATGTTACCAGTTCATTAAATAAGGAATTTCCATTTAATGTTAATAGATCAAATGAGGCATATCTAGCACTGACAAAACCTCATGATAATAAAAGTATTGAGGGTCCCAATTTGTAATAAGAAAACCTGACAAAGGTATCTAGTGAGGGAGATCAAGGGTAATAACCAAGGTGACATAAATCTCACAAAATTCTAACTTAATAATATCTAAATCTATCTCGGGGGGAAATATTATAATCCATATAGTGTAATGAATGTCATTCAACAACAGGATGTCTACCGAGTCCAAGGTTATTGACCAAGGTAAAATGAGGATAAGCATGGATAAGGCCCTATAAGCATTCACCATGGAACCTACTAGTCAATGGTAGATCAATGGAGTACATCTGAGGTATCCCTTAATAATGAGAAGGATGATACAATATTATACTGGGCATCTAAGGTATAGACAATAACTAGAGTCTACATGGGTAACAACCTAAGAAAATAGCTTCCTTGAGTCAGAATGGGGTTCCCCAGATGCAAGGAATTATTCTCTTAGAATCCAAGTCTAGATATAGGCCTTCCATTCCATCTTGATATATTAATCATTTAATAATTCCTTAGATTCAAGCGTTTTATTCCTTCATATTGGATCATCCATGTTGAAATGAAACCATTTATTTATTTGTCCAGGCCTTGTCTTCCAATATAGTGGATAAGACATGTTGCATTGAAACCATTTGATCAAGTCTTAATTAACCATTAAGGTATAATAAATTATTGATTTTCACTCTGCTATCTTCCATCAATATGGTATTTGGTGCTATGGAGGTGTAACCATTATTCAAACTCATTTTATATGGCCATGTATAATACTTAGAATGCTTTCCATTTCACATTTTGCATTTAATAATCAATTTGAAGAACTTACCTAAGGCATTTCATGTGGTGAGTATACATGGTACATTCCATTATGAAATTCTCATTAATAACAATCCATTTATACTGGAAATGATATCCTTTAGAATGGTCAAGAAATGGGACATCCGAAAGGAGGCTCAAACATGCCGAAACACTAAAAACCCACTTAAGGCATAACCATTGACATGAGGTGGGTTGAGTTGTGGGTGTGACCGCTAACAACTAATAATATATTTGTAAAGGGAATGACTATAAAATTATATCTAGTATAATCAGGTCATGTAAATTTTATAATATGCTTCATACAAAACCAGTGGGCCCCACATAGTTATTTCAAAAAATCAACAAATATTACTGATGAGTTATAGACCACCCACCTTAGGGTTGTACTACTCTACTCCTACAATATCAGACCTTGATTTTATATGGATCAGATTATATCATTGAAAATGTGATAAACACTCACACGAATATATCTTGTTCAAGATCAAAAAAGGACAATAACGGCTTAATATGACTCGAGTACATACTGTTGTGATTCCAACATAAGAACAGAAGCTCAATTGAATGATGGATGAAGGAGTCTCTTGGTCACTAGCTTTGGACTTAGAAAATATATAAATAGTTTAAAAGGATAAAAATCTTGTTGGATTCTATTATGGGGAAGAATAGAGGAGTAAAAAATCATTAAGTGAAAGCATAAAAATTTACCAAAAAAATTATCCAGCGCATGGTTTGTCTGCACGGTTTGTCTAACTACACACAAAACATTCATGAAGGATCTGCCCAAATGGTTTGGTTGCACGGTTTGAACAAAATTTCTTCAAGACATGCACAGTTACATTGGGGTGAGGGGTGCTCCCACAGTTTGGCCACATGGGTGTGTTCCAACCATGTGAGATGGCTCTATCTAAAAAAACAAAATCTTCATGGTAAGGTAACCCGTGCAGAATTCCTAAACGCTTTACTATAAATCATGCACCAAGATATTTTTCCACAAAAATATGGGATCCAGGCTTTAAACAAGCCTCAAACCCCATTGGAACCTATACTCACTCATTTTGGATCCATATTAGGTCCAAAGAAAATATTTAGACTGAAAATTATTGGAAGCATGCCTGATTGAAAACCCTCACTCTTACAATATTCCCCCTTAAAGAAACACCCCCCGAGTTCTCCTTCCATCGGTAATGAAACACCGTCTGAAAACAACTCTGGCCACTGGGCACGTACATTTGCTTCCATCTCCCAAGTATCATCTTGTAATTAGTAATGTTGTCATAGCACCTGTACAAAAGCAACAAAATTTCCTTAGAGAGCCTTCGTGCTTCAGACAATGATGATTATGAGATAATCCTCAAAGGTTGCATCAACATCTAACTCAACTCTCTTGGGATAAAAGTAATGAGATGGGTTGACATGATATTGGAGTTGTTGCGAGACATTAAAGAGGGTGTGCATGGAACAATTCCTCTGAGGTAGTAGTAACCAAAAGGCCACCAGCCTGAATCCCTCTATAATATCAAATGTCCTGATAAAATGATGATTATAATTAATTTCTTCTGTAACCATCTATTTCCTAGAATTGGAAATACCCAAAAAAATAATGATCCCCAACCTCAATCTTATGAGTTCATTGATGGTGGTCGGTATCAAATTTATGTCGAGACTGAGAAGTAGTCATACTGTTCCAGATCATATGGACCTCTTTGGAAGTCTCCTGAACAAGATTATGACCTAGTAGGTTTACCTCACCTGCCACCTGCTATCACAATGGTGAATGACACAGACTAACATATAATGCCTCAAAATGAGTTAACTGTACCATCTCATAAAAACTGTTATTATAAGCAAACTCGAAGAGAGTGATATGCTTCTCCTAAGAACCACTAATGTTAAGGACACATGCTATGACAATAACCTCTTTGACCTATATTGTGCATTCTGATTTCCTATTAGTCTGAGGTTCAATATATTTTATTAGAAGGACAAGAGTTCACATAGATTTCTGTTATCCTTGCTACAATTGTGAAGTCTAACAGGAGTCCTGATTATAATTGATAGTGTGGGAAACCTCAGGTTTTCATATGATCCAACAAACATACAGTCTTCCCAACACATCAACTGAGAATGTCCCCCATATAATAATGTAGTTGGATGTTTTTTTAGTTGGTCACATAATGTCTAGATATCAATTCGACACCTTGGTAGCCTAGGTATGTCGACTATGAAACCCATTGCAACATCATTAAATTTCTATTCTGGGAATCGAAGCTGTTTTAAGAATCCTCCATGTCTCTGGTGCTCTGCCTTCACCTTCTGACTGGTCTATCACCTGTTGTTGAAGCATGCAATATGAAATTTCATTCCAGTCTACCAATACTGGTGTTGCATATCTCGATACATCTTCTAGATTCTATGTTGAATTGCTCACTGAGAATTGAGGGAATCTTTTATCAAATCATCTTAATTGTACATGGGAACCTTGATACATCAATGTAGACGCGTGATGTTGTCTCTATCCATAGACCAATCCATAGGTCGGTTATCTCTTGATATACTCTCACAATTGACCAACCTTTTAGTATTTGAAAATTTTATACTCTTCAACTTCTTAGGGAGGTAAGAGGTAACATTTATGGATGATAGGTAAGACTACTCATGACAATCATGTAACTCTAAATGATGTTCATAAAATAGGGCCATTAACTTCCATTCATAAGTGGATTATTTTATGATCTGTGTTTGAGTTTTTTGGACTCAGAACATCAGAGACCACATTTCCCTTTATAGGTGTATAGGAATGCTCAAAATCAAAGAATTATAGATATTTGACCTATCTCCATGTTTTAGGTTCATGTCATTCTAATATAATATATACATCAGGATCATGGGATCTTTATACACCACAATGAGCCCACCCAATAGTTAATGTCTCTAGAAACATAAGGCATGAAAAAGTACTGCTATATTGATGTCATGAGTTGGGTAATTTCTCCTTTGAGGCCTCAACTGCCAAGATCTTCACACATTGATTTTGTCTTACTACTTCAAAACTACTCCAAGAACAATTCTTGATGCATCAAACAATATGATTCAACATTCACCTATTTCTAGAAGAATCAGAATAGGTTTAGATAAAAGCCTCTCTTTCAGCTCCTAAAAGGATTAATGACATAATTCTCACCATGTGAACTTGAAACACTTTATTTCAAGACCATTAAGAGGTGAATAAATAAAATCAAAGTCTTATTTGAAACTCATGTAATATCCAATGGTTTTATTAATCTCTTGATATCAAACACATTCTTGGGTTTCACGTAGAAAACTATACCACTAACCTTCCCATGATCAATAGATACACCTTATTTTGAAATAATATGACCCAAGAAGTGGAAATTTTCCATTCAAAAGTCACAGTTAGAATTCATGGAAAAATTTAATTCATTGTCAATGTAGTCAGAATGATATCATGATGTTTGGAATGGTTGTTACGAGTTCGATAATACACAAAGATGTCATAATAAACCATGAAAAACGTGTTCAGATAGGGGTGGAAAACCATATTCATCAAATCCATGAAAATTGAAGGTGCATTCATAAGACTGAATGACATAACAAGTTAGTTATATAGACAACTCCTACTACAATAAGTCTTATGTGGTATGTCTGATGGTTTAACTCACACTAGATGCTAACCTGATTTCATGTTGATTTTAGAGAACACCAATCCTCCTCAAATCTGGTCAATGAGATCATCTATTCGAGGAAGTGGATATCGATTACTAACCGTAATCTATTTCAACCGTACATAATCCATGCAGACACATATGGTTCCATCCACCTTCTTGGAGAAAATCATGGGTGAACCCCAATAGGATATATTAGGCCATATTAAGCATGTGGCCTCAAGGTACTCTATTTTTTTCTTGACCTCTGGAAGCTCAGTAGGTTACATCCTGTAAGGGGGAATGAACATTGGAGATGCCCTTAGTCAGATCTCAATTATATACACTTCTACTCTGTTAGTTTGTAAGACTCTAAAGTTATCAAGATAGAATTCCATGAAATTATAAAATAGTGGAGGGAAATTAGTTTGATGGAATCCTTGATCCTCCATGAAAATATTTTCAATCTGGGTGGTCACTCCACTTAGCACAAGATGCTTCAGTTGATCTCTCCCAACCTAGACAACCAAATAATATTTGAAAAGATAAATACTACCTTTGGTGATGTAAAAGTGACCGTATAGTGATATTAGTCTACAAATGTCTTATTGTGGACTAACCAGTTCATCCCAAGAATGAAATTGAAGCTCGTTATCTCAAGAAAAATAAAGACTCCCCATGAAAGTGTAACATCAAACCTCAATGGGGCTATCCTTGAACTATCTCATTTCCTCTTCTTATATTTCAACAGGTGTATTTAGGGTTATTACACCACAACGATAATGTATCTCCAGTAAAATACCTTAAACCATATATACAAAAAAATATATTTTTAAGAAGATGTATCCAAAAGGTAGTGATAATAGTATACACTACTAGAATTTTACATCGTACTGTAGATGGTATGGATGTCTGATCCTCAAGTATCGGCTGTAAATAATGAATATGAACTAATCTATGACAATGTGAAATAGATCGAATACCATGATCATGACTGTTATGATTGTGCTTATGTTGATCATGGGTCTAACTACCATTTCAACGACCTCCTCCTCGGATAGACATGTCAGTGCAACTCCAACTCCCCATGGAATGTTGCACAAAACAACGTACTGCTATAAGTGGAGTGGATGATAATTCTTTTCCACTTGAACTAGTGGAATGTTACTGCAGAAATTCAGAGGATGACATATACGGTTGTAAGCCCGACACTCAATAGGGTCACTATCACATTAGGTAATCTTATTCCCTATTCTTATACACATATGAAACACTATAGTGCTACCAAACTAGATACTTTGGATGCCACTGCCCTAGCGAGAAACCTCGAGGGAATGTTTCCTATCACCAAAAAAACTATTGTCCTAACACGACAATGATCCTTTAAACCCATTAATTGTGTCATCTCCCAGGTTATGTTTACTGATATTGGAATGATCAAAAATAGAAGAAAAATATGTAAGGCAAAATACATTCAGCTACGTTCAGAAGACTTACTAGAGGCCATCCTCAAAATGTATAGCAAGAAAAATCTCATCTCCAACTAAAAGAGTAGAAATGATCTGTAAATGAGTGAAATTTGTTGAATATACCGTATCTAACATCAATCCCAATTTTAGATATAAGGCCCCCGCCTTAAACCTTACTTAATCTTGAGTTATTACAAGATTACACATTGAGGATCTTTTCAGGTTTAGAGTTTTAGTGAATTAGATCATGAAACTTGCATTACATTCCACATTTAAAAAAAGTGGTTACATAAAATACAGTATTCATTCTTCCAATCAACGGAAACATATTGAAAATAAAACATGGATTCTATCTTGACACATCCTTAACACTATCATCACATCAGGTACCTTTCTCTTGACCTGTGAAAAACATTTCAAAAACTTGGTATGAGCATAAAAAGCTCAGTAAGGGTTATAAAAATATGGAAAGGAAACATGAGTTCATATATACATAAGAATGAAATCATACTTTACCCATAAAACATAGGCACTTTAATATACCTCATCAAACCATGAATAAATCATAGAAAACATAATACATAAAGGTAACTTGAGGCATTCATAACATTCTTACGTAGGGAGTAACCCTCTTGGTTATGTTTGGAATACCCATCACAGTATATTCCCTAAATCTTTTCGGAGAAACCTTAACGTTTCACTCCTTCGCGTTACCCAATGCATTGGAGAGATATATCGGGCTCACCCACCCATTGTTTATCACGGAACCACCCGTCTTCATAATAATTCCCAAGAAACTCAACATAATCGTATCACATAAAACATGCATAAAGGAAACATAACATTTCCACCTTTCAATCACAAGATATCAATACAACACATTGATATAAAAACATTATGAAAACCATTTTCAATACCAAAATAAAATAAAAGTAAAACATGGTATTTATTTTTCTTTTTAAAAAAAGGTATGGCTTGTAGAGGAAGCCGAAACTCAAATAATGGTCACGGCGGCGGAGAAGTCGTTGTCGCCGCATATGTACGACAAGAACATTCCCTTTTGTTGTTTAGTAAAACTCTTCATATAAAAAAGATTCCTTTTGGATAAACGTAAAAGTAAAAGGGGTTTATATACCGTATAAAAGAAGGTTGTGTATAAAACAAAATATGCCTCAATGAAAGGAGATTGAGACGAAGTCCCATAGAAAGACGGTATCCTTGGTTTAAGGATAAATCAATTACATAATTATGTGTGACAAACGAACACACCAAATATAATTGGATATTAAGTGTAAAATAATCAAAGGTCATTCACAAATATTCAAAGGATGACATATTCAATAACTACATGTTGAACCCAAAGAAATCGAAATTGGGTTAAGAAGTTCCCTTGACAGCCTAACGTCGTCACATCAAAATGAGTTGATGAGAGATAAAAAGTGTATCTCATCACTTGGACATAAAATTTACATCAATAAGGATATATGAGAACATATCCCAACATAACAATATGTAAATTAAAAGACCCAAAAAAGAAGCCTTTTAAAAAAGAGGAGGGTGAAAGGTTCCCTTACCGACTTGGGTATCTTTCAAAACATACACCCCATGAAAGAAGGACAATAAATCTTTGATGTAAATACTCATAAACGAAATTATATTACACAAAGAGTAGAATAATGGGCAGTACATACACCACTCAAAGGAAATTGTGGAAAATGTAGCATAAATCTCACGGGAATAAAAGTGAGATGAAAAATCCCTTACGAAAACTCGGCAGCCTAACGGCGCCACATAAAACTTAAAAAAATGGATCGATGACATAAAATAGGGTATCTCATCATATTAACTTAAAGTTTATAGAAAGAGGAATATATAAGAACATCCCCCAACAGAACAAATAGGAGCTTAAAATAAGTGACATAAAGGAGAGTACTTAAAAAGAAAGAGAGAGGTTAGATCTCTTACGAAAATTCGGCAGCCTAACGATGCCACTCAAAACATAAAAAATGGATTGATGAGAGAGAATAGGGTCTCTCATCACATGAAAATAAAAATTAAAGTATGTTTAATATAAAATAACATCCCAATAACAATAAATATGAGCTTTAGAGGGAATGACATAAAAGAGTGTACTTAAAAAGAAAGAGAGGAGTAAGATCCCTTACCTCAAGTCCAACTTGTCTTGTTCGTTTCTTTATATTCATGAATAATAAACATTGGTCAATTAATAATTTCCTAAGTAACTCCTTTATATATTATTATTCAGTTCATATCACATATTATAATGTTATAATAATTGTTTAATAATGTTAGTTCATATCAGACATTTTTGCCGATGTTTGGTACAAGAGTCAAAAATGAACTTGTTTGAACAAAGATTGCCCATGTAGTTATAAGTAAATAATTTCCAGAATAGTATTAATGATTAAAATATCATATATAACCAGTAAATATTCATTTCATACTATTCCATATCATTTGGAGATAAAAAACGAAAAGCACCGTTCATGGAGACGGTAGGCCGTACGTACGCATGAACGCTACTTTCATTTTTTTTTTCATATTAATGGAATTAAAACAAAATGAGAGAGATATATATATGTTATAATTCCAGAACTATATCCATAATTTTGATGTAATATATTACATATATATCCATTATATATATGTACTTATAGTATTACATAACATTTTGAGATAAGAAATGAAATGTACCGTTCATGGAGACGGTAAGCCGTACGTACGCATGAACGCTAATTCCATTTCTATTTCATATTTAATGGAATTAAAACATAATGATAAATAATATTATTTTAATTATAGTATGGTATCATATATAATATCATTAAATATATATCTTATACATACCACATATGGTATTAACGAATCAAATCACTTTGAGGGGGCGGTAGTCCGCACTTCCTTAAATGAAGATATCACGTTTACCCATAATGGAAACCATAAAGGTATGCCCAAAATGAAAAATACCGAAGATTAAGTAAAACATAAACATATTATATATCATATATAAATATAGTGTCATCTTAATGGCCACCTTTTAAGGTGTTAAAAGAATGTTGAACAATCATCGTTTCGGGAGGCCGAAATTCTCCATCCACGGAAACAATATGTTCTTTAAACATTAGATGTAGGTGTGTGAAAGTTTAGCTCAAATAATTCTTATAAAAACATCCTAGTATATTTTTGATACTTTATTTGTTACAAAAGAAATGAATTAAAATAGTTTATGGGGTTGGAGAAGCATAATAAAACAAAAGTACTCAAGTGAAGACATTACCTTAAAATCGGGTAACTCCCTTTGGTTTGAGCTCAAAGGCTTCCTTGGGAAGACTTATGCCCAAAGTGAGGGTTCTAGGAGTTATAGAGGGAAGTGGAGAGACAAAATGGTCATAGGTTGGCCGAGACAAAGGCTTTGGGAGTTTGGGTAAGGAGGTAGGGGTGGGGGCCTTTTATAAGAGGAGAGGAGGGGCACTCTTGTAAAGTTACAAAATGTTACTTTATTTTCAAAAGGGTTTCGGATATTAAAGGTCCCAAATTGATTTATTTCTAGGCTAAGGTGATAAGGGTTAGAAATAAACTCATCCAATAGGTTTTGGACATGTTTAGTTCTTAGATATTACATTATCTTTCCAATTTATTTAAATCGTTAAATAATGAGGACATCGCTACATCATCATGATGTAATAAATAATTTAATTTATTTAATGTCTAAAAATTATAAAAAAAATACTATGATGTAGGAAATATTGTTATATTTCCAATGAATATTTATAGTCAAAAATATGATTTTTATAACCCCATGTAAAAATTATTTTAGTAAAACATTTCATGTTTGTCTCATTTTTTCTTTAACTTTAAATAAAAAGATATTATTGTCATTTTCCAACCAAAGTGGCTTCATGGGATCCCCATGTTGCCCCATGGGTTGTCTTGGTCGTACATGACACGTCCAATGAGGTTAGGACATGTGTCAAGTTCATTTCATATTATTAAAACATTATTTTTACCTTAAACTACACTAATTACCTCTAATCGCGATTAAAAACTTAATAAGTTACTATTCACCAAAAAAATTATTTTTATCCCATTGAACCACATTTTACTTCTTAATGAAAACCTAGTATGTCGGATTTTTGAAATTCAAAACACAAAGATGGAAAAATTTCATTTAAACAGAAAAATCAGTTTTTATAAGTACCACTTAGTGGTTTCACTATTCATCAAAAATTGAAGTTTTTCAGAAAAATCCCAAAAATTCACCCTAAGCTATATTTGATATTAAGAATTTAAAAATGAAGTCTATTTTACAAAGTTCAAAACATATAATTCACATTAATTAATTTAATAATTAATTCCCACTGTCAGATCAAATAACGTGTTTTTATGAAACAATAAGTATCAAAAGATTGACACTGGTTTAAGTATGATTTCAAAGTGAAATTAATTCCAACGACAACTATTGGATTTAATGGTAAAAATATATTCTAATTTCACTTTCAAACCAATTCAAAAGCTAATCTAATAATATAAAAAAATAGATTAAAAATAGGTTTTGAATTAAAATACAACATTTTACACTATTCATTTAAAAAATGAACTTTATCTGAAAGATACCAAAAATTTACACAAATTAAATTTTGATGTCCCAATTCTTAAGAAGAGTTTTATTTGGCCCAAAAGGATGTATAAGATTGAACAAAACTATATTTAATTACGGTTCTCCATCAAAAGGCGATAAGTGAACCTTTAGTGAAAACTAGGGCATATACGCCTAAAATCGAATTATTTCCGTATTTTATGCCTTTATCTTTTATTGGATAAATGTAAAAACATTAAACAACATATATAATCATATTTTTGTTATTTCTATCCATTGCCACCATTACAACGGCTACATGTTAACTACCATTTAAAATAATATTATTTTATTATTAGAGTGCAATGTAAGATTCCAAAGAAACTCGTTGTTGCGTGTTGGGTACGCCATCGAGAATAGCGTCCCCTTTAAAGTCATATAAATATTTCATTAAAAAATATGGATAAATATGAAAATGTCATATTCTTTATTTACCTGGGGTGTTACATCCTTCCCCCCTTTTGGGAATTGCGTCCTCGCAATTTTAAAATTGTGCTTGGAAACATCCTTGAAAGTCCCACATCGGAACAAAAGTCGGTAAAACAATCACTTTAAAATAAAGAAAGATAAGTACAGTGGTCACCCGAGTTAACCCATACTAGGACTCCATGTAGGAAAACATGGACATGAAGGAGAAAACATAGGGTCATGTTCTGATGGAGAGTGATAGAAAACATGTTTAGGAGAAAGTTAACAATAAGAAAATCACACACTTGGGATGGGTTAAACGGTGTTGGGTTCCCCAGTAGGAAAAGTTAATAGACCACATTTTTGTTTAAAGTTACTTATTATTGAGGAATTTATTCATAAGGAAACATAATCACTTATCATGTTGACTTTCAACATTTACTAGATTCCTTAATCAAACTCATATTTTTTCCAAAAGACGAGTATTTAGGGAGACTTGTTCGCATTAAGAGTACTATAATCAACTTCTAGAAAATCACCTAATCCACAAAATAGAACTATATACATCCCATGTCTTTAGGCTTTAACCAAAACCAAAACTAGAAATGTTAGTACAAGGCCAGATAATCCAAAAAAGGATAACCCTTTATAAAAAGAAAATCTATTCTTAATCTCAAAAATTTGTCCAACAAAACCCAATGTTCAACGCGGACCATCCGATAAACAATTTTTCCATAAAATTATTCAAAGTAAACCAATATAATATTTAAACCCAAATATTTGAAGTATTTAGTCACATAGTCTTCCTAGTTAAATCGTAACATTTATTTCCAAACAATATCAGTTGCTCCTAAAGTCTCGTATTAAAAAGTAATTAACTTAATCACATATCCTCCATGATAGGTTAATCATTTTCATAAATAACCCAAAATCAACTTACTCTTAATTCATAAAATCATATAACTAAAAATAATCGGTCAAACTAACCAGGGACTCCATGTAGTCCAGTGGTGGGCGATAAATACCAGTCGCACTTTGGTTGTGGGTTCGATTCCCGCAGCTTTGTCTGACGTGACGGGTTGTCACACGGTCTGTGTGTTGTCCCATTTCCAAAACTATATAATTCTTAAATCATTCCCCAAAAAGAGATAAAATCACCAAAAATTATCATAACATATTTTAACCTCAAGTTTATCTCATGCCTTTCATTTTCCAGCATATCATATAATAACCCATAATTACCTCAAAAGTAAGGATCATATAAACTCTAATGGTTACCTTTATAATTATTACCTAAACTTCCACATGGATTGGTCATCTTGTACATGATTCATTAAATATCATACCAAGGTTCAAGTGGTTGATCATGACTCATTGATAGATGGTTTAGAACAACCACGAGTTTCCTCATTGAATCCCCCATTTTATCTAGTATCTTAATCATAGAACCACCACAGTTTCCTTCAAACCTGTTGTCTCTTTGGTGCCTGCTAGATCCATCCATTCACTAAAAACAGAAATGTCAGTGTGAGTATATCAACAAAACCATCATGTACTAATGCGGAAGGTAAACACTAAGATACACTTACTCATTCACTTTATCTAAAACTAGGACTCTTTCTGAAATCCTAACCATTATGGTAATGTCACTTATTCTTAAAGAATACCCTAACCTCTAAAGTTATCTAAACCGACCTTTGGTACCAACTATAAGGCCCCAGACTTAAACCTTACTTAATCTTGATTTATTACAAGATTACACATTGAGGATCTTTTCAGGTTTAGAGTTTTAGAGAATTAGATCATGAAACTTGCATTATATTCCACATTTAAACAAAGTGGTTACATAAAAGACAGTATTCATTCTTCCCATAAATGGAAACATATTGAAAATAAAACATGGATTCTTTCTTGACACATCCTTGACACTATCATCACATCAGGTACCTTTACCTTGACCTGTGAAAAACATTTCAAAAACTTGGGATGAGCATAAAAAGCTTAGTAAGGGTTATAAAAATATGGAAAGGAAACATGAGTTCATATATACAAAAGAATTAAATCATAATTTACCCATAAAACATAGGCACTTTAACATACCTCATCAAACCATGAATAAATCATAGAAAACATAATACATAAAGGTAACTTGAGGCATTCATAACATTCTTACGTAGGGAGTAACACTCTTGGTTATGTTTGGAATACCCATCACAGTATATTCCCTAAATTTCTTCGGAGAAACCTTAACGTTTCACTCCTTCGCGTTACCCAATGCATTGGAGAGATATATCGGGCTCACCTGCCCTTTGTTTATCACGGAACCACCCGTCTTCATAATAATTCCCAAGAACCTCAACATAATTGTATCACATAAAACATGCATAAAGGAAACATAACATTTCCACCTTTCAATCACAAGATATCAATACAACACATTGATATAAAAACATTATGAAAAACATTTTCAATACCAAAATGAATGAAAATAAAAACATGGTATTTATTTTTCTTTTAAAAAAAGGTATGGCTTGTAGAGGAAGCTGAAACTCAAATAATGGTCACGGCGGCGGAGAAGTCGTTGTCGCCACATACGTATGACAAAAACATTCCCTTTTGTCTTTTAGTAAAACGCTTCGTATAAAAAAGGATTCCTTTTGGATAAATGTAAAATTCAAAGGGGTTTATACACCGTATAAAAGAAGGTTGTGTATAAAACAAAATATTCCTCAATGAAAGGATATTGAGACGAAGTCCCATACAAAGACGGTATCATTAGTTTAAGGATAAATCAATTACATAATTATGTATGAAAAACGAATACACCAAATATAAGTGGATATTAAGTGTAAAATAATCAAAGGTCATTCACACATATTCAAAGGATGACATATTCAATAACTACATGTTGAACCCAAAGAAATCAAAATTGGGTTAATAAGTTCCCTTGAAAGCCTAACGACGTCACATCAAAATGAGTTGATGAGAGATAAAAAGTGTATCTCATCACTTGGACATAAAATTTACATCAATAAGGATATATGAGAACACATCCCAACATAACAATATGTAAATTAAAAGACCCAACAAAAGAAGTCTTATAAAAAAGAGGAGTGTGAAAGGTTCCCTTACCGACTTGGGTATCTTTGAAAACATACACACTATGAAAGAAGGACAATAAATCATTGATGTAAATACTCATAAACGAAATTATATTACACAAAGAGTAGAATAATGGGCAGTACATACACCACTCAAAGGAAACTGTGGCAAATGTAGCATAAATCTCACGGGAATAAAAGTGAGACGAAAAATCCATTACGAAAACTCAGCAGCCTAACGGCGCCACATAAAACTTACAAAAATTGATTGATGAGATCAAATAGGGTATCTCATCATATTAACATAATGTTTATAGAAATAAGAATATAAAATAACATCCCCCTACATGACAAATAAGAGCTTAAAAGAAGTGACATAAAGGAGAGTACTTAAAAAAAAAAGAGAGGTTAGATCTCTTACGAAAATTCGGCAGCCTAACGGCGCCACTCAAAACATCCAAAATGGATTGATGAGATAGAATAGGGTCTCTCATCACATGAACATAAAAATTACAGTATGTGTAATATAAAATAACATCCCAATAACAAGAAATATGAGCTTTAGAGGGAATGACATAAAAGAGTGTACTTAAAAAGAAAGAGAGGAGTAAGATCCCTTACCTCAAGTCCAACTTGTCTTGTTCGTTTCTTTATATTCCTGAATAATAAACTTTGGTCAATTAATAATTCCCTAAGTATCTCCTTTAGATATTATTATTCAGTTCATATCACATATTATAATGTTATAATATTTTTTTAATAATGTTAGTTCATATCAGACGTTTTTGTCGATGTTTGGTACATGAGTCAAAAATGAACTTGTTTGAAAAAAGATTTCCCATTTAGTTATAAGTAAATAATTACCAGAATAGTATTAATGATTAAAATATCATATATATCCATTAAATATTCATTTCATACTATTCCATATCATTTGGAGATAAAAAATGAAAAACACCGTTCATGGAGACGGTAGGCCGTACGTACGCATGAACGCTACTTTCATTTTTTGTCATATTAATGGAATTAAAACAAAATGAGAGAGATATATATATGTTATAATTCCATAATGATATCCATAATTTTTATATAATATATTTCATATATATCCATTATATATATGTACTTATAGTATTACATAACATTTTGAGATAAGAAATGAAATGCACCGTTCATGGAGACGGTAAGTCGTACGTACGCATGAACGCTACTTCTATTTCTATTTCATATTTAATGTAATTAAAACATAATGATACATAATATTATTTTAATTCCAGTATGGTATCATAAATAATATAATTAAATATATCCATTTTACGTACCACATATGGTATTAACGAATCAAATCACTTTGAGGGGGCGGTAGTCCGCATTTGCTTAAATGAAGATATCGCGTTTACCCATAATGAAAACCATAAAGGTATGCCCAAAATGAAAAATAAAGAAGCTTAAGGATAATATAAACATATTATATATCATATATAAATATATTTTCATCTTCATGGACACCTTTGAAGGTGTTAAAAGAATGTTGAACAATCATCGTTTCGGGAGGCCGAAATTCGCCATCCACGGAAACAGTATGTTCTTTAACCATTACATTTAGTTGTGTGAAATTTTAGCTCTAATACTTATTATAAAAACTTACTAGTATATTTATGATACTGGATTTGTTACAAAAGAAATGAATAAAAAGAGTTTAGGGGGTTGGAGAAGCAAAATAAAACAAAAGTACTCAAGTGAAGACATTACCTTTAAATCGGGTAACTCCCTTTGGTTTGAGCTCAAAGGCTTCCTTGGGAAAACTCATGCCCAAAGTGAGGCTTCAAGTAGTAATAGAAGGAAGTTGAGAGACAAAATGGGAAGATTTTGGCTGAGCCAAATTCTTTGGGAGTGTGGGTATGAAGGTAGGGGTGGGGGCCTTTTTTAAGAGGAGAGGAGGGGCACTCTTGTAAAGTTAGAAAATGTAATTTTATTTTCAAAAGAGTTTCGGATTTTAAAGGTCCCACATTGATTTATTTCAAGGATAAGGTGATAAGGGTTTGAAATACACTCATAAAATAGGTTTTGGACATGTGTATGTCTTAGATTTTACATTATCTTTCCATTTTATTTAAATCGTTAAATAATGAGGTCATTACTGCATCATCATGATGTCATAAATAATTTAATTTATTTAATGTCTAAAAATTATAAAAAACTACTATGATGTAGGAAAGATTTTTATCTTTCCAATTAGTATTTATAGTCAAAACTCTGATTTTTATAACCCCATGTAAAAATTTTTTTAGTAAAACATTTCATGTTTGTCTCATTTTTACATTAACGTTAAATAAAAAGATATTAATGTCATTTTCCAACCAAAGTGTCTTCATGGGGTCCCCAAGTTGACCCATGGGTATTCTTGGTCGTCCATGACACATACAATGAGGTTAGGACATGTGTCATGTTCATTTCATATTATTAAAACATTATTTTTACCTTAAACTACACTAATTAACTCTAATCGTGATTAAAAACATAATAAGTTACTATTCACCAAAAAATTATTTTTATCCCATTGAACCACATTTTACATCTTAATGACAACCAAGTATTTTAGATTTTTGAAATTCAAAACACAAAAATGGCAAAATTTCATTTAAATGGAAAAATCATTTTTTATAAGTACCACATAGTGGTTTCACTATTCATCAAAAATTGATGATTTTCAGAAAAATCCCAAAAATTCACCCTAAGATATATTTGATATTACGAATTCAAAAATGATGTCTATTTTACAAAATTCAAAACATATAAGTCACATTAATTAATTTAATAATTAATTCCCACTGTCAGATCAAATAGCGTGTTTTTATGAAACAATAAGTATCAAAAGATTGACACTGGTTTAAGTCTGATTTCAAAGTGAAATTAATTCAAACAACCACTATTGGATTTAATGGTAAAAATATATTCTAATTTTACATTAAAACCAAATAAAAATATAATCTAATAATATAAAAAAATTAGATTAAAAAGATGTTTTGAATTAAAATACAACAGTTTACACTATTCATTTAAAAAAATGAACTTTATCGGAAAGATACCAAATGTTTACACAAATTAAATTTTGATGTCCCAATTCTTAAGAAGAGTTTTATTTGGTCCAAAAGGATATATAAGAGTGAAAAAAACTATATTTACTGACGGTTCTCCATCAAAAGGCGATAAGTGAACCTTTAGTGAAAACTTGGGCATATACGCCTATAATCGAATTATTTCTGTATTTTATGCCTTTATCTTTTATTGGATAAATGTAAAAACATTAAAAAACATATATAATAATATTTTAGTTATTTATATCCATTCCTTCCATTGCAACGGCTACATGTTAACTACCATTTAAAATAATATTATTTTATTATTAGAGTGCAACGTAAGATTCCCAAGAAACTCGTTGTTGCGTGTTGGGTACGCCATCGAGCATAGAGTCCCCTTTAAATTCATATTAATATTTTATTCACAAATATGGATAAATATTAAAATTTCATATTCTTTATTTACCTGGGGTGTTATAGTAGATGCATGAACTCGTTAGATATGTCAGCTCTCAATGTCTGTGGAAGGAACTGCTCATAAAAGGATGTTCGTAAATCAACACATAACATGCCATGATGATAACTATCCTGGGTAACAATATCCCACAAACACTTGGAAAAATCCCAAATAATGTATGTAACAATATTGAATCTTTTCTATGGAGGCATTTCAATATTCTCAATGATAGGTAGAATGGCCGCTATCTAAGACTCTGTATCCTGAAAACCGCTATCCCTTGAAAAAAGAATAAGGATGATGATATGGGAACTCATAGATCAGCTCATCCATCATAGGTTCAACATATGAAGCACCAAGCATGGACTAAATCAGATGTAAGAAACTATTATTGACATGATCATTGGTGATAATATCAGGTATAGTAGACGGTTCCTCGAGAGGTACTCCAAGAGGTAAGACTGGTGGCTCCGGGCCCACCACATTTGAAGCATGATTGTCTCCACCCACATGGAGAATGTTGTGATGATGTAGTGGCATCATTATCCTACAATTGAAAATAACACACCTTAGAAAAATTTTATAATCATGAAGGTATCATCACTAATAGACGCTGAACGTAAGAAAAATCACTACGCATGGAATACTACCCCAAACTACCCACTCTACCGGCCTTGTATCATTATGTTCTCAAGTATAATTTTGATTCCATTTTATATTTAATTTATAGGTTCACTCATATACCTTTTATAAATAGGACATGGTAGAATAAGTATATTCATCCAATTCAATTACGATTTTAGTATTCACATTATAATGGATATCCATTTCTGATGAATTAAAACCCATTAACCAATCATCAAAAAAAAACACCCGTTTATTTTTAGTATAATGGATCTACATTAATAATTTCTCATCCCAACCCATGAGGGCCCATACACCTAATGAATTGAGATAGGAAATCACTCAATCATAAAAAATAGTAATACATGTACAAGAAAATATCATAACATCACTAAAAAATTAACGGAATATAAAGAAATGTAATGTAGTAAAATGAACCTATATGGCATGGAAGTATTGAAGTCATGTGAATTCTGGGTTCCTATAATAATGCATGTCACAATGCACCATTCCCACCTATCATCAGGTAAAAAATGAAATAAATTCACAAATCGAGTAACAATCAACACAATCACACTACATGTGCATTACCCAATGGTGAAATAATATCAATGGGAATAGGAAAAAATCATAATAAAAATAAAATTGTCGGAAACATGGTTTTTAACTCAAACATGGGTTCATGAACCCCAATCATGGCTAATGAACATGTCTCAAAAATAAATATTCTTCAATATATTGTCTCTAAATAGTAAATCATGAATGGATTCCTCCTCTGATACCACTTTGTGGCATCTTGACTAGGAAAAAACATAATTGATTCCTTGATCCTAGTGGGACACATGGACTCATGTGCATCTTCCCAAAATACAGAGGTTTCTAACTAGAATAATGGGCCTATGGTGTGTCTGTGGGAAGACAATACCCTTAATAGAATAGTGTATCACAGTGGATGTAATATTATCAAATTGTAAATAATGGAAAAAAATATAAATATTACAAATAAATAGCAGATGAAATCTGATGAAATAGATAAATGGGAGTAAAATAAATATATCAACTAGAACAATGATAATATAATTACATGTCACTAGAAACATGGAAAATATGGATACAACACACAAGGAAAAACATGTTCAACAAAGTTAAAAAACAAAGGATACACCAGGCATCCTGAGATCCTACACAGTCATCTTCTATCAAGCTCCATCCAATCAGCACACAATCAAGTGTTGGATGATGTGTGCTTCAATTTGTCTATACCATAAACCATATAACCTAATTTGGGTACTAAATGGAACCTGTAAAGGTTGTGAGATAAATCTCTTTGGGCCACAACCAATAGTGTCTATAACATCTGGCTGATGTAATGGATTATTGTAGTGTGTAGGCATGCATATATAAGTAAAGAAAGCCATATAATATAACTATGTACCCATGTATCTGCTTCATCCATTAGCTGATGTCGGAACATGTAACCAGTTCATTAATAAGAAATGAACATTTAATGTTAATTGGGAACATGAGGAATAGCTATCATAGACATCACCTCATGATAATTTAAGTAGTAAAGGTCCCAAGACGTGACAATGAATCCTAACAAATATATCTGGTACGGGTGTTCTAGGGTAACAACCAATGTAACATAAATCCCAAAGAAACACTAAATCAGTAGTATCTGAGTCTATATAAGGGGTAAGAGTGTAATTGAAGGAGCGTAATCCATGACATCCCACAATAAGGCACCTACCAAGTCTACGGTGATCGACTAATGTAAAATTGGGAAAATCAAGGATATAGCCCTATGGGATTTTACCATGGAACCTACTCGTCAATGCTGAATCCAAGGTCTGTATATAAGGTATAAAATTATAATTAAAAGAACCATATAGTAGTATACCAGGAATCTAAGGAATAGACAATAATCAAATCTATGTGGGTTTCGCCCTAAGAAAATCACATCCTTGAATTGGAATGGGGCACCCGAGACTGAATGAATTCTCCTCTCAATATCCAAGGTGAGCTCAAGTCTTTCCATTCCGTTTTGATATTTTAATATTGTAATCATTCATTAGGTCTAGGAATTTTCATCCATTAGTTTTTATAGGGCATGTAGCATTGAAAAAATTTATTTATTGGTCCAATCCTTGTCTTTTATTAGCGTGGATTGACCAAGTAGAATTGCAACCATTTAATCAAGTATTTATTTAACAATAAGGTATATTAAATTATTGAGGTTCACTTTTCAACCTTCCAACAATATATAGAGGGTTCCTATAGACAATGAACCTTTATTCAAACTCATTTGATAAATCAATGTTATATACAAGTATACCTTCCATTTCACATTTTGTATTTTATTATCATTTTGAAGAACAAACCATAGGTGGGTCAAGTGGTGAGCATACATGGTATATTCTATTATACAATTCAAATTAATAACAATTCATTTATTATTAAAAGGTTCTCCTTTAGAAAGGTCATGAAATGGCTCACCCAAACGGCATCTCAAACATGCCAAAACACTAAAACCCACTTATAGAATAACCTTCAACTAGAGGTGACTTGAATTGTGGGTGTAACTGCTATCAACTAATAACGTATTTATAAAAATAATAACCATAAGATTATAAAAAGTATAATAATGGCTTGTAAATTTAAGAAATAACATCCAATGAAACCGGTGGGCCCCACAAGAATATTCTCAAAATCAATGGAATTTAGTGATGAGTTATAGACCACCAACAGAAGGACAGTATGAATATCCTCATATAGTATTGACCCTTGATTTTCCTAGGATAGGATTAAATCTATGAAAATTTAAAAAATTCTCACACGATTATATATTGGTTAAGAGAAAAACAATAGAACAATGGATTAAGAGGACTCGAGTACCTACTGTATTGTGTCTAACATAATGAACTAATTTTCAATCAGATTCCATATGAAGGAGTTATCATGATCCCTTTCTTTTTTCTTCAAAATATCCAAATGGGTGAAAATGGAGGAAAATCTATTTGATTTCTGAGTTGGGGAAGAAGAATGTGGTAAATATATCATTAAGGGGAAAATTAGAAATTTACCCCCAAAAAATTATACTACACATGATTTTTCCTCACTGTTTGACAAACCCTGTATAAACCATGTCAGATTACTCTGCTCGAATGGTTTGGAAACATAGTTTGATCAAACAATGTCCAATCCATGAATGGGATCCTGGGAAAAAGGGTACTCATATAGTTAAACCGCATGGCCGTGGGAAAATCGTGTGATGTGGCTCTATCTGAAAAAAAAAATCCAAATGGTTAGGAAAACCGTACTACATTCCCAAAAAGTTTATTATAAATCACATTCCAATCTATTTTCCCCATTAATATGGGTTACTGGCTCCGAACAATCCTCGAACACCCTCAGAACCTTTACTAACTCATTAGGATTCTAAATTAGGTCCAATAAAAAGATTTAGAAAAAAATTAACTGATCTATACCTAAGTGAATAACCGGGTTCTTATAGTAGAATAAATTTCAGTATTTTTCATAAGATATTGATAATACGATTTCATCAAATCAATCATAAATATAAACAATCTCGATATGTCCTGAGGTTGTTTCCTTAAATTCTTATCAATTGGTAGCTCGGGATCATACTCCCCATGTAATATAAGAATATTAAATGAATGATTAAATATAATATAAATAAGGATTGACATGATATAACATGTAAAATGGAAATATAAACACCTTGAAAAATAGATTGGCGCATAAAAATCATGTGTCTTAAATGAGGAAAATTGGGACCAAGCATTTTTACAGATTTGGGAACTTTTGAATCATAATCCCAATGAAAGAAATGTAAAAAAAATAGATATGTGAATACACCTAAACTTATGAAAATTATACATATAATAAAATCATGGGTAGTACATACCCCACACAAAAGGAAATGTTAGCGATCATAGCATATATCTCATGAAAATTAAAAGCCATATGAAATCCCTATACATTGTGACTTGATTATCTTCGTTAACATACAAGATTTCGGAATAATAATTATAATATTATTATAAATAATATTAATAATAATATTCCTATACATAATACCATATATTCTACTATTATGACATTATTTAATCCTTTTGTTAGTGATCCTGTGTTAAGGTTTCACTTAGGTTATTATTCACTCAGTTCTTCGGATGTGTATTAATTTGTTATATCTTTGGTCATTATACATATATCACGATTTAAATATTTTATATAATTATATAAATTTAGTCTATATCCATTATATTTAAACTATAATAATCAATATCATAAATAAGTATGAAATGAATTACACTGTTCATGGAGACGGTAAGTTGTTTGTACACATGAAAGTTGTTTCTGTTTTAATTATCATATAGAATGATACAGAATAAAATGATATAGAAGAATATATATATATTTACATAGATTTATTATAACATATATATCATATATATGCACTACGATCACCCATTATACAATCCAAATTGTGTATGAATATATCATACCTCTTTTAGGGGGAATGTAGTCCACATTTCCTCAAAAAATATCATATTAACGCAAAATGAAATGTATGTTTTTTTAAAGTAATATATAAGAATAAATAATTAATTAATATAATATATGACATATCTAAAGATAGTTTAAAAAATAATGGCCCCCGTGGTAGGTGGAAATATAATACTGAACAATCCTTGTTTCAAAAGGCAACTGTTTTCCATAAATAGAAACAGTAAGTTTATTAGAAATTAGATGGAGGTGTTTGTATTTTCTTGTAGAAACCTTAAAATAAAAAAATTCTAGAATATTTACAATTTTGGAGTTTTCATAAAAAATGGAATAAATATATTAGAGGGTTTGGTGGTGGAAAATAAATATAAATAGTTTGAGAGAAGATTTCAAAGCATATTCAGGTAAATTCTTTTGGTTTTAGCCAAAATGATTCCTTGAGTTTCATTCTTCCCATGTTAAGGATAATAAAAACAATAGAGTAATATTGAGATATTATTTGAGAATATTTTTGTTGATATAATGAGATTTTTATGTTTTAGGATTTGGGTAGAGGTTGTGTTATTTTATTGGGAATAGAAGGGACTCACTTGGATGTTTCTAGAAACAAGTTTGGTGTTCACAGGTTATTTCTGGAACAAATTCATAAAAACCAAAACAACTGTATATTAGGAGGTGTACGTAGAAAATATTTACATATAATTGGTGTTTTACTAGAGGATAGATCATTTAAGACCTTAATTTTAAGGTTTAGTACCTAATTACACTTAATTTTTCCTTAATCTATGTGATTAATATTAATCAATATGATTAATTTTAATAACTTTTAATAATCATTTTCGTTGAAATAAACATGATTTATTTATAATATAAATATTATAATTACTATAATACTGCATGTTGGTTTTCCAATATTATATTCCCTAAATAGAGAAATTTAAAATTAATGCTAATATCACATATGGGGCGAAGTTAATCGTTTTTAAAGTAGGATGAATTGGAAATGTTTGTTACGATTTTATATTAATCATCAAAGTGAAATTGATTCCAATGTATTAAATTATATTAATTTATGTAATATTTATCGATTTTTAACTTAAATCAAATTTATAATATCATTAATCATTAATAATTAATTGAAAAATTTAGATTTAACTAAAACAGTATTTTCTTAAGATTTGTTAACATTTTGGTCAAACAATGTGTCAATCGTGAATATCCCCTCTTCTTTCCAACATTAGAAAATATTACCCAAATACTACCCAAGGAAAACCCCAAAAAAATATACCCAAAACAAGGAAAAAATAGTTCTCATAAATGTGCTCAAGATATTTGTACAAAAGGTTGGTATCTTAAAATATCCACACTATATTACATCATATACTCAATATATAAACATAGATATCTATATGATTCAGAGGTAACGATTTTTGGAAACTAATCTCTTATATTCACTTTTATCTCCCATGTTTTATCCTAAATAGAGCCATGATGCCATAATAACTAAAAAATTAGTACTGACCTTCCCCAAAACAAATTCTCATTGAGATTCAACTCATGCATCAGATTCTCTTCAAATGATGCATCTACATAAAATAGAACATCATACACATAGATAAAATTATAAGGGTCATGGTTACACCACTGATGCTGTGACGCTTGAAAAATGTCAGGCATAAAATTATTCCTCTATTGAAACCCAAATTGTATTCCACAAAAGCACGATTTTCTCCATAACCTCAAATGGTCTAACAAACATGGTCATCAACCTTTATTATATATGTATAATGTATTTAAACTATCTTGGGGACACCCTATATAATGTGTTAATTCCCTATTTAAACTGTAGGCTCATCGACGTTTATCAACCTAACATTTTATTACTATATTTCATATCCATGATGTTCCGAATTAAATGAACATTCTCTGATGTCTACAACATGAGTCTTGGTCCCAAAAAATATTACTCACCTTCCTCCATCGATCAAAGTGATTTTCTACACAAAATTGCATAAAATACATAATATGGTGCCATATGTATATTATATTGACAACACTTGTTATAGTTAAAGTAAAAAAATGATAGGTTCTTCTCACAATACCCATAAAAGACTTGGACAGACAACCAAAGCATATCCTCAATAACTTATATTGTACATTAAGATTGGCCAACTTTCTATGGGTGGAAGGTTGTACATAGAAAAACCATTGTACCAAACACCTTATACAAGACCATCTACATGAGAAAATTAAAACGTGAGTCATAGTCTAAAACTGTAATCTATGGAACTATGTATATTCAAACTATCTCCCAAACATACAAATCTCAAAACAGCATCACTGATGTAGCCTCCCACACTAGTATGAAATGTTATACCATTTTTAACCTGTCCACAATCACCAAAACAGATTAATTTCTATAAAGATTCATCAAGATACCCACCAAAAAGTATATAGTAACTTCATACCACTTCCACTATCAAATGGGAAATGGATATTGTAAACCACCAATTAATTGATGCTCTTCCATCACTTATTTACAGGTATAACATTATGAAATTAACCCTGCTATTTACATTTTCATAACTAGCCACCAAAAATTTCATCATAGGTTATTGTACATTTTTTTTACACGTAGATGCTCCACCAGCTTTGAGGAATAAAATTCACACATCAACTCATTTTTCATGCTCCTAGGTAAAAAAAACTTGATTATTGACATAAATGATCTCATCTGCATCTTTTCTCTACATAAAAGGTTACTCCCCACCTTCATGGATTTCCATCAAGGCTAAAAATTTTGGATCCTCAAACAAATAATCTTTAATATGGACCAAGAGTGTAAAATGTAGTTAAACTGATACATAATTCTTCATCTCCTATACCTCCTAAACCAAAACATGAATTTCAACCATTAAATTCATTATCTTCCACTCAAAACTGGACTCATGAACAGCCTTAGTCTGATTTTTCTTGATTAAATCATTAGCCACACCATTTTATTTACTAGATATATATGCCAAATCAAAAAAAAATGACCACATATACTGAACCCACAGTCACTGTTGGAGATTAAAATCACACTATGAAATAATATACTTTAGTCTTTGATGAAAATTATACACAGTAAACTTCTCATCAAACCAAAACATTCACCATCAAATCAAATAATAAACCGCTAAAGTCAACTCGATGTCATGTTTAGTGTAATTAATTTCATGTGTCCTCAATTATCATTACCCATATGCTATAACATGATCTCCCTTCATCAAAACTAATTCATGAACTATCCCAAACGAAACCCAAAGCTTTGTATACTCCCCACCTATCTCAGGAGGTATCATGAATGGTTTCAATTTCAATATCTTCTTCTAAGCCTATAAGGAATTATCATATGAAATAGACCATTAAAACATTATCCCGCACTTATTTGAGTCATAAAGTGTGGTTTCAAGTTGTGAAATGTTTGGGATGAACCTACGATAACAGCCTTCTATCCCCCCATAAACCATGGATATACAAAACATTTTTTCTTCATCCAAAAAACAACTACCTAAACATTCTCTAGGTCAACTAACATAACTTAATTTGAGATTATTGACCATGTAAGTGTACCTGATCAATAAAAAATGGACACTTAGGTAGAATGATGTATAATCGATTCACTTTTAGTGTACATGAAATTCAGTGATGATCATGGAAATAACCATCTTGAGTATGAGATTACCCCATGATGTCGTCCAAAAAACAACAAAAATATGATCTAGATATATATGGATGATTTGTTTAATTAAATCTCTATATATTGTTTGTTCATTCATTAGCTCAGATAATATGCTGATGATCTCATGAATTCCATACATAGTTATGAAATCATTCCTCTATATATCAAAATGTTGAAATCTCAATTGATGATATAATGATCGTAAATATATCATTGAGAAAACACAAGAACCCAAAACTGGTAAAATATATCATTGATTCATGGAATATTATTCCATTTCATCACTATCATTTTCTTTAACACATGCTAATCAATAGATAATCATGGTGTCTCAACAACCATGTGAATAAAATGAGAATCGAAGACCCCCCAGTCACTGATATCAGATCAATAAAACCCTTTTCCATTAGCTATTCCAATTGTGCCTTATGATCTTGAATCTATTATTAATCCATTCTATATGGTCAAATAGAAAATGGATTATCTATGTTAATGAGATCAATATTATATTAAAAATATCTCTTAAGTGGTAGCCGAGACAAGTATTTAAGAAAAAAAATCCTAAATCCTATCTATTGAAGGTGTAAAAATTCCATGCTTTTCAACTCTATCATTCAATCATAAATTAACAACCAAGATGGTGAGTTCCACCATTTTCTGATGAACTAGCCCGGAATATCCCAGCAGAATATCCAACATTCTATGTAGAAAATAATTTTCCCCATTAGGAGACATAAAAGCCACTCTCCAATGGTAACAATCTATGTGGGATTGGACTGCCACTATCACATCCATATAAATAATTATGTCTAAGACTAACATATAAATAATGTAAATAACCCATTGAAAATGGTATTACCCAATTTAAAGAGAACAACCCTTGAATAGACATATGCCTCATGACCCTTCTCCAAATGGCGTATTAACCGACATCACCCACTTAAGAACCCTACTGGCAGGGTCAAACCATTCTTGGGACATATAGATATAAAACTATGAGAAGAATTAATATCAAGTAAGAAACTTTTTAGAATAGAATCTACAAGAATATTACCTATAATTGTTAAGGATGCATCCTCTCTATCCACCAGTGCTGGATGAACTAAATGAAACTATCCTATGCCTCTTCCAATAGAAGTATCTTGTGTCCCCAAATATTTAACACTCTGTTGATATGAGGACTCTTGTCTAGAAGAACCGCATCCACCACTTCTACAAGATCATATAGTAGATGCATAACTACCTAACTCTTACGGTGTAGAAGATCCCTTTCATGTACTCTGGTTCTTCTTAGATAATCCCTCACCACCCATATATCATGGCATCCTATAGAACCTCTACCAATGGACCATCCTACCAATGGATAATAAATCTATTAGTGGTCAAAATAATTGCCTATGTATGTGTCCTAACCCACCACATTGGCGACTGATCACTCGAGGAAGGTCTTGTGCAAGCGATCCTTCCCTCTAGCCACTATGTATTCCACATCCCTATATAAATTTTTTAAAATTATGCTTCCTACTATCATGTATTTTACTTATTTACCATCATGTAGAATCCACCTTTCTTCTACGAGAATCCTTCATCACATTCCTCTTTGAAATGACGGCCTGATTCAGCACATCTTAGAACTCATTTAGCTTGAATATGTAAAATTTTGATTTAATTTCACATTTAATCCTATCCTGGAACATCTTTTCTATAATAGCCTTTACCCATGAAAATTATATAATAAAACATTGAATATTTATAAATCATCTAACACAATTTATCATTTATATACTCCATTGATTCAATCTCATAAAATCATATTCTCTCCAATTTCTAATCATCTTCGGATAAAAGTTCCCAAATAATTTCTCATAAATGTCATTCCACTCCCTAGTCTATAGTTGTCCAACCGAAGCCTCTATGTCCCACCATTATGTCTCTATACCACGTACCATGTGTGTATCCAATTTTAATATCTTCTTAGTAGAACTATGCAAGAGTTCATGTATCGTTTGTATATACTTGATCCAAAACTCAGCTACCTTAGGTTTACCCTCTCATGTGTTAGTCAGAGGGTGCTGTAACTAGAACTCCTGTATCAGATCATACATTCTTTTCCAAGCATGTTTGGGGACAAATTCAGTGAACTTCATGTAATGTGATTTGTTCTCATGGGACATCTCTCTTTCTCTCTCAATTGTCATTATCTATTCCTTGTGTTCCCCCACAAGTGGAACTTTTACTACCATGTCTTCATGTGATCATATCATCAAACTTTATCATGCAGTTATACCAATAAAATTATAAGTAGATATCTTTGGAAACATAATCATAAAATTATACATTTAAAAAGAGTGTTTTACATCATACATAATAAGTCATTGACCCAATACTCTACAATGCGATCAAAATCAAGGTGCAATAACTACCCTTATCGGTACCGCATCAAGGTCATAGTAAACAATGGTATACATATTCTCATTTAAAATTTATCCTTAGACACCAAAATCATAAACATTTTACATAATTTTACAATTTTTTAAATTTTTGTAGGGATCCCTTTTTTCAAATCACGATCAAAATAAATGAAAACATTACAATTATAACAATTTACCCAATAACTACCTTTCTATTCCTATATAAAAATGATCATTATCATAATAATTATTGATTGTCTATAATTATTAGTACATAATGATCGCTCATTCCATTATGGATTATGATTAAAAACCTAGATAACAATAACAATATTAATTATGTCACACATATTGTGCATACCCAATGTGAGATAACATAAAAATGTACATTAAATATCAATAAGAACAATCCCACCATGGGTACTTAGGATTTTCCATGTATAGCGGTTATATATTCCCATTAACATGATAATGACAAAGTCCTGATACATATGAGTTTCATATCTACATTTCCAAAATAGTATGATAAAATAAAATAAAAGGAAACTTTATTGTGATACCATTTTTAATTGTCCCAACCCGGGTTCCACACATCATTAACCCGAGTTGGTCAGTCAGATCACCTCATGTACGCCTCCACATATGCCAAAGGAAACACAGTGGTCATGAAATTCTAGTATAGATCATGAGGATACTATACCCTCTTTATTAGAGTATTACCACAACAGATATAAATAAAGTGGAGTAACCAGATAATATAACCATAACCAAATGTTGACTGACATCACATGATAAATATATAGGAATATAATATCTACATCCAAAAAATATAAATATATGATTCCAAGTATGTATCAAGTGTTAAATGAAAAAAGAAACATTAATTTACACTACAAATCCCTTGTTGGTCCCAAATCACACCTGGTTCCCACATCCATGATACATCCCTATATATCTATCTATCATACGGTATTTTATTGTATCCTACTTTTCAAACATGAATCCTAATTGCGTACTGATTAGGATATGTGAATATGGGGTGAGCAAAACTAACTAGGAAACCACAAATGAAATATAAAATAATATCCAATCAATAATAATGCATGTAGTTGAATAATTAAAAAAAATAAAAGAAATAGTGCTATAATTTTACATTTATTCAATTACTATTTATTTAACCACATAACTCATGAGTACATAAGGAAACCCAATTTTCCAATACCTAATCCAGCCAGTGTCATAGTTTGAATTGTTTAACACATTCAATTCAAAGTTAAATATTACACTTAGTCATTCATTATACATTCATTTAAAATCTTCATTGCGACCAGTTGGAACCATAGTCCAATGCCAACATTTTGGGAAAAAATATCCATGCTTAGGGCCCCATGGGTATGTGATGTATAATTCAATGACCCACAACTCATTTATCAGTCATTCACTAATGTTTTCTTTAAAATTAGTATTCCGCGTCCCAGACTAATTTATCACTATGAGATTTTGAAGTACCAGTCCATGTCCAACCCACATTCATCAATTTATCTAAATTGACATTTGAAGATTTAGTCCATGTACTGCAGACTTTTATCAATCAATCAGATATATGAAAATATCATATGTATCACAGTTTTTTAGACATCATGTTTAATCCAACCATCTCATAATAAAAGTTTTCAATTAATTCATAAACACACTAATTAAAAATTTACTTAATCTATTAATTAATCCACCTATTAATTAATCCAATTTCACCATTGTATCATTCAAACAATTTATTAACCAATAATATAATTAAATTCCAAAATCACTACATTCCATTAATTGATTCACTTAATAATTAATTCAGTTACATAATTACAACATTCCATTAATTAATTCAATTTCGTAATAATAATAATGTATTACTTAATTCAGAAATTAATTAATTCTACTCCGCTATTTTGGTAATGAAAATAATTTATATTAATTAATTACCTAATTAATTAATATATTTCAAGCATTTAAAATTTTCCCAAATCCATTCCAATTCATGATCCCATATTAATTCAATTAAATAAATTCCATCATTCTATAAAATAATTAATATATTTAGTTTCTGAATTCAAGATTCAATTGACGATCATAAAATTTGAGATTTCACAACACATACAATTAATGGGAATTCAAGATTATGGGAATTGAATTTATACCACATAGCTGAAAATTGATGATGAATGATATCCAATAGAGATAAAAAAATTGATTCTTAATGAGAAAAAACATTACGAGGAAAGGGAAATAGATCCAAGCCCTCGATCCAAGATCAAAAAATAAGGATTCATTATCCGTAGATCTATATTTAATACCAATAGGAGAACACATCCCTTTAAATTTTGTTAGAATTATGGGGTAGAGATTAAATAAAGGAATCTAGATGAAATTATTTTATAGATAGAGGTTCGTATCATTAATTTAGGATTTCAATCATCTTGAACATAGTTTGGAAGACCGAGTAATTCATACAATAAAATCCAAAAATGAGATAATTTTTTTTGGTTTAACTAAGGTGTTTAGGTATATAAGATGGGTGTCTATACATTTTCAAATTAATTTTTGGGTCTTTAAATTACAATGTCCACAGTTTATTTTATGGGTTGCATGGTTTCCCCTAAATGAGAACCTCAGCCTTATGCCTCACCTAGGTCTATCACACAATTACTCCTATGGGTGTTCGTGGTTTGAGAAATCATATGAATGCTGTATAAATACAATTTTTGGGATTTTCAAGGATTTCTGGGTTGGACTCATCGTTTTCTAAAACCATATTTCAACCAGTATTAGTATTTATTCAATCCAAAATCCTACTATTTTACACAAAAACATCCCATGTAGTAAAAAAATACTTATAACAAGGAAAAAATATATCCAAAAATTCATTTGAGAAATATATAGATATGGTTTGGATCTTACATTATGAATTTATAATTTTTTTTGAATCATTCACTTTATATGTTCTTGGTATCTAAATTTAATTTATTTTCACATAATTTTATAAAATATGTTCATTAAATATATTTCAAAACAATAATAATATTTCTTATTTCCATGGTGATTTTTATAAATCTCTTATAAGGGATTTTCATCCATGTCATTATCCTTTGATATATATCAATATTGATCAATGGTATTCTTCATCTTATTCAATCCACCTTCTTACTCTGTATGGACTATAAAATGTTTTCTCTATTTGAGTATTCATCAACAATTTCCTTTATATTTCCAAAACATCCACAATAAATTGCCAAAAATTATATTCCAATGCATTTCCTTTTTGAATATCCTATTTTATAATTTTTTATTTAATATTGTTTGCTGAGATTCAATAAATATCTTGATTGGAAAAATTATTTATTTAAGAATTTATCCATTATCTATTTAATTAAAAGACTATATTCTATATTATATTAATTTCATGGTATGAACACACAATGAAACTAAAAAACACTATATACTATTTTAATATCCACGTATTTATCATGGTATGATTATTGATAGAAATGCATATTTATTAAATATATGATTCCTTTTTAAATGGTTTTGAAAACCATTCATTTTTTCCTTGGTTATTTATGACATGATGATAATTTATTTTATGTGGTAGACACATAGTTTGATGATGATGGATGGGGTCCAATGTCACCATCCAATAAAATGGATTTTCATTGTACTGAAGAGATAGTTAGTTATTGATATAATGAGTTTATTCTTGTAGGAATGTGCATAATGGTTTTAAGAAAATCAATCATGAACATAATTTATTTGTTCACATCGGAAAAGATAAAACACATTTTCTAATAACAATCCAATTCATGTATTTGTTCCACATCTCTATAGGTTTTTAGCTTATGACATAATTTTTTGATTAGTTGCAGTTTTTTGGCTAAGTCACATTGTCTTTTATTATCTTTTCATTGATATTCCATTCTTCTATGTTTTTTCATGAATTATTCCATGATCCATGACCAATGATTATTTAGGTATAACATTTTTATGTATCATGATTTTACCCGCATGAAAATATGATGTTTAATTACCATATTTGACATATTTATCTTATGTTTACCATTATTAATCATCTAATTAACCGCTTTTTTATTATTCAATTTACTCAGGTTTTTAAGATGAGTAAACCCATGTGACTAATAAATGGGTTAGTAGTGTGGATAAATTATATAAAAATGATAACAATTTTAGTAAAAAATGTCACATATAAAACTGGACCTTGAAAACATATAATTAACATGTTCTTCATGTCGGGTTTGAATATTGTGAGATGTAATAGTAATATAAAATTTGTTCATGTTTATAAAGGATTAGCTCATTTTTTTATCAATTATAATTTTTAGACGTATGTGTTATTAAAACTAGAACAATGAGAATGGGTTGGAGGATCCTTACTATGAAACATATATTATCTCAAATAACATTTAAACATAAAAAATTATATAAACCCCACTTGGATTCTAACTGTAGACACAAGTATGTAATTTCTCGGTTATCACCTGATTTATATAAAAAAATTCATTTCCCAAATTCCAAAATCCTTTAGGTTTAGATTAATTTTTTAATTAAGACACATCATTATTTAATATATCCCATATGTTTCTCATGAAATTAAATTTTTTTCCGTTATATAAATAAATAATTAATCCAAAATAAGTATTACAAATATTCTATAAATTATCTAGAGAGGTATTTCCACATGACATATCTAGTTAAACATTTTCAATATAACCTAGAGAAATAGAAAAATAATAGAGGTTGGACCATATTCATTGTAATGGAATGTATATATGAGAAGATATCATATAATAAAAAGGCAATGAATACTATTGTAAGAAATATGTGATATTCAATTAATTTCATATAATTGATCATATTATCTTGAATAAAATCTAGGGTTAATAACAAAAATAAATAGATAATAATTTTTTTTCACAATGATAGAATACATAATTGCATAATTATAATTAACATATGCCAATACATTACATTTCATCAAGGACATGTTCCAACACATCATCCAATTTTCAATACCACAGTCAAGAAATCTAAAGAAATGGGTAGGTATACAACAATTACCCAATCTAGTTTTTTTCACGATAACTACCGATGCATTAAGGGGTTGTTTTGGGCCCCATCCCTCATTGACTAATTATAAAAAATTTATAATATAGCTTAATAAAAAACTATATGATTCCTATCCAACATTCCCCAATAATCACTAAATATCTAAATTGAAATTGGAAATATATAGATTATCAATATTTACCAAATAAATAAATGTTTTATATTTCTATTTAAACATACCAAAAAATAACCACATATTGGGTAATGGTATCCAGTTAATTAAATATAATCCAATTAAATATATATATGGAGTCTATGTTAATAAACATTAAGAAATGAAAGATAATACAGATTATTCATATAGGAATAGAATTGGAAGAAAACTCATATTTATACAAAGTGGATTATTAGGAAAGATAATGGAATTTTTGGATCAATCCGCTTATAAGGACGAAAATTAAATAATAAATCCCTCGATTTTTTTTGGATTTTATGATTTTAATAATTCCCTCGACCAAGCATAAAATATGTTAAATTTTTTTGATTTACAAGAAAAATATATATTATGTAAATTTGGCTAATTATTTTTAAATAATATAAAACATTGAACTTTTGGAAAACAATTACTGGGATATAAATATTTATAAAATATAAATAATAGTCATTCAATTTAGAAACAAATAAATCATGGGTGGAAATTTTTATAGAAAATTATAAAATATTAGAAAGATCTGTTCACATGGAAAATTTAAAAATATTATAATCACAATTTTCAAAAACAACCCATATTAGAAGAATTAAAATTCCATTTAAATTTTCTTTTAATAAATATAAAACTAGAAAAAAATGAATTCATTCCATAATTTATAAAAAAATAAGTGCATTTGAAAAATCATTGAAGAAATAAATACTTGCTAATAAAAGATACTCGACTGAAAAGAATAGCTGGGGTCATTTTCTCTTATAACTGGTGAAGGATAAGAAAAGTGGAAAAATATATTGATAACAAATATAAACCATTAAAAAATATAGAAGAATATATTTATTTAGGTTTTATATGAAAATATATGCAAATTCCACATATGAATTATCATTAGAAAACAAATCTAATTTGAAATTAAAATTGAAGAAAATAATATTTACGACAAAGGATATATAATAATAAAAAATAACATATGAGGGTTAGAATGAAATGGAAATAAAAATATCATAAAATAAAATAAATAAATTTAAATAAAGTTAATAGGGTCATGTATAAACCATATCAATGGAATTACGATGCCCGATATAAATCATGTATCAAATAATTAAAAATAAGAACAAATGTCTCTTACAACCTTAGTATCCTATGAATCAAAAACCATTTATAGAAATAACATGAAATAGATCTTCAAATACAATAACATTATTCAATATTATAAAATAAATTCATTATATTATAATCATAACATAAAAAATATATCATGTTTCACAATATTAAATCTATCGTAATAAATGAAATTCGAGACAGATAACCCCATACATTAATTTCTTACTTCCACTAAAACTATTTAATGTCCTGTAAAAAATCACTCTCACAATAAAATATTTAAGAACCATAGTCATATATAAAACATATATAGACAATATTTATTTTTATTATCTATATGTGTATTATTTAGTTACAATATTTTTTCAGTATCAGATGTGAGTATTCTTTAACGTTTTGAACTAGTTTCATAATAGCAGTGTTGTTATTTTTTATTTTCAAAATTTTTATCATTCCCATAAAATAAAATGTACTTTTATTGAATAATCATAATTATTTATAATATCATACCTCAATTTTAATAATGTTTTCAATATGGTTGATAAAAATAAAATCATCATTGAGAATCATTTGGTGATTTTTAACAAACAGATATGGGTATCTTAACCACGAGTGTAATATTGATGACATATATAGGTAAAAAATAAAACAAAAATTTTATTATTTATATCATAGTGTATTGGGAATTAATTTTTCGTAGTTACACATGATATTATTTTATTTTATTTTTCACTAGACAATTAGACTGACCCAAACATGAACATACGATAATTAATGGATGACTGTGGTTATAAAAGCTGTTTATTTTGGAATAGTAAAAAAATTATAGAATGTTAATGATATTATTTAGATATTTAATAGGCATTCAATTATATTTAAAGGTAATTTAAAAAACAAAAAAATATAATATGTAAAATTATAAATATAATACTTCATAGATGTAGTAATACAATCAAATGTATGAATGGTGTTAGAATTTTTCATAATCAAATAAGAAAAATATAGTTAATGATTATTTAAACAATATTATATCATTATTTATATAAAAAAAATTTATTCATCACATAATATTGAGAATAAATATATTTTAATTAGAATGATATAAAATAAACAATGTTATGGAAAAGTTCATGCATGCATTGAGAAATGTGAGTTTTCACTTGGTGGAATCCATTAAAATGGATGATTCATGATAATAACTTTTATCCAAAATTATAAATAAATTTAATATAATTATATATAATGTTTATAAGGAAGATTTATAATTTAAAAATTATTTTCTAGATTATTCATGAAGGGTTGGTGAGAGGTCCCCTGTATAATAAGTGAGAAAGACATTTTTAAAATATTTCATCTTAATATAAACAGAGTACGTGTTTCAAAATTTAAGAAAAATAAAAATATGTTAATATTTGGTTTTAGATAGTATTTTATCAATTTGAATTTTAATAAATTAATTATAATAATAGTTTTAACATGTTTGGCCATTTATCCCTTTGGTTATCCCATTTTACCTTTTTTGATTTTACCATGATAACTAATTCCCTACAATCTAATTCATTTTTTATACATAGAAATATAGTGGAACTTATTTAATAATTTCGATGTAATGATTAAGAATATGATACCAGTTTCTTATATAATATTTACATTAAAATGAAAACTCAATGTTAACATTAACTCACGTACTGTAAAGAATCTTATATCATTCATATCATAAAATAATCAATGAATTTTATTTTTATGAATTAAACATATTAATTATAAAAATATAAAGTTTTATTCAATGAAAAAAAATTAATTTTAATGAATGAAAATATAAAAAATCATTTCTTTTATTGGAAATTATTACTAAAGTTTATAAAATGGTAAACGAAGGATTTCTAAATTTTGAGTGATATTTAAAAATTTATATTTCTTCTACCTTGATACATATATGGTCAATAAAATGAAATTATATGTATTTATTTTACATATAATTCCTATGATAGAGTTAGAAACTATTTGGTTTTGGTAAAATAATTATTTTTCACTGTTCACACAAATAATTTCTTTCAAAATAATTCAAAAATTCATACTATGATAATTTTAACATGGTGCATTAAAAAATGATGCTAATTTTAAAAAATAAACATTCTAAAATTTATATATGCATCTTTTACAGGAATATTAAAATATCAATAAAAACATTATTTATTGAAAAATTATGTTTTTAGATGTCATTGGTTCAAAATATTATTTCATAAAATTTTATACATTAGTGAATGTTAATATATGAATGGATTTGTATAATAAAATTTTAAAATTGGTTAATTTAATATTTTATGATAAAATATATACCATAATAAAAAGTTGACTTTTTATATATTGCTTTTACATTAAATAATCTTTACCAAATACCACTAATTATTTATTATTCAGGAAATTTAAAACAATTAATCCATTTTTATCAATAACTTCATTTGTATTTTATTAATACATTATATCATAATTAATGAAAAATTAATATTCAATGCATAAATATATATATATATATATATTTAATTTTAATATTATATTTTTATTTCATTATTTTGTATTCCTTAATTTTATTATATTAAATTCACTAATAAAAATAAAATAAATTAGTATACTTATTAGATATTGTGCATCAAACAGCCATTCTCTAAATCACCATATTTCGAACGACTATATTTAAAATTACCAAATTATTTACTAATATATATCCTTATAATATACAATCAATCCATTCACACTTATTAAGTCACACATATCTCAATTAAATATATTTCATTTTTGTTATCACAATAATCTTTATCATTTAATGATGTTCTTCCCCATTATAGGTTTAATTTGGCTATTAGTGATCATCAATTATGGATATCATCTAGGAGATATCCTAGTGCTGAATAAAAAATTCTTTTATATTTTTGGTCATTTATTAATTTATAACCATCTAAAGGTTGTAAAAATCCATGATTTGTAATAATCAACGGAATTTAGTGCATAGTTTTTAGTTCTTTCGATGAAATGTTTTAAAATGAATAAATAATATTTATTTATTTTAAATCTTATATTATATGAATTTCTACATGGTCTGTTACAAATCCTTTCAAAAAAAATTAAAATTGAACTATAATCATAATATTTATAGAAATAATATAACTCCAAATATTATTGGCTATTACTAGACACACACTAGAGAATCCAAATGCAGTTTCATGTTTATTTTTGGTGGAAATGACTCATACTCCCCCAAATAGTATGAAACAAATTTTTCCAATATTAAAATGAACAAATGAACCAAAACTAAATTTATCCCAATTTTTATCAAGATTCATCCCTATGATGGGATCAATAAATCAATAGAAATAATCTAACATTAGATTATTCATTTACCCTCTGGATGGTAAAATAGTTGACTTTTATTAAAATCTATCAATAGGTTGCATTATTGGTTAGGAAGAACTGCATTCATAATTCCGTTATTAATTTAGACCATGGATGACAATGGAAACGATCATTAATCAGTAAAACTATTTTTTTTAATAATAAGGTGTTTATAAACACATTTATAGATGGAATTATTTACTATCATTTTAACATACAACACCGATGTGAACAATTAAATGATATCTAGAAATAAAAAAATTGTATAGGTTTATAGTTTCATTGATTCTAATGAAATAACCCTTCACGTTTTGGGAGTTTGTAATAGATATACAGAGGTTGGAGAATTCTATCTAACATTAAATGAGTTAATCTTGATTGATATTGACAACTAAAGGAAATATAGTTAGCAAAATAGAAGAGGAAACTATCATACATAAACCAGAATTAGTTTCGGAATTAGTACCCAAAACCTTGATATATTATAATTATTCATCACTTAAATTCTAATTAGAAATACAATTACCTCTTTATGATGGGAAAAATATGTGGTTAAACCAAGGATTGTTTACTGAAATTGTATGTCATATTCCTTAGTAAAAATAAGTTCATGATTTATATCATTACCAATCTAGATAATAACTTTTTATGTTTCTAGATCATGAGAAACCTAATGTTATTGGTTTCAATGACAACCAAAATTATTTCCCCAACCATCAAATTCTAGAAAATAATATCAAGATTTTCATCCTTTATAAAGAAATAAACTAGAAGATCATTGAATATTGATTATTTAAATTATTAATGACCCTAGTGAATGTAACATATAATTCTACAATATTACCTATGGATGAATGGGAATTGAATGTAATAAATTTGAGGGAATAAAAAAATTCATCACTAGACGACCAGTTAATATGTCAATCCGATAATTATATTATCATAACCCCATATTATACAATCTATTATAACCACAATCCCATTCATAATGAATAAAACAAATATTTTATTACAAAAATACTGAAAGAAAAAGTAAAATAACCAAATAAAGATCACGGAATAGAAAAAGGAATCCCTTAAACTCCGAAGCAAGTCCATACCCATTAAAACATTCTACTGACAACACTAGGAGGAAATAGACCACAACTCTATATAGAATCCTAATAGAATGTTGGATCAAAGAAAATATTCAATATAATACACTTTTTAGACCCATTTTTTAATGAATAAGAATACATTCAACCGGATTTCCCCATACATAATTGGGGATGAGGTCATAGAGTCCCCAAAGGTCGCGGAATATGATGATGATATCGATCCTGTTATCATGGAAAGCCCAATTCATAATCTATTCATAAAATAGAATTATTCTGATAGACACGTGGGGTATCCCAAAAGAATTAGTAATCTACTCATAAATTATCTACAGATTGATTAGATCTATATATTATTAAAGATATAGTTGGGAAGTTTTAATAATCTAGAAAACATAAAAAAATTTGGAAGTTGGCTCTCTGAAACCCACAGAAAAAAATTCCAAAAATTCTATCTAGGGGAAATAAACATTTTCAAAAGACGAATCGGCCTCCAAACCATAGATCATGGAAAAAGATCCTAGATCAAAATTCAGAACACTAATTAATATTATTATATTTTGAAATAGCATTTTGGTATTCCATCAAAAAATTTATGTCTAGATTCTCTTCCCCTTACAAGGAGATCTGAGAATATATCTTTAAATCCAATTTAATCCCAAATTATTTCAATTATTAGCTTCTAAAAACTAAGCTTTATTGTTCATAGACTAACTCTATTGAGTTTCACATAGTCATCTACTTCAGATAACAACATGATAAATATTCTATACATGGAAACACCAGACCACTATAAATTTCACGAATCATATAAGACCTTGCTATACATATGGATAAAGTTGATAACATCTGTATAATAAACCACATGTTACTTAATTCCATCAGGATCATGTGATACATTTAGGATGAATTTTCCCCTTCCAATAAAATAATCCATATCAATTCATTGTGTAAAGAAACCTATCAACCAAATCAATCTTATATTTATATTTAGAGATATTATCGTTGATTGAAAATTCATGGACATGAAACGTGATATATCAATAATATCCCTATTGAGGATATCATGGATTCATTTTCATGTGAATTATTATTCATTATATAATTTGTGATATATGTTATCTATTAATTCTAATATAAATGTTATTTATGAAGAGAATTACCTTTTTATGTCATGTGAATCTCAATACATAGACACAATATTCTTAAATATATTTAGGAAGAACTCACTGATAAATTATACAGTCTATATAACTTTTGGAAAAAATTATAATTGTTTCATATAAATATTATGAATAAATGTGTTGAAAATTATATGTTTCCCATCATTTTAAATGAGATAATGATACTATATTTGGATGTAGACGGGTGTTGTGGATCCATTTATAAATTTAAATTATTCTGATCACCTTCTTTTTAGATCATTTCAATGAGTTTGTACCACTGAGAGAATTCCCCTTGAAATCCTTGAAAATCAACACCTCAATTGAATTCTTCTAGATTTGGATATTTATGCCCAATATTAGTACAACCTAACTGAGGCTATTTAATCATATGGACCTATACTCTAAGATAGAGATTTTTTCATGGTTCATAGGTTTAGTTTCCATCATTCCTATGATATGTGTGGTGTTAGGAAAATCCATATCCATGGAAAATACCTTTGCTCATCGAGAATATTATAATAAATTAGATAAAAATAATTTCTTGTTACCATTAAAATAATAACAAGTCCCAATGTTGTCTTTAGGATCTTAATTTACCTCTATATTAACTAGAGGAATGAAAATTTACACAATAGAATCACTTAAATAAAAAAAATTAAACATTATACACCTATATTGATAGTTGAAATAAAGGAATATAGTTGAAGGATTCCTATAGTATTTATTCCCCCACATTATAACCCCCCAAGACCCATTAGGGTTTTTTAATTTATAGAAATAATAATTTCCCTATATAAGGATAATGATCTAAAATGTTGATTGTTTATTCAAATATATATGATATTAAGGTATTGGAATATCAGTTATAATATCTCATAGATTCCCATATATCATTTGAGGAAGGAATCACTACAACTATTGGTGAGATTTGAAAAGTGAATCGAGGTTCAGGGTAGACTTTCAACCTCCATTGATCATTTCCACCATGATACCCAAATTGAAAATGGTAAATATCTACATATTGAGGTATCATTTAGACATGTATTCCTTGAACTATAATGACAATCCTAGATTGAATCATGATGTACCCACCCATTATTAGTGTCCTCTAAATGATATTCATAGTTATAAAAAGGTATTTAGGAGAATTAATTTGACCCCTACAATCATGGTAGAAGATAGAGTTTAAAATATTACAAAATACATCTTCATTCAAGAAGTTCAATACCTAAAAAAATACACCAACATTATCATTTTAAACAAAAAAACCTATAGATCATGTTTTTCATTAATACCATTGTTCACAAATGGAACCATATGAAGAACTATATATCTACCCAAATCATACAGAATTTAATATATAGAACTTCTAGTTACCATGATATATTCTCCATTGAAGGTTATATTGCATACATCAAAGCCCAATTTACCAAAAAAGATAAGGATAAAACTACATTTTGATCACCCTAAGGTGTATATTACAATCATGTAATTACATTTGGGTTGAGGAACCCTATATCAACATATTAATTCATCATGAAAAATATATTCCATCCATTTATATTGAAAGATATAGAATATTATGTTGATTCTTTTTTATATAAGTTTTATTATGGGATTAATGGTATTTCCATCACTGAAATAGTATTCAAGAAACTATGACATCATAAAATAAATATAAACTCTACAAACAATGCGTTGAGGGAATAATTGGGGTAACTAATCCCTCTAATTTAATCTATACAATGATTTATATAATAATTCATCTCAAATAAATTGTTTAATCCCATCACATTTTCACATAAAACTCATTATGGAGAATCTTATAACGCAATAATGTCCTTGAATTATCAAGAAATATATGAGGCATTTATCCACAACACACTCATTATAATGGTCTCTATATTCATTATAAATGACATAGATCAAATTAATTCAATCAATTCTTCCATATTTCTTTGTGATATGATTTCTTAATTGAATAATATAACATTTTTATGGAGATCCCCTATATGGGACAATCTCTAAAATTTTATTATTATTTTAGATTATATAATGAGTAGATCTGATGGTCTGTAATGAACTTCGTTCTCTATGACTGTCTAAATCATCAGAAATCTCAATATAAATGGGGTTATTATGGATTCGATAGATTCATTATAGGATGAAAAACCCTCTCCATTATGCAATATGCCCAAATAGATACATGAATTTATCATTAGTCAAGATTCGAGATCTCACATTAAATGGATAGGATTGAATGAATTATTTCATAATAGACATAATACTACCTAGTGTTCACTAGGATGTTCTATAATTCCCAAATAAATTATAATTTTATACATCGACCCCCTATTATATTTCATACATCCAAATATTCATGTACATTTCCATCCGAGGAATAAATTTTATGGAATTATATCACCCAGGTACATCTAGGACATTCAAGTACATACTAAAAACAACTGAATCATTCTTCAAATAATTAAATTATATAGCACTCAAAGTGAATAAAATAAAATGATATCATTAATCTCATTAATGAAAACATCATCAATTAGATTAGTGTCCATCACACAATCTTGATGATGAATAGAATGAATTTACGTTCTTTCAAATTGAAAAGAATGCATCAAGAAAAAAAAATTCATTCTATCAAATAATCCCCTACCATGATATGAGAAACTAAAAGATAGAGGGACTTAACAAAAACCTATATAATATCAATGATTTGTTAGTGAATAAGGATATGAAATCATAGCCTCATAATGTCATGACTCATTTTTAAACCCATCACATCATAACTCAAACTACTACCAAAATAAACTTTTATTCACTTGTGTGTGCAATATAGTTAGTTATAAAATTATACATTCAATTTCACACCCTTATCTTCTCTATTATAAATCAATTATCTTATGTTGAAAGAAACTATTATTTTATTGATTATATTTATAGAACCTATTTGATATTGATATGAACATTACACATCCTGGACATTTATTAGAATTAAGTTTCATAAGAATTCAATAAGATAGTTAATATTTTTACCTTTTTTAGTGGATTATTGTTGCTTCTCTCAAAACACTGATGATACAAAAGAAGGATAATCCAAATATATATTCAAATTAATGAAGGACTTATTCAATAAAAATGAATTGTTCCAATTCATATTTCTCCCAAATCAAGATGTATAGAGAAAAAATCACCACAAAAACATATTCAAGGTTTCTCATGATGTACATTACATTTCATTGTACTATATTAAAATCATCCAAACTTCATTGTTAACGTCACCACTATAATATGTTCTGATGTGAAATTTCTAATCTAACCCTACCACTTGTTTCCCACACCGTACAAGCCTCATGTATGGTTAGAGGTTATGTTTGATTTCCTTAGAAATCAATTTTATTATTCATGATACTAAAAATATTTGATCTTCATCATTATCACATGATATTAAACATACTATCACAAATCACAACATGTATGAATAAAAAATTATCATAGTAAACCACTTTGTATGTTCTCTTATCCCTATAATAGATGAAAATATGTTTAGGAATTCCCAATGATGGGTTTCCTCCTTTAATTAATCCTCAAATAAGAATGTTATAATATTTTATCAGAACTATGTGTGTGTTGATTCATGGAAATTTTTGGATATTTTCTGATTCTGATTTCTCATGTACTCTCCCCAATATCAACTCATCATCAACCTCAATCCCAATCTCCTATCATGTGAGATATACCTGGGTACGAGTTCTTGATAAATTCCTTGTTTTCATATGTTATTTTTTTATTACCAAGAGTCAAATAGACCATATAATACACACCCTCAGAATAATAAATTAAAATACATATACATGGTCTTTATCAAATGACATAAAGTGATGAAAATATGCATACTTGTTACATGTCATTAAAATGAGCATAAAAAAATTCCACCATACCAAACCATTTAGGTTATTTAAGATATTATTTTTAAGAAACTGCTATTATTTATAAGGGACAGAGATATATGTATTTTTAATAATATATTTTACCATCAAATTTAAAATTATATGTACTAAAATCAAATTCCAGCACATATTTCAGAAGTATATGTTGCCTTATTTATGTTACCATATGATACTTATTAGAACCATGATCAATTATCCTTTCCCCAATCTTGAATCATAATCAAATCAACAGTTATTTTAGAGATTCGAACCACTATTATATGTAAGGTATAAAAAATAGAACTAGGAATCAGAATATTATTCATTTTTTAATTCATAAGCATGATTGGTGTAATATTTTGTCCCATCATCATAGTCGTTATATTACTTAATATGAAATAAGCCTTGTGTCCTATCATCATTACATGATATCAAAGTATATATATATATATAATATCCAATGAATGAATTATTATCCATGATTTGATTATGAAATTAAACTAATACAACATATGTAAGAGCTAGATCAACATAAGAGTCTCTAACATAGATATATCTATGAACTAACATTGAGAAAAAATATTCACCCATATGAAAGAGTTTTACCGACTAGAAAGATATATTATTTTCAGTAAAATACAATTACGGTGGTTGAAATTAACAATAATAGTTCTTGTGGGTTAATTTTAATTCCATGTTTCCATTCAATCATGAAAATTAAAAAGGATTTTTTTTGTTTTTGTCATTAGTCAATGGGTTGATTTTAAAACTCATATTCCATAATAAATCTATAATAAATGAACATACCACATGATTATTTTAAGACTATATATTAAGATCAGGTGGTCAAAATTGGGGTATGACAAAGATACTAAGAGCCCGGTGTACTTTATATAGTAATCTAATGGCTAGCTGATAGAAACCACTACTAATCCATTGATATTTTTAAAGGGGGAAATTATATATTTTTACATTAGTTTTTGAGGATGTATCACCCCTCCTCCACCATTTTATTGTTTTAAAAAAATTTATATTCTCTCTACCTTTAACACATAAACAACCCTCATATTAGGGTGTGTTTTATTGGTGTTCAGGGGTGATTCTTATAATGTCTCACACACTATTAATATCTTTTTTTCTACCTTACTTTTTAATTAGTTTAATGTTTTTTACTATGGTTTTGGATCAAATTCCTGCTATGTATAATTTTATTAGATTATATCTATGTGAATTTCATTCATTTTATTATGAGTCAATCCCAATATGATGTCTATATACACCTATTTTATTGTATTGAGGTACACGACATTAAGGATTTGATTAATGTTTATCATTTAAATATAATTAATTAATTTTTTAATTTTTTAATTTGATAATTTAAATGAATTGATACCAATGATCTGTTGTGGGATTCCCATGGCTAGTTGGACTTGGTTCTGGAGTGATTACATGACCCAATTTGTTTCCCTAAAATATACTAGTTTAAATTTATTTTATGATATTTTTTTATTCATTTATTAATTTCTATTGGTATCGGTGATTATTATATAACCATGTTTGGTTTATAAGGGTTTTCATTAGCATGGATAGACACTGGAGGGCCATTAAAGAGCTTCTGACACATATAAATTAATTATATTAAATCATGTTAGGGTATGTGGTATCATATATTGTATGTATGGTGGTTATTATTTTGATTATGTGACATGTTCTATTTGGATATCTTTACATGGGTGACATCTACTTACATCAATACAAGATGTTTTGTTTAATTAATTGATCAATAAGAAATTAAAATGATTAAATAAAATAATATTCCTGGGGCCTAATGATGTGTGAATAATCATCGAACACCTCAACATTAACATTGTTTCCTCAAATACTGATTGTTGGGGCCATTACCATTGATGGATACGTCCCTAATAGAAGTACCCTTGAGGCATTCCCCTTGTGTTAAACTGGAAGGGTAATATAATGGTGACCTTCAATGTGGTACTTAGACACCTACAAGAAAAAGTATGATATGAAAAACTAAAATAATCATTATTAGTCCTATTATGGACTTAAGTGATACTATAGTGTTGATTACGTCATTTCCAAGACCTAGGGGAATCCATTTTCCCATATAATATGATTTTAGTCTATGTTTTTGGGTTTTATGTGGAATATACATGGGATGGGTTAAAGTGCCACTTTAGAGAGACCTTGGGGACTGAGTTAGAACATGGCCCATCTCTCATTGTATTTCTTATGTGGGATCCCTCATACAGCTGTTGAGGTTTCGCATTTTTAATAATGATTCCAAGGGTTGTAGAATACTACAGGAATTGAGTATTGGCGTAGAATTTTAACATAGATCATGGACCCTCGAGAGGGTGCCTCTAATGTACTATCACCTAGGAGACCCATGTGGGTGCACTATTGGTAAACTAGCTATGAGCATGACATGGGTTTGTGTTGTAATGCATGCGGTGTAAAGACCCGTAAAATTCAAGGGAAATGTTTTCTTAATTTTCTTTGGAATTTTACAAGAGCGCGGTTTCTGACAGCACCTGATTCCGAGGCCCGGTGTGCCCAGAATCAATTTCTGAAGTTTGGCTCGGGTACGTTCAGTGAACGAACAAGCGAGAATTTCTAAAATTTGAACCGTTGCCCGGAATCGAATTCCGAGGGCACCGATGAACTCGCAGCGCCTATATTCTCTTAAGGAGACCTTTTCAGAGGTTGCGTTTTATGCGGGTTGAGAGTTAGTTTTGGGTGAATTTAAATGAAGTTAAATAAATTGTGGAAACACAATTTATTTTAAACCATGTTGGTTATATCCTCCCAAAGGGATTTAGAGGTGGGACCCACATCCACTTAACCTCCCTTGAGAGGATTAAGTGTGGTGGGGCCCACACAAACCCTAACTCCTCAACTCCCCTTTAAACTCTCAATAACTCCACTCAATTTAATTATGACAACTTGAGTTTTAATTTAGATGAGTTATTGTTTTTCAACTTTTGAAATTCAAAGAGGTGAAGTTGTGTAAATAAAATATGGCTTAAGCTTATTTTATTTTGGTTAGTTTTCTCTTTCCACCTTGAGAGAATTTGGGAAGCATTCTTCATCTTCTTCAACCACGATGAAGAACACGAAGAACACTTAGGCTCCGACGAAGAAAGCCGCCACCATAAGAAGAGAAAGAGGTGATGTCTCTTCTCTTCATCGCAGTCGGTGTGTTTCTGAAGATCGACGACGCCGCTTCTTTCGATCTTCTTCCTGTCTCAATGAAAGGAGACGCCGCTTCCTCCTCGGACTTTCTTCGTCAGCTTACGAAGCTTCTCCAGCGACGATACCTCTTCGGACACACCTTGACGTCAACAGAATCGATGTTCGATTACCGCGACGCCCGACCTCCGAGACGCTTGTCTTCCGCGGCTTGTTGGCGTGCTCCGCTCTTGAAACCGAGGTAGGGGATTTTATTTATTTATTTAATTATTCCGTTCTTGATTCAAGCTCGTCAAACTTCGTGGATAATCGAAAAAATTCTATCATCTAACGAGAGGGGGTTTGACCGCACAAACACGGCCGAACCCCCCTCCTTTGTTCATGATTATTTCTTGCGGATGGAATGAGATGGCGTGGTGCCGTCGCACCATGTGGGTATCCTACGGCAAGTATTGCGCGGTGCCGTCGCACCGCGCCATGGAAAGAAATCCAAGAACGTGACGTCGTCGCGTCGTGTCGAATGAAGCCGAGGATGCTGCGGCCGGAGCGGGGCCACGGCGGAGTGGCGCGGTGTCGTCGCACCGCGCCGGACGGCAAAGGCAGCGGCCGGTTCCGGGCCGCGGCAGAACAAGGTGACAGGAGGCCAGCCGGGCCGCCGGTGTCGGAAGCTGGAAAGGGACCGGCCATTGCCGGTCCCGTTGAGGGGGAGACGACCGGCCAAGTCGGGCCGGCCGGAGTGGAGAAACCCAGGGGAATTTAATTCCCCCAGTTAGTTGAACGGCCCCCCATTAAGAGGGGGGCGCGGTTACAAAGGGGGGGCAGGCGCCCCCCATTTCTTCAATCAGCTCGGCCGAAGGCCGAGCTGTCAGCACGCTGCCTTGAGCCAGACCAGCGCCGGGCCCGTCCGCCAGGCCGGGCCGGGCCTGGCCGACCCTATTCGGGGCGGGTCGACCCGGTTCGGGCCAACAGGGGGGTCTCGGGCCAGGTCGGCCCGGGCCCGAAACCCCCGATACTGAACTATTTAGGTTCAAATGACCATAACTCGGGCTACGGATCTCCGAACGACGCACCATCAGTGGAAACATGATCCTTGGATCGAGACGGTCGTTTCGGTATATCGCACCCAAGGTTTCGAAATACTTTGGGTTCGGCCGGGTTGGTTCGTACACGAAACCAACCGGGCTCTCGGAGCGGAAACACTCATATCTTGAGCTACGGACGTCCGATTGACGTGTCGTCAGCTTTGTTGAGTTCCTCTTAGTGAGGCGGATCCTTTGGCATACTCCGCCCGAGGTTTGGATGCAGGTGGATTACGTTCAAGTTTGTTTTGCCTTAAAAACCAATCGGGCCCCTCTGACGAAAAAGCCAATAACTCTCAGACCGGGCGTCCGATTGACACGCCGTCTGTTGCGTTGAGTTCCTGTTGACGATATGGAACATTTGGATACATCAACTTTGGACTGTGTGACAGTTGATGTATCAGCCTCTCGGCTCGTGGAGCGGACCCTCCCGAACGAGCTTGCTGTGTGCGGGAACCCTAGAGTTGTCTGCGACTGCTACTGTGACTACGACGACGACTGTACAGAGATCCTTAGTGAATTCGACGATAACGACTACAACACTCTGTAACACCCCAAGATTTCATAGTGTGTTAGTTCTTCAAAATAATTCAATAACTTTCACTACATGCAACACAAAGTTCAAGCACACCATGACTTACCAAACAAGCCGTTCAAAAGAGGTTATGAATAGTATTAGATAAATTTTAATGTTTATATAATCCTTATAATTTTAGAATCCATATTATGAGTTTCTTAGATATAATGCAAGAACAAATTCATTTTCAGTATTGCACTTTTATCAACTTTAATAGTGAACCCCTTTTTAATACTATATTTTAAACTTTTTGACTAAATGGGGACATCAAAAATTTAAAATGAAACATCCCAAGCTTCCACGGTACGCTAGCGTGTGTTGTACGCAACACCGAGTTCTAACACACTGTAACCAATCAAAGTAGCTGTTATGAATAGTAATACCTACTTTTTGAAGTTATATATATTTTATATTTTAAAATGGACTTCATTTTTGGATTCGGAATATCAAATTTAGCCTAAGGTGAAATTTTGGTACTTTTCGGATAACTTTCATATTTTGATGAATAGTGAAAATTACTAAATTTTAATTAAAAACAACTTTTTTAATCAAAATAATTAATAGTGATAAATTATGAATTTTAGTAGTTTTAAAGTATATTTAGAATATATTTTTACCATTTAATATAATGTTGGTCATTGGACATAATTTTACAATTAAACCAAACATAAACAAGTGTCAATCTTTTGATAGTTATTACCTCTTAAAAACACGCTTTTTGTTTTGACAGTGGTAATTAATTTTAAATTAATTTCTTCCACTTCTGTGTTTTGAATTTAGAAAAATGGATTCCATATTTGAGATCAGGATGTCCAAATTGTGTAAATAGGTAACTTTTATTTTTAGACATTTTGAATAATTACTGTGGTAAATATTTTATTTACCATGGTTAAGGGTAAATCCGGTAAATAAGGGTTAAAAAATAATATTATAATAATAAATAATTACCCTAAAACGTGTCCTAAACTTATTGGTGGACACATACCCGACCATGAGCATCCTTGGGTCAATTTGGGGACCCCTTGGAGCCACTTGTATGTGGTAGGGACACTTTATATTAATAAAGTTTAAATAAAAATAAAAATGGCATAAGCTTACATCTTTTAGAAGAACAATTTTTACATAGGGTTATACATGTTGGATTTTCGATTATAAATATTCATTAGAAATATAAAAAGATTTCCTACATAATGATATTTTATTTATAATTTTTAGACATCAAATAATTTAAATTATTAATGACACAATAATGATGCAATGTTTACCTCATTAATAAATCATTTAAATAAATAAGATTATAATGATTAAAATATTATCTAAAACCCGTCCAATTCTTATTGGTTGATGTTATTTAGAATATTAGTCATCTTATCTTCGACCTCAATGATTTTTGGACCATTATAAACCGAATATAATTATATTATAAAGTAATACTTTCACTCTTTCCTAAAGAGCCCCTCTTCTCCCTTATAAAAGGAGACCACTTCTACTCATTCCTCACACCTCTCAAGCCACTTGGCTCGTCCAAACTCTGCCCAACTAAGCTCCCCACATCCCTCTCCTCCTCCTTGAAGCTTCCCCTTAGGCATAAATCATTTCAAGAAGTCATTTGGTTCCAACCAAAGTGAGTTACCTAAATTAAAGGAGGTTAACCGACCCCAACAAAGGAAAAGTACAAGGTAAGGGTTATTTCACAATCTCTTCATTATCCGAGGTTGTTTATATGGGATCTCTTTATCATCCACATCCATGTTTCTTCAAAATGTATTTCAAAACATTTTTTATTATTTACAAGAACATGGGTTAAATTCATTTATACCCTTGTTTGAATTTTTATAAGAGGCTTATAAAGGAATCTTTCCCTCATTTTCCAAACAATGTGATTTTTAACCTTTTAGACAGAATTAATGTAAGAATGTTTTTTTAACTTATACGGCGGGTGCGGTTATTTTCTGCCGTTATAAAATCGTCGAAGCTTTCCTTACAAGCTTATAAGAATATTTTCAAAGAAAAGGTTTCTTTTATATTTATGTGATTTTTAAATGATTTCAAAAGAGAGATATTTCCCTCAAATATATGAAAATCCAGTGTAAATGTATATGTATTTAACGCAAGCTTAAAAATGTTTTCAGAAAACCTGACTCTCGAGTTTGGTAGATAAGAACGGATTGGGAGTGGACCCATCATGGCCTGTAATTAATCGAGAAGTCTCAGAATTAGTTATTTTGTTTTCAAAAGCTTGCATATTGCTTTCAGAAAAACACTGGAGTATATTTTATCAATTTTAAACATAAGTATTTTCTTAAAAAAAAATTGCATCAGTAGGTCTCATGAGACAAACTAGTGTCTTGGCACAAGGCCTTGACAAAATCTTATTTGTAGTCTTGGCACGAGGCCTTGGCTATGTGGTTATGATAGTCTGGCATTATGCATTCCAACATTATGAAAGTGGTTATTGATTTTTGCATGTGATTATTCGATTAGTAGAATATCCATGTGAATAAGTAAATGGAATTATTTCATTTTATTTATGCCATACCATGTTTAAAGTTCATGTTTGAAAGGCTTTTGTATTAGTTATACATTGCCTTAAAAGTTTATTCTTATTTATGAAAGTTTCCGCTATTTTGTTATCCTTACTGGGCATTTGAGCTCACCCCTTTTATATGTTTTATTTTTCCCAGGAAGTGAAGAAGTAAATTATGAATGACCTGCAGGGATATTATGTGGGGATATGAGTGTGGATTATGGAGACTTTATGTTGTTGTAGTAGTTTTTCATTTTATGATGTAATGTAAAACCTATGAATATATCTAGTGTTTCCAAGGCTACTAAACCAATCGGTCTTTCGAGATTTGATCTTTCTTGTGATCATGCCAATGTTATGTAATAATGCACCGACTCAGGGTAGCTGGGGTCGGGGCGTTACAGTTGGTATCAGAGGAAGTTTAGTACAAACTTTGGAAGCTAGATTTAGATAAACTCTGATTAGAGCACGTAGACCTAAGATGAACTTTGAGGATTAGTATAGAAGAAATTCCTAGAATTTTGGTATTGTAGAGATTTTGTGGGTTTTCTGAGCAATACATCCCTGTCTGGATACGAGCAGGTAGAGGCGGCTCTGGCACAGATGTACCTAGGGGTAAAACCTGAAAACACCGCTTTGAGCTAGACTCGAACGGGAACTGGTGCACGACAACGGGCCTTGCTGCACTCTTGGTTACAACACTCCCGGGAGATATGCTTAGGATAACTCTCACTATCTTTACAAATCATTATGAAGGGTTTATGAGTATATACTTCCTCAAAGAAAACATTTTTATGATTATGGATTATATCCATAAATAGTTCAATTTATGTTAAGTGTTTTATAAGTATGGGATTATGTATTTTGATTCATAAACTGATCTAGTTTATTCCATTGTTTAGAAATGGCGCCCAGTAGAAGGAATGAGAACTCCAGAAATGCACATGATCCAAAGAGAAGGAAGGATCATATCTTTCATGGTCTTAAGCTAGAATTTATAAGAGAAATAGTCTCCCATATATTATCATCATATGAAGAAATAATATCATGTGTTGATAAGATAAGTAAAGAGTTTACTGAGTCCTATGGCTTTGAAGGGAAGCAAGAGAAGAAAAGGATAGAAGAGAGAAAGATGGATAAAGGGAAGAGGGAAAAGAAGAATTTTCCCATATGTGGTAACTGTGGAAAGAAACACCTTGGAACTTGCCTGAAAGGAATGGGAGTTTGTTATAAGTGTGGAGGAAAAGGGCACAAAGTACATGACTGCAAGGGTAAGAAAATGGTTTCAAATGTACAATGCTTCATTTGCAAGGAGTTTGGACACTACGCGAACCTATGTCCCATTCATCATACTATGCCGCAAATGATGCTATTGGATAATAATCAAGTTATGATACTACCACATATTAAGAGGAATGATTAGAGTTATTATGTTGATTATATCAATTGAGTGTTGTATCAACAATATACTTGTTATAATAATTATGGAGTACATAAGGATTGTACTGCAGTACTATTTCATTAAGGACTTGAGATGGTGTGGAACAAAGAAATGTGACTCAGTAGCAGGTTAAATGTTTGGAAAATATATGGTTGAGAGAAAGATAAACCATAATATGGTTCATATACCGAGGTGGTGATTTTAGAATAATACATGATTGATTTGGATAAATTATATTGGATATTATTGACTACCTTGAAGCTGATTAATGATTTGTATATTCCATCATTGTTGGGTTTTAAAACATTTTTGGATTAATGAAGTATATCCAGCATTCTATATGGAATAAGGGAACATGAATGTAATCAATAAGGAATATGGTAATACATGATGAAGGTATTCATATGCTATTACGGGGTAAAAAGGATCTATATTATGTTTAACTTCCTTATAAATGTTGGACTGTGAGTTTGGATAGAAGTATTTTGGATAGTTCTAGTTTGGATTATTTTGGATTTCCATAAAAGGACAACCCGGAGGTCGGGCGGCAACCCGTCGCGTCCGGCAAGGCTGTGAGACTTGAACCCGCAACCGAAGGGCGACAAGGGTGTATCACCTACCACTAGCCCACGAGATGTCCTGGATTAAATAATGTAGTTTTTAGATTTTTTAGATGAATTATAAATTCATTTATTTTGGAACCCTATACGAATAGTGTAAATAGAATTTTTTTACATTCTATTATCTTTTAGAGTGAAAGATGAGTATGTGGTAGAAATTTATTAATGGATAAAACTCTAATTATAAAGTAAGTATATCTCTATATGATCTTAGCCAATCTCATAAAAAATTCCTCAATATTAAGAAAAGAAAATTAGAACAAAAATGTTTTCCTAGATGGTACCTTAAATCATCACTAATTTATGGCTTTGGGATTGTTGGCCTTTTCATAGCCATGTTCTCTACCACTCTCCATCAGGTAATTGATGGTTATATTTTTCTTCCATATCCATATTTTATTACATGGAACCCTAGTATGTGTTATTTTCGGTAATCTTCATACTTTCGACTCTTTATTTTAAATAGAGGCCTCATTAATTCATTTTTCGATGTGGGATTTCAACTAAGATATTTTGAAACATAAAAAATGTGTTATCCTAATACACTATGTTTTGTTGAACCGATGGTATTTCAAATCATCATAGATTGATGAATTTAAGGACCTCAATTTTATACTTGTTTGTAATTGATGACCTCAATCACTACCTATAAATATTTACGTTTTTCCTCCAATTATATGTCTCAAATTGCCACCAATGTTCTCCTAATCGAGATCATAATTTGGTGGTGACCCTTTCATTTCTCTTTTCCTCATATTAAGACTAAATTTTAGTAACCCAATTTCCGATGTGGGGTTTCCCACAAATATATTATATATTTTCAACCTTTTATTTTCGAAGATCAATTTCAAATTGCGAGGACGCAATTTATTGAAGGAGGGGAGAATGTAACACCCCAAGATTTCATAGTGTGTTAGTTCTTCAAAATAATTCAATACCTTTCACTACATGCAACAAAAAGTTCAAGCACACCATAACATACCAAACATGCCGTTCAAAAGAGGTTATGAATAGTATTAGATAAATTTTAATGTTTATATAATCCTTATAATTTTAGAATCCATATTATGAGTTTCATAGATATAATGCAAGAACAAATTCATTTTCAGTATTGCACTTTTATCAACTTTAATAGTGAACCCCTTTTTAATACTATATTTTAAACGTTTTGACTAAATGGGGACATCAAAAATTTAAAATGAAACATCCCAAGCTTCCACGGTACGCTAGCGTGTGTTGTACGCAACACCGAGTTCTAACACACCGTAACCAATCAAACTAGCTGTTATGAATAGTAATACCTAATTTTTGAAGTTATATATATTTTATATTTTAAAATGGACTTAATTTTTGGATTCGGAATATCAAATTTAGCCTAAGGTGAAATTTTGGTACTTTTCGGATAACTTTCATATTTTGATGAATAGTGAAAATTACTAAATTTTAATTAAAAACAACTTTTTTAATCAAAATAATTAATAGTGATAAATTATGAATTTTAGTAGTTTTAAAGTATATTTAGAGTATATTTTTACCATTTAATATAATTTTGTTCATTGGACATAATTTTACAATTAAACCAAACATAAACAAGTGTCAATCTTTTGATAGTTATTACCTCTTAAAAACACGCTTTTTGTTTTGACAGCAGGAATTAATTTTAAATTAATTTCTGCCACTTCTGTGTTTTGAATTTAGAAAAATGTATTCCATATTTGGAATCAGGATTTCCAAATTTTGTAAATAGGTAACTTTTATTTTTAGACATTTTGAATAATTACTGTGGTAAATATTTTATTTACCATGGTTAAGGGTAAATCCGGTAAATAAGGGTTAAAAAATAATATTATAATAAAACAAAATTACCCTAAAACGTGTTCTAACCATATTGTTGGACACATACCCGACCATGAGCATCCTTGGGTCAATTTGGGGACCCCTTGGAGCCACTTGTATGTGGTAGGGACACTTTATATTAATAAAGTTAAAATAAAAATAAAAATGGCATAAGCTTACATCTTTTAGAAGAACAATTTTTACATAGGGTTATACATGTTGGATTTTCGATTATAAATATTCATTAGAAAGATAAAAAGATTTCCTACATAATGATATTTTATTTATAATTTCTAGACATCAAATAATTTAAATTATTAATGACACAATAATGATGCAATGTTTACCTCATTAATAAATCATTTAAATAAATAAGATTATAATGATTAAAATATTACCTAAAACCCGTCCAATTCTTATTGGTTGATGTTATTTAGAATATTAGTCATCTTATCTTCGACCTCAATGATTTTTGGACCATTATAAACCGAATATAATTATATTATAATGTAATACTTTCACTCTTTCCTAAAGAGCCCCTCTTCTCCCTTATAAAAGGAGACCACTTCTACTCATTCCTCAAACCTCTCAAGCCACTTGGCTTGTCCAAACTCTGCCCAACTAAGCACCCCACATCCCTCTCCTCCTCCTTGAAGCTTCCCCTTAGGTAGAAATCATTTCAAGAAGTCCTTTGGTTCCAACCAAAGTGAGTTACCTAAATTAAAGGAGGTTAACCGACCCCAACAAAGGAAAAGTACAAGGTAAGGGTTATTTCACAATCTCTTCATTATCCGAGGTTGTTTATATGGGATCTCTTTATCATCCACATCCATGTTTCTTCAAAATGTATTTCAAATTTTTTTTTATTTACAAGAACATGGGTTAAATTCATTTATACCCTTGTTTGACTTTTTATAAGAGGCTTATAAAGGAATCATTCCCTCATTTTCCAAACAATGTGATTTTTAACCTTTTAGATAGAATTAATGTAAGAATGTTTTTTTAACATATACGGCGGGTGCGGTTATTTTCTGCCGTTATAAAATCGTCGAAGCTTTCCTTACAAGCTTATAAGAATATTTTCAAAGAAAAGGTTTCTTTTATATTTATGTTATTTTTAAATGATTTCAAAAGAGAGATATTTCCCTCAAATATATGAAAATCCAGTGTAAATGTATACGTATTTAACGCAAGATTAAAAATGTTTTCAGAAAACCTGACTCTCAAGTTTGGTAGACAGGAAGGGATTGGGAGTGGACCCATCATGGCCTGTAATTAATCAAGAAGTCTCAGAATTAGTTATTTTGTTTTCAAAAGCTTTCATATTGCTTTCAGAAAAACACTGGAGTATATTTTATCAATTTTAAACATAAGTATTTTCTAAAAAAAAATTGCATCGGTAGGTCTCATGAGACAAACTAGTGTCTTGGCACAAGGCCTTGACAAAATCATATTTGTAGTCTTGGCACGAGGCCTTGACTATGTGGTTATGATAGTATGGCATTATGCATTCCAACATTATGAAAGTGGTTATTGATTTTTGCATGTGATTATTCGATTAGTAGAATATCCATGTGAATAAGTAAATGGCATTATTTCATTTTATTTATGCCATACCATGTTGAAAGTTCATGTTTGAAAGGCTTTTGTTTTAGTTATACATTGCCTTAAAAGTTTATTCTTATTTATGAAAGTTTCCGCTATTTTGTTATCCTTACTGGGCATTTGAGCTCACCCCTTTTATATGTTTTATTTTTCCCAGGAAGTGAAGAAGTAAATTATGAATGACCTGCAGGGATATTATGTGGGGATATGAGTGTGGATTATGGAGACTTTATGTTGTTGTAGTATTTTTTCATTTTATGATGTAATGTAAAACCTATGAATATATCTAGTGTTTCCAAGGCTACTAAACCAATCGGTCTTTCGAGATTTGATCTTTCTTGTGATCATGCCAATGTTATGTAATAATGCACCGACTCTGGGTAGCTGGGGTCGGGGCGTTACAACTCAGTGATCCTCTGTGGATCAGTGCTACGGATCCTGTGTGGGTCCGATCCTGTGTGGGTCTTTGCGGGGGTTAGTACCTATCGATCCCTTGTGGGTCTGACGACTTAGATGGATCAGTGATCATCTTTATCATCTTCGAAGATGTATACCTGTGTGAGCTGAAATCCTGTTTACCTTCCTAGGTGGATTGTGTTGTGCTATCCTCTATGGATTACGTTTTGCTTTCCTGTGTGGAATACGTATACATTTCTATGTGGAATGAGTTGTACTTGGGCTCGGAGGTTGGAGCATATTGAAATGATGACTTAGGTATATGTATGGGCATATACCTAAGCAGTGTCAGTTGTTACTTCGTGATTGTATCATTCCTTTGTGGCTTATCCATTGTGGATTTTGGGAGATCTTCGGGGGTCTTAGGGTCCCTACTGAGTAGCTTATACTCACCCATGATCGGGCTATGCCCGCACTACGTTGTGTTGGTTGGAGACGACGGACATCGTTGATCGTGGTTGAGGCTTGCAGAGCAGAACGGTACCTGGAGGTGGACCACTGGGCGGGACGTGCTTGGAGCGGACGGTGGAACCCGAGGAGCAGGGGAGCTATCTGTACCCACCCTTCAGGTGGGATTTCCAGTGGACAGCTCGGCGTAGCGGCTTTTACTTTACAGTTGTTGTATTCCCTTTCGAGTTGTACTTTACTTTCAGTTTGGGTTTGTATACTGGCCCATTTACTTTTCCTCACTTTCAGTTGTACTCTGTTTTTACTTAGTGTTTATCTTTCCTCTTGCTTACTCTGTGGTGCTTGTTTACTTTACAAAGGATAGGCCTTCCCTTTTTACTCGGATTTACGCCTTGGTGCTAGTCGCCAGCCCCTGGCCTATGGAAGGTGGGCTTGGGGTAGTCACGGCACGGGCCCCGAGGACGGGTCGTGACAAATTGGTATCAGAGGAGTTCGGTTCTACCGCGAACTCTGATCTTTTATTTGTGAAGCAATAATGTTTAGCGTATTGAGTGTGGTTATCAGTCCAGGGAGTCCAGTGTTGGTGCGGCGACTGTAGTATCCGTACACCAGGACCATGACTTCTGATTTCCGACTTAATGCACGAAAACATTGGTTGTGTGCGTGTTTCAAGTTTTCTTTGTGATTACTTTGATCAGCTCACCAGGTACACTGTTCTGACCATGGAACACCTGTTTCCATTTTAGGATGGCCCCACGACGGAAGCCAGCTAGGGTTCCAAGAGTCGATTGTGACAACAGCCCACCAAGCGATGAGGCATCGGTGCAGGGCCCTTTGTCAGCAGTGGCACCGGCGGTAGCACTACCCACCGAGCAACCAATACTTCCATCACCAGCCGCTGACGATGCACGTCGCCTCAGTGCACTACATGAGTTTCAGCTGCAGCGACCACCCAGGTATCGTGGGGAGACGGACCCCCAGGCAGCCGAGGACTGGCTGGAGGCAGTCGTACGAGTTTTTAGGCTAGTGAGGACACCAGCAGACCTCATGGTGATCCTCGCGGAGAGCCCACTGCACGCAGCAGCAGGACGATGGTGGAGCTTGATGCTCCAGGTGCACGATGAGGCATCTCTACTTTGGACAGACTTTGAGAGCCTCTTCCGCTCGGAGTTCATCCCAGACACCCTCTGTAAGGTGCGCATTCAGGAGCTTCTTCAGCTACGGCAGGGCAGCATGACAGTCGCTCAGTACTCGGCGAGATTTACAGATCTCTCGTGCTACTCGACCGACATGGTACGGGACCCATTCTTCCGGGCCCGGACCTTTGAGCGGGGTTTGAGACATGAGATCAGGGCATCGTTGATCTCCCTCAGCATCCCGACTCAGATGGGAGTACTGGAGCGGGCCCTTTTGATTGAGAGCTTTCTTGCTGAGTCTACACCAGCGCTGAGACCCACCGCAGGGTGGCACGTAGGAGAGTCTTCTGCAGCAGGCAGTCGATGGATGACTCAGGGGTCTAGGCAGACCAGACCCTTAGACAGAAGACCTCAGGACACTGGCTCAGTAGTGTGGGGCACACAGTGTGGAGCTAGTCTTTCTAGAGGCAGGCAGTGCTACTCGTGCGGCGGGTAGAGCCACATGGCTCGTGACTGCCCGACTCGCCGTGCCGAGGAGCAGCAGACGGTTGAGGGACCACCGAGGCAGAGGCAGAGGGTCGACCGGGCGGTCTGCAGGGAGGAGGGGGATGAGGCAGTGGAGCTGGCCGAGCAGCAGGTGGTGGGCGATGCTTGAGGCTCTACCACCACCACCACTAGGAGGTCCACCCCAACCACAGGGAGCTGGCGAGCAGAGACAGGCACAGCTCCAGGCAGTAGAGGCATACGACCATGGCGCGCCCGAGATGATTCGAGGTACTATCTGGTCTATTCCACCCTTGCTAAAGTTCTTATAGACACAGTAGTGAGTCACTCTTTCATAGACGCTGCCCTTGTTCGGAGCTCGGAGATTCCGATAGAGCCGTTGGCTCGATCCTTACGGCTAGAGACTCCTACGGGAGTAGACTCGACGATTACGCACTGGTTCCGGCAGTGTGAGCTTACTCTAGGAGGAGAGAGCTTCGACTGTGATCTTCTTGTAGCAGCTTCGAGGCCTTACGACGTCATCTTGGGCATGGATTGGTTATCTACGGTCCATGCACAGATTGACTGTTTCAGGCGCAAGGTGCGATGTGTGCGCACTGACGAGAGCAGGTTAACCTTCACCGGAGAGAAGGGAGCCTTTGAAGCACAGGATGGACTTCTGTGGAGGAGAGGACAACCCATCACTCATCAGTTGGCTAGCCTCATCCTAGGAGTAGTTGACGTGCAGAGTCCTGGTTTTCCTGCAGTGGTGGATCAGTTTGCAGACGTCTTCCTCGACGACGTTCCAGGGCTACCTCCTCGTAGAGAGTTAGACTTTTATATCGACCTGTACCCCGGGACAGCTCCGATATCGACTCCAGCATATCAAATGGCCCCCGCTAAGCTTCGAGAGCTACGGGTATAGTTTGAGGACTTGCAGGGCAAGGGGTTCATCCGACCCAGTTTTTTACCCTGGGATTCCCCGATTTTGTTCGCCAAGAAGGCGGACGGAAGCTTGCGACTTTTTGTTGACTATCGTCGCCTGAACCAGGTGACAGTGAGGAACAAGTATCTGCTACCGAGGATTGATGACCTCTTTAATTATCTCAAGAGAGCACGATGGTTCTCGAAGATAGACCTCAGCTCAGGCTATCAGTAGCTCAGAGTTCGAGACGAGGAAGTACAGAAGACGGCCTTCAGATGTCGGTATGGCGACTATGAGTTCTTGGTTATTCCTTTCGGTGTAACCAATGCTCTAGCAGTGTTCATGGCCCTCATGAATAGGATCTTTCATCCATACCTCGATCGATTTGTCATGGTCTTCATCGACGACATTCTGATTTACTCGAAGACTGAGGAGGAGCACGCCTACCACTTACGGGTTGTACTAGACACACTCCGAGAGCACCAGCTTTATGGTAAGCTCTCGAAGTGCCAGTTCTGGATACGTGAGGTCCACTTCTTGGGACACGTCATTTCTGAGGTGGGAGTTGCAATGGATCCCGTGAAGATCGAGGCAATGTTATCTTGGGAGCCACCTAGGAGCGTGATGGAGGTGCGGAGTTTCTTGGGACTAGCCGGATACTACCGGAGATTCGTGCCAGACTTCTCTAGAGTTGCGGCACCACTCTCAGCTTTGAAGAAGAAGGTGAAACCCTTCGTGTGGTTAGATAGATGTCAGTAGAGCTTCCAGGAGCTGAGACAGAGAATGACCAGCACACCTATCTTGAGGTTTCCTGAGGAGGGAGTTGGATACATAGTTTACTGCGATGCATTAGGGACCAGACTCAGATGTGTCCTGATGCAGGAGCGGGCAGTGATCGCCTATGGATCACGTCAGTTGAGGCCACATGAGCAGAACTACGCTACCCATGACCTGGAGTTAGCAGCAGTGGTCTTCACTCTGAAGACATGACGACACTATCTGATGGGCGAGCGCTTTACAGTCTTTTCTGATCATAAGAGTTTCAGGTATATCTTCTCCCAGAAGGACCTGAACCTGAGACAGCGACGATAGCTCGAGTTCCTCCATGACTATGACTTTGAGATAGTCTATACTCATGGGAAGGGGAACGTAGTAGCTGATGTCCTCAGTAGGAGGACGGGCATTCAGCTACATGAGGAGGCGACGGAGCATCTAGCCTCTTTGTAGATATCCTTCATGGATAGAGATGGAGCAGTCTTCCTTTAGTCTCTCACAGTCACTCCCCCACTTCTACAGCGGGTCGGAGAGGCACATCGTGGGGATGCTGACTGTGAGACGCGGCGTGCACAGATATCCATAGGACAGGAACCTGATGGTTTCTCCTTGGGAGTATAGCATGACATCCTTTTTAGAGGACATACCATGGTACCAGTTTCTTTACGGGAGGAGGTGCTGAGAGATTTTCACACTTCTCCCTTGGCGGTACATCCCAGAGTGGCGAAGATGTACAAGGATCTCAGACGACAGCACTGGTGGTCATGCATGAAGAAGGCTGTAGCAGAGTTCGTTTCCCGATGCCTCACCTGCCAGCAGGTGAAGGTTGAGCGCTAGGTACCAGCAGGCTTGGTACAACCCTTGGAGGTTCTGGAGTGGAAGTGGGACGACATATCTATGGACATTGTGACTGGACTTCCACGCACTTCCAGAGTTCACGACTCCATCTGGGTGATTGTCGACTGACTCACCAAGTCGGCTCACTTCTTACCCATCAGAGAGCAGGGCTCAGTGGAGAGCTTGGGGCGACTTTACGTTCAGGAGATTGTACGGCATCACGGTGTGCCATCTTCTACTGTCTCTGATCGAGACGCTCGCTTTACTTCCCGGATTTGGAAGGGGTTTTAGGAGGCGTTCGGAACGCAGCTACCTCTGAGCATAGCCTTTCACCCTCAGACGGATGGTCAGACTGAGAGGACCATTCAGACTCTCGGGGACATGCTCCACACATGTGTCCTCGACTTTGGTAGTAGCTGGGAGGACCACCTACCCTTGGTGGAGTTTGCGTACAACAACAACTACCACTCCACCATCGGGATGGCACCATACGAGGCGTTGTACGGCCGACCTTGTAGATTTCCTTTGTGCTGGACAGACCCTGGGGAGTCAGCACTTGCGGGACCGGAGATGGTCCAGGCCACGACAGAGAAGGTCCAGGTCATCCAGGAGCGGATGAGTACAGCTCAGAGTCGGCAGAAGTCATACGGTGACAGGAGGCGGAGGCCACTAGAGTTCGAGGATGGCGACCAGGTCTTCTTGCGGGTCTCACCTCGACGTGGTATACAGAGATTTGGCCGAAGCGTCAAGTTATCTCCGCGCTTCATCGGACCCATCCAGGTCCTCAGCAGGATTGGCGAGGTGGCTTATCGCCTGGATCTACCACCACAGTTGCACTGGGTGCATGAAGTCTTCCATGTGTCTTAGCTGAGGAGATACGTGCATGACCCGACACACATCATTGACCATGGGGAGCTTGACGTTGACGATGGGGCGACTTTTACGGAGGTCCCGGTGGAGATCGAGGATCGACAAGAGCGGGTACTATGTGGACAGTCGATTCCTCTAGTGTGCATGAGATGGCAGCACAGGAATCTCCAGGAGAGCACATGGGAGCGGGAGGCTCAGATGCATGCTCAGTACCCTCATTTGTTTCCCTAGTTTTGATGTATCTTTACCGGGACGTAAAGCCCTGATGTGGGAGTATTGTAAAGACCTGTAAAATTCACGGGAAATTTTTTCTTAATTTTTTTTGAAATTTTACAAGAGCGTGGTTTCTGACGGCAACTGATTCCGAGGCACGGTGTGCCCGGAATCAATTCCTGAAGTTTGGCTCGGGTACGTTTAGTGAACGAACGAGTGGGAATTTCTAACTTTTGAACTGGTGCCCGGAATCGAATTCTGAGGGCACCGATGAACTCGCAGCGCTGATATTCGCTTAAGAAGACCTTTTCCGAGGTTGTGTTTTTTGCGGGTTGAGAGTTAGTTTTGGGGGAATTTAAATGAAGTTAAATAAATTGTGGAAACACAATATATTTTAAACCATGTTGGTTATATCCTCCAAAAGGGAGTTAGAGGTGGGACCAACATCCACATAACCTCCCTTGAGAGGATTAAGTGTGGTGGGGCCCACACGAACCCTAACTCCTCAACTCCCCTTTAAACTCCCAATAACTCCACTCAATTTAATTTTGACAACTTGAGTTTTAATTGAGATGAGTTATTGTTTTTCAAACTTTTGAAATTAAAATAGGTGAAGTTGTGTAAATATAAAAAGGCATAAGCTTATTTTATTTTGGTTAGTTTTCTCTTGCCACCTTGAGAGAATTTGGGAAGCATTCTTCATCATCTTCAACCACGACGAAGAACATGAAGAACACTTAGGCTCCGACGAAGAACGCTGTCACCATAAGAAGAGAAAGACATGTCGTCTCTTATCTTCTTCGCAGCTGGTGTGTTTCTGAAGATCGACGATGCCGCTTCCTTCGATCTTCTTCCCGTGTCAATGAAAGGAGACGCCGCTTCCACCTCGGACTTTCTTCCTCAGCTCACAAAGCTTCTCTAGCGACGATACCTCTTCGGACGCACCTTGACGTCAATGGAATCGACGTTCGATTACTGCGACGCCCGACCTCCGCGACGCTTGTCTTCTGCGGCTAGTTGGCATGCTCCGCTCTTGAAACCGAGGTAGGGGAATTTTGTTATTTATTTAATTATTCTTTTCTTGATTCTAGCACGTCTAACTTCGTGGATAATCGAATAAATGCTATCATCTAATGAGAGGGGGTCGGACCGCACAAACACGGCCGAACCCCCCCTCCATTGTTCATGATTATTTCTTGCGGATGGAACGAGATGTCGTGGTTCCGTCGCACCACGCGGGTATCCTACGACACGTATTGCGCGGTGTCGTCGCGCCGCGCCGTGGAAATAAATCCAAGAACGTGACGCCGTCGCGTCACGTCGAAGGAAGCCGAGGACGCCGTGGCCGGAGCGGGGCCGCGGCGGAGGGGCGCGGTGTCGTCGTACCGTGCCAAACGGAAAAGGCCGCGACCAGTTCTGGGCCACGGCGGAACAAGGTGACCGGCGGCCAGCCGAACCGCCGGTGTCAGAAGCCGGAAAGGGACAGGCCATTGCCGGTCCCGTTGAGAGGGAGCCGGCCGGCCAAGTCGGGCCGGCCGGAGTGGAGAAACCCAGGGGAATTTAATTCCCCCGGTCAGTTGAATGGCCTCCCATTAAGAGGGGGGGCTGCTGTTACAAAGGGGGGGGGGCAGGCACCCCCCGTTTCTTCAATCAGCTCGGCTGAAGGCCGAGCTGGCAGCGCGCCCAGTGCGCTGCCTTGAGCCGGACCGGCGCCTGGCCGGTCCGCCAGGCCGGGCCGGGCCGGGCCGCGCCCAGCTGGACCGGGCAGTGCCGGGCTGGGCCGACCCTGTCCGGGGCGGGTTGACCTTGTTCGGGCCAACTGGGGGGTCTCGGGCCTGGTCGGCCCGGGCCCGAAACCGCCGATACCGAACTGTTTAGGTTCAAATTCCCATAACTCTGGATACGGACCTCCGAACAACACACCGTAAGCGGAAACGCGATCCTTGGATCCAGACGGACGTTTCGGTATATCACACTCAAGGTTTCAGAATAGTTTGGGTTCGGCCGGGTTGGTTCGTACACGAAACCAACTGTGCCCTCGGAGCGGAAAAGCTCATATCTTGAGCTACGGACGTCCAATTGACGTGTTGTCAGCTTTGTTGAGTTACTCTTAGTGAGACAGATCTTTTGGCATACTCCGCCTGAGGTTTGGATGCAGTTGGATTATGGTCGGGTTGGTTTTTCCTTAAAAACCAACTGGGCCCCTGGGACGAAAAAGCCAATAACTCTCAGACTGGGCGTCCGATTGACGCGCCGTCTGTTGCGTTGAGTTCCTGTTGACGATACAGAACTTTTGGATACATCATATCTGGACTATGTGACAGTTGATGTATCAGCCTCTCGGCTCGTGGAGCGGACCCTCCCGAACGAGCTTGCTGTGTGCGGGAACCCTAGAGCTGGCTGCGACTGCTACTGTGACTGCGACGACGACTGTGCAGAGATCCTTAGTGGATTCGACGACGATGACTACAGCACTCAGCGATCCAGTGTGGATCAGTGCTACCGATCCTGTGTGGGTCCGATCCTCTGTGGGTCAGTGCTTAGCGGTCCTGTGTAAACCAGCGCCTATAGATCCTATGTGGGTCTGATCCTGTGTGGGTCTTTGCGGGGGTTAGTACCTATCGATCCTTTGTGGGTCCGACGACTTAGATGGATCAGTGATCATCTTTATCATCTTCGAAGATGTATACCTGTGTGAGCTGAAATCCTGTTTACCTTCCTGTGTGGATTGTGTTGTGCTATCCTGTGTGGATTATGTTTTTCTTTCCTGTGTGGAATAATTATACTTTCCTGTGTGGACTGAGTTGTACTTGGGCTCGGAGGTTGGAGTGTATTGAAATGATGACTTAGGTATATGTATGGGCATATACCTAAGCAGTGTCGGTTGTTACTTCGTGATTGTATCATTCCTTTGTGGTTTATCCTTTGTGGATTTTGGGAGACCTTTGGGGGTCTCGGGGTCCCTACTGAGTAGCATATACTCACCCCTTCACGGGCTATGCCCGCACTATGTTGTGTTGGTTGCAGAAGACGGACAGCGTTGATCGTGGTTGAGGCTTGCTGAGCAGGACGATACCTGGAGGTGGACCACTGGGCGGGACGTGCTCGGAGCGGAAGGTGGAACCCGAGGAGCAGTGGAGCAATCTGTACCCACCCTTCAGGTGGGATTTCCATTGGACAACTCGGCGTAGCGGATTTTACTTTACAGTTGTTGTTTTCCCTTTCAATTTTTACGTTACTTTCAGTTTGGGTTTGTATACTGGCCTATTTACTTTTCCGCACTTTCAGTTGTACTCTGTTTTTACTTAGTGTTTACCTTTCTGTTTTCTTACTCTGTGGTGCTTGTTTACTTTACAAAGGCAATGCCTTACCTTTTTACGGGGATTTACGCCTTGGTGCTAGTCGCCAACCCCTGTCCTATGGAAGACGGGCTTGGGGTAGTCACGACACGGGCCCCGAGGAAGTGTCGTGACATGCGGGTTTCACCGTAGAACTTGGAACATTATATTGTCCTAATGGGGTTTAAGATATGATTATGTGAATTGTATTTCGGTATCCTTTTTTTTATATTTTTTAATTATATATTTCATGTTTACAAACAATTACGTTTGAGTACCGAGGATTCCAGAGAATATGTTGTATGTCCTAGAACTGATGGGATTACCCAAGATAAAAACAAAATAACATGTTGAGTTGGATGATACCCTAGGACGATTGTTATGTTTTGGATAATAACTCATTATATATTGGAAGATGTTGCAATGTCCAACTAGGATCTTCTAATATGGTTTTATTTAGTTGTGGATTCCAAGAGGGGGTACCTAGGAACCATAATTAGAATAGTTGGATTTAATGAATTTATAAATACCCCCGATTTGAGGGATTAATTTTTTTATAATTGGACTATAATAAATTTCAATGGATCATGGGATTTCAATGAAAATTCTTATAGAAAATTTTGGGTTATTAGATTGATCAATATTTAAAAAGTGGTTTGAGGTTATAGGTTAAGATATATCCTCAAAAAAATATTTTGGATATCACATGATTTACTATTTAATCCAATTGATCGATACCTATGATACCCCCAAATATTGAGTTGATGCCCTAGTTTTTTTTCAACTAGGCATTCGGGAGTTCGTGGATGCGTAAAAAAACCAAAGGTGGTTGTTAAAACCATCAGGTGAATCAATTTAGAAGATTATATTAAAACAAATTACCAAAAATAATATTAATTATAATACCTATAAGACAATATTGATCCCATGATAAAAATTGGTTATATGGTCTAGTAGTTTTTACTTTTCGATGATTTAATTAAACTAAATTATCTAAAATATCTCTTGATCAAAAATAATTTACCATGGATGATTAGTAGATATTTGATAATAGAGGTTATTTTTATGATCAAACAATTCAATAATTACTTATAAGATTTCAGTAAATTTAATGTTACTATTTAATATTTTATCCTTTACAACATATGAGCATAAAACATAATACCCTAAAAAATAGAACACTCTAGAAGAGAATTTATATAACCATCATTTGTGAATTATGATAAATAAATAATTGAAATGGATCATATCTCACTCTTTACTTCTGTCAACAAATTTTGGTTTCCTCTCATAAATATAGTCTCTATCAATATATAATTATGGTTTTGATAAAAGTTATTATCAAATAGACACACATTAATAATATTGGTTCACATGAGATAAATAATTTACATAGACATTACACATTATATTCTACTGTAACTATCATATATCATAATTCCTAGACACCAATAGTCATTCTCCTTAAAAAATTATATAGTTGTCGAGGAAGAGGTAAAATTAGTGGATATCATGAAAACACTAAAAATATATGAATTTATGGAAAAAACACACATATGAACACCATTATTAAATAATGTAATGTATATGGGGAATCAAATAGTAAGATTTGTTTACATGATAAGTGATGAATATAATCCTTGTTCAAATATCACTTTTGATTTTGGACACCAACCCCCTCCTAGGTTATGTAATCAACCCCAGTGTATCTTAGTTTCACCTCCTCTTACATATAATCATCTTCTTACTATTTGTAGACAATTATTATTATGTGACAAATTTTAAATGTCTTATACCTTCTCCTTGATCTACATTGAATTTTATTTGTTTATTTATCTCTATATGAACCTCTCAGGTTCCCAATTATAAATTTATTCATGTGATAAAAATATCTTATATCTCTTTATAAAAATATCATTATTTGTTAATAATACGGCAATGGAGGATTTTTTTATTATAATTAGTTTTTCTGCCTCAACCATGTCTTCTGGTTTTATGGTGTTTTTTAATATAATCTAGTGTTAGATATACCCCCATGTCTGTTTTATTCTTCATATATTCTCGATCCTAGCTTATAGAATGCGAGTATCCCAGGGATATCTACCTTTTAAATTTTATGTAGGTAAACCCTCCATGGTGTGGATAGAAATCTAGTAGAATATAAATTTATTATTTGTTTGTGGTAATTCGTGGAATTGGGAATTGCTTACAATAAGTATTTTAAGCTTTCTCTTATTCTCTAAAACTCGCTACTACAATTTAAAGAAACTCTATATCATTTCCAAAAATCTTATAGCCCAACACTCAGTCATTCTTCAAAAGTTGTTTTAGACTGATTTTGTATCAGATTTTCTTCCAATGTGGACTTACCATGGACATATTCATCACGGTTAATAACTATGAAAATAATCAAAACTCTATATTAAACCTTATAAATGAAATAGGGGTGGCATCATATTGTTAGGTTCAGGGTTCATGATCATCATTATCGATTTGATCTTTACTCACATACATGAAAAAGAGGGGGTCTACAGTGTTGTTTTTATTAGATATCTAGTTACATGAGAGCTTCCCCTAATTGGTCAAGGAGGAATTGCATTGTGGGTGGTTTCATCTTCGATGTAGTTGGTGTCTGAAGAAGGTGGGTTTTTGATGAAGCATAAGTGACACTAGTTTGGTTATTATGAACCGTACGTAAAAAATATTATTCCTTGCATTGAGCGAATGAATAATATTCCACTACTATATATTTTTGCCTTTTGAAGATGGTGGTTGAAATACTGATTGGGAATAAAGGACTATTAATTCCATTGTTTTCAACCCCACATAGGCAAGACTCACCTCCCACTACTGTAGAGTCTGAACCCCCATGAAATATGGTTCTGGAATGCATTAGTGCTCCATTTTCTCAACTTTTCGACATATGGTCAGTCTTTACTATGTGTTACATTTTTATGTGAACCTTATATGGTGTGGGGTGCTATGTTTTAAGCTCCCATAGTTTTAGGGATTTCCTATGATAGCCAATTTTTTCCCTAAACACATAATAATAATTAGTTAATAATACATCTTAGTACAAAATATCGTTTAAATTTTTATTTTATATTATTTCTAAAAAATTATTTCTAAAAAATATATTACACACAAATTTTTAAAAAATTATAAAATGAGTATCATATTTCTAAAATTATTGATGTTAGTTAATAAAAATCCCTAAATAAAATTATTCATAAATTTAAGGCTATCAAATCCCCCCACAAAGACAGTATTTTTTATGAAATATGTCTCTTCACTAATAATATCAATGTATTCCTTAAGAAAAAAATTTCTATTAAAAATTATTTATCCAAATAATTATCAATGGGCTGTTTTTCAAATTTCATATATAAAAAATGAATCCAACGTTAAACTAGACACCATGTATTTCATTTTTACAAAGAGAAATAATGGGCTCTATCTTGTATTTTATTAATTCCATTTAATCAATAATTATTAAGCATGTGTTGTCATGATCTTCTTCAAAATAATTATTTCCTTCTATCATCACTCAGTGTATGATATAAATATGTACATTCCACATTACATCAGCACTGGTATTTGAAATCATTCATTAAATGGACTGATTTTTTTCATTGGGTAGAAATAAAAATAACTAAAATTTATAATTATTTTAATAATAGGTGAATTTGGCTCTGAATCATAAGAAATATAGGTAATTTATAGAAATAACTACAGATGCCAAAAAGATGTTTATTTCTCTTTCTAGTGAATGAGAACCAAAACAAATTGAATTAACATTCTTCTCTAAAAAATTGATAACACCAATATACATAATCCCATAGTAAGGCCATTAATATGGATATCACCATCAATGAGTAACCCCTCCAAATTTTCATCATTTAATTTTTATTTTCTTATTATTGAATTTTTTAAAAAATAATATTGGAAAATCCTCACATCAACCACTCAATTGAAACTATTAAAAAATAATTGGTCATGTTATGATGAATTTTCAACATCAAAAAATCAACAAACTTTATCATTTTTCTTATTTTTTAGAGGGATAAAAATCAAAACAATATATAATGACAGAAACATTTCCTCACTGTCAAATTTAAATTCCCAAAATAACGTTACCTCAAAAAATAACATTTATTTTCACCATGAATTATCTATCCCCCAAAAAATGAATATTTAAAATCATGAAAAATTCTAGATAAAGGGTGTGAATTAAATAAATTGGATTATAATGTGGTATATTCCTATCAAAGTAAACTCTTGGCCTTTAAAGTATATAACCAGGGTCATTTATATAGTAGGTCTCAAGGATAATGTAGAAATAAATAATAATTCTTAAATATTTTTACATTTAATATATATAATCATCACTTTGGAAAGATCATATACATGTCTGAGAAGGTAACGTGTTGTAGGTTCCTTCAAGAAATATGTTCAATATATGATAGGAAAAAAATTTCTTAAAACCTACCTCGAATATAACTATGTTATTTTTATGATAATAACTCATGGAAAGTTTAATAATAATTTTAAAAATATACATGAGCTAGTAAAATTCATTCATGATAAATGGATGTGAAAACATTGCCTATGTGTGACTATAAATAAATTAGGAATAATTAACTCTAAAAACCATGTATTAAAAATATTCATTCAATTTCCCATAATATTTATTATATTCAATAAATTTTAATATTAAAATATGGAATAATATCATTCCAATAAATTCTATGTGTTACTGACCCAAACAGTATCACAATTCATTTTGTGGTAATACATCTTATATTAAAAATTAAAAATTATTTTGAATATTAATGATTATAAATTAGTAAAAAATAAATCCTACTCCCATTAATAGTTAAATATCTTATTCATATTTCATTTCTTCCATTATTATTAACAAACCTATAAATGAATTAAAATTAGTGAAATCATGATGGCTATGAAAATTAATATTCAGAAATAACTATTGGGGTTTCTCTCTACAACTTAAATTATGTCCTTAAATTGTTAAAAAATTAAAAACATTGGATTCCTTATACTAAGAGTTAATATTATAATAATATAAAGCGATCTTACCTCTTTTATCATTTTATAGAAATAATTTATACATTAAAAAAATAAAATTTAACCAATTATGCTTTTGATAAGTGTTCAACATATCAGTCTTAATATTCCGCTCATGAATTTCCAGTCCTTATTTTTGGGTTATGTTCCAAGTTATTAGAATTCCAATTATTGGATTATAATTTCATGGGTTGTCCACACGGTGTATCACAACACATTTTCCTCCACAAGTAGGTTATCTTTTTCAAAAATTTCAATGATTAAATTTAATTAAGAAGAAACCATATAATTATTTTCTTCTTCATGGGGACGCCCATCCAAAAGTTCCATTGTATTGTTCAATATTACTTTGACCCCAATCTCTTCCTCCTAGGGGTCTTAATTTTTACAAGAGGAATGTTCTCCTTTTTTATTCCCTCAGTTACATTATGTTTTCTTCCTTAATTATTATTAATGATGAAATGTAATTCAGGTTTAGATTATGGTTATTATCATTTTAATACTTATTAATAAGATGAATTCACAATATTGAAATAATATAAGTAGATGGTAGTCATCACTTTTAAAAGAATCTACTCTAACCCACAACATCATACCACCTATAGTCTCTCTCACATGAATGAATTTTTTATAAGTCATGGAATAGGGAATAGAAAAAATTATATAATGAAACATTGAAACATAGGTTAATTGATAGACACAACCCACATAAAAAGTTCACTAATACTACGAATAGTAAAATGGGAAAGTCATTAAAGTGACTGAATTGGTATGTGTTAATGATCCTCCTCCTTCAACTCAGTCTTTGGGTGCCACAATAAATTCTCATCATAGGTTAGGGATCCTCTATACAAGGCATTCAATTTCCTCTACTCTTGTAAAGCAGCATTCTCATCAGATTTATAGTGAAGTATTATAATTTTTGGAGTTTTAATGATCCCATATCTTCTAATGAATCCAAATTTAATTTTTCCTTCTATATTTATTATCCTTGAACATCTCGAAATTCCAATTATTAACTACTTCATGTGATAAAACCCACTTATGTACCAATATAAAATATGTTTATATATTAATGATAGGGTGTTGGTGGATAATTGTTTTATTATTTTAATCTATCTTGTCCTTCACTTTGTGATTTGTCGAGTGTTCAATAATCCTAGGGTGTTTTATAGGATCCCTTGTTTTTATTCTTAATAAAATATTCTCAAGGATAGCCTTTAGAGTGGGGTAACATGAATATAAGAAGATCATAATATTGAATTATCCAAACACTCTTCAAGGTGGATATAAATATTTCAGCATAGCCACTCCATATGTGTGAATGGTAATGCATGGAATATTATCTAGCCCATTGAGCCAGAATGGATCCTCATATTGTTCTAAAAACCCCACCACATTTATTTAATTAACATCAATGTCATTGCCAAAAACCCATTTTGTGGATTTATTCATTATTCAAATACTAGTTTTCATTAAAAAGTGAAACTGAATATATTAAATAACAGCCTTACCCTAATCATATTATTCAAGGTGAATCATTGAATATGAATTAATAAAAAATCTTATTGCCTTTTCAATGATATATGAAAAATGATAAAATGTTATGTCCACAGTGTAGGATCATCTTAATCCTTTTGATCCCCTATAGAATCTACAATGTAGTGGTGGTATATGGCATTGATATGATCAGTTATCCAATGAAATATGATATTCTCATTATAGGATATGTAAATCTTATAATGTATTTAGTTTCATCTAACGAGGAACATGTGTCATTTATGGTGAAAATGGTGTCCATAAACGGTGATTCATGGTTGACGGTGAAATAATGTATATTTGTTTAATATTAATAGTTTGTAAAAAAATATTCAATCTAAAATTTTATAAATTAGTTTCATGCCACTTATATATAATAAACATAAAGAATGAGGGTTTAGTTAATCTATAAGGGGGTTGGAGGATTGGAAATGTCATTGTACAATGCTTGATGCTAGTGAGAATCGACTCCTTCTATCCTATAAGTGAAACCCCCTTATGTTAGTGTTATTTGTCAAAAATTTTGGGTATTATTTTGGGATATTATATGGATTGTTCTTGAAACTGGGTTCTAAGATGACCTTCCATTACGAGGCCTAGTGTTCCATTAAAAAATATTTGAAATATATTAAAAATATTAAATAGCAAGCATGCTCAGTTTTCCTAAAAAAGAGTAATATCATCTAAACAGTAGCCAATATCAGAAATATGAGGGCATCATTGATATAAAAATGCGTGGTTTACCAAATTTGTGACTTAATAGTATTTGAAATAGATATTTCGTAAAACAATTCATCATAGGTTAGAAAACAAATAAAATTATTAAATAAAATTATTTTACTTTAAATTGTTGACGTATAGATTGACACATCATTAAATAGACGATTATGGATAATTTCTACTATAAGATTCATAACCATAGAAATTATGGAGAGGCATTGGATAAAGATTTGGCTATTCTATCATAGATGAAAGACTCCAAATCGTGTAATAATGATCAACACCCTTCAAATTCAATGGATCTTTCCAATGTGACGACATAATATTATTCTTCCTTAGTGATAGAAACAAATCAATGTAGGGAATTTTTTTTGATTTTTTATTACTATCAATTCTTAATTTTATCAATAAACACAAATCAGTAGAGGAATAGGTTGATTTATGTATTGATGTCCCTGTATGATGTGTTTATTTGTGGGGTTTTGACTAGGATTTCTATTATGAATCATGACTTATTCATTGTTTATTCAAATGGAAATGGATCGACTTCAACAAATTCATCTATTAAGGTTAATTCTCTCATTTGGTTTGGTATTTTCAGCAATGATTCAGAAATTATCATGATAATTCTATATTTGGATCATGACTCAACTTATCCAAATCAATCCATATTTGTGCACCAATTTATTTGCGCAACGTTCCAATATCGTATATATGGGATCAACATGAAAAGACACAGATGAGAGATGGATATGGAGCGATTCAGTTGTAGTGGGATATAGGAATTTTCATTATTCTATGTTCATCATCGCACAATGAAAAATGATGATTTGACACATTTTCTGAGTAGATATGATGATGAGACATGCTTTTTTATGATGTAATGTCTTGGAATATCATGGATCTTCATTTTCCTGGAGATACAATAACCAGATCGAAGGTCAGAGTTTCTATATTGAACATGGACATCGAATTTGGGATGCATAAAAATCATAAACAATATGGTATGTAACTTGGATCTACATTCCTCATGACCCATGAGCTGTAGATAGGTTTCTATAGGAAGTTAAACATCACAAGTCATGTGACCCCTATCAAACGGGTTGTGGTACCTCTACATATACTAAGCATTTAATTTATGATGTACAAGGACATGGGGTGGAGTACACAGGTTTCCTAATCCTTTTGTACTCACCCCACAAAACACTAGTTTTACCAAGTACACAGGACATTCCATGTACTTGTACATAAAAAATGGTACACATGCAAAATCAGTATCCTAGCACATCATTTGGGTAAACATGGTGACTACATGGTGGGTAATACTACACGGACATGGTTTGATGGCATGTGTCATTTACATGTGTAGGGCCCAGGGCCAAGGGACATGGTGTGTAACCCTTCTACGTGTTGTGTACTCTATATTAAATGGATTAGGTCCCTTAAATCAATAACTTGGACATGTTTAGTTAGGGTTTGTTCCCCATCTCATTTCCCTAACGGTTGATATAGTATCCTTTCAAACTCATAGGACAACAATGCGTTTTTCAAGAACTCATGGATAGATTCATTATAATACCTATGTGATTCCGACAATGAGATCCTTTATTTGACTTCATTCTCAAGGTGGATTTCATGGTATTAACATGGCCAACACTATGTGGGCTCCAGTCCTCTACTTAGTTGTATAATCCATATTGAGTTTATTAGTATCTCCCCATGGTCATGGTAGTGATCCCCATATGAAAAACAAATTATATTGAGACTATTAGTTTTTTTGTTCTCATGATCAGATGTAATGGGCAGCACCACTATGATAACATCCTTAGTGCTATTATAATTTGAAGTGTGTTATCCTAGATGAGTGATTTGTGGAATCTCAGAGATGGAATTTTGGGATGGTAAACTATCGTTGTGGCTTACCTCATGTATATGTGTATTTTTTGTGTATATATGGGTTTTCATAATCTTGGTAACATATACATAAACAAGTGTAGAGATGATGGTATTTCCTTTTTTATATGCAATTTAGTTTTGGGGCGTCCTTCTGAGTATTGTAATACTCACCCCTTGGAAGGCCCTGACCTTAAAACATTACACAATCTTAATTTTTGATCAGGAATATACGTTCATTATCCTTGAGTAACTTTTTTGATTTATATATTTAGAGAGTTAGGACATATTTATTAAAATAAATATAAAATATTTCAGTGTAGACACTTCTAAAATATCAATTATTTTTAAATAAAAAAAACACATTAGAAAAACAGGAATTATTTTCATGATAAAAATATTTTTGAGTTATTTCTTTCTCTTACCCTTCCATATACTATCTAAAAACATTTAAAAGCATGATATGAGAATAAATTTCTCAGTAATGGATATAAAATAAGGAAATAAAATATAATTCCATGAATACATACAAATGAATGAAATCATTATTTTTACTCATAAAACATAACCTATTTAATATATCTCATGAAATAATATGAATTATGAATAACTCATAGAAATAATAGGTCAAAAAATAAATATTGAAAAATAGATGACCTAAATAACTTGTAAATTTAACATCTACATTGTGACTAACCTTCCTCATTACGTTTGGAATACCCTTCATAGTATATTTTTTAAATCTCTTTGCATAAACCATAACATTTATCTATGTCACATTACCTAATTAAATGGAGATATATTTGAGGCTCACCCGCCTTTAGTTTATCATGAAACCACCCGTATAAATAAGAAATACCCAATAACCATAACACAATAATGAGATATTAACAAGCTAAAGGAAAAAAATAACAATCCCACACTGAAATTAGATGATATCATTTCAAGATATTGAAAAAATAAATTAATTTAAAACATTAAAAAAGAACAGTATAGAATAAAATTATCCCATACCACATTGAAACATCTGAAGAAAATTTACACTTTCAAACACCCTTGACAATATAAATAAATCCATAAAACCATTAAGGAAATTAATGGGAAAAATTGAGAAGAATAAATCTTTAAAATTGTTAAAATGATGTTTTATATAAAGAGTCCCTTACCACTTGAGAAAATTAAAGAATATAAATATATAAATAATAAATATAAAAAACATATAATATCACGAGAATAAATAGATTCATGAAATAATATGTAAAATGGCTATATATAAACCATATAAAACTGAATTGGTGGATAACAACAAATAAGTCTCAACAGAATGTAAATTGTGATGAAATCCCTTACAATGATCGTATCATTAAATGATGAAAACATATATGATGTAAATATGTGTGAAAAATATAAATACACCCAATATTATTGGTATTATGTTTAAAATATTCATATTTAATTCACATATATTCTTGGAAAAATTATACCAATAACTTGTATATTTAACTTAATGAATGAATATTTAGTGAGGATTTCCCTTACAAGGTTTGTATATATTATGTAAGAATTTACCAATGGGGAGATAATGTGTAGAAAAAATATATCCACATAATGGGAAGTGTAATTTACAACATAAAAAATAAATATTTATTCAACACATAATCTTGGCATAATATAATCCATTATGTATGCGTAAAATACAGGGGGTGGAAATTGAGTTTAGAAATTCTATTATAATGATAATTTTGTTAATAAAATAGATCATTAAATTGTATTCCCTATAAATACACATAAATAAATTATAAATACCATATAGGATATCAAAATATATTTTCCACGTCAATATAACATGACATAATCATGAAGTATATGATCAACCCAATGAATGGAAATTAGGTTATGAAGTTCCCCTACCTCGAATTTGACTTGTCTCGTTTTTTATTTATTTTACTAAATAATAAAAATATGTTAATTTCTAATTGATTGAGAAACTTTTTAACATTTATAATTCTTATTATATAACTTATTACCATGTTATAAAAATCACATAATTATTGAAGTTCATACTGGTCATTTAGTGGATATTCAAAACTTGAGTCGAAAATTAACTAGTTTGATGTAAATTGTACATGAGGTCAAAATTATATCATATATATAGTATTAATCATTATTTAATTATCATATATCTCTAGTATATATGTATTTTTAATATTACATAACATTTGGAGATAATAAATGTCATGCACTGTTCACAGAGATGGTAGGTCGTGTGTACACATAAACGCTAGTTTACTTTCTCTATCATATTAATGGAATGAAAAATAAAAGAGACATGGGTATATAATAATTATAATATAATATATGTGCTATATATGTTACATAATTTCATTATCCCCATCTTTTATAAGTTCTATATATGGAATGATCAAATCATATCACGTTGAGGGGGTAGTAGTCCACACTTCCTATAATAAAATTATTGTATTTATTTAATATGGAAAGCCTAATGGTATGTTATACATAAAAATTATACAAGAATGGAGTCAATATAGATATTATATATTTCATATTTATTCATTAAATTCGTGTATATAATAAATTTTTAATTAATATCATCTAGAATGAATTGCATTGCAATATAATTATGGTAGGACATACATACGCACGAGTGACAATATCATTCACTTGATGGTTAAATAGTATAGAATTTGATGGGGTGATAATTTTAGAGAATTATTATCATGTCATAATAATAATTTAAATCCATTATAATCATAATTCTATCCATAGAAATTATTTCTTCTGGAATAAGAAATCACACCATAGTGTAGAGACAGTAAGTCGTACGAATGGACACATAGTGATATTGTTATTTATTGGATGGATTAAAGGAATTATACGTTTATACCATAATTATTATGAAACGTATGAATGTATAATCATTATTATTTATTACTTTAGTTTGGAAATTACATAATAAGAGGAGGTATAAGAAGAAATTAATTTTGAATGAAGTGAAAAAACAATTACCTCTTTTCCGAGTATCTCTTTTAGATTTTCAGAAACTGTCTTTTTAGGATAGAATTTATACCCACTAATTACCCATAGAAGGTAAGGAGTATTTGGGTAATTGTTTTGTATAATATTGAAGATCCAATGGGATTGAGAGGTGTGAGTAAGTGGGTATAGGTGGCGGAATTTTTTAAGATGGACGAGTGTCACTTTAGGAATGTTTTGAATGGTGATTTTATTATGAAATTATCATCAAATTATAATACTTATAATGTGATAAATGAAAAGGGGAAGATGATAATAGGTCAACATAATCTAAAAAAAAATAGACCAGTTTAGGTAAAAAAATTAACCTTATATTTTAACATTAACCATTATTTAAAAACAGTATATCTTACCATGTCTTCTTGTATTTTCATAATATTGGTTTACTATTTTTAAAATAAAATCACAATAGAACCACACATGGAACATTAATTACATTTATAACATTAAATAATCCATTTGGAGGAATCATATATTTTTAGAACTATTATATCATTCAATAAAATAGTATTTTTTTTGAAAGGTACATATATTTCCATTATAAAACAATTTAGTAATTGATTTTCGTTAAAGTAATAATAACTTGATTCCATAGAAACAATGGAATTAAATCATCAATCACATGTCAATTTCTTCCCAAAAACATTTTATGGAATAAAAATGTTCATATAAAATTTATATTAATACTCATAATATCATTTATATGAATCCTTCATTACTAAGGTAATCAATGCATCATCATTGTGTCATATGTAACTTTATTTATATACTATATTAAAATTATAAATAAAATAAAATTACATAGTTAATATGTATATATTATTGGTTACTATTTTATTTTAAGATATCCTTTATATTAACCACGTGAAAATTTCTTTCCTTCTGAGATACATGTTTATGTTATATTTCCCTTTTCTTCAAAATAAATACTATAAAATGCCATTTTCACACCCATGTGGCTCCAAATTTCCAAAACATAGTCATAAGTCTTATTAAGGTCGAAAACATATATAAAAAATAATCAGAACACGTTTTAGAGTAGTTTTATATTATTAAATGTTTATTTTTACACTTATTAACATGATTTATCCTTTAAAATGGTAAATAGAATTATTTACTGAAGTTACTCTATATTATTTCAAAAATTAAAGGGAAAACATTTAAATTATTTTGAAAATAAAATTACCAATATGTAATCCAATTTCCAAAATTTGAATAAAATAATTTGAAGAAATTAATTTAAAATTACTTTTTGTTTCCAAAACATGAAAACAAGTTCTTGTGAAGTAAAATCTATCAAAAGATTAACATGGGGTTATGTAAAATTAAATTAAGAAAATATATCAAATTACCATAATTGTATTAAATTATAAAAACATAATCTAGGCACACTTTAAAACAAATTAAAAGGACTATATATCTATGTAAATAAATTAGATAAATATGCAGTTTTGAATTAAAATGTAGTAATTTTCACTATTCATTAAAAAATTAATTTTATCAGTAAAATACCATAAGAGAATTTTGATGCACCAAATCTAAAAAATAAGTTTATTTTATTACATAGAACATATAGAATTGAATGAAAATATTTTAATATAGGGTTCTCCATCAAAAGTCGGTATAAAAACATTTTAAAAATATTAGAGTATTTTATGCTTAAAATTTGATTAAGTCTCATTTGAAGCCTCTATAATTAATTGGATAACTGTATAAACATTTAACAACTATGTAAAATCCTTATAATTTTAATTCGTTTCCTTCCCACTAATACAATGGCTAGGTGTTCTCTACTATTTAATACTATAATATTATTGTTTTATTATTTTTCGTTTACCTTAGTGTTGTGTGCAATGTATGATTTTAGAGAAACCTGTAGTTGTGGACCAGGTGTGCTATCATACATAGTGTTGCCATTAAACTAAATTTAATATTAAATTGAAAAATATTAATAGATATTAATATTTATTATTCTATATGTACTTGGTTTGTTACATTGTTCCCCCTTTTGGAAATTGCATCCTCAGTATTTTAAAATTTGTCTCGAAAACATCATTGAAAATACCACATCATAAAAAATGTAAATAAAACAATCACATTAAAATAAATAAATATTAGTAAAAAGGACACCTGATATTACATATACTATGATTCCATTTAGGAAAATAGGGATATCCCAGAAAAAAAACCAACTTCTTCTGATGGATAGTGATAGAAAACCTCATCAAGAAAAATTTAAGAACCAGAAAACCATAAACAAGTGGTAGGTTAAATAGTCTCATATTTCAGTGTAGGTAAATTTAACAAATAAATGTTTTAATTATAATATTAATATCCTAAATTTGAGGAATTTATTTATCATCTTGAATAAAAACCTAAGGAAACATACTTACTTATCATGTATAGTTTCATCATTTAATATATATCTACTACAAACTCGTATAATCTCCAAACATGAGAATTCATGAAGAATTATTTACAACTGAAACACTAGAATATACATCTAGATGATCACATAATCCCCAAAAGATGAACTATATATTTCCCTTGTCTTTAGACATTAATCAAAATCAGTATGGTTAGAACAAGATCATACAATCCCCATAATGAATAATCCTTTATAAAAATAAATACTTCTCTTAATATCTAAAATTCTAAAAACAATACCCAATGATCATTAAAAAAATTTAAGAAACAATTATCCATAAAATTATACATAATAATCTAAAATAATATTGAAAACCAATATTTATATGGAATTGATCACATAATCTTCCACAATAAATCATAATATTCCTCTCCAAGCAATATCGACAACTCTTAACATATCATACATAAAAGTAAAAAACCAAATCCCATATTCCCCGAGATTGATTAATCATTTCAATAAGATACCCAAATAACTATATATCTATAATAAAAACATATATTTTTTCTAAATAAAAGACAACCATTAATCCTCAAATGAAATCCCACATTATTCTATTTTTCTTAGGCATACAGTGTTTCCAAAAAAGACAGTGTCTTCCAAAATTACATTTACCACATAATTGCCTAACCATTTTTTGATACTAAGGATATCCATAAGATCACAAAACCAACTTATTCTTGAACCATGAATTAATTTAAATAAAAAGAACATGTAATACTAACCGAGTATATCACATAGGCTAGTGGTATGCGATAAATCCCTGTCACACTTTAGTTCTGGGTTTGATTCCCACATCCTTGTCCGATGCAATAGGATGTCACCCTTACTATGCTTTTTACATTTTATAAAACATTATAATTATTAAACCATTCAAAAAAAAATATAAGATCATCAAAAATAATCATAACATAATTTAGCCTCAAGCCGTTCTCAAGTCTTTCCTTTTTCACCTCAAAATTTAATAAAATATAATTACCAAAAAATCAATTATCATATAAACTCTATAGATTATATATAATTATATAACAAAAGAAAAACAAATTATTTCTCAAATTGAATTTTCACATTAAAACCATCTGGGTAACACATAATTGATAAAATTATTCCAATGTAATCTCATCAATAAAATATCATTAATACTTTTAAAATTTTCATCACCCATAGAACTAACATAACGATCAAATTTCATAAATACAAACATGTTAATCTTCCAGAATTACCTATGATCTATTATCCATGTTTACATATTATTTTTTAATACATAATTCATACAAAAAATCAAGAATCATTTCTTAATATTGAACAATTTAAAAATAATAAAAAAGAAATAATCAATACATTTCATATGTCATTTTCAGTTTCCTCATCATTAAATAGAATACAAATATGTATTTCTGGACATATATTTTTAGGTTATACTGATCTCATTCATTAACTATATTTTTTGGAAATATATTTTAATAATGACTATATTCCCCATTTCCGGGAGTATGATGAGCATCTAGGTTCTTCTTGGTGATTTTAACACTGTTATGTGGCATAATGAAAAAACTGGGGATCATTCTCTCATGCTTCGACCTCTGATTTTTTAGCATGCATTGAAAAATGTAGCCTTGTTGAGGTCCCCATTTCTGGTGATGATTAAAAGTAGAGTAGATACACTATTAATGGGAGATAGGCAAGAAGACTGGACGTGTGATTTGTACAAGTGGATGATAGGAATTGGAAAATTGATGTGGATGGGAGAACCCTACCACAGTTACATTCTAGTCACAATCCTATACATCTTGAGGTGTATCCCAACAAAGTCAGTTCATCCCCTATGCCTTTCAAATTCAATAATTCTTGTCTTTTTATTCTTATAAGTAGAGATATTGTTTTGGATGCTTGGAAAACTAGTTACTTGGGTAGCTCATTGGATATTCTTTGTTGCAAAATAAAACTTGATAAGGCTAGGATGAAGCAATGGAGTAATGAATCATTCTCCTCTATTGAAAGTGATATCAGGGAGGCTGAAATTATCCTATCAGAACATCAAGATTATGTTCTATCCCTGGAGGATCCCTCTCTAGAGGAAATACATGCTTCTTCATGACGGAACAAACTGTTGGAACTTAAGAACAATCTGGTTCAGAATCAACTCAATGTTAGGTGGTTGAAGGAAGGAGACCAGAACTCAAGATTCTTTCACTATATTAACAAAGAAAAAAAGACAAGTGGAGTCTTAATTCTCTTAGAATTTATGGGAATATTTTTTATTCAGAGAGTTGTATTGTTGATGCTATGATAGACTACTTTGCGAAGCTGTACACAGATATTGGAAATGGTAATTCTAATAAAATGTTACAGTGTTTTGACCCCTCTGTTGAAGATGAACAGAATAAGAGGCTTACTGATATCCCTAGTGCAAAGGAGATAAATTCTGCCCTCTTCTCACTAAACACTGATAGTGATGCATGTCCAGATGGCTTTACTAATAAATTCTTTATGTTCTACTTGGATATTTTGCAAACCGATGTTGAAAATGTTGTGAGTGACTTTTTTAGATCATGTTACATGTCGTTGGGGATTAATTCAAATTTTGTTACCTTAATCTATATAAAGGATAATGGAATGTACATTAATGATTTCAGACTTGTTTCCATTCGGAATACAATACCAAAGGTCATTAGTAAAATTATGGCTCAGCGGTTGGGTGAAATTTCCAAAGGGCTCATATCCGGGAATCAGTTTGGCTTGTACCAGAGAGAAACATCCAAGACTGTCTATTTACTACTTTTGAATGTGTGAATTATATGAAATGAATGGTTAAGGATAGAAATATGTCCATTAAAATTTATATTTCAAATGCTTTTGACACCATAAGATGGAACTTTCTGTTTACTATTCTCATTATGCATGGCTTCTCACAGAGGTTTCTTAAACTAATTGGATTCATTTTATTCAGTTAAAGGTTGTATATCATGGTCATTGGATCTCCTCGAGGCTTTTTTCAATGCTCAGGAGGCATCAGGAAGGGTGGCCCACATTCTGGTATGTTGTTTTCTATTTCTAAAGAAAACATAAATCTTGTGCCTGACTGATCATGATAATTTCAGATGGTATCAACAAATGTGACTTGGATGGGATTTTTGTGCCCCTTCATATCTACATTATTATGATTATATTCTTCATTTTGGGAAGGAAATCAATTCCACCATATCTTTTATTAAAGGAATTTTATCTCACTGTGAAGATGTTGTAGGTCAGGTAATTAATTAAAGAATGTCTTTTGTTTTTTTCGATGATGGAGTTACCACATCAAGGGAAAACAGAACTACAATGATGCTGGGAGTTAAAAGGGGTTCTCTCCCTTTCACATACATTGGTGTTCCTCTTTTTTGGGGCAGGGTTAAAAGATGTCACTTAGAAAATATTGCATTGCGAATCACCAATCAATTATCAAGCTGGAAAAGGAGAAATATGTCCCAATCTGGGAGAATATATCTGGTAAACTCAGTGATTACCTCATTGTATTTTTGTTTTTTTTCTCTATAAAAGTGGATGAGATCACTGATTAAAGACATAAGTGGTAGAATTAGAATCTTTGTTTGGAATTTCTCAATTAATGTGCAGAAATTATTTACAGATTACGAGAAAGACTATATTAAGCCAGTTCAAATGGGAGGATTGGGTATTAAAGACATTCGAAACGTCAATGACGCTATGATTGAAAAGATTGTCTGGAAGCTTTTCTAGAATACTCATCCCTCCATGGAGTTTCTGACAATTATATTTATTGGAAACCTGCAGAATGGATAAGCCAACTATATGAGATCCTCTGTCTGGCATGCTCTTAAGCAGGCATATTCTGATCATATGGATCGTTTGAAATGGTTGGTCTGTAAGCAGTCCAATCTGAATTTATGGACAACCACTTGGTTTCCACGACCCATTTGAGATGAGATCATCATTCCATCATCCCTTAAAATCAAATCTATTATTGATCTTAGTGCAGACTGAGACCTTTCTGAAATTTTGCCCAGCCACCGGAGAATAGAAGTGATGTGGTACTGCTTTACTGACTATGATGTTCTGGTGTGGAATCCAGATCTGAATAGAGTTTTCAACACAAAGAAATGCTATATGTCTTGTTGTGGTTCCTTGATACACCACCCCGGTGGGTGATGTACTTCATTAAATGCTTTATTCCCCCTGCGCGTTCACTGCTCTTATGGAAAATATGGAAAAATAGACTGCCCTAGTAGTTCTTGTTGCACCGCACTCAACTATCCCTTGCCCCGGTCTTCCATGTCTGCTTTAATGTAGATGAAACCATCTCCCATGTTTTCTTTTCCTGCAAATTTTATCGCATGTTATGGTGCTACATGCATCATATTTTTAAATACAGCCTTCATTTTCATTTTGTTGATGACTTAATGTAGGCCATTGGCATGGCCAATTTTAGTGAGCAAGTTCATGTTCTTCTCTTGGCTGCAATTGTGGTTGTTATTCAATTCATCTGGAATTTGAGAAATGACCAACTATTCAACAACATTCAGCCGCACTTTCACAATAGTGTCTTAACAATTCATCATGACATTTACATGGATTCCACTATCCAAACAGGTTGTATGAGAAATGATGTTTCTTACATGGTTTTGTTTTGATCTCTTATTATTACTATCGGGACGAAGAAGCCACTTATGGTGAAATACATCCGATGGATTCCGCCTCTTCCACGGTGGATTAAGGTCAATGTTGATGGGGTTTCCTCTAGTGCTCCAGGGCCCTATGGATGTGGTGGTGTTTTCTGTACCTCTCGAGGGTTTGTCAAAGGATGCGTTTTTCATTTTATTGGCAATGGATGTTCCATTTAAGCTGAGTTATGCATTATAATTAAATCAATTAGGAATTATTTCTATTTTGATTGGAATGATTTATGGGTAGAATCAGATTCATCTGTTGCAGTTCATATTTTGAAAGTGCCTTCAAGGAATGTGCCATGGAGGATTCTACCAGTATGGATTGATTATCTTTGGCTTCTTGGCTCTATCTACGTTGAAGTGATTCTTGTTTAACATGAATCCAATCAGGTGGAAGATGTTGTTGAGAAAAGGGAAATTAATGATGTCACCTCCTTTTGGTCTTTTGTGTTGCCTGATTACTGTGATTGTCTTGTTCATGTGAATTATTGTGGTGAGGATTATTCTCATCTTTGTAGTGTGACTCCATGATACTTTGTATTTTACTTTAAATTTTTTTATTTCCTAAGGATCTGGTTATACTACCTCCAAGATTTCTTAGTAGATATGTTTTGATAACTCATAAAGAAAATCTTTCTCTTTAGCTGAGTCAATTGAACCCTTCCTTTTTCCATAGAATGTTATTGCATTTTGAAATTCATTTCAGCATCTATAAAACCTTCATGTCCCTTTGAATAATTTTAATAGTATTTTATTTCCACATCCTTGATACTGATGTTTTTTAATATACTAACCATAATGATTATTACCTGAACATCCATAGGTATTGATTTCTCAAGTATATGGAACCTTTGAGAAATCAGAATGGTTAATGTGGTCAATCATGAATCCAGATAGTTGGTCATGAAGGAACAAAAGATGTATCAATACATCTACCATTTAATTCAACATGTTATTAAGAAACCTCCATAGTTTCCTTCACATTAATTTTATAATTGTCCCTTCTATATCCATCCATTTACTGAAACACAAAATGTATGTGTGTGTATATTAGTAAAATCGGCATATACTATCTTATGAGTATGTTAAACACCAATATATAGTTATTCATGTAATCTTAAAATATTTCAATTTAGCTTTAATTACTATGAGAATTTATAATATTCTATCTATTATGGTAATATAAGACATGTCACTTATGCTTAAATAATACCCTCACCTATAAAGTTATCTAAACCAACCTTTGATACCAACTATAAATCCCCATCTTTAAACATTACATAATCTTGATTTTTGATCGTGAATTTACATTGTTTAATAATGAGTATCTAATAAGGTTTATAATGTCAAAGAATTAATACATTACTATTATAATACATATTAAATATTACAACATAGGCACTTATAGCCTATCAATGTTTTTCAAAACCAAAAAGAAATCTTAAAATGAACAGTAATTTTTTTCTTTATAAAAAAACTTCTAGAATTATACATTTATCTTACCCCTCCTTATTCCCAATTAAAAACACATCAAAAACATCGGATGAGCATAAACTTATCAGTAAGAGATATAATATAAGGAAAGAAAAGATTATTCCATGAATACATGGATATCAATGAAATCAATAATTTTACTTTTAATACATAATATCATTAACATACATCGTGAAATCATAATTTTTTTAATAATTCATAGAAATAATAAACCATAATGGTATCATGTCGCATCCATAACCTACTTAATATTTATCATTCACAAATTAATAGGGATTATCTTTCATGGTTATGTTTGGAATAACAATCATAGTATATTCCCTATATCTCTAATGAGGAACCAAAATGTTAACCTCTTTCAAGTTACACAGTGAATTGGAGTGATATATTGATCTCACCAACCCACGGTTTATCACGGGTCCAACCATATAAAGAATAAATTTTCAATATCCCCAAAATAATCCTGACATATTAATATACATAAAGAAAAAATAACATTACTACATGGTAATCAAATTATATCATTTCAAAATATTTACATAATAAATTCATTTAAAAAAGTCAAAAACAATTGTTTGGAATCAAATTATGCCATACCAATTTGAAACCATTGAAAAAAATTTACACTTTATGACACCAATGTCCATATAATTAAATTTTTTTAATCATTTTTAAATCATGGTCATTAATGAGAAATATTTTGAAGAACAAACCATTAAAACATATAAAACGATGTTTTAGTTATAGTACATTACCACATGAGAAAATTCATGAATAAAAAAATTTAATGAATGAAATTTTATAAAACTTATAATATCATGAGAATAATGAGATTCATGAAATAATATGTAAATGTGAAATATATACACCATATAAAATTTATTTGGTGCATAATAACAAATAAGTCTTAATGGAATTAAATTGAGACAAAATCCCTTACAAAGATCGCTTCATTAAATTAATGATAAATTAATTAAATAAATATGTGTGAAATATATAAATAAACCCAATATAATTTAATGATATGTGTAAAAAAATCAGAGTTCAGTCACACATAATATTGGAAAAAAAAGCTAATGACATGGATATATAACTCAATAAATGAAGATTGAGTTAATATTTGACTTACATTGTTTGTGTAAATGATGTAAGAATTTATTAATGGGTAGATAATGTGTATAAAAATTATATCCAATCAAAGGTAAGTGGAATTTTCAAAAATAAATAAATAAATATTGATTCTACACATAATCATGGAAAAATATAATTGATGGAGTATTTGTAAAACCCAATGAGGGGAAATTGAGTTTTGAGATTCCCTTACAAGATCATTTTGTTAATAAAATAGACTGATCATGGATATTAACTAAAAATACACATAAAGAATGTATAAATACAATATTTTATATCAAAATGTATTTCTCACATAATCATTGCATGCCATAATCAATATGTAGAATATAAACCCAAAGAATGGAAATTTGGTTAAGAAATTCCCTCACCTAGAATCTGACTTATCTCGTTCGTTCATTATATTCATGAATAATAAAGTTAGGCTAATTTATACATAATTTATAACATTTTCATGTTTATTATTAATTTTATATCACTTATTACCATGTTATAAAATTACATAATTATTTATGTTCATATTGTTCGTTTTGTCGATATTATGTGCTTGAGTGGAAAATGATCATTTTTGGTTTAAATTGTCAATGTGGTCCAAATTACATCATCCCTATAATATTATTCATGATTTAAATATCATATATATCTATTATATATTTATTTAAAATATTCCATAACATTTGGAGATAATAAATGAAATACACTGTTCATAGAGATAGTAGTCCGTACATTTGAATAAATGTTACATCCATTTCATTGTTAGATTAATTTAATGAATAATAAATAATTCATCGGTATATTATAATTAATATAATATATATGTTATAATTTTTAAAAAAAAAATCCTTAAAACTATCCTTTATACATTCCATTATGGAATGAATGAGATATATCACATTATGGGGGAGAAAGTCCACACTTCCTCAAATGAAATTATCATATTTATAGATTATTGAAAGCATAAATGTACATTATAATTAAAAATAAATGAATAATAGAGTAAATATATATAATATATATCAGTTTTATTCTTTTAATTCATGTATATAATCATGTTTTAATGAAGTCATGTATAATGAAACACATCGCATCATGGATATGGTAGGCCATATGTACACATGAGTGACTATATAATTCACATAACGGTTAAAAAATATAGAATTTTATGGTAAATTAATTATTAATAATAAATATAATGTCATAATAATTATTTAAATCCATTATAATCATTATTATACCCATCCAAATTTGGTCTTGTTGAATAAAAAATTACTCCACAACGTAGAGGCGACAAGTCGTACATAAACACACAATATGATATTTTTACTTATAGTATGGATAAAAAGAAGTATTTGTTTGTCCCATAATTATAATAACATATAATAATATATAAGATACTAGATTTAATACATTAGTATGGAAATGACATATTATGAGGAAGTATAAAAAAATGAATTTTGAAAGAGGTGATAAACCAAATACCAATTTTTCATGTATCTCCTTTGGTTTTCAGAAAATGTCTATTTATGATAGATTTATGCCCAATGTGTCACCCATAGTAGGAAGGGATGGTCATTGGGAGATTATTTTAAATTATTTGGACTATCTAATGGGCTTGAGATGTTTGAGTAAGTGGGTAGATTTGGTGGCCTTTTACAAGGAGGAGGGGCACTTTAGAAAAGTCTTGAAATATTATTTTATTTTAAATGAATTATCAAATTATAATTTTTATAATGTAATAAATTTAAAGGATATGTTGGGGATAGGTCGATATCCTCTCAACCAAGATGCAACACCCCGAGATTTTATGAAAAATATTCTTTTTAATTTTATTAATGTCTTGTGTTGTACGCTACACCAAAAGGATCTTGCACAACATGCATACTTGACTTGCCTTGCATTACATGCAATCACGACCTTCCTCGATAGCGTGTGTAGTACGCAGTAACGAGTTTCACTAAACAACAATATGCTATTAAAAAATTATTAAAACTACCCGTTATGAATAGTAATAAACACTTTTTAAAATTTTTTAAATTTCAAAATGGACTTCATTTTTCGATTCATAATATAGAAATTATCATAGGGTGAAATTTTGGTACTTTTCAGATAACTTTAATTTTCTGATGAATAGTGAAAATTACTAAATTTTAATTAAAAAAATTATTTTTAATCGAAATTATTAATAGTGATAAATTATTAATTTGAGTGGTTTAAAAGTATATTTAGAATATATTTTTACAATTTAATACAATGTTGGTCATTGGATGTAATTTCACATTTAAACCAGACATAAACAAGTGTCACTCTTTTGATAGTTATTATCTCTTAAGAACACACTATTTGTTTTGATGACGGGAATTAATTTTTAAATTAATTAATGAAACTGATATGTTTTTAATTTGGTAAAATAGACATAATTTTTTGAGTTCATAATATCAAATATATCTTATGCCTAATTTCTTGGTATTTTTCTGGAAACATTCATTTTTTGATGAATAGTGAAACCACTAAGTGGTAGTTAAAAAAATGAATTTTCCATAAAATTTAATTTTACCACTTCTGTGAATGGAATTTCAAAAATCTGAGAGACAAGGTTGATGTCAGTAAGTAAAAAGTGGTTCAATGAGATTAAAATAATTTTTGGTGAATCGTAACTTTTTACTCATTTTTCCACAGTTAAAAGTAAATAGTATAATTAAGGGTAAAAATGATATTATTATTTTCCTAACACATGTCTTAATTCTATTGGATAAGTGTAATTTGAACAAAAACATCCTTAGGAATAAAATATGACCATTTAGGCCCACTTGGATTAGATTAGGACATTTATTATTAAAGGAAGGTTTATAATAGTTAAAATCAAAGTTTAGTAAGTATATCATTTTTAATATAGGGTTATACATAAGATAAATTCAACTATAAATATTAATTAGAAAGATAAAAATATTTCCTACATAATTATATTCTATTTTTAATTTTTATACTTTATATAAGTTAGTTTATTTATGACAGAAATATGATGCAGTAATTATCTTATTAATGAAATATTGACATAATTGATGTTATAAATAACCAAATAAATTTAATTTGAGACTTTTTAGGAATTAAAATAATTTTCTACGTTAATATAACATGTTATTATTGATTGAATTAACTTTTTTTGAACTAATCATTCTGTTATGATTTTTACAAAAAACAATTACTAAATACTGTCAAAATTGACATAAAATAGTTTTTAAAACAAATATTATATTATTAGTTGTTATTTTATTCCTAAAAATCTAAGGTTCGGCCAAATGACTTAGATAAGGTTATATATATTAATAATAAACAACTTGGGGTTCGTTTGTCTTGTTATTGTATGTTTATTAACCATATAGTGTAATAACACAAAAAGACACGGTAAAAGTAAAATTTTCTAACTTAAAGATAAAACTAAATTATAAGGTTAAAATAGTACACTAAACATGTCCAAATTCTATTGGATGAGAGGATTTCGACCCATACCCACCTTATCTTATAAATAATTCAATTTTGAGATATTTAAAACCGAATTTGTCTTTATAATATAATAATATTTTTAGTTATTCCAAAGGTGCCCCTCTCCTCCCTTATAAAAGGGCACCTCCTCCCTCTCTTCCTCACACCACATTGAGCCCTCGAGCTCGGCCAAACCCTACCAAATTCTCTTCTACACTTCCCTAAAAACATCCTAGATGTCCTGGTATTCTTCAAAGACCAATTTTTTTACCCTAATAAGAGGACTCAAAGAGGCGCTTCAAAGAAGAGGTAATGTCTGTTACCGATTCTTTCATCTTTATTTCCTCTTCCACTTATTCTTAATAGGCTGTTTCATTATGAAGTAATGAAATCAGTGTCACTCATATACTAATATGTTATTTTAAGTATGAAACAAACCTATATTTACCATCTATCCATCTGACGGAAAATGAAATCACCGCGCGTGCGTATGTACGGAATACCGTCTCCATGCCGTGGTATAATCTATTTTCCACCACCACCTTACTTGGATGGGTATAATGGTGTACATAATAACTATATATGATTATTGTAAAGTGATATTGATTCTGACATATTATACACACACTCCAATATAATTCCACGATCATGAGAACGTTATCATCGCTCGTGCATACGTACGGACTATCGTCTCCATGACGCGACGAGATTCATTCTCCACGTTAACCATTCATGAATGATTATAAAGTATATATAATAAGTAATAATGAAATATATGACATAGTAATGATACTGGATTTTTGTGTATATATATGTATGTAATCTACTTAATTCCATTCATCTCAATAAGGAAACGAAAACAGCATTCATACGTACGTACGGCCTACCATCTCCATGAATGGTGTATTTCTTTCCATTAACTGATCTATTATATATATGTATATTTTGAATATATATTATAAATAAATCATGTTTGATATTATGGAATTAAGTAATCATGATCTAAGTAATCATATGAATAATTACAAGTCAAAACACGGACGACAAATAAAACGATTTTAACCAAAACGCTCTTTAACATGGAATTTACAAAAGAACGGGTAAAATAAAGTCATAAGTGAACCATATATGAGTATGATTCTAGAATAAGTCAATGACATTATTTAAATCATGATACAGGTGGTCCGGACACTTAAGAAAAAAATTGGACCTAAGGTAAGGGAAATATCACAATCTCATTTTTATCCGATATTGTTTATACTTTGGAATTAACTAGGGTGTATTTTATCATCCACATACATGCTTCCCCAATATGTAATATTTATATCCTTCTACCATATTTTATATCCAATTTTACCCTTCGGTGAGTTTTTAGTAAAATATACGAAAGGAATCTTTTGTCGTTTTCCGCACGAGGTACTTTTTAACTTTTCTGACAAATGTACGAGAAGAATGTTTTTTTTTCACTTATACAGCATGAATGGATTTTTAAATCATTATTTACATGAATCTTCCCTTACAAGTTTTCAAGTTTATATTTAATCATCTTCTTTTAGTTTCGAATTCTATGACATGTTAAGAAAGGAAAAGTGTTTTTGAAGTAGAAAGGATATTTTCCTCAAGAATGGAGTTCAAGTGTTTTATCAAAATTATTTTCCATCTAAGATAATAAAGGGTTATTTTTTTATCCCTATTATTAAATTGATTTGATTATGTTGTGATGGAATTATTTTTATGAATTCCTTTATCTTATATGAATTTTTTTATTATGTCATGATGTTTAAGAATCCAATTTTTATTACATGGGTTATGATATTATGTATGGTTTATGATAATGTGGCACACATAAGAATGATATAATTATGAGATGGGTGGGACCTATATATCACTCCAATGCATTGGGTAAAGATTTTATATCTCATGAGATAGGAATGGCTGGAATGGCAGGTTAAACCGGTTCAGTGAAACAGGACTGAAACGAGGAGTGAACTCGGTTAAGAAATGGACTTTGTCCACTAAGATAGTCTTGGCAATGAGTCTTGACTAATAAGAAATGATTCTCTATGATTATCTGTGTATGCCAAAAAGTTTCATGATTTAAGTTATGATTATTCGGATTACATTTCACTACTATGAATTATCCCATGTTATGATATTATGATCTCTTTTGCAGGTTAAGATTTCCAAAATGTTCTGTTCTTATGAATATAATGTGATTGATATTTCTTTTGTTTACCCTTACTGAGCATTTGAGCTCACCCTTTTCTGTTTTCTTTTCCTCAGGACATAAATAAAGATTTTTGGTTAAAAAAGGGAAGTTATTTATGGGAGATGTTGAAGATCTTTCACCATGATTAGAAGATTATATTCCGAGTTTCCAAAGACACTAAACTATTACGGTCCTTGTGTGTGTGTTTCTGTTATGTACTAAATATTCCGCAAATGTAATGTAATGTCCATGTACGTTATGATTCGGGTCTCTACAGTCGGTATTAGAGGAAATTTTTAGTCAACCTTTGGAAACTAGGATGCGAAAATGTTAGTGAGGTCCCTAGAGATATTTCTAAGGTATGTCTAGGGATGTCCCTAAGGATAAGTATACGTATAGGATATAGTCCTAGAACTATGGTATCGATATTAGAATTTAACCTAAGATGTTAGATACTGAGGGTGCTCCCCCTTTAATATGTTGTTTTCCCTAGCATGACTTTTGCCTCTCACACTATTCTTTTTGGGTTTTAGAAAATGGCTGGAAACATGAAGATTCATGATAATGGCGAATATAATAGACAATGGAATAATATTCTTCATGAGAAACCAAATTAAACGGGATTTGGAAGTCCAAACATCGTTATTATGGCTAATCAGAAATATCATAATATGATCAATAATCTCAACTTTGGTAAGTTTCCCGACTTAGATAATAAGAGAAAGATGGAGTTTTATGATGATCATAGAGGAAAGAAAGTTCAATATCTCTCATGTAAATCATGTGGGAAGAGGCAACGAGGAGATTGTTTCAAGGGAACTGGAAGATGATTTGGGTGTGGAAAAGAATGACACAAATCCAGTAAGTGAAAAGGAAAAGATTTAGTTAACACCATGGATGAGGATAATGGTATTGCTACGACATCAACAGTGGTTAAATGTTTTAAATGTGGAATGTACTGGCATTATGCATACCAATTACCTAAGGGAAAGTCTCATGAAGAGAATCAGTACGGCCATATGGGTAGTATTTATGTTGATGATGATGAAGAGACTAAAAATGAAATGTGAAATGAAAGAATTGTTGAAGCTCAGTCAATGGTTTAGGAAGGTAGTGGAATGATTACATGTTTATCATGTTTAATGTTGAATAAGTAATCTCATGGTACTATGGAATAAAGATACATCTAAGGATTGTTATATTGTTTTCTTTCCTATGTTCTGAAATTGTATGATTAATGGTATTAGTAACCATGAAAGGTTTTATATATATTTTTGGAAAGTAGATGATATGCACATAATGAAGGGATAAGTAGAAAATTTAATGTTTGATGGTATTCATGAGCTCATGATTGGTATAAGGAGAAGGTTATATCATGGTTTGAGTATATAGAATTTTTCGATTTTGGTATGTGGAAAGAGTTAACATTTGACAGCATTCATGTTTTCACTAAGATTCAATGGGTATTCATTTTTCAAGAGAATACAAGATTAATGCTGTCGAATGTTTGGAATGTGACCAGCATGACATATCTTATGATATATGGGGATCAATGAAGGAATTAACATGATTATTATATGAAATCTCTGGTAATCGTTTTCACTATAATATGAGAGTGGACTGCAGTATTATGGATAATCCTAAAGATTGGAATGGATTATGTTGGACATAATTTAGTATTGGTTTTTTTCTTGATATTATTTATGGGATGTTATAGTAATATATCTTTAGAAAAAGGACAAACCACGGGATGGGCAACAACCCATCACGTTGGACAAGGCTGTGGGAATCGAACCCACAACCGAAGTGCGACTGGCCTTTATCGCCTACCACTGGCCTACAGGAAGTCCCTGTTTAGTAGAAACTAGTTTTATTATATTAAACAGTATGATATAATAAGTATAAGTCCATTTTAGGAACCATATATGATTAATATCACTATAGATCGACTTATGTATATTTAGTAACCTTTTATAACCTTTTGATTGAGACAGATGGAATGACCCGTCATTCTATCACATGATCTGCTAACACTTCATGAATAACAAATTCAACTTCATTTCATTAGAAGATGATGTGGAAATTGTTCAAGGCAAGAACAATAGTGAGATTGTACCAAAATAAAGTAAGTATTTATTCTAATTCAAATTATTCAACTTTAGGGAAATGATCTTGAAAACCAAAAATGTTTTTCTTGTGCTCTTATATCTGATTAATCAGATGGTACCTTAGATCATCACAAATTAATGGCTTTGTGATTTCTGTATTTTCCCTAGCCATGTTCTCTACCACTCTCCATCAGAACATGATGGTTATATTTCTCTTTCATATCTATATTTTCACCTATGTAGAAACCCAAGGATTAGTTTATTTGGGTAACTGTTATGTTTCATAATTTTGTTTTTTTTAATATTGGTTTCGGTATTCCTTTTAACAATGTCAGTTTCTATTAATGAAACTTTCGAGTAGTAAACCATTTATAACCCCGACGAATTTTGAGGGCGAAATTCATTTTAAGGGGGGTAGAATGTAACACCCCGAGATTTTATGAAAAATATTCTTTTTAATTTTATTAATTTCTTGTCTCGTACGCTACACCAAAAGGAGTTTGCACAACACGCATCCTTGACTTGCCTTGCATTACACGCAATCACGACCTTCCTTGATAGCGTGTGCAGTGCGCAGTAACGAGTTTCACTAAACAACAATATGCTATTAAAATATTATTAAAACTAGTAGTTATGAATAGTAATAACCACTTTTTGAAATTTTGTAAATTTAAAAATGGACTTCATTTTTGGATTCATAATATCGAAATTATCTTAGGGTGAAATTTTGGTACTTTTCGGATAACTTTCATTTTCTGATGAATAGTGAAAATTACTAAATTTTAATTAAAAACAAACTTTTTAATAGAAATAATTAATATTGATAAATTATTAATTTGAGTGGTTTTAAAGTATATTTAGAATATATTTTTACAATTTAATACAATGTTGGTCATTGGATGTAATTTCACATTTAAACTAGACATAAACAAGTGTCAATCTTTTGATAGTTATTATCTCTTAAGAACACACTATTTGTTTTGACGACGTGAATTAATTTTTAAATTAATTAATTCAACTGATATGTTTTTAATTTGGTAAAATAGACATCATATTTGAGTTAATAATATCAAATATAGCTTAGGCCAAATTTTTGGTATTTTTCTGGAAACTTTCATTTTTTGAAGAATAGTGAAACCACTAAGTGGTAGTTAAAAAAATGATTTTTTCATAAAACATAATTTTACCGATTCTGTGGGTAGAATTTCAAAACTCTAAGAGACACGGTTGATGTCAGTAAGTAAAATTTGGTTCAATGAGATGAAAATAATTTTTGGTGAATAGTAACTTCTTACTTTTATTTAACACAGTTAAAAGTAAATAGGGTGATTAAGGGTAAAAATGATATTATTATTACCCTAACACATGTCTTAATTCTATTGGATAAGTTTAATTCAACCAAAAAAACCTTAGGAATAACATATGATCATTTAGGCCCACTTGGATTAGATTAGGAAATTTATTATTAAAAGAAGGGTTAAAATAGTTAAAATCAAAGTTTAATAAGTGTATAATTTTTAATATAGTGTTATACATAAGATAAATTCGACTATAAATATTAATTAGAAAGATAAAGAGATTTCCTACATAATCATATTTTATTTGTAATTTTTAGACTTTAAATACGTTAGTTTATTTATGACACAAAGATGATGCAGTAATTATCTTATTAATGTAATATTGACATAATTGATGTTATAAATACCCAAATAAATTTAATTTGAGACTTTTTTATGAATTAAACTAATTTTATAGGTTAATATGACATGTTAGTATTTTTTTAATTAACTTTTTTCGAACTAATCATTCTATTGTGATTTTTACAAAAATCAATTACTAAATAGTGTCAAAATGGACATAAAATAGTTTTTTTTAAAATATTATATTATTAGTTGTTATTTTATTCCTAAAAATCTACGGTTCGGCCAAATGACTTATATAGGGTTATATATATTAATTATAAACAACATGGGGTTCGTTTGGCTTGTTATTGTATGTTTATTAACCTTATATTGTAAGAACACAAAAAGACACGGTAAAAGTAAAATTATCTAACTTAAAGTTAAAACTAAATGATAAGGTTGAAATAGTAAACTAAACTTGTCCAAATTCTATTGGATGAGAGTATTTCGACCCACCCCTACCTTAGATTAGAAATAAATCAATTTGGAGCTATTTATAACCGAATTTGGATTTATAATAAAATAATATTTTTAGTTATTCCAAAGGTGCCCCTCTCCTCCCTTATAAAAAGGCACCACCTCCCTCTCTTCCTCACACCACTTTGAGCCGTCATGCTCGGCCAAACCCTGCCAAATTATCTTCTCCACTTCCCTAACAACATCCTATAGGTCCTGGTCTTCTTCAAAGACCATTTTTAGTGCCCTAAGAGGAGGACTCAAAGAGGCGCTTCAAAAAAGAGGTAATGTCCGTTACCGATTCTTTCAACTTTATTTCTTCTTCCACTTCTTCTTATTAGGTTGTCTCATTATGAAGTAATGACATCAGTATCACTCATATACTGCTATGTAATTATAAGTATGAAACAACCCTATATCACCATCTATCCATCCTACAGAAAACGAAATCACCGCGCATGCATACGTACGGAATACCGTCTCCACGCCGTGGTGTAATCTATTTTCCAACACCACCTTACTTGGATGGGTATAATGGTGTACATAATAAATATATATGATTATTTTAAAGTGATATTTATTCTGAAATAGTATACATACACTCAAATACAATTCCAAGATCATGAGAACGTTATCATAGCTCGTTCATACATACGGACTACCATCTCCATGACGTGTTGAGATTCATTCTCCACGTTAACCATTCATGAATGATTATAAATTATATATAATAAGTAATCATGAAATATATTACATAATATTGATACTAGATTTATGTATATATATATATGTATGTCATCTACTTAATTCCATTCAACTCAATAAGGAAACGAAATCAGCGTTCATGCGTACGTACGACCTACCGTCTCCATGAATGGTGTATTTCTTTCCATTTACTGATATATTATATATATGTATATTATGAATATATATTATACATAAATCATGTTTTATATTCTGGAATTAAGTAATCATTATCTAAGTAATCATTTGAATAATTACAAGTCAAAACACGGACGACAAATAAAACGATTTTACCCAAAACGCTTTTTAACATGAAATTTAAAAAAGAACGGGTAAAATAAAGTCATATGTGAACCATATATGAGTATGATTCTGGAATAAGTCAATGACATTATTTAAATAATTATACAGGAGGTTCGGACACTTACGAAGTGAATCGGACCTAAGGTAAGGGAAATATCACAATCTCCTTTTTATCCGAGATTGTTTATACTTTGGAATTTACTAGGGTGTATTTTATCATCCACATCCATGTTTCCCCAATATGTAATATTTATATCCTTCTACAATAGTTTATATCAAATTTTACCCTTCGGTGAGTTTTTAGTAAATGATACAAAAGGAATCTTTTTTCGTTTTCCGTACGAGTTACTTTTTGACTTTTCCGACAAAAGTACGAGAAAAATGTTTTTTTAACTTATACGGAATGAATGGATTTTTAAAACATTATTTCCAAGAAGATTCCCTTACATGTTTTCAAGTTTATTTTTAATCAACTTATTTTAGTTTAGAATTCTATGACATGTTAAGAAAGGAAAAGTGTTTTTGAAGTAGAAAGGGTATTTTCCTCAAGAATGGAGTTCAAGTGTTTTATCAAAATTATTTTCCATCTAAGATAATAAATGGTTCTTTTTTTATCCCTATTATTAAATTGATATTATTATGTTGTGATGGAATTATTTTTGTGAATTCATTTATCTTATATGAATTGTTTTATGATGTCAGGATGTTTAAGAATCCCATTTTTATTACATGGGTTATGCTATGATGTATGGTTTATGATTTTGTGGAACACATAAGAATGGTATCATTATGAGATGGGTGGGACCTATATCTCCCTCCAATTCATTGGGTAAAGAATTTATATCTCATGAGATAGACATGGCTGGAACAGCAGGTTAAACCGGTTTAGTGAAACAGGACTGAAACGAGGAGTGGACTCGGTACAGAAATGGAATTTGTCCACTAAGATAGTCATGAAAATGAGTCTTAACTAATAAGAAATGATTCTCTATGATTATGTGTTTATGCCACAAAGTTTCATGTTTTATGTTATGATTATTGGGATTACATTTCACTACTATGACTTATCCCATGTTATGATATTATGATCTCTTTTTCATGTTAAGGTTTCCAAAGTGTTATGTTCCTATGAATATGATGTGATTGATATTTCTTTTGTTTACCCTTACTGAGCATTTGAGCTCACCCTTTTCTGTTTTCTTTTCCCCAGGATATAAAGAATGATTTTAGGTAAAAAAAGGAACATCTTTTTTGGAGATGTTGAAGATCATTCACCATGATTAGAAGATTATATTTTGAGTTTCCAAAGACACTAAACTATTACGGTCCTTGTGTGTGTGTTTCTGTTATGTACTAATTATTCCACAAAAGTAATGTAATGTCCATGTACGTTAAGTGTCGGGTCTCTACACAAGATGCTTTGACAAGTTTAGGACAAAAAATTAACATTATCTTTTAGCTTTAACCCTTAGTTAAAAACATTAACTATGACAATACATTCTTGTATTTTCATAATATATTGATACTATAGTTACTATAAAATTCCATTCGAACAAAAAGTGGATCCATAATTAAGTTGTCAAAATTTTAAAATTTATTTGTTTTATTGTTATATTTATAGGAAAATTATATTATTTAACAAAATAGTATCTTTTTTCAAACCCTGTTATTTCCATTTTCTACTATTTAATAATTGGCTTTTGTTAAAGTCATACCTACATGATTCCATGAAAATATAGGTATTAACTCATCCTTAACATGTAAATTTCATAAAAAATTGTTAATGGAAAAAAAATTTACAAATTAAATTTATTATAATGTTTTTAATATCATTTATTTTAATATTTAATTATAATGGTAATCACTGCAATATCATTGTTTCATAAATAAAATTATATAATCAGTATCTAAAAATTATAAATAATATACCATAATGTAGGAGATATTATTATCATAATAATAAATATTTATACTAGAATAGATAATTTATATAAAAAATTTATAATAGTTTTATTTATAAGATATTTTTTATGTTATATTTTTGTTTTCATTAAAATATATATTATAAAATGTCATTTTTACACCCTAGTGGCTCCAAAATTCCAAATGTTCATCCTAAGGATTCTCATGGATAGAAATATCTCATCAAATGGGATTAGGACATGTTTTAGGGTAGTTTTATGTTATTATTTTTTTATTTTTTATGCATATTTATCTTATTTACCCTTTAACAATGGTAAATAAAAATAATTACTAAAGTTACTATTCACAATGTTAAAGAATAAAGTGTATATATTTATATAATTTTGACCTTCTACTTCTAAATATGGAATCCAATTTTCAAAATTAAAAATAAAGAATTGGAAAAAATTATTTTAACATTAATTCCTTTTTCCGAAACCAAAAAAATGGGTTTTTAAGAAGTAATAAGAATCAAAATATGGATATGTTATTATATCCAATTAAAATGTCAAAATTACATCCAATGACCATAATTGGATTAAATGATAAAAACATAATGCAATTACATTTCAAATACATTTAAAATTACAATCTAACAATATAAATAAATTAGAATTAAATGCTGTTTTGAATAAAAAATAGTACTTTTCAACACTCATTAAAACAATTTATTAGAAAAATACCAAAACTAAATTTTAATGTCCCTATTCTAAATAATATGTTTATTTTATCTTTTAAAATATATGAAAGTGAAAAAAAATTAAAAAGGTTTATCCATCAAAAGGAGGTGTAATGACCTTTTAAAATTGTTAGAGTATTTTATACCTAAAATTGGATTCATTCTCATTTTAAGCCTCTTGAAATATTTGGATAAATTTGTAAAAAATTAATAAAAATGAAAAATCTTAATATAGTTATTTATATTTTTTTCCACCAATATAATGGTTGGGCATCAACTAATATTTAAAATAATAATACTATTGTTGAATTATTTTTTGGTATAACTCAGTATTTTGTGAATGTAAGATTTCTGAGAAACTTGTTGTTGTGTTTTAGGTATTATATTGTACACATATTCCCATTTAAACTAAAATTAATATTAAATTTAAAAATATTAATAGATATGAATATGAATTGATCTATAAATACCAGGGATGATAACCCTATATTTTTTCCCCACAAAAATTTCATCTTGTTAAAATGATTGTTTTTTTAAAGAGACCTATGTGTACTAGGACCTGATGATGATTAGTGAGACCTAACAGACCGTGGAGAATTATTATGAATTTCTAATAGCATTCATGATACATTTACATTCTAGATGAACTTTTATTGTAGACTCTTTATGTTGAGCTTGTAATTTCCCATGTTCAGTTTCATTACATTATGTCATACTTTAGTACTATAATACAGATCTATACAGCCCTTGGTTGTTCATTGATCATTACATTTCATTAATTTGAGGTCTGGTAGTTGTGTGAGTGTTTACAGGTTTTTAGGAAATTCACCCTCGTGTTAGTGATATGACTACTAAGTGCTAATCACCAGCCCCAAGCCTATTAGTGGTTGGTTTGAGAGGGTGCCTCATGAGGCCCACTATGATGGGTTATGATAGAGTGGTATTAAATATGGTCAGTTCTACCTTATGATCGATTGTATATGATACTGTATTAGAGAAACAGTTTTATGTTTCTTGAGTTCATCTATTCAGCCAGGGACTCTAGTGTTGGTGTGGTTGTCGACATATCCATACACTTGGACAATGATCACCTATTTTTTTGACTCGGTACATGATAACACTGGTTGTAGGGGAAATAATTATACAAGAATCATGTTATTATGGGTTTTGGTTCCATTTCATTCTTGAGAAAAATATCCATATATAAACATTGATCGTGATATATCATGATTATTTTTATGATGCCTCAATGATGTATAGAAGATAGTATTGAGCATGATTATTACAAGAACGATACCCTAATTAATGGGATAATGATTTAGGGACTATTTCTTGTGATTTTATATACATGTGGGGTCCCAGAAAAACCACCACATGTAGAGAAGCATGTGGTACATGCTGTACAATCAGACGAGGTGTGCGGGCTAAGTGCGCTTCATGAGTTTCAGAGAGAGATAATTATCAGATTATGAGAAATTCTTGACCAATATTTGGTTGAGGAATCATTTGAGGTGGTGAACCAAGGTTTCCATCTAGCTGTGACACCAACATATTAGATGTTTCTCTGTGTAGAGATCCTTCTTCATCTCTCAGTTGAGCTATGGTGGAGTTTAGTTACCCATAAATTCGATGAGGTTACTCATTAAAGGATATATTTAGAGAATCTTTTCCAATAATATTTCTCACCATTAATGCTGAAAGATATATGTATCTTGGATCTTCAAAAGATTCAAGAGAGAAGATTGGTATTAGCTGAGAATTCATCTAATTTAACCAACTTCTCAAGATAGTCAATAAATGTGGTATGAGATCATTTATTCAGAGCTGAGACCTTCTAGTGAGGTATGTATAGAGGCACATGTTCCAATATTATCCCTTTGTGGATTCTTAGCTATGTTAGCGTGATAGTGTGAGAATTGGTGGTCATGGGTTTCTTGGCTGTGCAGATACAGCCAGTAGATGATAGAAGTGGGGAAAAGGATCATAGAGCTTAGCCTAAAGGACTCATCATCAATATCTGAGGCCTGAAAATATGAGATGTTATAGGATGAGTACACAAGATAGTGTATTTACAATAAAGGTATCACAGGGTTGGTCCAAAAATCCTAGAGAGGTGGTTCTACTCTTGTGGTGGAATAAAACATATCACTTGAGATTTTCTAACCCATCGTACATCTAAGAGAGAATACATGCCTAGTCCACTTATGTAGTGATTGTAGTAATATCTGGCTGATTTTTAGGGAAAAGTATGTGTAATATGGGATGAAAGAGCAGCTGACGGTGTTCTATGTTTCTACCTTTTACCACCACCACCACTAGGTGGACCACACCAGGCTTAAAAAGCAAGATGATAGGGGTAGGGATTACAGTAGGAGGTCAAGGATTATGACCAAGGGGATTTGGGAATGATTCGATATAATATCTATTTATTTTTTACTATTGATAAATTACTAATAGACATAGTAACAAGCCATTAATTTCTCTACACATATCTTGTTTGAGACATAGAAATTCCAATTGAATATTTTACTCAACCCTTACACTTTGATACATATACTAGATAAGACTCGATGATCACACAATTATTTTTACGTCATAACCTGACTCCCAGAGAATTTCATTTAGTTTAGGATATCTATGAGGAATCATCGAGGACTTATGAAATCATTATTCGTATGGAATAGTTATATATTTACCATGCCAATAATGATTATTTTAAGAAATGTTTGAAGAGATTGTGCAGTGATGGAACTTGTTTCACCATTTTTCAATAAAAAAACCCAGGAATTGCATGATGGACTAGGGAATTTTAGGGTTCAGCCGATTACATATCAGTTGCCTAGCCCAAACCATGGTGTGGTGGATGTTATCAGTTTCTTGTTTCCAATAGTGTTTTTGGAGTACAAGGACATCTTCCTTGATGATTTTCTGGGTTTATCACTATATAAGAGATTAACATCTGCAATTTATCTACATCCCATGATGGAACCAATATCATTACTAAAATATCAGATGGATCCCATATAGCTTCACGAGTGATGGTGTAGTAAGAGGAAATACATAAGAAGGTCTTTGTTTGACCTAGTGTGTCACCCTCATCAACCTAATTATGTTTGCGAAGAAGGTATAGAGGAGCATTAGGTTTTGTATGATCTACTGGTGCATCAACCAAGTGAACGTAAATATTATGTATCCACTACTGAAAATCTATTACTTCTTTGATATGTTGAGTGGGGCATGATGGTTCTCTAAGGTTGACCATAAATTATGATATCATGAGTTACAAGTTTGGGACAATGATATACCTAATCCAACATTCATATGTGGCTACAGTCACTATGAGTACTTGGTGATTCCCTTTGGAGTGATGATCTCCAAAAACAATGTTCATGGGAATCATAAATTAGATCTTTTTTCCTTATTTATACAATTGAATTGTAATTTTCATCGATGACATCCTTGTGTACTTGGTGTACATGTAGTATCACACTAGAAACTTTTGGATATTTCCAGATTTACTCGAACAGATCCAAAAATATGTAAAGCTCTCAAAGATCTAGTTCTAGATTTATAAGGTCCACATTATAGGACAAATTATCTCAATATATGGATTGATAGTGGACCCATCAAACGTTAATGTTGTGTCAGCTTGGGAGCCACCTTATAACATGATAGTGGTGCGAAGGTTCCTTGGGTAGGCAGATTATTACATGATTTCCATACCTTATTTATCTACAGTATCAGAACAGATAACATATGTTACACGAAAGGTGTACACATTATTATGGAAAGATAAGTTCAAAGATTCTTTTAAGAGGATGGTGAAATATTTGACGGGTTCCCCTATATTGATATTATCAGTGGAAGGTGTCGAGTACATATTGATATATGATGTATCTAAAATTGGGCATGGTTTTGTTATGATGAAGAGGTAAAAGGTGATTGTATATGGTTCAAATCAATTTAGAGGACATGAGAAGGTCATTGTGAAACACCATCTGGATTTAGAAGTGGAAGTCTTTGCATTGATGTTGTGGACACACTGCTAAATGCGTAAGCAGTTTATTGTCTACTAAGATCACAAGATTAAAAATTATAATTTCTCCCAAAGGGATCTCCACTTGAAATAGAGGGGATGCCTATAGTTACTCAATGATAATGAGTTGGAAATTTTTTATACATAGAATGTGAAATTTTTTAGTATAATCTTTTAACAGGAGTTCATGTTTGAAGTTACTGAATGAGGCATCGGAAAAGCCAGCATCATCAAAATTATCTTTTTTCAATGGAGATAGAGTATCCTACCAATAATAGATAGTTGTCACCCCTCCACTCTCATAGCATTTCTGGGATACACATCTTCGGGATACCGACTATGAGACCCTACAGGCTTATATTTTTATAAAGAAATATCCTGATGGATTTTCCAATGGTGATGAAGACATGATTATTTTAAAGTACATATGATGGTACCAATGACGTTTTGGGATGAGGATTTAAGAGTGGTTTTCCACATCACCATTATAGGTACATCCATGTGAGGAAATTATGTTCCAGGAACACCAACATCAGTATTGGTTTCCTGGGATAATGAATAGAGTTGTAGAATTCATCTCTTAATACCTTACTTTTCAGTAAGTGATGGTTGATTTCTATGTTCTAGCGAGTTTGACCCAACCCCAAAATGTTCTGTAATGGAAGTGTTATTTGATATCTATTGATTTCCTGATGATCATAACATGTAAATCCAAGGGGAATAATCCATCTTAGTGATAATAAACTGAATCACCCTATCAGTCATATTCTTAACTATCTCATAAAATTGTTCAGTTGGGTTCCATGGATGCCTATATATACAGAAGATAGTTCGACTCCATAGAGTTCCGTAAACAACTATTTCTGGTAGTGTTTCTTTCTATACATATCGTTTTTTGATGTGAATCCAGTAATAATTTCCAATCATGTTACTCCTAAGCACAACATTTCACACCCAAAAACTATATCTAGACTGAGTGAAAATTTTAGGTTATATATGACATGTTTCAATCTTGCATGTTGGAATTTATCCTTACTTTGGAGGATCACATACCATGGGTGGAGTTTTCTTACAAGAACATATAGTATTCCAATATCAGTATGGTACTATTCAAGCCCTTGTAAGGGAACCCTAAAAATCACCATTTTGTTAGACTGTCCCAAGACAATTATCAATCATGGACCTATTGATTGTGTGAGATAAAATAAGAATGGTTCATACCATCAAAGAGTGTACAGAAACTAAAAAGACCCGTTATAATTATTATGCTAACATGTGATGATGGGATTTGGAGTTCATGGCATGAGGCTATGTGTTTCTATGGGTTTAAATTCAATGTGGGTTATGTAGATTTGGTTACGTAGACAAGCTATCCTCCAGGTTCATCGAACCATAATAGATATTGTGTTGTGTTGGTGTGGTGTTGCACCATATAAATATATCACTTCATATTGAACATGTTCTCAACATCTTCCACGTGTCACATCTAAGGAAGTACATGCATGACCATGTCACATTATCAATTGGGGTGTGCTTGAAATCAATTATGGTGTGACATATCATGAGTACCCTATAATGATCGATTATTGTTCGGAGATGATCTTTCATGTGAAATCAATTCCTTTGGTGTGTGTCTGATGGAATCACAAGAATCATTAGGAGAGCACATGAGAGTACGAGGCTCATATTCATGATTAGTACCAACACCGTTTTTTAATGATCTTTTTTTGGGGTTTGTGGATATAAATAAAAAATGTTGGGAGAATGTAACTTCATGGATTTTCCATTATAATATTTTTAGACATTATATAGATTATTTTTGAAACTAGGAACTAAGTTGTTGTGAAATTATGTGACCTAGTTTACCAAGAATAAATATTTATTATATATTAAATATATAAAATATCACACACAAGAAATTTCCCTAAAAATGTCTATAATTACTAAAAGGGTTCCTGAATTAGAAATATAACGAATCATTGAGTTTATACCAAAAGGTTTACCCTTCGGGTGACTTATCATATTTCGGTGTGGGTTGTTTGTGAAAAAGTCCTCACAGACATGAAATTGATTAAAATTAGTAAATATACTTATTTTAGTTTAAGTAGATGATGCCCGAATAGAAAAATATTTAATAATATGATTATGTAATATATATAGGGTTATCCAAAAAGTAGTCGAATAATTAGTGAGCCGTTTATGAGAGGTTTTGAGGATTCTCTCTCAGAGGAATGATGAAATATCATGAATCAACAATAAACACAATTGGGATCGATAGATATTTACATTGATGATGAAAGTGGATATTTCTTTATAAGTGACCAATCTAAATGGAGGTACGGAATTTGATTTTATATTAGATATATCCTCTACATTTAATTTCAAAAATTAACCAAAATAAATTGATGAACGGATTGAATCTATCACCATGAAGTATGTGATTATTTGTTTAGATTTAATGAGAGTTTTATCATGATTCTTTATTTATAAATTTACCATTATAATGGAGACTGATCAATACCAACATAAAAATTTCATAAGGTTCATTCCACTCTTATGGTTTGCGATTTTCTCCCATGATTTATTTTTCATTATAGACATTCTTTGTTTGGACCCCAACTCAATTAATCTAGATAAATTGATGGTTGTGAACCAATTTTTTAAGGAAATAATTTGACTTAATAGATCTGATATCATCCTGACATTATGGTGGTGTGACGATGCATATGGAGTGATTCAGACAATTGAGGACTCTTGAATTCTCGTTCTTGGGTGTTCTTCAGTGCTCAATAAAGAATAATGATTTGAGAAAATTTTTCAGTAGGAATGGTGATGAAACTTGTAATTCGATGATGGAATATCTTGTATGAACATAAGTAATAATTTTTTGATGAAAAAGATCTTCGTATCGAAGACCATAGGCACCTGATCGAACATATAAAAAAGATCTAGGATTTTACAAAATCCCAAAGAACATATTGTGTAAACTTGGTATACATGTCATGTGTGGACCCCCAGAGTGGCTGCTAGGTTTTTAGATGAAGTTAAACATATACTGTTTTCCGACTCCTATGACATGTAGAGCGTTACATCCTCCAATTATTAGTGTTTACTTCTGTAAGTACACGAACATGGGGTGGACTATACATGTTGACTAAACATAGTGTACTCCCCCGAAGGGTATAGGTTGGACCATGTACATGTTATAGGCCATAAATTGGTAAATGGAAAAGAATAAAAGAGCATAAGAAATATACTATTACATGGATAGTTAAAATGGAATGCCTACATTTAATGTACCAATTATATGGACGCTGTTTGATGACATGGTCTATTTACACGGGTTGGACCCAGGGTCAACTTACATGACTTGCAACCCTTTCCATGTCTTCTAATCCATCTGACATGAATGAGATCCATTTTAAGTAGTGATATGGATATGTTTTATTAGTTTTTGGTCCTCTTATCTATTCCATTATGGTTCGTAAAATTTCATTACCTTATCAAATTTCAACGATCCCTTTAGAACAACTTCTTGGACACTGTTGTTTTAATCCCTCTGAGAGGACTGAAGTTGGATCCTATATTCACATTCTTTTCCTAGGTGAAATTCAATGTATCAACATGAAAAACTAAATGGGATCTGATCCTCTATATAGTGGGTTAATCTTGGTTGAATATGTTGGAATCCCACCATGGCCTTGGAAATGATCCTAATTTGTTTATCGTATAATCATTTGACTATCAGCATATTATTTCGCATGACAAGACCCGATGGTAGTACTTCTTAGAAATACACCATTATTTCTATTAATCATTGGGGTTTGATCTCCTAGATGATTAATTTTTGGAATCTTCACGTTGGAATCATTATACGGTATACTATGGTTATGGTTTACCACTAGAATGTGTTTCTTTGTTGAGTACATTAAGATATTATTTCTATATATATTTTATACATATAACTATGCTGAGAAAATTATAATTAATTTATTATATTATTTGAGGTTTTGAGGTCTCCTTATGAGTATTTCAATAATGACCCCTTCATGGTATTTTCACACACACATCATGTCTTCTTTAAGGGATTGACCTTTAGAAAGAGACCTTGGTGTACCATGAATAGAAAATTCTTAATGAGACAAGAAATACCATGATGTGTTCCTTCATCAATTAGACATCAATCCCAAAACTATTACCTTCATGTTATACTTTTTTATGGAAAATTTTGTGGTGGTATTTTATTTGGACCTATTTACCTTTTTTACTTCATGTTGTACTGTGATTGTTTGATATAGAAGTGTGCTTGCGTTGGTTGTTCAGTTATTTTTACATTTCATCATTTTGTGGGCTCGGAGATGTGTGTGACTATGTGTATAGGTAATTAGGAACTTCCTCCCATGTTAGTGATATGCCTACATGGTAGTTTAAACCATCCCCTATCCTATTAGAAGAATTATTGTGGACTCATGACATGAGCCTCACTACATATGGTCATGATAGTCGGTGAGCTCATGTTCACATTCACAATTCATGTTTCTCTCTCCCCCATACGCCTGAACTTCCATCTATTTTTTTGTTGGATTCCCATCATAGGGACTATGTGGCTTTCCCCCATATGTTAAGGCATGGGCAATGATCCCAATTTTTACTCTAAAAAGATAAAAACATAGAGAATGAAATATTAATTAGTAATAATGATATTTAAAAACATTTTATATATTTCTAACAAATTCCAAACTAAATTACCAATCACCGACAAGTTGATAAAAAATTATCATAGATATATTCATTTAAAATTTCATGAAATAAATTAATTAGTATCCCAAAAATTTAATTCATTCATTTATGGATATCAATCCATTGGTTATAGAATATGGTTTTCAAGTGTGTATTCCATTAAACCTCATAATACAAAAATTAATTAGTCCTGCCAGTAAATAGCATATTTCTTCATGCCACCCCTTCATTGGAATCAAATTCATGCATGTCATCGAGAACACCCAATTAATACTATGTGGTTAATCCATTGAGATTTTGGACGAGGAATTTCTAGTGAAACCCCAGGGTCTACAACTCATCCTAATGGAGCTGTGATCATGGGATCCTTCAAGTGTCCATAAATGTTCCCCTAATGTGATTCTCATGCTCATAGAAACCGTAAAATTAGATAAAATATGTATTATTATTAATTTATATATATTTTTAATACTAATTCATTTATGTATTGGTTATAGTTGAAAATTTATTATGCACATATCATGATAAATTTTAATTAGTATGGGACCATGTTGTTGTCTCCGTACTATGTTTTTTTATAAACACCCTTCATGGACCGCCATTGAACATGGGCAGCAAAGCATCTATCACATGCTTATCCCATGTAATATTTGGTCAAGGGAACATTATTTAAATCGAAAATGGGCGCATTGAGTCTAGATAAGGATAATATATTTAATGGGGTTATGGAAAATCCCATATAATTTGTTCATATAATTTAATTATATATATGTGATCAACCCTATGGGAGATTAAGATTGTATGCCTATTCATCCACATTTCATTATTTTATAACATGTCTAATATTTATTTCATATTTTATAATGACTATTTATATTACTTGTGACACTTTTTTGTTTATTATACTATTTTATACTATGATATTGGTAATATTGCCTTCCCGTCATACATTTATAGACCAAATTTTTTGTTCAAATGCTTCGGGAATTTGTAGATTTTTTCTAACATCACACGATGGTCTGATTGGTTACATTTTAGAGTAATTTAGGTATGGTAATAAGATAAACTAATATAAAACCATACCAATGAATCAGTACATAGAAGAACTGTGTTTGGATTCATTATAGTTATTTAATGATATGTATTGACACTAATATTTATCATCATTTGTGTCACAAATATTCATCAACATTAACTCCATATCATTTTTATGTTTGTTGTCCTATCAATACAAGGGTCAATAAACGTTTATGTAACATGATTAAAAAAAAATTGTACGTGTAATGATAAAATTATATATTCTAGGACCACTAAATAATTCATTTAATTTTAAAAAATTTGTACAATTATATAAGATTTTTAAATATCCTTATCACATGATGGTAAATTGCATTTAACTGGTCCTCTTCATATGACCCAAAAATATAGAACATAAGTTTCTTCTCCAAATGATGCTAAAATATATTACATGTGGTTTAGAATTATGTTATCCAAAAAAAGTTGGGATTATCTATTCATGACAATGTTTCACCACACACAATGACTAAATGCATTTTGGAGTTTCAAGTGATTTTTCTAACCATTCATTAACCTTCAATGATACAAAATGATCCATTCATATGTAAGAAGTTCATTTTTATGGGGATATACCTTTACATAGTATATTTTTTTTGGATTTATTCTTATTTTCATAGGATGTGTAGTGAAACTATAATCAGTAATCCTAAACCCAACCACAATTTTAGAAATATTACAGTACTTATCAGTGAATGGTCTCTTTAGGAACATTTGGTTTTGTTACATCGTAAACTATAATGTGATAAAATTTATTTATTTTTCAATAAATACTCATAGTATTAATTTATAATGGAGAAAATCATGGTCTTATTGCATAAAGTTAAACTAGAGAATATGTGGTCTATCCTGCATAATACATCACATCTTAGAGAGGTTTATCCTATGTGACCCATCTTCAAAATACGAAAAACATATAGGTGAGGTACCCAACATTTGGTTAGGTGTCCGTAAATCTACTATAAAAGGAAACATACACACATATTTAATAGTTAAATATTTACATTGGACCCTTTCATTCACATCATGTTTCCCTTCCTTTATTTTCCACTAATGTTGAGCTAATCTATTTTACACATGAGTTGAATATGAAAATTTTTTCTTATATAGGGGAACAATCTATGTTACAATAAAAAATGAAATTACTTAATCTATGACACATGATATTAAATAACACGTTATATTGTTTATCCTTTAAGGCCATAATGTTATTAGAGTGATATATTCCATATGACAATATTACCCTATGTAAGAGATAGATCTATATAATGTTTCACAAAATATTGGACCATCCACATGGATTCAAATGACCTTTTGTTCTGAAGAACCCTGGTGTATAGGCTCCTAATATTCAACTTTTTTATGTTCAAAATATTTTTACTTGTAAAAATATTGGATCTTATTTTATTTTAAATCATATTCATGGATTTAAAGATTCCCCTCACATGAATTTGAGATAGATAAATGTAGGATCCACATCTGAGAAAAATATCTCCCTTAATTCATATTATTTTATGATTCAAAATGACCTTTAAAACACATAATTTAGATCTTTCCTCTAATTATAAACCATATAAAATTACATTATTTATATTTAATCATCATAATCATGGTTATATTGGAATTGGGATATTCCAACAACACCATGTATGTTTCCTTCCATATATCAAACATTACACCTCAGGTGCTTGAATCCCCACAGACCCTTAATGGATATCAGTAATGGGATTATCCAACTACAAAGAACATAAAATTTTGATAATTTTTACCAGATCACTATATAATTCCCTTCAAACAAGAAGAATATTTCACCCTCAAAGAAATTGCCTCTAATCTTTGCGAACCACCTATAATATTTCCACATAAAAAAAATCATTAAAAATACTCTCATTGGTTATCCTTTCAATAATATTTATATCTTACCATCAATATTGAAATACCCCCGATGATGGAAAACATTATATTCAATCCTCGCTCAATGTTTTTGGGTTAAAAGAAACCCTTGATCCCCATTTGGGTTGTTGTTTTACACCCCCCATATACCCTATTTATATAACAATTATTAGCCTAAAATAAATATTCCTCCATTGAGACACTCAAAATAGGAATTTGGATCTTTATTCATGCCTATTTTGTTACCTTTCCCTTATATCATATATTATATCTCTTATTTGAACTTTGAATTATGTCCATAAACTAGGTGTAAATTTTCTCTTGTTTGTATACATTAGTAGTGTTAATATTTCATTCACAATGGGTAATAATTTCCCTCACCACTAAATAATCGGGATCATATGTGAGTCGAAGATGTATTAACAAAAAATAAAGAAATTATTTGTCTAATCTACATGGACATAAACTCCATCCCTTAATGGTATATATTAGATTTATTTAAACTACAAATTAACGTGACACAATAATTATTAATATGAAAAAATGTAATTTTTTCTGGAAAATAAGTAATCTCTCTATTCTAGTATAATGTTATCTTATTATTACTTATGAAAAAAAGTACATCATAAATGGAAGAAGGAACCATGTTTGTGGGACACACCATATGCCCCTAATAATGTTAAGTTGTTCTTGATGGGCCCAAAGATCAAAGAAAAATTATATGAATTTCATTTATATCACATTACAGTGAAGATATGTTTAATACATAGAGGAAAACATTTTGGGTACCTAAAAATTTCTTGAATACCCATTGTTCCAAATGAAAACTTATTTCCTCAAACTATTTATTCATTAAAAAACATATGTGGATATAAATAACGAGTTTATTCACCTCTCAGAACTCCTCTGTTAGGTAATGATGTCCAGTGACACCATATTCTATACTAGCTACCAGATGTATGTTTTTTCTTAAGGGAAATGTCCTTAAATATTGATATTCATTTAACGCAACATAATGTAACCTGTCATTTGAAAGTGTTAATTTTTAATCCCCTTAATATAAATTACATATCATCATAACCATATGAAAATGTATTCAGTTATGACATATAGAACTTATAATCAAATAATTTATGTGGTCATGATACCCTCTATTTTATACATTCATTCGCAGTGCCAATATTTAATCAAATGATACTATATATTATTCATGTATTTTTTTGGATTCTCATCATGTGAACCTATATAATAGGATATAATTTTTAAAAAACTACAACCATAAAATTAATAAAACTTATTATATTTTAATTCATATTATAATTGAATTTTCATTAATGAAATTACTAAATAATATGCTTCAACTTTTGGTAAATCTTTTATAACTAAAAATTTCATACATATGATCTGAGAAATGTCACCATAAAAAACATTTACATAATATTGAGAATGTTTTTGGTTTTATTGGGCCCTCATTTGTGTAACTTATATTCTTCCAATTTCATTATATATACTTTCTAACCTTCTATTCAAATATTTATAACATTTATTATTATCTATGATGGTATGATTTTTATGACATTAAATTTCTCCAGAAAAGATAAAAATAACCCTCTAAGTTGAAAACCATTAATGTGGATGAAATGAAATGATTAATGACTGTGTATTAATCAGCCATCATGCATGTCCTATAAAATATTAATAATTTAAAAAAGTAACAAAAACAGAAAACTTTTTAGTTATAAAACTTGTAAATGTTGTCTAGATAAAAATATTAGTTATTGTCTACTAATCATGCCTCGTATAATTATGTTTAAAATTTTCAAGCTATAAAATACTCCATGATCATGGATTCCAATATTCGACCCAAAAAAATTCAATATATGATACCTTGTTCATTAAACATATAAAAAGTAGTTCTCACATTGACCCCTCACACAACATGGGTTCTAAGGATCATTGAAAATTGCATGAAGATATAGTTCTAGGGAACTCGGTCCGTATTTAGTATTCAAATACTCAACTAATAAAATTATGCTTATTGTTTTGTCAATGATCAAAAATTAATTATATCTATTTGAATGGGATAAATAATGTTTATGGTGATGGTATGAATGAAAATTATATCCTATGAGCACATTCCTTAGAGGAATCCATTTACAATATCAACATGGGTGAAATATTATGTATATTGATGGTATTTATTACTATACACATTTGGTAGAACACTTCAAGGAGGAAACCAACTTATATTACCCTTAATTTTATAATATATACTCCATTGTATAGTCATTGTGATTATGACACTTTATGTTAGAGTCCTATACACGTCTGATGAAATGTTCAAATATATGATGGATTGGTTCATATGGGTTGAATTGAATCATTCTATATACAAACTAAGATTGATACAATCCAGTTACATCAATCAATTAAATGTAATTAGATACCTTGATATTATATCTTATTAGTTTTATAAATTATGGAAAAATAATTGTTGGAAAGAGGAAATTGAAACGTTTTATAATGATTTAAATTAATAAATTTCATTCATTGATTAAATAACGAAGAGGTGAATCTCAAAATTTGATACTATTCAAGAATGATGTTGTATTTAAAATGTTTATATATTGAGGTCCCGTGTTAATAAATTTTTCTCTTTGATTACTCAATTATATTCTATATACTAATTGGTTTTTCAACACCATCCTATTTGGTGGGGTGTGGTTCTTCTACTATTGCAGATATGCTTAATTATTTATACATTTTATCATCAAACAAAATCATATGTTTTATAAATTCAAAATTATATTTATTTATCTCAAAATTAATCTGTCCTTTTAGAGATACTTTTTCATCAAAAAAGATTTTGTTTCTACTCTATAGCCTAACCATGATGAGAACTCTCTTGATGAACCACATCTCAAAGGTTATCTAAAAATACTAAAAATTATTCATTGAAAAAAAACATGTCATATATTTTTCCCATTACTAATGATTTGATGAAATTGTAATACAATAGTATATAAGGACATATAATAAACCCACATAATTCTTAATATTAAAATAAAATGGAGTACCCAATTAATATTTTCTGTAATATCCTATGTGGGGGTCTTATGAATTAATTTATATATGCTCTTCCAGGGATGATATTGTGATATGTGTCAGATATTGTGGGATTATTGGTTCAAATTATCATATATCTAAGAGACTGAAATATATTTTAGGACTCAGTACCTCAAAGAAATGATTATTTCATCCATTTGTGGGTGTAGTAGATCCAGAACAATCCCAATGATCACATACACTATATGTAAGCGAGTAAGGATGTGAGCCTCTTTTATCAGCACCTTCACATCCGGTAAAGGTTATACAAAAGATATAGAAGTATCACATATGTAAAATAGTGGGTATCATAACTTATAGTAATCACAAAGATAGAACCATATATCTATCAATGTCCTTGAAACTCAATTTTCTATCTATTTATCTACTATGGAAAGATAATTCCCCCTCATTGATGATTCCTCATTAGCTAGAACAATGCCTTTGGTCCCATTAATCGCACAATCTTTTAGGGGAATTTGAAAAATCCTCACCCACTATTGTTGTACAATAAGGCTAGGATAAATCTACTACAACCATGAATGTTTCCTAGTAAGATTATTATGTAATTATATATTGGTTAAAAATAATTAAAAATAATTTTTATATCAAACCATGTGCATGTTTTTTGTATCCAATCATATTTTTCATTAGGCCACTAAGAGTTCACCTTATAGAGATTTAATGGTTGTAATATCATAATATTAAATAAATAGAATTATTTTTCATATAGATAAATCTATATATGTTATATATGTTTAAATAAAATTTCATCTGAGAATATTATAGAATAAAATATAGAGGACATACATCCATAATGATTCTTATTAAACTTCTTAGATCTGGTTAGGGAAGATTATCCATCTACTTACAAAATAAATTATTCATCAAGATATCATTGTTGAAAAGAATTATGATCTATTTGATTGTTTATAACAAAGACATGAGTGTAATATATAATTTCATATATGATATTTAATGACAATAAGATAGTCTTATTTTTTATAATTAGCATGTATGGTTTTGGTAAGAGTTTGTTCCCCATTACCATATTGAATGATACATTTGAAGTGAGACGTTTGAGTTCACCCTGGGCTTCCCCTTCAGTAACCTCTAGTATGGTCTCAAAATAGGATTTCATAGAAAAACATGTTTCATATCCAAGAACCATAGTATTAAAAGAAATTTAAATATGTACAAAAAATTAGTTGAGTTTGAACTAAAAAATTAACCTCTATCACTAGTTTAATTTTGTTTTTTCATTATTTTAGTATTTCTTTTAGTTTTAGTCTCATTAATGGGAGGGAATATTTTTACCCTTAAGAGAGGATGGCCTATTAATGGTAATATATTACATTGATTTAGACTATCTCCATCCCACATCTATATCTCCTTTGATAGAATCTCCTCCTCTTTGAGGTGGTTTGTTATAGAGATCATATTGTGTTTCCTCTCCTAATATATATTGGTGATTCCACAAGAATAGATTTCATGTAAGGCCCTGATGGGGTGATGAAAATCAATCAGAGGGGTGAATTTTCATTGTTTAAAAAATAATTAGTGTTTAATATTTATGATTAGAAAGTGGTTGGTTTGAATAAAAAACAAAATACACTATCCTGATATAAGAAAATATTGATAGAAAAAAATAAAGATAACGATAAACCCAATAATATTATAGTGGTTCATATCTGAATTATAATACTGTACACTTCACCCCTATCCACCACTAATAGAGATAACACCCACTATAGTTAATAACAATTGAAGGAGGAGGAAAAAATTTTACATCTAGATTTTTTACATATGTAAGAATATCATAATTCCATTTTATTTTAAGGAATAATAAAAACCAAGAGATTATATGAGAAGAAAAAATGATTTTATTAATAGGATAAATCCAATCCTCAATCCTTTATTAAGAAGGAATGATGTATTTTATGGGGAAAACATTACCCTTACTTTTACAGGTAATGACTTATCCTATAACTTCATTGTCTAAGTCTTAACATCTTCTATGTTATAGGTCAAAAAGAAACTTGTATTCTTAGATGATATACTAATCACATAGTTATACAAGTGTATTCCATTGTTATTATATTTTAAGGGTTATAGAAAACCCAATATCCTATGGGAATAGAATAAACCTATTATTCTAAAGAGATATGACAATCCTAAAAGTACCATCTATTAGTGTAGTATAACCTTATTCATTATTAACATTGTGAAGAAATACATCCCCAATATTAACATATGAAAGAATGAATAAAAAAATAAACTGAGTTATTATTAATATATAAATACAATTATGTTTGGATCATCATCCCCTTATGACTTTCTTGATATTGAAATATTGATGATTAGGAAATGAGTGGTTTAATTCAGAAAGATGATTAAAATTGATGTTCCATGACTTCTGTATGATCAATAAACCATTAATAATTAACATAAGATTCACACCTATTATAAATTCACAAAATTATTTGGTCTTTTTATCCCCAAAAATTGATACAACTATTCTCTTAATTATAAATTCTATGAATCTCTATACAAATTCATATGATAAATCTTGTTTTTAGAGGGAACATTAATTTATGTGGTGACAATAGAAATCTTGATATAAACAATAATCCTTATAATGTTAACAATTTAGTATAATTTAAATTATATCAATAACTATTAATAAAAAATACCGTCACATACTCCTATAAACCTTGTGAGAATAACTCTACAAATTTTAAATTCAAATTTTAACTTCAGTCATTATTATTTTCCAGAAAATGATAAATAACATAAATCTACATGATCATTCTCCTAGTATTAGGATTTTAACAATTATAAGAATATTTAATGATAATAATAAATATCCTTGGAATTTCCCATAATAACAATAATTTGTGACTCTTCATATACATTTATATTTAAATTTTAATATTTCAGGATTGATATACTTTACCATGAAAATCTATACATGCTTAATCACAAAAAAATGATATATAATTCATCAATAAAAATGTTAAAAGATAGTCACAATAATTCTAAATAAATAATAAATAATTATATAATTAAAAATAATGAAATTATATCAATAGTAAACATGTATAAAAATAAAATATCTTCTATAACATAAAATAGGGACGATTTATAGGTTTTATAATATCATGAAGAAAATTACATAAACATATTGGAAAATCCAAATAGGATTTATTCACATAATCATTTATAATAACAAATAGAAATAATACCACATAAGGGAATCAACATAGCTGAATTTAAATATGATATTTACATAGGTGAATTTCTCACTTATGTGATTATGGATATTTGAAAACATATTAACTGAAAAAAAATTAGCCCTAAAACAAACCATCAAAATTACAGAATATGTTTTTTCTCAAGTTTGACAATATTTTGTTAATTTTTATAGATTACAATTGAATCAAGAATCAAAATATAGTAGAAATATTATCCTAGATAACAATATAATTCAGACCGAAAATATATAATTATTTCTAACATAATTAAGTACATGATAAATATCAATTTATAGTTTTACCTCTTCTTATCCAATGTATATAATTTAATTCCATATCCAAATCAATAATAATCAATTAATTTCGAGTTTTATAACCCATGTTATGGTTAAAATACAAAATTATTGTTTAACACTTTAACAAATATCACTCATGATCAGTTATCAAAGTCAGTAGAAGATTTCCCAGATTTTCACTTATTGTCTATTCTCATGGTTGGTACTCACGGTTAGTACCTTTGGTTACTACTAATGGTTAGTTCCAATTGTTGGTACTCATGTTATTTACTCATGTTAGATAATCAATATAATACATATATAATATGAAATTGTAATACAAAACATGAAATAAAATTATATCTTTTACATGAGAAATATTATAATGAAATTAATGTTGATAATTCATTGATAAACATATAAGATAGAAATATAAGGCACATGAAATTTTATAAGAATAAATGTAATATATACCACAATTAATATATATGTTAAAAAAGTAATGAAAATATTTGGTAAATTTATGAAAATTCAAAATAGTCATGATATTATATATTTTAATTATCAAAACATGATGTTTTTTACAGACCCACTAAACATTCTCCTCCTTTTTTATAATTTCACAAAAATTTATAATTTCAAAACATCTCATCCTTTTGGAAATTATCGAATACATAATATTTTGAAAAAAAATTATCCCTTTGAAAAGATAATTTTTTCTTATTTTTATTTAACATTGTGGTACAATTTAGTTTTTTACTAGTCAAAAACATTAACTCAACATGATTTCATATAAGGACAAACTTTTTAATTAATAAAATTTAAAATAATCCATTTTATATAATTTTATTTAAATATATATGTCAAGGATAAAAATTAATTCTCTATGATGTTAAAAATTGAGTTGTATAGTGTGACCATAATTCAATAAAAATTACAATAAATATTGATAAAACTATTAAAAAAATATTATTTTTTTTATTTATATTTTTAAATGAAAAGTAAAAAAACATGAATTTATGAGAATAATTAAAATATTAATAAAATAAATATATTTATGTAGAAATTAAATTTATTTATATGTACAATACATTATATGTTCTATAGATTTCATGTAAATCTAAAAAAAAATCAGCATATACATTAATATGCTTAAACTCTCCTTCAATTGAAACGTCGAATTCAATTATATATAAGTGTAATGTAATAAAATTTATTATATAAAATAATCCATGTTTTTTTGTAACATACACAATAAAAAATTTAAAACAAAAAAATTATATGTTTTAAAATCATTATTGTTCATGATTAATTTTATTTAAAAAAATATATAAATTGAAAAAATTACATGTTAATAATAATGAAAATTATACTAAATAAAAACATAATCTTCCCATTAATTTTCCAGGCTTTGTAGAAATGAACAACCATAATATTTCAGCATGACCATAAAAATACTCATCTGATTGTAACATTTATAAAACTTTACACTAATAAATGTAAAATAAAGGAATTGAAATATGGTTTTTTCCAACATAACTTATGAATTCAGTTCAAAATAAATGTTTTCCAACAATTATGAGAGATATATTAATTCCAGTCTTGAATATTCTTCTAGAAAATACTTTAATATCCAAAAGTGCCATGAAATAAGTTATTCATTAACTAAATTGTTTTGAAATTAATCAAATTATAATATCATAAAATGAATCTAGAATAATATGTTCACTACCCACATAAAGATATTAATCAGATTTCAAAAAAGATATGGAATTTTCCCAAAATGATATATAGTATACAGTCTTTTCCAAAATGAAATAATAAACATTATACATCTTATTCTAGCATGCTAATGATAGAAATGTTGTGACATACATGTCAAATTTAAGCATTAGAAAATATACATTACCTATGTTAAAATAATGGATTTATTTTACATGAATATAAAAACATACCTTGAGGTACATATGTAGTAGACAATTATTTAAAAATTTCCTTGAAATAGATTTCGAAATAAAATTCATTTTGTGAAAATGATATTTAGTTAACTTCAATGTGATGTCAAATAATTATGAGCATAAAATTGACATTAAATTAAGTTAACATAATAAATTATATAATATTTTTCTTTTACAAAAATTCTCCAAAAAATAAATAAAAATTAATCCCAACTAAGTCAAACGATTATATCATTAAATTTCCAAAAATATGTTATCCTTCCAATAATGACAGTGGAATCATGTATATTATAAACATTAATTTTAATGAAAACCATTTAATTTCTATCATTATATAATTCATTCTTAAGCCTTCAATTTTATTTTTCTAAAAATTCCAGAATTTCACAAACCTTTTCATTTATAGAATTGGGTGTGTTTATATGGTTTCTATTTTCACTTTTATGATTCACATAATGATCCACAACATTGTAAATATCAACCCAAAATAAACAAAACTTTATGATCTTCATCATTGTTATAAATAAAAATATTTAATTATACAATTTTTAAATTTAATCATCAGCATTTAAGTATCACTATTTTTCAATTTTATTTTTAACTATGTTTTCTTTTCACAGAACTATATATATTTCTCATTGTCTGAAACATATATAGAGGTGATTAATTTTATTTTATACTTGTAGAAATCAAAAAATTCCATTAGGTATTCAATACCTTAATCATCATTTCGGAAATTGATAGAAGAAAAAGAATCATATTTAAAATCAAGCGTTTTATTTATACATGGAACACATATATTTACTTGTTTTCTAGTATATGATGTAAGACCACATGAATAATAATGTGGATGTGAACATTTTACCATTTACAATTTTTTTATTTTTTCAATATTATAAGTTTATTTTTTGACTTTCATCCTTGTAAGAAGATGCTTCATAACCACACTATTAATTCATGTATTTATTTTCATTATTTTTTGAAATTATTTTGAATTATTGAGCATTGAAAAATTGGTTTTAATGTCTCATATCTTTTTAAAAACATAAAATATAATATTGGAACATTATAAATTTTTATTTTATTTACCTTGGGTGATATATACTTTAAGAAAATGGTTTTTGTCCCTTTTTCATGGCTGGAGACTCTATTTTAATTTTCTTAGACATTTTATATTTAATTAGGTAGACTACATTAAATCTTCCTCTTCCAAGGTGGGTGCTTCATGCTATTTCTATATTTATACATCAGTAATGAAAGAAAAAATGTTGTCTAAAATATTTCCACAAAATAAAAAAATATTGATTCATGAGTATATTATTGAGATTGTATTTAACAACATCTCCACCTTTCATATTAGTTAGGTTATGTATAGATAAAATAAAAACTTTTCTCACAATATTCCAAAATAGATTATAAATACATAATTAATATTATTTATTCTTAATTTACACTTAGTATACTTACAACCATTGAATGTTGATGGAATCATCATATTGAACCCATTTGAAATCCATAAATTATCCATCATTGTAAAAGATCTATCTCTTAGTCTTGTTAAGGACTAGATTCAAAATATTTCATAATTAAACTAAAAAATGATACAAAATATATCATAATTGATCCAACCTAGGAAAACAAATTATGAGATATCAAAAAAATTTTAAATATAATTTATTCCCAAAGCTTCCTTCTATAAAATATATATTTGGCCCTCGAATGAGTGATACAAATGTTAAAGTGGCATTGAAATTTCGTAATCTAAAAAAATTCATTTTAAAAAATAACAGAAGAAAGTGTATTTTTAAAATATTAAACAGTTACAAAACACTAATATAAGAAAATATAGTGAAAATATATATAATAATGTAAAATATGAATAAATAAAATTTATAGTGGTTCTGATATCAATGATCATATTCTACACTTCACCCCACTCAGGAACTGTGAGAGACGAAACCCACTATTGTATATCACCTTTGATAGTGAGTGAGAATCGTTATATATATAATAGTTAGACATCGATGATTAATGAAATTCCCTTGAAATTTATGATTTAATTTAAAAAACCCATTTATTTATTAGAGTATCCCAAATCGAGACTTTTTCTTGCTCAATCGTAACCTCTTTTTTTTTAATGTTCATCAGAACCCTGTCTTATAAATGTAAAATCCTAACCATTTAATTAATATTTAAATAAGAAAAACTATATTTTACCAATCCATGTCATAGGACGTTCAATGTTATGGTTCAAGAGGAACTTGATTCCCTCTGGGGATAGAGTGAACTTTTACTCTTATAGATTGGTCATTTCGTCTTATATTTTACTGGTTACGTAGAATCCAATATTTTATAGGGTTAAACTAAAACATGATTTCTATGTGGAAATACCACGAAAATGTATGATTTTGGGGTATTTTAACCACATTCAATACGCACTATGTGAGAAAATAGGTCCCTCTTAGATACATTATTAAAAAATAATAAAACAAATTAACTTAGTGAATGATTCAATATGGATATGTTGGTGTCTTGATCATGTAGAGGTCATTCCCTTCAATATTCTAAAATAGTGAATCTTGTTAAACCATTTATTTAATTCAACAAAAAAAGATGAATAATAAAACACGAAGACACATTTGTGAATAATTCACCGTGAAATTGTGAATGTGGAGTTACATCTCTTATGTGTTCACTAATTTCTTTGGAATTTTTTCCACTAAAAGGGAAATGACTATTTTAAATACTAAAGCTTCCATTAATTTCCTCACAAAATTCTAATGATAAAAATTTCATGTGATTGATTTTTTAATTATTCTATGAGAATTTATATAATGATATTCCAAAATATTAATTATAATAATAGTGATTTAATAAAATAGAAAATATTTACATACATATTTATAATAATTACATTAGAATACACCCATCAATATTTTACGAGTAACTATTCATATTTCATAATTCAAATTCAAATTTAAAATTTTCTTATTATTATTTTATATTTATTTAGAGATAATATATATCCATACAGTATTTCTATGGATACGATGTTTTGAATAATTAAAATATTCATTAATAATAAGAATTAACATCCATGGATAGTTTGCTAATAATAATTTATACTAACACTTAATTTACAATTAAATTTCAATTTTTAAATTTCAGGCTAATAAATATTCATTAGGAATATCAATACATGATGAATCCCAAAAGATTCATATTTAATCCATTATAATGCAATGTAAAATATGTTCACATTGCCTCTAAATTAATATTAATTAATTATAGAATGAACAAAACACTAGTTATATCTATAATAAACATAAAATAAATTCAAATGAAAAATATATCATATTTATATTTTTTATAATATGTAATAGAAAATCATTGATCCACATATGAAGATCCATGTTGGGGACTTTTAAAAATTTATTCATTAATATGTTTCCAAAATATTACCGTATAAGTTAATTGACATTGACGAATCTACATAAGTGATTTAGGTATGTGAATAGCTCACATAAAAGATTTTGATACAGAAAAATAGATTGACTTATATAAAATTAGACTTCAAACTATTCATTAAAATAATATATTTAGTTATAGCTCCATTTTTATTTATTTTATAAAATTTCATTATCTTTCTATGAAATCAAGAATCAAAATAATGTATTAATTAATTATGGAAAATGTAGAATATTAACTTAATACATACAACAAATTATCACCTAATTTAGCATGTGATAACTATAAATTTAGACTTTTATGACTTTTACTTAAATGTCAATAATATTTTTAGAATTACAATTCTCTTATTATAAAATTATTTTGAGTTATTTATCCCATGTTATGGTCATTATACTGATGGAATGATTTTAACATTTCCAAATTTCACTCTTTGTTAGTTTAATACTTTCCAAATTTTTACTCTTCAACAGTCCACATAGTCCCTACTCATGATCAGAACTCATGGCTTGTACTCACGATTAGTACCCAAATTTAGTTCTCATGTTTAGTTCTCAATATAAGAGTGTTATGAAAATAAACTACAAAACACCATAGGAAAAAAGATATTCTATGAAAATAATTATTATGTCCTAAATATAGTTAAGATTACATTAATTAACACATAAAAATATACTGATGAAATTATAGAAGATAAAAATTAATTTCATATATAATTAATGTATATTTTAGTAAAAATAAAACATTTAATAAAGTTATAAAAATTATAAATAATCATTATAAGATATTTTATAATAAACAAAAAAATTAAATGGTTCAATTATCCACTAATCATTTTTGATCTATTTGCGACATAATATTTTGTATCAGATCCATCCTATTTTATGATTTGTTCAGTATCATTTTTTATCCTGATACCTATCATATCTTCAAAACACTATAAAAGAAAGAGTCATGTTTATATCTTAAAAATCAAAATAATTGTCAAAGAAAACCAACTTAAAGTGGAAATTTTTACTTGTATCCATGTTCTTTCCATATCCATTAAATTCATAATCATTATTTTTATTGACACCCCCTTCAATTTTACCAATATTTTCCTTGTTTCTCACTCACTCAGTAGCAAGGAACAATGTATTATAGTAAAAAATATTGACATCTCCATCTCCTTGGAATATTGGATGACCTAAAATTGATTTGACTCGTGAGTAAAATGTATAACTTATTTAACATTTCAATGATGGGGAATATGAATTTTTCATAAAGGGAGACCCTTATATCAATGATGTTTATAGATTAAATCTAGTTCAGATAGATGTTGGTGGCCCCTAGCTATATGAAATCTGGGTGTGAATTAGCTTGCTCGTTCCTACTTCTCAAGGAAGAATCGATACCATTTATTTCAACTACATCCATGAATCAGACATCTATTGACATATTATCATTATCCATGGATCCAATTATTCGTGTATTGGTTAATTGAGTATTAGAAACTAACGGGACAGTATTTTTGATGGATTGTATAGAAAATAAGCTTCAATAGGAGTTCCCTTCTTATTAGACTCCATAGTGAATTTACTCTGAATTTATAAGGTTGTAGATGTAGTGATTTTGGGTACATTGGGTACCCATATCACATTTGGATTAGATAATATCCATGATTGATAGATTTGGTGGTAATATATATATGGGTATCAAAGGAAAGATTCATTTTTTATTCCTGAATGTTATATTCTTCAATCATAACCCTTACTTTCCACAATAATATTTTGTGTTTATCCTCAAAAAAAATTCATGATGGTTACACATAATCCCTAATGCACCGAAATTTATCTCTAACTGATACAGTTCTTTCAATTCTGAAAAAGACCTTGTAGTTTGGGTGTTTATAATTTAATCCCTAATAGAAATCATATATTACTAAGACTCATGGTCACAGTTTTCATTGTAGATAATCAACCTTATTGGTGGATATATATAAGGTAAATAGTTAAACTCATCATATAGATTAATTGGTTTTAACACCTTATCACCCTTCATTAATAATGGGAAATTTTAAATTGTTCCCCTGATGAACAATCTAAATCTATACAATTGGATTTGAAAATCACTATAGTACTCATATGAAATGACGAACATGGCCACCATGGCCCATAAAAATGAATGACCATAAAATTGGAAATATGATTTCTATTGGGATTTAAAATATACAACAATATTTTCTTTTAGTCATTGGTACATTTTTTCCAATGTATTTACCCTATTAAATTTTATTCACCATCATAAATTCTCTCAACTATAATTCATTATGAGTATTTTGAATCTTTAGTATATTCCTACTCAACCCCAAGATATTATTCCCTCTAACATGTTGAAATAATTAATTATAATGGTTACACAATAACCCCACTCCTTGAGTGGACTTGATCTAGTTCCAACAATTACATATTGGGAGCTCCATTAATATATATGTAAGAGTACCCTATTGAATATTTTGATCGAGATCCCATCAAATATGAAACTATTATGATTTCCTCCATGGTATAAACAATAATTCTATATATTGATGTTGATTTTACATATTAGGATGATGAATTATGTCAATATATCTTGGGAAAAGAGGGTCATTCACTAAATTCCCCACCTGAAGCCTCCAACATAATGAATTTTTTATACAAGTCACCATGTATAGGGTCCAATATATTTTTTCAAACATCCTAGAAGATGATCACCATTTCTCCGTAGAACAGATGAAATGTGTTTATATATAGAATGAAGTGGCTAAGAATCATGAAACATGCTTTTAATTATTATAGATATAATTTTTGGATATCTTTAAAGGTTCATAAATGGAAGCCACTTAAAATTTTTCTAAAACTCCACACTTGTACAATGTCCAATTATAGCTATATTCTCCATGCTTATACATTTAATATCGGATGAAGGACCCAATCATCGACCTAAAAATTTAGTTGGTCCATAAATGATCAGTGAATGATTGATGTGTAGAATTTGGTTTCAAAATTGGATATATATGCTCAGTTGTTAGGGGAAACCATGGATGGTGTAAAATATGTATAGGCGTGACATCACCATATAAGAATATACCCCTTGATAAAATATTTTTTTCCATAGGTTTTGGTAACTTATAATCCTTGAATTTAATGGGTTTGAGTTTCGATTACATATCATCACATAATTTATATTTATATTTTCAAATATTTAAAGGATATATGAGGTTAGGTGTTCTTGGTGGTGCTTCCATATGGTTTCTACAATATATGATGTATTTATATTGAACTAATATGCATATAATTTCCCAAAATCTAGATCTAGATGATTAATGTAAGAAAAAATATCAAAATATCAGATGAGGATCCATGTATTGTCCATATATTTTCTCTAAAATATGAATTTAGTAATGATTATATGAAAAAATTAATAAATACATATGAACTGTCAATGGTTTGGGGAATAATGTATAGCATGAACACACTAGTGTAGTAACAATATATCAATTGAACAAATTTCACACATGTTCTATTCCAAATTTCTTAACCCAATATACATATCTAGGTTCCCAAGTTCTTTCCCTAAATTAATTTATTAGCCATATTAATGAAACACCTTCTCCTTGGAAATTCATCTCTTGGTATAGATGTGATTCTTATAATAGATCGCATAGTGAAATTTTCTAATACAGGGGATAATGTGATCTATGATTAATTTAGTTAATGTGGGGGATTAGATTGAGTAGAGAAAAAATATCTTCATGGATTCTATGATTTCATGAACAGTGGGAACCTTATTTGGAGGATGTTTTATTTATAATGATCCATCACTAATACTTAGTGTTGATGATTTGTGTCATTATCTTCAATAATGTTCTTACATCTGAAACTCATGTTAGTATACCCATGTTTCGTTCTTTGGATTATTGATCTGTGTATCTTGATACACAATATAATTGTGTATAGTGCTCTTCCCACCACACCGAAGGGAAAAATAATTATTTTAAAAAATATTAAGATTAGTTTTGTTTTTTCTTATGAAATCAATAATCTTCATACAGATTGGGTCTAATACTAAATTTTAATCTCATTGTGCTACTTGTTTTAAAGGGAATCAAGGAAGGGATATTTATAAGAATGAGGATTAAAATGAATCCATGTTTTTAAACTCATACATCCACACCCATGTATTTTAAAAGACATCCTTATTCCCAGGTCCTCACGAAAAATTATTCACACCTACGTATACATCCCCAAAATTTTGTGAGTAATTTTTTATCAAATTATGTTAATCATTTTGATATTATTCATTTCGCCAAATATTACTAATATTTTAATTTATATTAAAGATCTATTTTTGGAATTATTTATATGAAAACCCCAGTTAATCATTCAATAAAGACAACATAAACATTATCTTGGTCTTCATGAAACACTGAGGATATCTTTCAATACGCACAACAATGACATCCATTATGGCTTTCGTAACATGCATACCCGAGGTTCACCGAAAAATAATATATTATTAATATATTATTAGTTAATACAATTATATATAACCTAGATATTAAATTAGTGTTGATGAATTGTTTTTAACAATTAAAATATATGTTGTACACAAAAATAATATGAATTCATAAGTTACCAATGAAGTAGAAATGATTATAAAAACTGATTGAATATAATGTGAACTATTTTTTTATGGTCACAAGTCCATTTTAATATAATTAATTCAAATAATTATAAATATTCCATGAAATTAATTTAATATATATGTTTAATATTTAATTAAATATTTTTTATATTCATCTAATATATTTTCTGTATATGAGATACGAAAAAATTCCTTTTTATGCTTGGAAACCTATATTTTTATAAAGGTAGTTTTACCACATATTAATCATGAAACCATTTAAAATAAAACATTTGTAACATTAATATATTCTATATGTAAATATATTGTTATTCACTGAATGGGAATCATAATAATTATGTTATGATTTTTTTTTCAGTTTTCTGTACTGTTTCATTTATTAATGAATAGTTAAAAATACTTCATTCAAATTAAAAAGATCATTTTAATATAATATTTTTATAAAGATAATTTATATAGTAAATTTGTTTCAAATATTATTTAGATAATATTTTTATCCATTATTCCAGTTTAGGTTATTGGAAACAACTTTACACTTATGATGAATATAAAAAATATAAATCTTTTGATATTTTTACTTTTAAAATACATAATGTTGTCCCATCAATAGGATTAATTTTAAAATAATATCTTCCACTTCTATGATTTAAATTCAAGAAAAAAGGATTATATAATTTATGTAGTAATAATTTATAATTTATTATAAGGCGAACATTTTTTTTATCCAAATAAATTATTGTATGTAATAATTATTAATTACCTTAACTTTGGTAAAATTAAGCTTATCTAAGGACTAAACCATACATTTACGATACAAAATGACCTAGAATCCTATCAAATTTCCATTTTCTAGACATATTTATACCATAACATCCGTTAGTTTTAATTGGTTACATTATTTGATCCACATGTAATGTGAAAAATGTGTGTGTAATTTCATTATCAATATATTAGAAGAGTATCACTCCTCTTACACAATAATATTTTCTCCTAACCTAACACTTATTCACACCACTAAAGAAACTTTCATTGACCAAGATCAACACAAAAAAATAAAAAACAATCCCTTATTTCATCATTTAATCCTCAATTTTTTCATAAAACACATGTATCCTCAATATATTGATATGTTTTTATTTTAATTTTTTAATATACACATTCACACACATCCAAATTATAGGTAAAACCGTAATTTTTATGGTTAAGAAGAACTATTGCATCATTAAACGATGATTGTTCATTTTTCCTTTATCACCTATCGTGGTGGAAGTTATGATTGAAACACTCTTTATATATTTTATTTTTATATTTTATATTTATTTAGTATTAATTACTATTTTTACTACATTTATCATTATACTTTTCATTTTGTTAAAATACGATAATTTTGTTAGAGTTAGTGTAGAGTATCGCACCTTAAAATCTATGTGATTCATTAACACAGAACATTGAATGTTTTAAGGATGTATTTAGTGAACTTATATGATTTATATTATATTATAATTCTACTGTAATAATTATATATATATATATATATATATATATTTAATTTAAGTTCATTCTTCCCATACGATTATTAAATTGAAGCAACATTCATGTGTATGTACGACCAGCTGTCTCCTGGAATGTTGTATTCCATTGTATACATCTATGTTATATAAATTATTATAATACATGTATAATAAATACAAATGATATTTCTATTATCAATTAAATTATGGAAATCATTATTTCAGTATATGGCCAAATATAGAAAAAATTAATACACATGTGAAAAACAAAGAAAATATTACCCGAAGTATATCCTTGACATGTAATTGTTGACCAGAGGGTCATATAAATTCAAAATAAAACCATATATGGTATTGGGTATAAAAACTTTATCCTGTAATATATGTATAACAAATATATGTTTAATATATATAATGATTGAATCATTATCACGAGAGTCTAGATACAATGTAATTTAATTTAATCTTACTTTTAATTTCTGTGAGTTACATGCTTTATACACCACCCATTACTTTTGTTTTTATTGTATAAAGACCATGGTTTTATTATATTATTATTATATATAATGTTATGGTTAATTAAATACAACTTTTATTATCATTTTTTCAATGGATTTATGTTTCAAAAGTTACCAAATTTGGTAAAGTAATTTTACCTCAATTTTTTTATTCTTTAAAAACATGCCATGTTATACACCAATATTTTTCCAGGAGGTGATTACACATCCATTGATATTTTATATCATGAACCTATTTATTTTCATGATATTTTAAGCTTCATATATTTTTTTTCCTACATGAAGAGTATGGTTAAATGTTATCATGAGGAAAAGTATTATTGTTATAATCTCACAACATTTAGATATTGTTTATGATTATACTTCCAATAATGAGTATTATGATTCATCACTCAATAACATTAATTAAATTTATTATAATATGTTTATTAATTATTTATTCATGTGATGGTATAATTTTTATAATCATTGGTACATAATATACTACAAAACCTGTTTTTTAGAAAGCCATTAATTTCCATCTCTTTGGTCGGAAGTCTATGTTCCATCAAAACCTTGTCTTCTAAAAATGGTTTCCAAGAATTTTATACTATTATACAATAATAATGAATGGAAATTAGTACCGTATTCTATATTTTAACAATTATTTCATTGGAATATAAATTTTTTTCCAAATAATGTGTTTTATAAAATTTTTACAATGTAAAAAGAAGGTTCTTTTTCCCTAATATGGCATGATCAGATATAGCAACGATAATTTTTGTGAAATTACATTAAATGTTTAAAATTTTTAATTTTTGTAAAAATATCCATACACGTAATTTTAAAATATTTACTTTCAAAATTATATTAAATATTCTTTCATATGTTTTCATAAAAAAAGGGTTTCAAAAAAATTTCAATCTATCTTTATATGTTTTCAATGTCATTTTCAAATAAATGGATTTAAAAACATTTTTAATAATTCATTATATGTTTTCAAAGTTATTTTTAATGAAATTTTTTTCAAAATATTGTAACTCGTTCTTTATAATTTTTTATTTTTATTTTTTATGAAATTGTTTTCAAAACATTTTCATTCTTTATTTTTACATTTTCAATGTTATTTTCAATAAAATGGTTTTAAAAACAACATGATTTATTTATATTTTTTACTAGATATTTTCAAATTCATTGTTTTGAAAATGATTTCAATTCTTCTTCATAATCTTTCAAATTAGATGGAATAAAGTGGTTTTCAAAAAAAATTTAAAGAATTGTTTTGATGATTTAAAATTGTTTTCAATGTAAAAAAATTAAATGTTTTGAAACATATTATATTATTTTTCAAGGAAATAGTTTTTAAAATAAACTATATTATTATTTAAAGAATTTCAAGGTATTTTCTAAGAAAATTATTTTCAAATGGTTTTATTCTAAAAAACCATTTTAATAGAGAGAAGTCTATTTTCATTAAGAAATGTTTTTGAAAGATATTTCAAAACTATTTTCCTTCTAAGATGAAATTAATTGAGGTTACTCGTGACATGATATGAAATGATATAAAGGTTACATTCATAATCCTAATATGGATGGGTTATACATAATTACATTGTATTTGTGAATGTAATTTCACTTTCATGGGTAATATGCTTAAAAATAGATTTGGCTCTCATGGGTTAAATGTTTATTAAATATTTTTCTCCTTCAGAGGTTATGGTTTTGATGAAATAGTAATGGAACCTATATCCTTTTTTAAATATTATTTTATGGTTACATGTTTATGATACCAATTTAATTTTGTGGGTAATGATATAATTATTTATGATTTTGTGGTAAAAGTTTATATGATTTAATTATGAGATTGGTGGGACCTGTATTTCCGTCTAATTCATTGGGTAATGATTTATATCTCATGAGATAGACATTTATAGAATGTAAAATAAACATTGTTCAATATTATAGGGATAAAACGGGGAGTGAGCATGGTTTAGTAATACGAGGCTGGAATGGAGAGTAAAAATGGATCAGTAATGGAATTTTACCAATATGATGGATTGGAAGCGATGCCTTTACTAATATGAAAATCATCATATATGCATACATGTCTCCCAAAAAACCACATAATATTCATATGTTGTGATTTTATGTACTTTGTTATTTATTTTATAATTATTTTTCTCTTATGAATTTCCATTAATTATGAAATGATTTATGTATTTTATCATTGATATGTAGGGTATAATCTTCTATATTCATGATCATGTTCTCATTACCATATGCTCATATTTATTTTTAAATGTCTCTCTTGTTTACACTTACTGAGAATCTAAGATCACATATTTTTCATGTTTTCATCCCTAATTTATAATGAAATAATTATTTTATGATATCTATAATAGTGGTGATAATATTAAAGAACATATTGAGATATAATGTAGCTCAATTATATACCAGGGTTTATGATTTCATGTTTCCAATGTCACTAAACTATTACGGTAATTGGGTGTTTATTTGTAGAATTATTTATGTATTCTTAAAATGTTATATAATTTTAATGTATAGAAATTGAGGGTCTATATTTTTTTACTGGATGGATTGATTTGTGGAAATTAAGAAACTATTATGAAAAAACCTTAGTGATATTCTAAGGATATTTCTAAGAATATGTCTTGGTATGTATCTAAGGAAAAGTATAGGGATGTTTCAATGTATATGACAATGTCTGGAATTTTTCTAAAGGATAGAGTTAGTGGTTTCCTATCACTACATCCATGAATGGATAATATAGGTGTATTTAGATCTTTTATAGATGTAACTAGGTGTAAAAACTCTGAAAAGTGGTTCTGGGACTGACTCGGGGTTTTCTCGGTTAAAGCAATGGGCCTTACAATACACCTGAGTTGACACTCATTAGGTTATTCTTTAGAAATTCAAAAACTCTTCAAAAACCATCATGAAGTATTTAATTATAATATTACTATGAATAAAATACTATTTATATAATTATCAATCGATTAGTGATGTAGGATCCCTGATTAGGGTAATATATATGTAATTTTTCTTGATTATATGGTATTAGAATGTTATAAATGTTTCTCACTCTAATCATTATGGAATTATTTAATGGAAAGAACTAGGATGAACAATTCTCACATTAATTTTTTCAAATGATAAATGTATGGGAATTATGATAATAAACCTACTTATTCAAATTCTCAAAAAACATAATCATGAAGGTGTTGTGAGTTTTTGTTCTACTTTTAAAGATAAAGATACCGAAAATGACTTGAGAAATGTTTGTGATGTTCTTCTTGTATTTTTTACACTAAACATATAATGAATTATTATATTATAGTTGAGGAACCATATAACATGATTCATATTTCACATACTAGGAATGAGGTATTAAGAAATATGTTGATGAATCCTTAGTAAGGTTATAAGAATCCTGTTTAAGGATTTAAGTATTTATGATTTGGAGTTTATAGATTATGTTATATGGAACATGACATATATAAGTATGTTAAGAATATGTTATAATAAGAATTGAAATGGAAATATTGAATGGTGATGAAAACAAAGATGACTGATTTCAGGGAAATGATATATTTTGATTAATGTATGGAAACTCATGATTAATGTAAAGACCCGGCCTTAAAGCATTACATAATATTTAATTAAATGAATAATTCACATTGAGGATCTTTTTAGGTTTAGTGATTTAGATATTTAGGACATAAATATTATATATCAACTTGAAAATTATATGTAGATAGTATTACCTAGTATCCGTTTTTTTTCATAAAATAAAAACACTTGTAAAGAAAAGTGTCTAGTTACATTTTTTTACAACATGACTTTTCCTTGATCCCATATTTCACCCTATTAATCTTTAAGTCCAGTGAAAACAATTTCAAAAACATGGTATGAGAAAAAAATCTCAATAATGGTTAAAAAATAGGGAATGAAAACATTAAACCATCAATAAATTAAAAAAAATAAACCATTCTTTTCGATCATAACATACCTCATGAAATCATAAGATTTATGAATAACACATAGAAATCATAAATCATAAAAGCAACATATTTTATCATCCCAGGTAAGTAATTAATATAAAATTTTTATATTTTTATAATTTTTTTTAATATTAATTTGACATTAATGGGGATGCTATGTTCGATGTCGTACATGATACACAACAACATGTTTCATTGAAATATCACGTTCGACACTACATTGAGTTATAATAAAAATTAATTATATATTGTTTTTTAAATGGTAGATAATACCTAGATTTGGTAATGCCGGGAATTAACAAAACATACTACAATATTATTGTACTGTTTTGTTAAATTGTTTTACATTTATCCAATAAATGTTAGAGGCTTAAAATGTGAATTAATCTAATTGAATTTAAAAGGTTGATTTAAAGCCCTTTAATGGTGAACACATTTTAAATCCAATTTTGGAAACTTTTATATATTTTTTTAAAAAAAAAATAAAATTCTTCATTAGTATTGTAACATCAAAAATAAATTTGGGTAAAATATTAGTATTTTTTTGATAAAATTCATTTTTTGATTAATAGTGAAAATACTGTATTTTAAATCAAAACTGCCTTTTAATCTAATTTATTTATATAGATAGATTAACTTTATAATTAGTTTTAAAGTGTAAATAGATTATGATTTTAATATTTAATCCAATGTTGGTAATTTTAATTAATTTCACTTTGAAAATGGACATAAACAAGTGTAAATCTTTTGATAGTTAGTATTTATTGAAAATAAGCTTTTCATTTCGACGATATGAATTAATTTTAAATTAATTTCTGACACTTATTCATTTTAAATTTGTATTAATTGATTTTATATTTTTAATCATGAGGTATAAATTGTGTAAATAGGTAAATTTTATTTTTAGACATTATGAATATTTACTTGAGTAAAAATTCTATTTACCACGGTTAAAGGTTAAATCTGGTAAATAAAAGTAAAAAAATATTAATATAATAATATAAAATTACCCTAAAATGTGTTCTAATTCTATTGGTTGATACTTATCTGACCTTGGTCATATTTGGGTCGATTTTGGGACCCCATTGGCCCTCATGGGCATGATAATTACACTTTATTGTAATAATTTTAAAGTATAGACAAAAATGAAAAAAAACCAATATCTTTTAATAAATAATTTTTTACATAGGCATATATAAGTGATCCATTAGAATATAAATAAGAATTAAAAATAAAAAAATATTTCCTACCTCATGGTAAATGTTTTATAATTTTTATACATCATATAAATTATATTATTTATGACACAGTAATGATGTAGTGTTTTCCTCATTATTAAAAGATTGAAATAAATAATATTATAAAGATTAAAATAATGTCTAAAAGATTTCCATTTAATATTGGATGATTTTATTTCGACCATTAGTCATCTTATTTTTAATTTTAATGTGTTTTGGATTTTTAGAATCCAAAAATAATTATATAATAAAATAATATTTTCACACTTTCCTAAAGATCCCATCCTCCAACTTATAAAAGGACACCACTTATAACCCCTTCCAAACACCTATCAAGACTTTTGGATCATCCAAACCCTATCCATATAAGCTATCATGATCCCTTTATTACACCTAGAAGCTTTAACATAAGCAGAAGATACATCAAGAATCCCTTTTGGTTCAATCAAAAAAGAGTTACCCAATTTAAAGGTATCCTCTTCTCTTAAGTTCTTTTGTTTTATTTTACATCTTCAACCCATAATATATTTTTATTCTTTAAATTTATAACAACAACATTATCCTAAATATACTTGTATGTTTTTATGAAAAGTATTTGAACAACACTTTCACACAACTCCTTCTAATGGGTAAAGAACATACTGTTTCTGTGGATAGTAAACTAACGCCTCACGAAATGATGCTTGATAAATTATCTTTTACCACCTATCATGGTGGCCATTATGATGGAACTGTATTCATATATGATATAAATTATTTCTATGTTTTCGTTATTATTATTTATTCTATTATTTCTATCATACCTTTATGGTTTCCATTATGGGTAAACGCGATAATATAGTTTGAGGAAGTGCGGACTATCGCCCCCTCAAAGTGATATGACTCGCTAATTCCATATGAGTGATGTATAAAGGCTGGATTTAATGATATTATATGTGATATTATACTGGAATTCTAATATACCTATTTATCATTATTATTTAATTCCATTAAAATAAGAAATATAAATGAAAGTACCATTCATGCGTACTTACGGCTTACCATGTCTATTAAGGGTGCATTTCATTTCTTATCTCCAAATGTTATGTACTATTATAATAACATAAATATACCGGATATATATTATATATATGATATCTACATCATCAATATCATTACGAAGATAATGGAATTTTGACCACTTAGATAACATGTATGTATAAGAAGTTCATTTTTGACTAAAGTGCCAAATATCGACAAAACGGCCGTTATTAACATAAATAATTACATAATGTTTATAACATGGTAATATGTGATATAAAAGGAATAATAAAGTATCAAATTGTTCTTAAGAAAGTATAAATTTAATTTTTTTTATTTTTCTGGAATAACAAGGAACAAATGAGTCAAGTCAGACATGAGGTAAGGGGTTTTTATCTCACTTTTAATTCCAGGAGATTTCCATTATTAACCACTAATTTATTACATGTGGTGTATTTTTTACATCCATTTGATATATATTAGAATGTTTCTCTTTATATTTACATTATTCTTTGAATCATTTGGTTTTTATTAAAAAATTTATTACAACCTGATTGATTACAACGTGGTAAGAGATTTTCCTCTCACTTATTATTCTTGTTATTATCATGCCATATTTTCCATATTTTCCTTTTTCAAGGTGTATATACTGACCATGATTGTATTCATTGGGTAATATACTTCAATTTATTGGTATTTACATCTTCATTTTTTGATTTTTCTTTCATGTGGTGTATTTTGCATTTGTTACCAAATTGGTAAGGGAACCTTTCACCCTCCTCTTTTTAAAAGACTTCTTTTTGGTATGTCTTTTAATTTACATATTATTATGATGGAATTTATTATTCAATATCCTTATTGTTCTAAATTTTATATCCAAGTGATGAGATAAAATTTTTCCTTTCATCAACTCTTTTTCTGAAGTTTTATGTGATGTCGTTAGGATGTCGAATTTTTGTATGGGAACTTCTTAACCCAATTCCAATTATTTGGGTAAAACTTATACTTATTGATTATTTAGAGTTATTAATTTTTGTGAATAAACTATGATTGTTTTAAACATAATATATAATTATATTCTGTGTATTTATATTTCTTACAAACAACAATGTCATTGATTTATATCTAATTTAAGGATACTATATTTATAAGGGGTTTCATCTCAATTTTCATTCCATTGAGACATCATTGTTGTTATTAACCAATTAACTTTTATATGTTGTATATACTATCCATTGGAATATTATATCATGAATCCGTTTATTTTCATGATATTATAATGTTCTAATTAAATTTTATTTCTCAATTATTTGTATTCAAGTGTCTCTCATTTTGTTAAAAACACTTTAATTAATATATCAGATAAAATGTTTTAAAGATTTATTCTTCTAAATATTTCTCATTAATGTCCATGTTTTCGAAATGGTTTCAGGATTTATTTATATGGAAATTAATGCTTTCAAATGATTATTCCTTTAAATTTTTCAAAGTGGTATGAGACACATTGATTAAAAAATATCTTTATTAAATGTTTAAAATGGTTTGATTAAGGATTGTTTATTTTAATATCTTGAATTCAAATATTGTGATTGGAATGTGGAAATTTTATAATTCTTTTATGATTGTGTTATGTGTTATGATTCTGTTATGGTTATTGGTAATTGTTTACGTATATAGGTGGTTCCATGATAAACCTAGGGCGGGTGAGCCTAAGATAGCACTCCAATGCATTGGATAACGTGAAAGGGGTAAACGTTAATGTTTCTCCAAAGAGATTTAGTGAATATACAGTGATGGATATTCCAAATGTAACTCTCTATGTAGCTGTGATATCTACAATGTATGAATATTATGAATTCTATAAGTTACCTTCACGAATTATGATTTCTATGTGTTATTCATAAATATTATGATTTCATGATGTATGTTATGATCGAAAAGTATGGTTTCTTTTATTTGAATTTATTGATCAGTTAATGTTTCCTTTCTTTATTTTGTACCCCTTACTGAGCTATTTATTCTCATCCCATGTTTTTGAAAATTTTTCCACCTGACATAAGGATTGATAGGGTAAAGGATGGGATCAAGGAAATGTCATGATGTCTAAAACATGGAACTAGACTTATTTCTTTTTAAAAGTTTATATTTTATGAAAATAATGTATAATGATTAGTAGTGTCTACATGTAATTTTAATGTTGATGTATAATAGTTATTACTTAATTCACTAAAACTCTAAACCTGAAAATATCCTCCATGTGAAATATTCATTTCATTCAAGATTATGTAACGTTTTAAGGATGGTTCCTTATAGTTGTTATTAGAGGTCAATTTAGTTAACTTTAGAGGATATGGTGTACATTAAAAATATGTGACATTAAGATAATGGTTAATATTTTAGAAATAGTCATACTTATTTTAGAAAAGGCGAATGAGTTTAAGATAACATGAATAAGTATATCTTAGTATTTACCCACCTCATATTATATTATATGATGATTTTACTGATATGATCACACTGACCATTTGGGTTTTAGTAAATTTCTGGATCTAGCAGGCACCAAAGTAAAAGTGGATGTGAAGAAACTATGGTGGTTTTTTGAATGAGAAACTGAATGAAATGGGTGCTACAATGAGAACTATTGAGGTTATTATCAACAAACTATTGGGAGTCATTATTGGTCACCTAAACCATGGTAATTTATATAAGGCATCATATATGTGAGAAAAAAATCCCTACATATGTTTAGGTAATAATCATAATGGTAAGTATATTCAAATACATATATGTCTAGGATATAGAAACAAACACATAGGAAAATGTTTCAAAGGGACAAGAATATTCTATAGATGTGTAGGTGAAGGTCATAAAGCAAGAACCCACCAAGTAATGTGGAATCATTCAGTTGAATCTATGAAAGGGAAATAAGTTCTTTCTGAGGGATCAATTGAATGTTTTAAATGTAGAGTGCATGGTCATTATAAAAACAGATGTATGAAAAAGAATGTTCAGTAATGGGATCACCATGATCGTACAAATATATGTTTACCAATACCAAATTCCATTTAAATTGAGGATGAGGAAACTAACAACGACCAATGAAATATATGGATTATTTCTTAACTGATGTTTAAGAATTATTAAATCTTAGAGAATGATTCCTAATTATGTTTGTAGGAAATCATTATTCCAGAATAAGTTGGAATGGAATTGTTAATGGTTCATGAAGAATGTGGAATGAGTAAGGAGTCAACATATAAAGGATTCAAGTGTTTTCATAGAATTTAGGATGGAGAAATTCTTAAAAGTAATAAGCATCATTTGATTATGGGATTATATTGGAAGACATTTTATAGTATGCGTAACCCCAAAGTTTGATATATAAAAATTTTATTCATGGAATAATAATCTTTTATTTTGTGTTAATAGTTATAAAAAACTAATTGAGGTGAATATGATCCTTAAATTTGAGGAAATTACAAGTTAATACATTTTTGGATGAGAAATTAAGGTCATTAGATAACCTTTGCTGGTAAAATATGTTATGGTTATTTTTGATGAAATTTTCACTTTCTGGGAATTTTATAAAATTATATAGTTTTTGAAAAAGGATAACACACATACCATGGGACAACCCATCGCGTCGGACAATGCTATGGGAATCGAACATACAACCAATGTGCAACTAGGATTCATCGCCTACAACTGGACTATGTGGATTCCCTAGTTTTTATGGCAAATTATTTTTAGTTAGATGATTTTATGAATCAAGAAAAATTTAATTTTGGGTTATCTGTCGAAATTATTAACATATCATGGAAAATATGTGATTAGGTTAATTACTTTTCAATATGATATTTTAAGAGTAACTGATGTTATTTATAGATAAATGTTAAAAAAATTTATTGAAGACTATGTGATTAAATATTTCCAAGATTTGGGTTTTAATATTAGTTTTGATTACATTTAATAATTTTATGGACAATTGTTTATTGAATGGTTTCTGTTGATCTTTGGGTATTGTTTGGAAAATTTTGGAGACTAAGATAATTTTTTATTTTTGAATGATGTCTAAAGATAGAGTAAATATATAGTTCATCATTTGGGAATTATGTGATACTCTAGAAGTTGATTCGAGATCTTTTAATGTGGCCAAGTCCGTTTGAATACTCATAGTTTGGAGAAAATATGAGTTTGTGGTATAAATTTAGTAATGTATGATTGTCTACAGATCATTTTAGTAAGTTTGCTTATGATTTTATTCAATATAATAAATAAATTAACAAACATTATTAAAAGGAACTTTAAAAAATGTTTTCCGTTTAATTTTATTACTGGGAAACCAATGACTATTTCACCCATCACAAATTTGTGGTTTTCTTGTTGTTAACTTTCTTTTAATCATGTTTTCTATCACTCTACATCATAAAATGATAGTTAGTTTCTCCTCCAAATCCATTTTTTCCATGGAGTCCAAGTATGGGTTATCTTGGGAGACCTTTTTTGTTATATTTATTTCATTTAAAGTTGTTTTTGTTAACAATTTTGCTGATGTGGGACATTCAATGAAGTTTCCAAGACCAATTTTAAAATTGCAATGACACAATTCCAAAAATGGACGAAATATGTATCATCTGAGATAAATAAAAAATATAAAATTTTCATATATATTAACATTTTTTGAATTAAATGTGAGTTTTACTTTAAAGGGGTTTCTATGTTCGATTTCTTACCCGATACACAACAACGGGTTTCTATGAAATCTTACGTAGCACACTACATTGAGTTGTACTAAAAATAATAATATATTGTTACTTTAAGTGGTAGTTAACGCCATGTCATTGTAATAGCGGGAATGAATAGAATTAACTAAAATATGATTATACAGGTTAGTTAAATGTTTTTACATTTATCCAATAAAATTTAGAGGCCTAAAATGTGAATGAATCTAATTTACAATAAAAGGTTGATTTACTACCTTTTAATGGTGAACCCTCTTAAAATCTATTTTTGGTAACTTTTATATGTTCCTATTTATAAAATAAAATTATTCTCTAGAATTAGGAGATCAAATTCACCTTTGGTTGAATTTTGTTTTTTTTTATAAAATAAATTTTTTGATGAATAGTGAAAGATAATGTATTTTAATTCAAAATTATCTTTTAATATAATTTATTTATATTGTTACATTATATTTTTGATTTGATTTAAAGATTAATTAAATTATTTTTTTACCATTTAATCAAATTTTGGTCATTTTAAATAATTTTTCTTTAAAATTGAACATAAACAAGTGTCAATCTTTGATATTTAATATTTTTAAAAACACTTTTTTCATTTTTACATTGGAAATTAATTTAAATTAATTTCTACCAATACTGTGTTTTGAACATTGAAAAATTTATTTCATATTTGGAATCAATAGGAATTTTTTTTTAAATAGGTAAATTTTATTTTTATACATTTTGAATATTTACTTCAGTAAAAAGATTATTTACCATGTTTATGGGTAAATATTGTTAAATAATAGTACCAACATATTATTATAACAAAATAAATTACCCTAACATGTGTCCTAATACTATGTTTTGATACATATCCGACCAAGGTCATATTTGGGTCAATTTTGGGACCCCATTGAGCCACATGGGACTGACAATGAAACATTATTTTAATTAACTTAATGTAAAAGAAAAAATGACATAAACCAATATATTTTAGTAAATTATTTTTTTACATAAGAATATATAAATTATCTTTTCGGCTACTAATATTCTTCAAAAATATAATAATAATTCTTACATCATGATAATTTTTTTATAATTTTTAAACATCATATAAATTAAATTATTTATAACACAATAATGATGTAGTGTATACCTCATTAATAAAAGATTTAAATAAATAAGATTATTAAGATTTAAATAATGTCCAAAACCTATCCAATTCATATTGGATAATTTTATTTCAACCATGAGTCATCTTATCTTATACTTTAATGTGTTTGGGATCTTTAGAAACTAAAAATAATTATATAATAAAATAATATTTTCACAATTTCTAGAAGAGCCCCTCCTCCCCCTTATAAAAGGACACTACTTCAAACCCACTCCTCACACCTCTCAAACCCTCTGTATCATCCCAAAAATACCCAAATAGGATCTAAAAATTCTTATATTTCACCTAGAAGCCTTAGCATAGGTAGAATTCAAATCATGAAACCCTTTCGGTTCAAACCAAAGGGAGTTACTGGATATAAAAGTAACGTCTTCTCTTAAGTTCTTTTGATTTATTTTACTTATCCAACCCATAAAATATTTTAATTATTTTCTTTTATAACAACACCAGTATCCTAAATATACTAGGATGTTTTTATGATTAGTATCCAAACTACACTTTCACACACCTCCATCTAATGGGTAAAGAACATATTGTTTCTGTGGATGGAAAACTAATGCCTCACGAAACGATGATTGATTAATTATATCCTACCTCCTCTAATGATGGCCATTATGATGACACAATATTTATATATGATATATACTATGATTATTATTTCTTTATGATTCCTTATTTTTCATTTATATCATTCTATTATTGTTTCCATTATCGATAAAGGTGATATTTTCATTTGAGGACGGGCGGACTACCGCCCCCTCAAAGTGATATGACTTGTTAATGCCATATGTGGGACGTATAATGGTTGTTGTTAATTATATTATATTATATATTATACTATAATTATAATATACCTATTAATCATTATGTTTTAAGTCCATTAAAACAAATAATAGATATTAATGTAGCGTTCATGCGTATGTATGGCTTACCGTCTCAATGAACGGTGCATTTCATTTATTATCTCCAAATGTTATGTACTAATATAAATAAATAAATATACTGGATATATATGATATATATGATATCTACATAATTAATATTATTTTGAATATAAAGGACTTTTGACCACATAGACAACTTGTAAATATTAGAAGTTCATTTTTGACTAAAGTAACCAATATCGACAAAACGACCGTTATTAACATAAATAATTACATAATGTTTATAACAATGTTATATGTGATATAAATGGAATAATAAAATTTTAAATGGTTCTTAAGAAAGTATAATTTAAGGGGTTTCTTATCTCACTTTTAATTCCATGAGAGATCCATTGTCCGCCTATAATTTATTGCGTGTGGTGTATTTTGTACTTAAATTTCATATATATTATCATTAACATATTTATATTCATGTTATTATATGAATAATTTGGTTGTTATTACCTTTTGGTCATACGACTCGATTGATTACAACGTGGTAATGGATTTTCATCTCACTTTATATTCTTGTGAGATTCATTCAATATTTTCCACTATTCACTTTTTTCATGTAAGTACTGCCCATGATTGTTTTAATTGTGTAATATACTTTATGTTATTGGTATTTAAATCACCATTTTAGGATCCTTCTTTCATGTGGTGTATTTTTCGTTTGTTACCAAATCGGTAAGGGAGCATTTCACCCTCTTTTTTTAAAAGAATTCTATTTGTTATGTCTTTTAATTTACGTCTTTTTATGTTGGGATATGTTCATATATTTCCTTATTTCTGTATATTTTATGTCAATGTAATGAGATTCCATTTTTTTATCATCAACACTTGTTCTGAAATTTTATGTGACGTCATTAAGCTATTGATGTTTTGTAAGTGAACTTCTTAGACCCATTTCAATTCTTAGGGTTAAACATTTACTTATTGATTATGTCATGATTTTAATTTGTATGAATAAAATCAGATTGTTTCACATATAATATCCACTTATATTGGGTGTATTTATATTTCTCACAAATATTAATGCCATTGATTTATCTTTAATCTAAGGATACCATATGTATAAGGGGTTTCATCTAAATTTACATTCCATCGAGACATCATTGTTGTTATTCACAAATTCACTCTTATATGGTGTATATAATGTCATTTGGAATTTTTTATAATGAGACACTTTATTCTCATTATATTATAATGTTTTGATTACATGTCATTCCTCAATTATTTTTATTCAAGCATCTCTCATTTTGTAAAATACTCTTCAATTAAAAAATTAGTTAAATTTTTTAAATATTTATTCTTTAAAAAATTTCTCATTAATGTCCATGATTTAAAAATGGTTTTAGGATTTATTTATATGGACATTGATGTTTTCAAATGATAATTCATTAAAAAATTTTAAAGTGGTATGAGACACTTTTATTCAAAAATCACTTCATTAAATGTTTCAAATGGTTTTGAAAATGGTTTCATAAAGAAATGTTTATTTCAATATCATGAATTGATATATTTTGATTTGAATGTGGAAATGTTTTCTTTCATTTATGGTTGCGGTATGTGTTATGATTATTTTGTGGTTATTCGGCATTGTTTGTGTATATGGGTGGTTCGGTGATAATCCTAGGGTGGGTGAGCAAGAGATAGCTCTCTAATGCATTGGGTTACATGACAGAGGTAAACGTTAATGCCAATCCTATGAGAATTATGAAATATACTGTGATAGGTTTTCCAAACGTAACTTCTTATGTAGCTGGGATAACTACAATGTAAGTATGATATGAATGCCATATGTAGAAGGAATTAACCTTAAAACATTTCATGATAATGAATTAAATTTATCATTCACATTGAGAATCTTTTTATGTTTAGAGTTTTAGAGAATTAGGTAATAACTTATACATATCAACATAAAAATTACAGGTATACACTAATACTCAGTATCCATTTTTTTAATAAATAAAAACTATTAAGAAGAAACATGTCGACATCCATGTTTCAGACAACCTGACTATTCTTTGATCCCATCCTTGACCCTATTAATATTTAAGTCATGTGGAAAAATTTTCAAAAACATGGGATGAGCATAAAAATCTCAGTAAGGGATACAAAATTAGAAAAGGAAACAATAAGCCATCAATAAATTCAAATAATATAAATCATGATTTTTGATCATAACAGGCCTCATAAAATCATATGATTTATGAATAACACATAGGAATCATAAATAATAAATGTAACTTATGGAATTCAGAACATACTTACATTATAGATATCACATCTACATTGGCAGTTACGTTTGGAATACCCATCAAAGTATATTCCCCAAATCTCTTAGGAGAAACATTAACGTTTACCTCTTTCCCGTTACACAATGCATTGGGGAGCTATATTGGGCTCACCAGCCCTAGGTTTATCATGGAACCACCCGTATATATAAACAATTCCCAATAACTATAACATAATCATAACACCAAACACAAGAATAATGGAAATATAGAATTTCCTCATTCCAATCACAATTTATCAATTCCTGATATTGAAGTAATCAATTATTTATGAAAACATTTTCAAAACCATTTAAAATAATTAATAATGATATTTCTGAATCAATGTGTCCCATACCACTTTAAAACTTTTAAATGAATCATAATTTAAAAGGATTAATTTCCTTTAAAATAAATCCAAAAACTATTTTGAAAACAAGGAAATTAATGAGAATTATTTATAAGAATAAATCTTTAAAACATTTTAACCGTTATTTTAATTAATATGTTTTAAACAAAATGAGAGATGCTTGAATACAAATAATTGAGGAATAACATTTAATCATAACTTTACAATATCATGAGAATAAAGGGATTCATGATATAATATTCTAAAAGATAGTATATAAACCATATAAGAGTGAATTGGTGTATAACAACAATGATGTCTCAATGGAATGTAAATTGAGACTAAACCCCTTATAAAGATGGTATCCGTTAATTATGGATAAATCAATGACATTAGTATGTGTGAAAAATAAAACTACACAAAATGTAAGTGGATATTAAGTGTAAAAAAATCAAATGTTATTCTCACATATTCATAGCATGACATAAGCAAGAAGTTGATGTTTAACACGAATAATTGAAATTGGGTTAAGAAGTTCCCTTACAAAAATTCAACGGCCTAACGGCGTCACTTAAAGATTAAGAAAAATATTTGATGAGAGAAAAAAGTGTATCTCATCAGTTGGACATAACATTTATAGCAATAACGATATATAAGAACATATCCCAACATAAGAATATGTAAATTAAAAGACATAACCAAAATAAGTCTTCTGAAAAGTGGGGGTGAATGGTTCCCTTACCGATTTGGTAACAAACGAAAAATACACCACATAAAATAAGGATCATAGAATAAGTACTTAAATACCCATTAATATTAGTATATTACAAAATTCATACAATAATGGGTATTACATACACCAAAAAAGGAAATAGTGGAAAATATATCATGAATCTCATGGGAATAAAAAGTGAGAATAAAATCCTATTCAACGTTGTAATAAATCAAGTCGTATGACCGAATGTTAATAACCACCAAATTATTCACAAAATAACATTAATATAATGAGAATAATGATAATATTTTTAAATTTTCCATACACAATACACCTCATGCAATAAATTAGTGGTGAACAATGGAAATCTCATAGAATGAAAAGTGAGATAAGAAAGTCCTTACCTCGTATCCGACTTGACTCGTTTGTTACTTTTTCTTCCTGAATAATAATAATAGGTTAATTTATACCTTCTAAGAACCTTTTTAAGTTTATTATTCATTTTATATCACATATTACTATGTTATAAACCATATGTAATTATTAATGTTTTTAACGATGGTTTTGTTGATATTTGGTACTTGAGTCAAAAATGAAATTCTTATATTTACAAGATTTCTATGTGGTCAAAAGTCCATTTTTAACAGAATAATATTCATGATTTGGATATCATATATATAATATATATCTAGTATATATATTACTTTATAATAGTACAAAACATTTGGAGATAAAAAATGAAATGCACTGTTCATGGAGATGGTAAATCATACGTACGCATGAATGTTACCTTCGTTTCGATTTATTATTATAAAAATAATGAAAAAAATGATACATAGGAAGATTATAATTACAGTATAATATCATATATAATATCATTAACTCCATCCTTTATACGTCCCACATATGGAATTAACGAGTCATATCACTTTGAGGGGGCAGTGGTCCGCACTTTCTCAAATGAGATTATAGTGTTTACCCCTAACAGAAACCATAAAGGTATGATATAAATTAAAAATAGAGAATCATAATGAAAATATAAACATAATATATATAATATATAAATACAGTTCCATAATAATGGCTTCTATGTGAGGTGGTATGAGATAATTGATCAATCATCATTTCGTGAGGCGTTAGTTTTTCATCCATAGAAACAGTATGTTCATTACCCATTAGATGGAGGTGTGTGAAAGTGTTGTTCTAATATATCTCATAACAACACCCTAGTATAATTATGATATTGGTGTTGTTATAAAATAAAATAATAAAAAGTTTTTATTGGTTGGATGAGTAAAATAAAACAAAAGAACTTAATAGAAGACGTTACCATTAAATTGGGTAACCCCCTTTAATTTGAACCAAAAGGGTTTATTTATGTGCCTTCTACCTATGATAAGGATTCCAGGTGCAATAGATTGATCTTGAAAGCTTATTTTGGCAGGTTTTGGATGATCCAAAGGAATTGGGAGGTGTGAGGAATGGGTTAGAAGTGGTTTTCTTTTCTAAGGGGTGGAGGGGATCTTTTGGAATGTGTGAAAATAATATTTAATTATATAATTATTTTCAGTTTCTAAAGATCCAAAATACATTAAAGTTAGAGATAATATGACTCATGGTCGAAATAAAATCATCCAATAATAATTGGATCTGTTTTGGAAATTATTTTAATCTTTATAATCATATTTATTTTAATCTTTTATTATTGAGGTATACACTACATCATTATTGTGTCACAAATAATTTGATTTATATGATGACTAAAAATTATAAAAAAAACAACCATGAAGTAATAAAGCTTTTTTTATTTCAAAATAATATTTATAGTCGAAAAAATAACTTATATAATCCTATGAAAAAATTAATTTACTAAAAGATGATGGTTTATGTCATTTTTTTCCTTACTATTAATCAATTAAAATAAAGTGTCATTATCACTCATCTGTGGCTCCATAGGGTCCCAAAATTGACTCAAATATGCCAATGGTCGGATATTTATCAACCAATAAGATTATGACATGTGTTAGGATAATTTTATATTATAATAAAAAATATTTGTTTACTCTTATTTACCAGATATACCCTTTAACCATAGAAAATGAAATTTTTTATGAATTGAATATTTATAATGTTAAAAATAAAATTTACCAATTTACACATTATGGACCTCCTATTTACAAATATTAAATACATTTTTTCAAACTAAAAATACAGAAGTGGAAGAAATTATTTTAAAATTAATTCCCACTGTCAATATGAAATACATGTTTTTTTGAAATATTAACAATCAAAAGATTGACACTTGTTTAGGTCCAATTTCAAAGCGAAATTAATTACAATGACCAAAATTTGATTAAATGGTAAAAAGTAATCTAATTACACTTTAAAAAAATTAAGAAGATAATCCTACCATATAAATAAATTATATTAAAATAATGATTTTAATTTAAATACTATATTTGTCACTATTCCTCAAAAAACAATTATCAGAAAAATAAAATTTTTTTACCCAAAGTGAATTTTGATGTTTTAATTCTAAAGAATAATTTTATTTTGTAAAAACTAATAAATAAATGTTGCCAAAATTAGATATAAATACATTTCTCCATTAAATGGCGGTAAATCAACCTTTTAAAGTAAATTAGATTCATTCGCATTTTAATCCTCTAACATTTATTGGAAAAATGTAAAAACATATTAATAACCTGTATATTCATATTTTAGTTAGTTCCATTCATTCATGCCATTACAATGGATAGGCGTTAACAACCATCTAAAATAACAATATATTATTATTTTTCAGTATACCTCAACGTAGTGTGCAACGTAAGATGTCAAAGAAACTCGTTGTTGCATATTAGGTATGACATCGAACATATCATCCCGTTTAATGTAAAACTAATATTTAATTTCTAAAATATTAATAAATATGAAAATTTTATATTCTTTATTTACATGGGATGTTACAACCTTCCCCCCTTTTGGGAATGGCGTCCTATCAATTTTAAAATTGGGCTTGGAAACATCATTGAATGTCACACATCAGAAAAGAGCCAATAAAAATATCAAATTAAAAGAACTAAAGATAACAACAAAGGTCACCCGAGATAACCCAAACATGGATTAAATGAAAACAAGGATATGTAGGAGATAGTAAGAGTTATGTTATTATGTAGAGTGATTGAAAACATGATTAAAAGAAAGTTAACAATAAGAAAAATGCAAATATGTGATGGGTTAAATGGACATTGGTTTCCCTGTAGGAAAAGTAAACAGACCAAAAAAAGTAAGTTCCTTTTCATAATGTTGGAGATTTTATTTATGAGATTGTATAAGAACATAAGGAAACATACTTACAAAACTTGTAGACTTTCATACTTTACTAAATTTCTACCACAAACTCATCTTTTCCCAAAATGACGAGTATTCAAACTGACTTGGCCACATTAAAAGTGTTAGAATCAACTTCAAGAGTATCACATAATCCAAAAAAGATGAACCATATATTTATCCTCTCTTTTGACATCGTCCAAAACCAAAATTGTTAGTAAAATATCAAACAATCCCTAGAAAATATATTCTTTTACCAAAAAAATACTCTTAATCTTCTATAATTGTCAAACAATACCCAAAGCTCAACAAATACCTTTCAATAAACAACTCCCCATAAAATTTTTAAAAGTAATCAAAACTAATATTGAAACCCAATTCTCAGAAGGTTTTAATCACAAAGTTTTCATGATAAATCATAACATTTATCTCTAAATAAAATCAGTTACTCTTAAAGTCTCATATAAAAAATTAAATAACCTACTCGCATATTCTCCATGATAGGTTAATCATTTTCAAAGATAACCCAAAATAAACTAATTATTAATTCATTAAATTATCTAAAAAAAATTAATTAGTCATATTAACTAGGGACTTCATGTAGTCCAGTGGTATGTGATATATCCCAGTCACACTTTGGTTGTGGGTTAGATTCTCGTAGCTTTGTCCGATGTGATGGGTTGTCACGCAGTTTGTGTGTTGTCCCTTTTCAAAAACTATATAACTTTATAACATTCCCATAAAGAGATAAATTCATAAAAAATAACCATAACATATTTTAACCACAAAGGATATCTAATAACATTCATTTTTCTTCCCAAAATGTATTAACCTATAATTCCATCATATTAAAGGATCATATAAACCCAAATGGTTATTTTAACCTATATCCACAAAAGAAAATATAATTATTCCTTGAATAAAATTTTCATATATCAAACATTAGGGTTAAAATTACTATATAAAGTCTTCTAATGTAATCCCATCCTCAAAAAATAATTAATACATTTAATCATTTTACCATCCTAAAATATATCATAACACTTTAATCGTATAAATGCTGACTTCTTACTCCTTCATCATTCTTCATGATCCATAAACCATTCTTTTCCAACTTATTCTGAAATAATTCTTTCCTAAAAACAAAACCATCAATCATATCCTACGATTCAACAATGTCTAATGATATGTTAAGAAATAATCCATACCTTTCATTGGTCAATTTTAGTTTCCTCATCCACAATTTGAATTTAATTTGGTATTGGTAAACATATATTTTAATGATCCTGGTGATCCCATTCCTGAACCTTCTTCGTAGGACATTTGTTTGTATAATGACCATGCATATCCCATTTAAAATATTCAATTGATCTCTCAGAAAAAACATCTTTCACATTCCTAGATTCAACTAGATGCTTCCTTTTTCGATGGAAAGTCCTTACTATATGACCTCCACATACACATCTATAGAATCTTCTCATCGCATTGAAAAAACATTCTTTGTGTTTCATTCAACATGCTTGACATATAACTATTTGAATATACTGACCATTATGATTACTACCTAAACATTTATATGGATTTGTTTCTCACATATATGATTCCTTATAAAAATCCCCTTGGTTATGGTGGCCAATCATGATTCCATATTGTTGGTTGGGAATAACCAGAAGAGTTCTCATTATAGCTCCCATTTCATTCAGTTGCTCATTCAGAAAACTGTCACAGTTTTCTTCACATCAAATGTTACTTTGGTTCCTCCTAGATCCATCAATACACTTAAACAAAAAAAATTCAGTGTGAGAATATCAGTAAAATTATCATATAATATCATATAAGGAGGTTAAATACTAAGATATACTTATTCATGTTATCATAAACTCATTCACTCTATATAAATTAAATATGACTCTTTCAAAAATCCTAATCATTAGGATAATGTCACTTATGCTTAAAGAATACCCTAACCCTTAAAGTGATCTAAACCGCCCACTAATACCAACTATAAGGAAACTGCTTCAAAACATTACGTAATCTTGAATTGAATGAAGAATTCACATTGTTGATTTTTCAGGATTAGAGATTTAATGAATTATGCCATAACTATTACATATCTACATGAAACTTACAAGTAGACACTACTACTTAGTATCTGTTTTATTCATAAAATAAAAACTCATAAAAAGAAACAAGTTTATTTCCAAGTTTTAGACAACATGAATTTTCCATGATCCCATCCTTGACCCTATTCATCTTTATTTCGTGTGGAAAAAATTTCAAAAACATGGGATGAGTATAAAAAGCTCAGTAAGGGTTAAAAAATAAAGAAAGGAAACACTAACCCATCAATAAATTAAAATAAAAGAATCCATACTTTTCTATCATAACATACCTCATGAAATCATAAGATTTATGAATAACACATAGAAATCATAAATCATAAAAGTAACTTATGGATTCCATAACATACTAACATTGTAGATATCATAGCTACATAGGGAGTTACATTCGGAAAACCCATAAAAGTATATTACCTGAATCTCTTAGGAGAAAAATTAATGTTTACCTCCTTCACATTACCCAATGCATTGGGAAGCTATATTGGGTTCACCCTCCTTAGGTTTATCACGGAACCACCATTATACAAAAACAATTCCCATTAACCATAACATAAAAATAACGCATGACACAAGAATAAAGAAAATATAACATTTCCACATTCTGATCAAAATATATCAATTCATGATATTGAAATAATTTTTTTTAAATCCATTTTCAAATCCATTTAAAACAATTAATACAGATATTTTTGAATCAAAGTGTCCCATGCCACCTTGGAACATTTAAATGAATCATCATTTGAGAACATTAATGTCTTTATAAATTAATCCTAAAACCATTTTGAAATCATGGACATTAATGGAAAATATTTAGAAGAATAAACTATTAAAACATTTTAACTGATATTTTAATTAATGATATTTCAACAAAATGAGTGTAGAGACTCGGGTTTTGGACCTATCAAACTTTTGAATATTCTTATGAACAATTCCAGAGCTAGGCGTGAAGACGACAGGAAATTTTGAGGCCCTATGTGCCCGGAATTTATTTTATAAAAATATTAAGTTTTTTTATACTATGCACGTGAAGGGGGTGTGTTATATATTAAACGGTAGCTATGAATGGGAATCTGAGGGCACAATTGCGTCTGGGGCTTGCTGTTTGCCCTAGACGGGGTGTAAAAATTCCGGGCACAGGCCTGCTGTGAGAAAAGCCACCAGGGTCATTTTCGTAAATATATTGAAAAGTTTCATTATGAGCGTCAGATCGAATAAATTCTGAAAAAAAACTCTGATTAAAAATCCATGTCCACCTTTGCGTTCAGAACGTCATGTTTACCCTAGGCACAGCATAATTTTAGTCGGCACTGGGTGCCGGGTCGGAGGCGTGTTGGTGGGGAGCTCAAATGAGGTTTTTATTATAAAAAATAAAATAAAAATCAATCTCTTCCCACCAACCCCTTGTACGCTCAAGCGGAAATGACTTCCTCTATCCTCCATTTCTTCGCCGAATCGAGCCGTGGACGACCATTTTCGGCGCCGATCGTCATCAAATCGAGATCCATCGCGCCGTAGGCGTCGTTCTGCACCCGAAACATCGACAATCCGTCAAAAGGTAGTAGTTTTGAGTTTCAAAATCCTGGATCCAAATTTGGTTGGTTTTCCCTTGTTTTGAGCTTGTAGATTCGTAGATCAGGTCACGGGGGTCACGCAGATGCCTTCGGATTCGCGTTTGGACACACGGGGTGCCTCCTACGGCCTTAAAAATGTCTGACGGCGGTAGGCCATGAGACTCAGCCGGTAACAATGCACCGCAGCATTCCGACACCAATTACCGGCGACCCGAGCAGTTGGGGTCAGCCAGGCATGCACACGGGCAGCGCCACGCCGCGGCGGAGCGGTCTACCAACCGGTTCAGGCCGGTCCAACCCTCTTCTTGTACACGTGGGGTTTTAAAACCCATGTATCTTGCTCCCTAGAGATATAAATCATGTGTTGTATGCAACTACGCGACCCTGGAAACGGGGTGAACCTTTCAGTGTGGGTTCGAGGGATTCTAAGTTCAGTATCGTGGCACGGGTGCTATAAACATCGAATAAAATAATGATATTAAATTGTTATTCGACTTGGGGATGTTGTATCTTCTACCCGAAGCATCCGACATGTGTGCCATCAGTTGAGTTGAGGCCCTGATGGTATGGCAGAGTTTTCTTGTTGGTTTTCGGGTGTAGGGACCGAGTTTGGGGTGCGGGCCTCACAAGTTCGTGTTTGAGCGTTTTCAAAGAAACACAACTTTCTCACTAGGAGTCCAATTTTTCTAGATGAATAGTCGATCATATGTGCCTTCCCGGTAGTATCAAAATAGTGTGATCTGCTTGATGAGTTTCAGGATTGAAGTGTGGGCCCCACCTGGGTTGGCTTCGGTGAATAATACCTTCTTCATCGGGTGTCCCTTTGGGACGAACAAGTAGTTGATCTCGTGTGTTTTTCTGAGGGGATTGCAGTAGTATTTCCGCTTGATTAGTTTCAGGATTGTAGTGTGGGCCCCACATGGGCTAGCTATGGTGAATAGTGCCTTTTCCACTTGGTTGTCCGTTTCGGTTGAGTAAACAGCCTATCCTCTGTGTTTTTTCACATAGATCACGATTGTGGCCTTGGTATTGGCCATGGAGGTGCGCAGTGTGGCTTTGTGGTGGGTCGCTCGGGTTAGCGACGTTTGGACCAGCAGAAATTGAGGGTACTCCCTTGGTTTGTTCCTACGAGGGTTCACGCGACATCACAACCTTAGTATAGGTTTTTGATCCTATCGATGGGATGTTTAATCTGTTAGAGTTAGGGAATTCCTCCGGTGGCCCCGGAGCGGGATCCTCTAGCATTGTTTCCCTAGATCGGGTTCTTGGTATCATTGTGACGGCTTATCCACGGGCAGTGATCCCGTATCTAGCAGGTTAACCTAATAGTGTTTGTGGAATCATCAGGCATATGATCCCCAACATAGTGGGCCGTTCTCTGTAGGGTTGTGGAATCATTGGGTATACGATCCCTTACTCAGCATGAGGATTATAATAGTGTTGCGGTATCATTGTTTATACGATCCCCGACTCATTGCGTGGTGTCGGTAGGGTTGTGGTATCGTCAGTTTGATTCACTACAGCGCGAGATGTACCTAATAAGGTTTTAGTATCACCATGACTGTCATGACATGGGTGATGATCCTCGATATGAGTGAAATGTTTCTGACGAGTGCTAGATCGGGTTGTGGTATCCCCCAGCGGATCCTGGGAGTGATCCCCTATATGTAAGATCTACGAATGCCAGTTCGGGTTGTGATATCTCCCAGCGGAACCTGGGAGTGATCACATATCTTTGAGATCTTCCTATACCGTTGTGGGTTCTGGTACCCTCTTGCGGACCCAAGGAGCGATCCCCGATCCAAAGAGTTTGGTGTTTATGTTGTTTCAGTGAGGTTTCTTCAGTGATGTTATCTGAAGAGCCTGATCACTCGGGTGAGAATCTGAGATATTTGTGTGGGACCCAATTGAGTGTATCTCTCGGACGAGTGTCATCTGGGATGATAGTGATCATGGAGTGTTCTCTCTTGGTTGTGAACCGTTGCTGGTGATGGGGTCAGTACCTCATGTGGCTTGGTGCGTGAACTTAGTATATTTGGATGTCCAAGGTGTGTGTATGGGAATAAACCTGGATTAAGCTGAATAGTTGTGTTTAGTTGAGGATGGTCAGGATATAGAGTTTCTCTCTCGTCTGGTTTCCATCTGGATGGGATGAGTGGATTGTTGCCTTTAAATTGCACTATTTTGTTTTGGGGTTTTGTGGTCCTACTGAGAATTGTTATACTCACCCCTGAACGGGCTTTGAACGCACATGATTGTGTCTTGTGCAGACCACAGGTTTTACGACGGTGTCCCAGGAGGACCCAGAGGAGTCAGAGCGTAGTGATTGGTACTGACAATGGAGTCTTACCGAAGCTGTGCTGAGGAGCTTTCCCGTTGTCATTTTGGAAGCGTAACACATCTTCCAAGCAGGTTGGGCACTTTTTTGGTTTTCCATTGGTGGGCCTTGTTTTTCCCTTTTGTAATTATGTTGCACTCTAGTTTGGGATAGTTTTTTCATGCATTTACCATTTAGTTTTATATATTTCTGCACTGTTCCATGGAGTTGTATGTGGGTGCATGTGTACAAGTACCATATGCTAATGCCTCTCTTGTGGGTGATTGCCTACTCAGTGTTAGTCGCCAACATTGAGCCAGTTGGAGGTGGGCATGGGGAGTCATGACTTGAGCCTCATCAGGTCAGGTCACGATAGAGTGGTAACAGAGGAGGTTCTACCTTTGGGATCATAGAGTGTAGCTGGTCTAGCGGTAATCTTGGTTTGGGTTGCATAGCGGCAGTGCCGAGATGTTTTGAGTTCGGATTTTAGGCCAGGTACTCAAGTATTGGTACAGCAGTCGATGTATCCATTCACTAGGACTCTGATAACCTGCCTTTCGACTCGGGACGTTTGGACACTAGTCGCATGGACATAATGGTACATGAATCATATAATACTATTTTTTTGGTTTTTCATTGACCATCATGAATTAGATCTCCAAATAAACTCTTTGAACATGGTGCATCTTGATTTTATTTTATGATGCCTCCACGATGACGGCTAGTGAGGGTTCCACAATGGGATTGTAGTGACAATCCGCCCCATGTATAGGTTGTGGACCAGGGCATAGGATTTGAGGTTGTACCTCCAAGTGGTCCACCAGTTGAGCCACCACCAGTCGAGCAGCTGGTTGGGTCGGTAGTGTAGGATGAGGTTGCGTGAAGGCTGAGTTAACTACACGAATTTTAGAGGCAGGGACCTCTGAGGTTCCAGGGTGATCCATACCCTCAGGCAACTGATGACTGGCTCGAAGCTATCACCTGAATTTTCCGCCTTGTGAGGACACCCCAAAATGAGATGGTGGTCCTAGCGGCGAGCCTTTTCCATGGTTCGGATGGGCGATGGTGGAGTTTGGTGACATAGTACCATGATGAGAAGATGCTCATGTTGGCATATTTTCAGCGGCTCTTTGGGAAGAGTTCTATCTAGTGATGCTGAGGACAGTACGGATTCAAAATCATCGGCAACTTCAGTAGGAGGGCATGACCATGTCGGGTTACTCAGCAAGGTTTATAGACCTGTCTCGCTACTCCCTAGATATGGTTCAAGACCCGTTCTTTATAGATCGGACCTTCTAGAAGGGCCTACGCAGGGTAATCCAGGCAGGTGTGGTTTCCTTATGTCTTCCCACCTATGTTGGAGTGCTGGAGTGGGCCCTAGTAGTGGAGAGCATTCTGGCCGAGCAGACCATGCTTGTTAGTGCCGGTCACGAGAGAGATGAGACCTCGTCAGTCAGATCGACATCTAGTAGTCGACGACAGACTCAAGGGTTTGATCATGGCCGACATTTCAGGAGGCCATCCTAGGATGGATGATCCATGGTTCAAAGCTCACAAAGGTCACATGCCAGTTTTGGTCAGTCATAGGAGAGGCAGTGTTATGCTTGAAATGGTCGGGGACATCATGATAGAGATTGTCAGACCCTTCGTGCTTCTGAGAGGGAGCCAGTCGACAGACTGCCTTAGCAGAGGCATCGTCTCGAGCAAGGAGGTCCGTAGGGCGGCGGACGTGGGAACGGAGCTGGTGCTACAGCAGGAGGTGGTAGGCGGTATCAGTTGCCACCACCCCCACCCCCAGGTGGTCCACGCCAAGCTTAGGGAGCTGGGGGATGAGGGTGGGGATAGCTGCATGCCCCGAAGGCTGTTGACCCAGAGGCTCCACAGATAGATCGAGGTATGCCATGTGTCCTTTCTACTATATATAGTAGTTTGATAGACACTGTTTAGAAGTACCCTTCCCTTTCTGTTGCTTGCTAGAGTTTTTATTAGGGTGTTTGTAAGACCTTGTGTGGGTGTTGTTCGGCTTGATTCAAATGCTTGAGGAAGGGTGATCCTTCCCCCACCAAGATGCATTTTTTACGCGATTAAAACCATGCGGGCGAGTCAGTGCCACCCAAAGTTGATAGTGTTGAGATGTGTTGGATGATTTCCTCTGACTTATGTGTTCGGGAATGGGTGTTTGTTGGCGAACTCGCGGGCGTTGTCGACCCAGTTGAGAGTCCAGTTGCTTTCAATATGCTTAAGTCTTTTCACAGATGAAAATTTATATGGTTGGGAGGATTTAGAGACTTTGGTTTTGGCCCTGTCATAATATGCAATATTCATATGAATAATTTCAGAGCTAAGTGCGAAGAAGGAATGAGATTCCGAGGCCCGGTGTGCCCAAAATTAATTTTATAAAAAAAATTAGTATTTTTATACTATGCACGTGGCAAGGGTGTGTTATCTCATAAATGGTAGATCTGTATGGGAATCTGAGGTCACGATTGCATCCTGGGAATGCCGTTTACCCAAGGGAGGGATTAAACATTACGGGTGGCGGGTCTGCTGTGAGAAAAGCCACTAGTGGCGTCATCGTAAATAAATGGAAAAGTTTCTTTATGAGAATAAGCTTGTATAACCTATGAATGGAGTATCAGATCGAAAATACGAGTCCTCCGTTGCATACAGAATGTCATGTTTACCCTTGACGCAATATAAGTATAATCAGCACCGGGTGTCGGGTCGGAGGCGTGTTGGCTGGGAGTTCAAATGAGGTTTTTATTTAAAAAATAAAATAAAAATCATTCTCTCTCCCCCCAAACCCCTTGTACGCGGAGGCAGCGCCGACCCCCTCCCTCCTCCGTTTATTCCCCGAATCAAGCCGCGGATGACCGTTTTCAGCACCGATCGTCAGTGGATCGAGCTCTAGCGCGTCGCCGGCGTCGTTATGCACCAGAAGCATCGACAATCCGCCAACAGGTTTCCATTTTGCTTTTCGAAATCCCAGATCATGATTTGGTTGCATTTTATCAGTTTTGAGCCAGCAGATGCGTATATCCGGTCCCGAGGGGCACGCAGCTGTTTTTGGATGCGCTTTTGCACCCCCGGGTGCCTCCGGTGGACCTCGGATGGTCCGCCGGTGAGACACCGGTGCGGAGGTGCCCAGCAAGGGCGGTCCGATGCCAATTACAAGAAACTCCCATAGTGGGGGTTGGCCAGGCGCGCTCGCGGTCGGCGCTGCGCCGCGGTGGAGCGGTTCACCGGCCGGAGCGACGGGGGCGGCCGGCGCGAGCCTGCTGGAAGGGCTAGTTCTTGCTGGTCTGACCCTCTACTTGTACACTGGGGTTTTAAAACCACTGTATCTTGCTCCCTGGAGATCCAAATCGCATGTCTTTTATGGAGATGATGCCCTGGAAACTAGGCAAACAAATCATTGTGGGTTCAAGGGATTTGAAGTTTAGAATCGTGGCCCAGGTGCTAGAAACGTCGAATAAAATAATGATATTTTTTTTTTATTCAACTTTGGGCCATTGTATCTTCTACCCGGAATGTCTGATTGACATGTTGTTAGTGGTGTTGAGTCCCTAATGATAGGGAAGACTTTTGTTTATGGTTTACGGGTGTTGGGACTGAGTTTGGGATGCGGTCCCCATGAGGCCGGGTTTGGGCGTTTACAGAGAAACACAACTTTCTCACCATGAGTCCAATTTTTGCAGATGAATAGTCTATATTTTATGTTTTTCAGAGAGTATTACAATGGTGTGATCCACTTGATGCGTTTCTAGATCTTGGTGTGGGCCCCACCTGGGTTGGCTTCGATGAATAATACATTTTTCACGAGTTGTCTGTTTGGGATGAAAGAGTAGTCGATCCCGTGTGTTTTTTCAAGGGGATTGCAGTGGTATGATACGCTTGATGAGTTTCGGGATCACAATGTGGGCCCTATAGGGGATAACTATAGTGAATAGTACCTTTTTCACCGGTTTTCCGTTTCGAGTGAGTAAACATTCTGTGCAGTGTGTTTTTTCCGCGTAGATCGTGATGGTGGACTCAGTGTCGTCCTTAGAGGTGTGCGGTGTGGCTTTCTGGTAGGTCGCTCGGGATAGCGACGTTTGGACCAGCAGTGGTTGAGGCTAATCACATGGTTCGTTCTTATGAGGGTTCATGCGTCACCACAACTTTATTATAGGTTTGGGATCCTCTAAGTGGGATTCTTAATCTATTAGAGTTGTGGAATCTATCTGCTGGGCCTGGAGCGGGATCCTCTATCATCGTTTCCCAAGATCGGGTTCTTGGTATCGCTGTGACAGCTTATCCACGAGTGGTGATCCCCTATCTAATATTTTAACCCTGTAGGGTTTGTTGCATCATCAGGCATATGATACCCTACCCAGTGGGCCTTGCTCATTAGGGTTGTGGCATCATCAGGTATACGATCCCCTACTCAACAAGACAATTATAGTAGGGTTGTGGTATCATTTGTTATATGATATCCTACTCAGCGTGTGGTGTCAGTAGGTTTGTGGTATCATCAGTTCGATCCCCTACAACATGAGATGTACCTGATATGGCTTCGGTATCATCGTGACCGTCGTGACATGGGTGACAATCCTCTATTTGAGTGATGTGTTTCTGATTAGCGCCAAATCGAGCTGTGGTATCCCCCAGTGGATCCTGGGAGTGATCCCGTATCTGTGAAATCTATGAATGCCAAATTAGGTTGTGGCATCCTCCAGCGGACCCTAGGAGTGATCCCCTATCATAGGAGTTTGGTGTTTATGTTGTTTCAGTGATATTTCCTCAGTGACATTATCTGATGAGAGTGATCTCTCGGGTGAGCGACTGAGATGTTTGTGTGGGGCCCATTGGATTTTATATCTCGGACGAGGGTCATCAGGGATGACATTGATCATAGAGTGTGCTCTCTTGGTTGTGAACTATTGATGGTGATGAGGTTGGTACATCATGTGTCATGGTGTGTGAGATGAGTATATCAGGATGTTCTAGGTGTTTGTATGGGCATGCACATGGATTAAGTTGACCAGTTGTTTTTATCCTTGGATGGTCACGAGATAGAGTTTCTCACTAATCTAGGTTCTCTCTGGCTAGGATGAGAAGACTATTAACTTTCTCTTCCTCTCTTTTGTTTTGGGTTTTTTGGGTGCCTACTCAGAATTCTTATAAACACCCATGCATGGGCTTTGCCTGCACATGTTTGTGTCTTGTTCAGACCACATGCCTTACGACGGTGTCCCAAGAGGACCCGGAGTAGGCGGAGCTGAGTGAGCGGGACTGACCGTGGAGTCTTACCGGAGCTGTGCCGAGGTGCTTTCCTATGGTGCTTTTGGCAGCCTACACCTTCTTCCGAGCATGTTGGACGCTTTTGTGGTTTCCCTTTGGTGGGCCATGTTTTTCCATTTTGTAATTCTATTGCACTCTGGTTTGGGATAGTTGTTTGTATGCATTTACTTCTTAGTTTTATATATATCTGTATTATTCCATGGAGGTGTATGTGGGTGCATGTGTACAGGTACCATAGGCTAATGCCTCCCTTGTGTGTGATAGCCTACTCGGTGCTAATTGCCAACCCCTGGCCTATTGGAGGCGGGCTTGGGGAGTCACGACTCGATCCCCGTCGGGTCAGGTCGTGACAAAGAGAGATGCTTGAAAACAAATAATTGTGAAATAACAATTAATCATAACTTTATAATATCATGAGAATAAAAGGATTCATGATATAATATTCCAAAGGATAGTATATAGACCATAAAATAGTGAATTGGTGCATCACAACAATGTTGTCAAAAAGGAATGTAAATTGAGATGAAACCCCTTATATAGACGGTATCCTTAGATTAATGATAAATCAATGAAATTAATATGTGTGAGAAAAATACACACAATTTAAGTGGATATTAACTGTAAAAAATTAGAGGTTTTTCACACATATACATAGCATGACATAATCAAGAAGTAGATGTTTAGCCCAAAGAATTGAAATTTGGTTAAGAAGTTCCCTTAAAAAAAATTGACTATCTAACGACGTCACTTAAAATTTCAGAAAAAGGGTTGATGAAATAAAAAATCAAATCTCATCACAAGTACATAAATTTTACTAAAATAGGGATATATAATAACATATCCCAACATAAGGAGATGTAAATTAAGAGACATAACAAAAAGAAGTTTTTTAAAAAGAAGAGGGTGAAAGGATCCCTTACTGATATAGTAACATAAGAAAAATACCCAAAATGAACAAAGATTCATAAAAGAAAGATGTAAAATACAAATAAATTGAATTATATTACCCAATGAATTCAATCATGGGAAGTACATACACCATACAGCTGGAAATAGTGGCAAATATAGCAATAATATCACATGAATAAAAAGTGAGATAAAAATATCTTACCACATTATAATCAATCCTGTCGTACGAAAAAAAGATAATAACCACCAAATGATTCATAGAATAACATTAATATAATGATAATAATTATAATATATTTCAAATTGCATAACACAATACACCACATGCAATAAATTAGTGATGAATAATAGAAATTTCACTGAATTTGAAATGAGATAAGAAACCCCTTACATCGTGTCCGACATGACTCTTTTGTTCCTTTTTCTTCCTAAAGAAGAAACATAATAAATTTATACCTGATTAAAAACCATTTTTACGATTATTATTCTTTTTATTTAACATATTACCATGTTATAATCATAATGTAATTTTTTAAGTTAATAACGGTCATTTTCTCAATATTTGGTACTTGAGTCAAAAATGAACTTCTTATATTTACAAGTTGTCTATGTGGTCTCAATTAAATTATAAAATAAATTATATTCAGGATGTAGATATCATATATATCATATATATCCAGTATATTTATCTATTTATAATAGTACATAACATTTGGAGATAACAAATGAAATGCACTGTTAATGGAGACGGTAAGTCGTACATACGCCTGAATGCTACTTTCATTTCTATTTCTTATTTTAATGTAATTAAAACATAATAATACATAGTTATATAATAAATAATGTATAATATCATATATAATATAATTAAATTCATCCATTATATGACCCACATATGGCATTAATGAGTCATATCACTTTGAGGGGGCGGTAGTCCGCTCTTCCTCAAATGAAATTATCGTGTTTACCCATATTGGAAACCATAAAGGTATGATATAAATGAAAAATAATGAATCATAAATAAATCATAAACATACTATATATCATATATATTGGAATTACCATCATAATGGCCACCATGGGAGGCATTAAGAGATAATTGAACAATCATCATTTCATGAGACGTTAGTTTTCCATCCACATAAACAATATGTTCATTACCAATTAGATGGAGGCGTGTGAATGTGTTGTTGAAATAGTTTTCATAAAAACATACTAGTATATTGATGTTATGTTTTTTGTTATTAATGAAATGAATAAAAAGAGTATATGGGTTCGAGAATTAAAATAAAACAAAAAAACTTAAGCGAAGATGTTACCTTTAAATCGAGTAACTCCCTTTGTTTTGAACCAAAAGGGTTTCTTGATGTTCTTAATTCATAAGTTAAGGGTTATATGTTGAATATATGGATCTTGAGAGATTATTTGGGCCAGGGTTGGACGATCCAAAATTCTTGAGATATGGGAGGAATGGGTTAGAAGTGGTGTCATCATATAAGGGGGAGGAGGGTCTCTTTAGGAATGTGTGAAAATATTATTTTATTATATAATGATATTTGGTTTCTAAAGATAAAAAATAATTGAAGTAAAAGTTTCAATGACTCATGATCGAATTAAAATCATCCAATAGTAATTGGACATGTACTGGACATTATTTTAATCTTTTTAATATTATTTATTCAAATATTTTATTAATGAGTTAAACACTGTATCATTGTTATATCATGAATAATTTAATTTATATGATGTATAAAAATTTCAAAAAAATTCCATAATGTTTGAAATCTTTTTAACTTTACAAATAATATTTATAGTCTAATTATAACTTATATAAGATTGTAAAATTTAATTTACTTAAAGATATTGGTTTATGTCATTTCTTCTTTACATTATGTTATTTAAAATAAAGTGTCATTATCACACCCATGTGGCTCCATGGGGTCCCAAAATCGACCACAAGATGCCCATGGAAGGATAGGTATCTACCAATACCATTAGAAAACATGTTAGGGTAATTTTATATTATTATAATAATATTTGTTTACCCTTATTTAACAGATTTACCCTTTAACCATGGTAAATAACATTTTTACTGAAGTAAATATTCATAATGTCTAAAAAGAAAAGTTACCAATTTGAAATTTTTTGACCAACTGATTACAAATATGAAATATATTTTTCCAAAATTAAAAACATAGATCTGGAATAAATTAATTTAATTTTATTTCCCACTGTCAAAACAAAATACATGTTTTTTAGAAATATTAACTATCAAAATATTGAAACATATTTTTGTACAATGTAAAAGAGATATTAATTCCAATGACAACAATTAGATTAAATGGTAAAAAATTAATATAATTAAACTTTAAAACAAATTAAAAAACTAATATATTCGGGTAAATAAATTATATTAAAAGGCAATTTTGAATTAAAATACTGTATTTTTCAATATTCATCAAAAAAAGAATTTTATCAGAAAAATACCAAAATTTTACACAAAGTGAATTTTGATGTTCTGATTATAAATAAGAATTTTCTTTTTTCAAAAATAACATATAAAAGTGACCAAAACTATATTTAATGAAGGTTTACAATTAAACGGTGGTAAATCAACATTTTAAGGTAAATTAGATTCATTCAAATTTTAAGCCTCTAACTTTGATTGGATAAATGTAAAAACATTTAACTAACCTCTATAATCATATTATATTTAGATCCATTTTTTTACTTAATAAAAATGGATAGTAATTAAATTCCATTTAAAATAACAGTATATTATTATTTTTCAGTATAACTCAACGTAGTGTTCAACATAAGATTTCAAAGAAACCTGTTGTTGCGTATCAGGTCAAACAAGGAACATAGATTATTCTTTAAAGTATAATTAATAATGAATTGAAAAAATCATAATAAATATGAAAAATTATATTATTTGTTTACCTGGGATGTTACTATTAATTTCTGATATTGAGATAATAATGTTTGGATAAATATATTTTCAACTTTAATAACGAAAATTGAAGGTATAGATTACCCAACAGATGATTCATGAAAAAGTGTTTCATTTCATCCAAGATGAAGTCTACAACTTCTTGTATTTTAATAATATATTTATTAATAATTGTAATAATGTATTATGGATGTTTTCCAAAAGGATTTATGTTAATTAAGAAAATATACATTGAGGGTATTCACCTATTTTGAATGTAACAACCAAGATGTTGTTTTTGATAAAAGGGGATCATTTTTAAGATAATTTCACTAATTTCAAACTAAATATTTTTATTTTAATCATTATGTTTGGATAACGGTTATCCATTTATGGAAAGATTAACTAAAACTTCAGAGAAACTATTTATGTATTGAGTTTGTACGGCAATCCTTGGTTAAAAGGATATTTAGTTAGTAACCGTATTTCCATGATGACCATATAATTTAATTTGGATGTTATATTAGTTTGTTTTTATAAAATCATATAATGTATATATAGTTCCATCCAATCAATCATGACATGATTTGGGTCTTGAACCCATTACTAAAATATGATAAAGGTTCCATTCCTACCACCAGCAAACGAGATATCCACATCAATGTGTTTTCATTTTAGTTTAATAATTATTAATGATGAACCTGTATAGTTAATTTTTTACCATATTGAATTTTATGAATAGTTAGAGAAAATTGACAATATATTTTGTTATTTTATGGGTCTTATGATCTTTTAAAAATGTATTCTAGCACTTCATGATTCAATGTTAATTTTTTGTCATCCAATTCATAAAATAATGGACGAATTAAAAATATATAAAATCACAACATATTAAAAAAAATTCTTCATTATAATATATCAATTTAGTATATTTTCATATATTACTGGTTAATAAAATAATTAGTCAACATTAGGATAATGATCAAAAAATTATGTTGTCCAAAAAACGTACTTTTTTCTTCCTGATTTCCTTTTTAATAATTACTGATTTATGACTTTGAGGCGCTAATTTTTTTTGATAATTCACTTGTTTGTAGTTTATTACCTCAACCAATACGAATAAATATTTATGTGTTTCCTCTATTTATAATTTTCACTCACAACCTATGTTCTCTTTTGCGTAAACACATTTATATGTTAGTTTTGGTATCCGTTATGGTTCCAACATTCCCTTTTTAAGGAATATTTTAGTATTCAATTTTATTATATGGATATATATGAATGAATAATTAAAGTATTATTCCTTAAATAAAAAATAATTATTTTCAAGGAGAAATTCATTTTATTAAGGCTACAATGTAACACCCTGAGTTTTTCAAAAAACAATTATCGAATTAATTTAATAATATTAATATATTTTCAATTTATATAACACTGCCAAGAGTTTATTTTGTATTAAAGTACTATGTTTGTGTAATGTTATAAAAGACACCATGTTAATTTTGAATTACTTGCAAAATGATTTGTTTATTACACTACATGGAACACTGTAGTTATCCTGTGTTACACACAATAATTACATTCCATGATGGATTCTATAACATTAATGAATGAGGTATATCGAACAAAAATATTTTATTAAAATGTTATTATTTAATAGAATAATATATATCATAGATTTTAATGTTATATTTTTTAACAGTATTGTGTAAGGATAATATTTTAATAAAAAAATTAGATGAATTTATAGGGTAACAATTAATTATAAATGAATATGAAAACATATTTAATATAAAGGGAAATATTATTATTTTTATGGTTATAAAGTTGTTTTACCCTAATAAAAGAAAATTAATTATAATTATTTATTGATATTAATTTAATACATACGTTATATATTTTATCAAATTCTTTTTACATTCATCAATAAATTTTATTGATATAAGATAAGAACAAACCCAATTTTAAACTTAAAAACCTATATTTTCATAATGGTTTAATTACCACCTTTGAAAAGAGAACCCATTTTAAATTAATTATTTTTCAATTTTAAAGCTTTCATATGTTAAAATAAGCTTCATATTTTAAATATAATCTAAAAAATATGGTAGTGTAATTTCTTTCATTATGGTTTTTTTAATGAATAGTTAAAAATAATAAATTTTAATTAAAAACTTATTTTTAATATATATTATTTATAATTTTTAATTATATAATAAATTGAGTCTAAATGTTTAACTAGATTATATATTTATCAGTTAATCAAATTTTGGTCATTTGAATTGATTTCACTTGGAAATTGGATATAGAATCTTAGTAATATTTGGATTATTATTTCTTTAGAACCATGTATTTTTTGTCCCATCAATTGGACTAATTGCATGTTTATTTCTACCACATATATGATTTGAAATTGAAAAAATGGATTAAATATATCCAACAATATTAATTTATCATATCTAATATGTTCAATTTAGTTTTTTACAAAAAAAAATAGGGAATGTAATGAAAATAAACTACACTAATTAAGGTAAAATTAATCTTAACTAATGAGTAAAGCTTAGATTCGTGACCCAAAAAGACCTAGAAACTTGTCCAAGATAAATTAAATGGATATATAACTACAATATACTCCATTTTATAGAATTTATTCAATATTGGTTACATTTTTTATTTTAAAAATGTCTATTTAATTCCTTTGTCAAAATATTACAAGTGTGTCACTCCTCCTCCATAGTAAACAAGCCTCCTCTCATCCCACTTCTTTACACCTCAAAAAAAATTTATTTGAAATATCAAATCCCAAATCGATCATATAAATACCAAACTCTTTTCTTTACTCTTACCTTTTTTATCAAATCCTTCCATTGAATCAATTTGGTGGAATCAAAAAGAAGCTAACTAATTAAGAGGTAACACCCTATCCCAAAATCCTTTTTTTAATTTTATTTTTCCACCTCCTAAATTAAACATACTACTTGATTATAAAAAATAAACAGTATTCTCAATATAATAATATTTTTTATGTGAATGGTTCTACCTACACATAGACACACATATACATAATGGGTATTGAACATACGGTTCATGTTTGTGGAGAAATGATACCTCACTAAACGTTGATTTTTCATATTTCCTTTAATGCCAATGATGGTGAACGTAATTATGGAAATTATATTTTTATATGTTATATATTATATATATTATTAATTTAATCTTATTTAATAATTTTACCAAAAATATCATTATTCTTATTATTTGATGAAAATATGATACTTTTGTTTGAGGATGTGTGGACTACGGGCCCCTCAGAGCAATGTGATTCATTTAAACAATACAAGGAATTTATTAAATATGGGGTTAGGGAATTTGTATGATATATATGAAATAATAATTATACATAAATATATATATATATATATATACATATCTATATAAATATTTCATTTACGTTCTTTCATTCAATACGATAGTTAAATGGAAACATCTTTCAGGTGTATGTACGATCAATTGTCTCCATGGACATTGTATTATATTTCATAATTATTTTATAAATATAGTATTTTAAAAAATATATAATGAATATAAATTATATTTGTCTTATTTTTTACATTTTTGTAATAATTATATAATTATGTAGACCAAAATATTAAAAAATTAATACACTAGCGAAAAACATAGTGAATATTACCTAAAGCATAACCCATAAGTAGAATTTTTTACAACTGGGTAATATAAAGTCATAATAATACAATAGAGGGTATTAGAAATAATATAATTGTTCTAGGATATATTGAAAAAATATTATTTATTATATAAGAGTTTTGAATGAGTACAATGAGATTCATGACACATGGTAAGGCAATTGTGTAACACTTTTTATCTCTGTGAGATAAATGCTTTATTCACCACCCATTCTAATTGTGTGGTGTGTATACTACACACAGATGTATTATATTATTAATATATTTAATATTATGGATAATTTAATTTTCATTTTATGATATTTCTTTCACGGTGTTTATGTTTCAAGAGATACCAAATCGTTAAAGTAATATTGTCTCTATTTTCTTCATTAGAGACACAAGCCATGATATGATCCAATATTTTTCTATAACGTGTTTATAATTTTTTTATATTTCATATCATGAATATCATTATTTTTTTTATATTTTAAGATTATTTTAATTTCATTTTCATAAATTGGTAGTATGGTTCAAACATACCTAGTGGTAAGAGTTTATTGAAACAATATGATCACAATTTTAGATTGTTTATGTTTATTCTTACATTTATTAAATATAATGATCCATCTATCAGTAAAATTCCATAATGTACTAATCCTATTTTTTCTAGATATATTCATTTATTGTATCCATTTCTATAGTCTTTGGTACATAATACTAATAAGAAATTTTCATTAATAAATCCCAACTTTACACTCTCTATGGCCATTAATATATATTCTATCAAAACCATGTTTTATAAAAAGTGTTTCCAAGAATATTATATAATTCATCTATCATTCGTAAAAAAAATTTATCCTTTTTGTATTTTACCAATTTTTCATTGGAATATTCTTGTCACTTTTTAAAAAGGTAATTTTTCTTATCGTTTTTCAATGAAAAATTAATATTCTCTGTACGTTTTATTATATAATAGGATTTAACTTCATTGATATCTTTGAAATTACTTTCAGTGTTTAAATAGTTTAATATTTACGAGTTTATCTTTAATAATACTTTTTAGGGAAATTGGTTTTCATTTTATTCAAGGTTTTTCATAATTTTTCATGTAAAATGGTTTTAAGAACATTTTAATGATTTAATTATAAAATTTAAATTTAATTTCTAATGAACTGGTTTTAAAAATATTTTAATGATTTATTTATATGTTTTAATTGTTATTTTCAATTACATGGGATTCAAAACATTTTCAAAATTCCATCAAAATTTTCCAATGTTATTTTCAATGAAATTGTTTTTAAAATGTTTTCTACCTTTGTTTATATGATTCTAATGTTATTTTCAATGAAATGGTTTTCAAAATGTTTTCAATATTTCATTACATTATTTCATAATTATTTTCAAATAAATGGGTTTCAAAATGATTTGAATATTTATTTTAATGTTTTCAAAGTAAGTTCAAGTAAAACAATGCAGTTAAAATGTTTTAAATATTATTATATATGGTATCAAGAAATAAAGATCCCAAAATGTTTTAATTTATTCATCAAAAGTGTTCAAGGTATTTTCAAAGAAAATAAATTTAAAAGGGTTTTTTGAATTAAAAATACATTTTCATATAAGAATGGATATTTTTATCATGAAATTATTTTCAAATATATTTCAAAATTCTTTTAAATATAAGATGAAATATCTTAAGGTTACTCCTGCTTTTCGAGGAAAATATATAAATGTTAAATTAATATTATTTTTCTGAATTGGTTATAATTAATGTCATTATCTTTTTTAAACCCTATTATCATTCACAGGGTTTATATTTATGATATATTATTCTCTATCATGGATATAATGTTTATGAAATCGATTTATCTTACACGGGTTATGCTTTTGATTAAATGATTATGGCACATGTATCTTTTCATCAGGTTATGATAGGATTTTAATTAATGGTACCCATTTCATTTCATGGGTTATGATATGATTGTTTATGATTTTGCAGAACATGTTTGTATGATTTCATTATAAGATAGGTGGGACCTATATCATCCTATAATACATTGGGTAAAAGATTTATATCTCATGAAATTAAAATTTTTGAAATGATAAATGAACTCGGTTTAGTATTACTTGGTTGGAATGAGGTGTTAACTGTGTTCTATAATATAGGACTACAACAAGGAGTAAAACCAAATAAGTATAGGAATTTTCCCACTAATAGGGCATTGGTGGTTATACATTGACTACAATGGAAATCATTAAATATAGTTATGTGTATAGAAATATTCCTTTTGTTATTATTTTATTATTCTTTCATGGATTATTATTATTTATTTCTTTATGATTCATGAAATATGAATATCCATGATTTATGTGATTATTCATGTATATGATATTCTATATTCAGGGTGTGATCTTCTATTTACATGATCAGGTTCTGATACCCCAATGCTCAGGTTTATTCAGATATGTCTCCCTTTTTTGTCATTACTGAGTATATGGGCTCACCAATTTTTTAGGTTTCCTTCCATAGGTTATGAAGAAATATTTATTTTAAGATATGTCTAAGAGGGGTACTAATCTAGGAAAACCTAGTGGGAGATAAATATTCTCTGTTATGTACTAATTCTTAGGTTTCCTTGATTCCAAAGGTAGTAAAACAATACTGTCTTTTGGATTTGACGGGATAGTTATTTGTGTATTTATAAAAAGTTAGGTATTGTAAATTTGTTAAAAGCGATGGTCTCTAAACTATGTCCTTGTTCTCATATTATCATTCCTAGTTATTTATTCCATGGTTATGTGCCTATGTAATTTTCCCATTTACTATTTCATGATCCAAAAACCCAGGTCACCCATAGCCCATATAAAGAACCTATGGGTCCTCATTTAAAATCATTATAGATGATTAATGACTTCCCAATGCTCAATTCGAATTGATCCAATTTTCCTTTAAATGTGATTATTAAAAATAAAAAATGATAAATAATAATGATTTTAGAATAATATTTTTACCTAAATGTTAAATACACAAAAAACAACATAAAATACCACTTCATCCATAGCCAATAAAAAATGACGAATGTCCTAACTGAGTGAGACACATTAAGGATCCTAACACCCAAATCCTCTAGTATGATAGTACTAGTGTGAAACAAAAAATTTATATTTCAAATATAGAAAAACATCACCATAACCATTAACTAGAGACCCAACTCACAATACACTTCTACTATTATGACACATTTTACCATCACTCAAATAGGTTGACACTTCTCCTATGCTCTTTAATAAGATTACTATTAACATTAGTCCCCAATATATGAGACACTTGTTCTAGACTTACAATATGGTGAAACATCACTATATATATTTAAAAAGGTTCTAATTCTCCTTATTCCTGTAAATGGGATACCACTATACCCTATGATCTTACCAAATGTACAACTAACTATAGTTATCCACATGGATAGAAACATAACCCTATGTATTTACTAGGTAAAAAACACTATCTATTTATCTATTAAAGATACACATCTCCCCATTATACCACTGTGGAACCACATTTTCCCTATATATCAACTATGGTGACAATTCATCCTATTATTTAAATGGATAACAATTTTCCCAAAGATAATACCTGGATGAAAATTCACCCTATTGTTCTAAATTGGTCACCCCTTCACCCATACTACCTACTAGGGGAACAATTATCCATTTCCCCTATATAGGATAATTAATCACTTTATGGTCATATTAGGGGAACAGTTAACCCTACTCCCCAACATGGTGACCACATCACCCATATCTTCTAATATATTAATAAATAAAATTATTCATTCACTAATGTGAAAAATTCCCCCTATTAATTATCTAGGGTATCAAATTTACACGTGATACACAATTGATCCCTAACATACACTTGTATCATATTAATGTGATATGTATCACATATATCATCATTTAAGTTCCAAAACCATATAAAACTCTCTCAGGAACTTCATTCCCCTATGTCTCTAAAATATGAGAATATATTTCCCAAAAATACTTTTATTAAATTATAGTCCATAAACAACTCATTTAATGTTTGAATTCTATTATTGATCCTCTGTAGCCAGATGAGATATATAATAATGTAATGTACATTACCTTTCCCTACTTCCAATCATATATTCCCTTTATAGAATTCGTTTCCTTTTTTCCCTCACAAACATATAGGCCCTTAGGGGTCTAAAATTAATTTACCAAAATGATAATGAGGTTTGACATCATTATGATACTAATGAATCCTTACACAGATTGGGATGATCACCTTGGATAAAAAATCGTTGAGTTGGCCAACCTAAAAAACTCAATAATCTATGCACGAACGGGTCTCCATGTAATTTATATGCTCTAGTCATACTCCAATTATTGATTTTATCACATGTATTTATCAATGAACCAGGGAAATCTTGATTAGATAATCCCATACACAATCCATAATCTATTTCCGAAGATTCCATAAACCACATTCATCAAGTCATTCTTCCTAGTCTTAATACCTAATCTTCATGAAGTATACATATAAATTGGAATAAATAGTGTGTAACCCTTGATCAATCCTCTTATTTCTATTCTACCATGACATATAAATCCTAGTAATAAGAAAATATCCTTAAATTGTGTACTAAACTACATTTTACGACGTTATAACATGACATTAAATTGGGACATATGAACTACATGGGATTTAATTTCCATTAACCATGATCCATATTATCCCTCTTCGATGTTCAAAAACACCACCCAAAATATTATTTCTTCTAGTTCATTTTTCATATTAGACACCCACACCAAATACCTATCTACTTTGTACTCCCTTTGAATCTCCTTTCATCAGCATAAATTCTATATATGTGTCATAATCTTCTTTTCAGTACAATATTTTCTGATAGGGCCCAACCACCCTCACTATTGAATCATTATCTAAATAGATATATCATTGGTATATAAATATGACAATACCTTAACAAACATCCACACCGTTATTTTTATTGATCCACACATCATGTGAAACAATATCACCATCATGTCATGTTCAATTCCAATCAACCATCCTAAAAAGCTCATATTCCTCTTTAGGTGAACCAAAAAGGGCCACTAAATTGTATGGAACACACCAAAAATATTTTTAAATCATTCACACAGTACTTCATTCTAAATAGCCTTAAATTTATTAAAACAATTTATAACGACTTTATATTTTAAGCCACATCCCCTTATCATGATTGCATGTCTCTAAAAAGTACCGTAAGAGAACTTGTCACGCCACATTAAAATATATTATGTATCATATTAAAAGGAAACAAAATATAGTGGTTCTTATTACCTTAATATAAATATGTAGAAATCCCATATTATCTACTTGATTCCTACTTCACAACACCTATCACCTCCCAATATTAGGTTAAACTCTTGACAAACTTAATATGGTTACTTTACCCACAACATCAATAACCAATAAGAGAAACATGTATAACCATTGATATATAAGAATATGGTCTCATAAATGGAGAAAATTTGATATATATAGATGATAGAATAAATGGAGAACCTTTAACAAAAAATGTTGTTGACATCTATTTATCTCGACAGCCAATCATTGTCACAGGTGTTTCCATTCATATACTATGATTTTTGAAGGATTCATAAACATGAATTAAATCATTAAGATATTTATAATGTATGAAAAAATTTCCAATAAATTTTTTTAATTGACCATGAAATCCAATATTCTTGACCATCATGTATTCTTATATGTCATTGATAAAGTCCCATCAATGGTATACCATTTTAAACCTAGTTCAGGTCGAATTAATTTGATGTAGGTTGGGAAGTGGGTCTGAAAAAACCTCTAAAATAAATAATTACCAAAATACTTGTCAGATCAAACCATAAAAGAAGGATGGATAGGGTACCCCATTAAAATATAGTTCTTAGTTAAATGCGATATAACAAATCAAATTTTAGGATGAATATATCTTTATATCCCAGATAATGGAGGAGTGACACACAACCAAGTGAATCCAAAATACCAAACTAATAGGCATGTCAATTATTTGGAACCAAAAAGGAGAACATGTGACCTATTTAATTGGACAAAAAATGCAAGGATATAAAAAATTGGTTGGTGTATAATGATGTATGTGAAAGTATAAGATTATATATGATTCAGATACATCAAACCCCAAAATTCTCTATTCATCATGCCTAAACTCCAACATCAGTCCCACAAATCTATGAAGGCTGATCATCATTCACTATCTCTCATCTAACCTACAATATAGAAGGTAAGAACCACATTATTTTTTTTTAAAAAACCTACTATTGACTACTCATTTTCTTGAATCTGATCCTTTTGAAAAGATATATGAAAACAAATGTGTATGGAAAGGTAAAAGGCGTGTATTATAGGGGTACATAGAATATACACCTATAATTTCATACATATTAGGTATTGACTCTCCATATTAATTGTAATTCCACACCAATGTTCCATGAATGACTGGATTTAGGATCAGTTGATGTTTATTATATAGACTTTGTATATTAATAAGTTTATCAATTGGAGAATGGAGAAAGAGAAGATAAATGAGTTGTATTACCAACCACGGAAGAATAGTTAAATTTTTTGCAGTATGACCAATATCAACTATAGGATCAAATATTGTGGAGTATAACCCATTTATTGTAACTTATTAAATGATTATAGTAAAAAATCCATGTTGGGGGTATAACCTTATTTGAAATGATTTTATCATTATACCAAACCTTGTAAAACATGTTCCTTTCTATCTCTAGTATTACTATTAAACATGAAGTGGGATTGATAGAAGATATAGTGTGAATTTAGAACCATAACATTTTACAGAGGTTGAATAAAGAAGTATAATAAATCATTAAATGAGTGCACCACTGATTCACTCCCTCTCAGGGGACCCAAATATCACATGGGTCTCTATAACTATTGTTAGAGGTTCAATTCCCTCTAAATATCCATGATAGTAATTATAAAGAGTAGGATTTAATAAATTAGTGGGATATATCAGATGGAGGAAAATAAAGTTACCATTGAGGATAAAAATTTTGATATATCATAAATGGCTCGAAAAAATAGGATAAATAAATATGCATGGATGCTGAAGAATAAAATTATAGAAAACTATGAGACAACTCCATATAATGGAAATCTAGATGGTAGAATGTGCAATAAATCTATAAATTGTTTTTATTTTTAAAAAACTTACTAAATAAATGATATTGACGTATTACTTAGTAATATTTATTTTCATTTCAAATAATTTATTATTAACATTACCAAAGAAGAGGTCAATAATATTTTTGGAGTCCTCAAGGAAATCCATGATGAAAAATTACTTCTGGTAGAAGTGGCTAATTCACAATTATATGAATATGATAAATTTCTTGAAAAATTAAACAATCTAAAAAAACATGTGAATGATTATGATGAAATATTTTATTTTTTCATTAATTAATATAATGAAGGTATTATAAAATGTAAAATTAATGTTGATAAGTTATATTTATTTGATAATTATTTTATAGAATCATTCTTGGTTTTTTAAAAAATTTACAATGTCTCTATGGATTTAAATTATTATCATCTAATGGAATAAAACAGAATTCATGATATTGACAATTATTTCAATGATTCAAGCGAAATGCATGCATATTAAGTAAAAAATATTAATTTTTATTAGAAATACACAGTATTCATTATTGTGTATGTGATTTATTCCTCAACATGAAGTGTTTTGAGAGGGATGGGAGATTAATATATCTGGAACCACCATAAGTTGGAACATTTGATATAGCTCAAATATCAAAAAAATTCACAGATGTTTTCATTGAGGATCATTACTCATAGAAGGGAAAAAATTAATCCTCTAACCAAATGAAAAAATCATTATTGAATAAATTATCCAATGACCCAAAATATTTCATATGTATTAATGTTGATTCATGTGTTTCTACTTGGTTAGAGAAAATATCGTAGAATGTATGAATGTTAAAAAATAAGGATCATCCAAAAAAATTCTGGGTTGATTGGAAAATATTTATATATATATATTTTCTTATAAGTGTACAAATCTGTGGTGGTTCCACTAAAATATTGAAAGATTTGAAATTTTTGAAATCTAGATAGAATACACTAGAAAAGAAAAGAATGATATTCATATGATATTGTTGGTATTTCTTGATGTTGGGGAACAAGGTATTGTAATATTGGTTAAATATGAAATTTTGTGAAAATAATATGTGGCATACATTTTGGGTGAGAAAAGATAAATAAAATTTAATATGTAAAATGGTGACGAAAAATACAATAAAAATTAATATTCGTACAAATTGCATATTACAATATTTTAAGTATTTCTATGAGTATAACAATGGATCTATGTGAGAAGGAATGTAAACCTCCCCTCCCTTTCAGGTTCAACAGGGCTTGGGTCTCTCACCTGAATGAAAATTCATTATTCAGAGCACCTAGATCTCTGTTAATTTTAGAGATGATGCCTTTGCCCGCATTTCCAAACTCAAAATTCTTAAGAACAATTTAAGAATGTGGAGCTAGAATCGTTTTCGTTCCCTTAATTTTGATATTTCTGCCCTTGAATATTCTCTTCAGAAGGATCAGGAGCTCAATGTAAATAGTGATTTAGTTAATGGGATTTCAGTGGAAGCAGAGTTATCCCTTAAATTGAACAATCTTCTTAAATTGAAATATGACTTGAAAAGGGATTCCTTTAAAGCCAAATGGTTAAAGGACGATGACAGGAATTTAAAGTTCATCAAATCTCTTCAAAAAATAAGAAAAGACTCAAAGACTTTTTCTTTGATTAAAAATGGGGATTGCCTAATTGAAAATAGAGAAGATCTCTCAGAGCATGTCATATCCTACTTTAATGATATTTCTAATGGCTCCCACTCTAGCATTGATCCTCTGGATGTGGTGATCCCGAAATTGGATACTCAAGAAGATAACTCAATTCTTTCTGCTCTGCCTTTTTTTCCAGAAATCAAGGAGGCTGTATTTAGCCTCAAATCTGAGAGCTCACCTGGTCCTGATGGCTTTGGAAACTTCTTCTATCAAACGTACTGGGACTTCATTGATGCATATGTTTTCAGGTTAGTCATTCATTTTTTCAAAGGTGGAGATCTTCCTAATGGTTTAAATTCCCAGCTTCTTGCCCTTATTCCGAAAGTGGAGAAAGCCAATGAAATTCATCTCTTTATGCAAGTGGCATTGGTTTATACCATTTACAAAATCATTTGTAAAATTCTTGCGAGTAGGCTTTTTTTTGCATTTCCTTCAAAATTGTTTTTCCAAATCAGTTTTTCTTCATAAAAGGGAGATTAATTCAATATTGTCTTATCACTGCTTCAGAGTGCATTAATCTCCTCAACAAATCTGCTAGAGGTGGAAATATTTCACTCAAATTGTATGTTAATAAAGCATTTGATACAATGGATTGGGGTTTCATCTAAAATATCCTTGCTATTTATGGTTTTGATGATGTCTTCATTAACTGGATCAAAGAAATTTTATCCTCTGCTCATATATCAGTCCTTATAAATGGATCTTCGGCAGGATATTTTTATAGTTAGAGAGGTGTTAGGCATGACGATCCTTTATCTACCATCCTTTTCTCCATTGCTGAGGACTATCTCAATAGGATTCTTTGTATCATGCATGGCAATGGAAAATTGAAGTCTATTTGTGATGGGAGGGGGATTGTTGCTCCTTCCCACCTTCTATATGATGATGACACTATCCTCTTCACTCAAGGGGATAAAGGTAATGTTAATAATTTAAAGAGAGCACTTTTTCACTATGAAATGGTTTATAGACAGGAGATTAGTTGGAGCAAGTCTTTAATATTCATTCAAAGAACCATCCCTCCTCATAGAAAAAATAACATCATTAGAGAATTGGGAATTCTTTAGGGGATTCCTCCCTTAACATACATGGGGGTGCCCATGTTTTGAGGAAGGCCCATGGTATGTCATTTTTCTAGCATTGTTGGCATGATTAAAAGACAACTCTCCACATGGAAGGTAAAATCTCTCTCAATGGCTGGTAGGATTTGTTTAGTGAAGTCAATCATCACTTAAAAATTTGTGTACCCTTTTATGGTGTATAATTGGTCGATTTCTTTGATCAAGAGTATTAACATCTCTATCCAAGATTTCATCTGGAGTGGTAGCATTTTCGAAAGGCAGCTGGAAATGGTCCCATGGAATTCTATCTACAAGCCTTATGGTGCTGGTGGTCTGGGAATCAAAAATCTTAGGGGATTCAATGATTCTCTGCAGGCTGAATTTATTTGGAGGCTTATAAATATGTAATTTGTGGCTCTTAGTTTTCTTCGATCCAGATTTACTAACAGGCTCAAAACAGGCAACTTCAGTTATTTCAACTCCTCTGTGTGGTCATCCTTCAAAGGTATTTTCTCTTAAATTAATGTTGATTCTATGTGGTTGGTTTTAGGGATTCATCTCTTCCATTTTTGGAATGTAACTGGACCGAGAATCATTTGATTGACTTGGTTATAGAGGAGCAGTTGAATCTAGATTTTGACTTTCCAATTAAAGATCAGATTGAGAACATGGAGAGCCTTCTGGATCACATCACCTCATTAGTGGAAAATTATTGCTAGTCTTCTAGAGGTGATTTTTGGGCATGGGAACCTGCTGTCAATGGTATTCTCGCATCCAAAGGATTTTACAATCACTCTTTTGGTATCTCATCAGAATTTAAATGCATTGGCAATCTTCACAAGAAGTTTCGAAGGCCATCCAGATCCATTCTAGTATGGAGGTTGGCACATAAAAAATTACCAACTGGTAACTTTTTGCAGGTCTGTGGAATTTCCCTTTGCTCTAATTGTACTTTATGCTCTTAGCATAGGGAAGATGTGGATCATCTTCTCCTCAGTTGTGCAGCAGCTTCGGCGATGTGGAGGGAAGCTGCTGATTTTTTTGAATTTTTCTTGCCTCAAACCAACTCAATATGTGAATTCATTAAGAGTTGGAATTTTTTTTAAATTATCGCCAAAAATCTGGAATTTCTTTCAAGTTGCGGCGGAGGAAACTATTCATTTCATCTGGTCTTTGAGGAACAAATTCAGACATGAGTCACATCCTTTTTGGGTTAGTGTTGGTCTTATAGGTATCCTTGCTGATGTGCATGATGTGGAAACACCTAAAGGTGTGTTTTGCTATAATTAAATTCATGATTTGTCTGTGTTGAACCAGATCAAGATTAAATGTAATTTTTGGCCTCCTCTTGATGTAACACCCCAAGCTTCCACAGTACGTTTCCCTTCGAATAATGCAATAGGGTGTGTTGTACGCAACCTCGAGCTCTAACACACACCACAACTAATTAAACTAGCCGTTGTGAATCGTAATACCTACTTTTTGAAATTTTATAAATTTTATTTATCAAAATGGACTTCATTTTTGGATTCAGAATATCTAAATTAGCCTATGTTGAATTTTTGGTATTTTTCTGAGAACTTCTAATTTTTTATGAATAGTGGAAAAAATAATTAAAAACAATTTTTTAATCAAAATAATTTATAGTGATAAATTATACTATTTAGTGGTTTTAAAGTATAATTAGAATATATTTTTACCATTTTATCCAATGGTGGTCATTAGAATTAATTTAACATTGAAATTGGACACAAAAAATTGCCAATCTTTTGATATAAATTGTTTCCAAAAAACACGCTATTTGTTGTAACAGCGGGAATTAATTATAAAATTAATTAATGCAACTTATATGTTTGGAATTTTGTAAAATATACATCATTTTTGAATTCGGAATATCAAATATAGCTTAGGGTGAAATTTGGGCCTTATTCTGAAAAACTTCAATTTTTGATGAATAGTGAAACCACTAAGTGGTTGTTAAAAACTGATTTTTCGTTAAAATGAAATATTACCACTTCTTTGATTTGATTTTCAAAAATCCGACATACATGGTTGTCATTAAGATGTAAAATGTGGTTCAATGAGATTAAAATAATTTTTTTTGGTGAATAGTAACTTTTAAGTTCTTAATCGCGATTAGATGTAATTAGTGTAGTTTAAGGTAAAAAAATGTTTTAATAATATGAGATGAGCTTGAAACTTGTCCTACTCCTATTGGATGAGTCATGGCCGACCAAGACAACCCATGGGTCAACTTGCGGACCCCATGGAGCCACTTTTGTTGGAAAATGACATTAATATATATTTATTTAATGTAAAAATTAAATTGACACAAACATGAGTTGTTTTACTAAAACAGTTTTTAAGTGGGGTTACACAAGTCCAAATTTTGACTATAAATATTCATTAGAAATCTAAAATGATTTCCTACATCATAGTAGTTTTTTTATAATTTTTATACATTAAATAAATTAAATTATTTATGACATCATTATGATGCATCGATGACCTCATTATTTAACGATTTTAATAAAATGAAAAGATAATGTAAACTCCAAGGCTTAAACTTGTCCAAAGACTGTTGGATGGATATATTTAGAACCTTTATCACCATATCCACGAATTATATAAGTGTGGGACCTTTAGAATCCGAAAATCATTGTATAATAATGTAACATTTCAATCTTTCCAAAAGAGCCCCTCCTCTCCTCTTATAAAAGGCCCCCACCTCTACCACCTTATTCACACTTTCAAGCCTTTTGGTTCGGCCAAACTCTGACCAAATACTCTCCCAACTTCTCTCCCTTCATCATAGAAGCTTTACTTTAGTCAGAAAGTCATCCTAAGGAGTCCTTTTGATCAAATCAAAAGGAAGAACCCGAAGAAGAGGTAACATTTTCATCACCCTCTTTCAAGTCTCTTTCTTCTTCCACTCCCTCTTTGTTTATTATTTCAATTCTAAAATTATAAATCCAGTATCTTCTATATACTATGATGTTATTATAAATATGGAACAACCATATTCAGTATTCTACCCATCATTTTAATGACATGTCACCATACGTGTGTACGTACGGCTTACCGTCTCCACGTCGTGGTGTAATTGTTATTCAATATATTATTATTTAGATGGGTATAATAATGATATGTAATTCATGTAAATAATAAATATAACATGATAATGATTCTGTATATTTGATATACCATCCAATTATATATTATTTTAATATCAAAATAATGATATTGTCACTCATGCGTACGTACGGACTACCGTCTCCACGAACGTGATGAGATTCATTCTCCGTCGTATCCATTCAAGTATAATTATCATTTGATGATTTAAAAATAATGTTTAAGGACATGATATCATTCTGGATATGAATAATATACAACCTATCCATTAAAAACATGAATTACGTAACAAAACATATAAAAGAAAATGAGTAAGTTAACACCCGAAACAACGATAAATCTAAGATATTGTTAACAAAGGAATGTTAAAAGATCATATATGATATCATATGAATGTATATGATTCTTGTATAATTTAATAACAATTATTTCACCATTATACAGGAGGTTAACCTACCCCAACCAAGGAAAAGTACAAGGTAAGGTAACTTCTTAACCCAACTTCCATTCTTTGGGTTAATCTCCTACTTTCAAATTATGTCATGATATTATTATGTCCTATTTTGTATTTTTACTTTCTTTATGTGTACCTATAGAGAATACACATAATAGATCTATTTTATTTTAAAAATGATCTTTTTAAGGACTTCGCCTCAATCTCCTTTCATTGAGGCATATTTGGTTTTATACACAACTTTCTTTTATACGGTGTATAAACCCCTTTGACTTTTATGTTATTAAAAATGAATCTCTTTTATACGATGAGTTTTACTAAACAACAAAAAGGGAATGTTTTTATTTTCATACATATGTGGCGACAACGACTTCTCCGCCACCGTGACCATTATTTGAGTTTCCGCTTCCTCTACAAGCCATCACATTTTTTTAATGAAAAATAAATACAAAGTTTTAACTTTATTTTATTCTGGTATTGAAAATGGTTTTGAAAGCATTTTTATTATATCAATGTGTTGTATTGATATCTTGTGATTGAAATTTGGAAATTTTATGTTTCCTTTATCCATCTTTTATGTGATTTGATTATGTTATGGTTTATGATATGTTTAAACCTATTCATATGAGGAATGCATTGGACTTAATAAGTGATGGGTGGAGCCCGCTATAGCTCCTCGATGCATCGGTAGGTCTCATGAGACAACTAGACGTGGAATTGGCTAAGGCCCTTTCCCAATTTGATTTATGGTTTTGGCCGAGGCCTTAATCATTTTAGACGTCTTGGCCGAGGCCTTGACAAAATGTTTCAGAATGTCTGGCATTATACATTCTCTCATTATGAAAGTGGTTATTGATATTTCATGTGATTTTTCGCCTAGTAGAATATCCATGTGAGTAAGTAATGGAATTATTTTATTTTACCTTTTCCATATTATGCTGAAGTTCATGTTCAATAATGCTTTTGTTTTAGTTATACATTGCCTTAAATGCTTATGCTTTCTTATGAAAGTTTCCGCTATATTGTTATCCTTACGGAGCATTTGAGCTCAGCCCTTTCAATGTTTTATTTTTCCCAGGATGTGAAGAAGTGTATTATGACTGACTTGCAAGAATAGTCAGCGAGGATATGAGTGTGGACTAGGGAGACCATGTTATTGTTGTTCTCATTTTTATGATGTAATGTAATTTTTATGAATGTATCTAGTGTTTCCAAGGCTAATAAACTAATCGGTCTTTCAAGACTTGATCTTTTGTGATCATGCCAATGTTACGAAGTAATGCACCGACTCTTGGTAGCTGGGGTCGGGGCGTTACAGTTGGTATCAGAGGAAGTTTAGTACAAACCTTGGAAGCTATATTTAGACAAACTCTGATTAGTGCACGTAGACCTAAGATGAACTTTGAGTATTAGTATAGAAGAACTTCCTAAAATTTTGGTATTGTAGAGATTTTGTGAGTTTTCCGAGTAATACATCCCTGTCTGGATACGAGCAGGTAGAGGCGGCTCTAGAAAAGATGTACCTAGGTGTAAAACCCGAAAACACCGCTTTGAGCTAGACTCGAATGGGAACTGGTGCACGACAACGGGCCTTGCTGCACTCTTGGTTACGACACTCCCGGGGGATATGCTTAGGATAATTCCCATTTTCTTTACAAACCACTATGAAGGGTTACGAGTATATACTTCCTCAAAGAAAACATTTTTATAATTATGGATTATTTCCATAATTAGCTCAATTTATGTTAAGTGTTTTACAAGTATGGAATTATGTATTTTGATTCATAAACTAATCTAGTTTATGCCATTATTTAGAAATGGCGCCTAGTGGAAGGAATGGAAACCATATCAATGCATGCACTCTGTGTAGGGATTTCCCTCCTGCTCAAGATAATTATGGTGGAGCTAGTGATACAACTAGTTCTGATCAGCTTCTCACCATACTGGGACAACTCACGCAGGTTATGAATAACAACCTTACTCATATGGAGCACCTTGATCCGCAACGTGGAGGATTAATGCTAGACCGTTTCATGAGGCAACAACCACCAACCTTCAATGGGAGTACAAATCCTATAGTATCTGAGCAATGGATAAATTCCATATAGAAAATATTCCATGCCTTGGGGAGTAGTGAAAGGGAGAAAGTTGTCATGGCAGTTTACCGCCTCACTGGAGATGCCGATCAATGGTGGTCACTAATTCAAAACACAAAGGAAGATGATGAATTAATAAACATGGAATGGAAAGAGTTCAAAGAGCTGTTCTTAGAAAAATACTTTCCTCGAGACCATCGAGCGGATATGGAAAGGCAATTTCTGAGTCTGAGGTAGAAGGAGGATGAGAATGTCACAAAGTATGAGGCTAACTTTACAAGGTTTGCAAGGTATGCTGCAGATTACATATGTAACCCATGAAGTAAGACTGATCGTTTCTTTGATGGGTTAAAACCATTTCTCTGTCGAGCTTTAGTATCACAAACCTTCTCTTCATAAGAAGGTATTTTCTCGTGCGCTATCAAGACGGAAAAGGAATTATCTAAGTCTTGTGACTTTAAATCAAAGCAAGATAAGAAGAGATCCACTGAAAACTCTGGGAAAGGAAATAAGGAAATAGGGAAGAAGGGTAGAAATGAATTTCCACCCTGTGATAATTGTGGTAGGAAGCACCCTGGTGCCTGTCTAAAAGGAAATGGAGTATGTTACAAGTGTGGGGAAAAGGCCACCAAGCTCATGAATGCAAGGGAAAGAAAGCGGCTGTCAACGTGGAATGTTATAATTGTAGAGAGAAGGTACATTATGCAAATGAATGTCCTAAGCGTCAGGTGAACTTACCTCAGAAGAGGCCAAGGGATCAGGGCCAGGCTTATGCTATTAATACTGTTGTGGTGGAAGCTTCGAAAGACGTGGTCGCAGGTAATTTAATGGTTTCCTCAAGTTTAGCAAATGCATTATTTGATTCTGGATCATCGCATTGTTTCATATCTTCCCAGTTTTCTAAGAAAATTAGATATTTCCAATTTGATTTAACAAGGGAGTTGTCGGTCAAAACCCCTAAGGGAAGTATTGTTGCAACAAAGTTTTGTCGATTAGTTCCCATTAGAGCACCTAAATGTTCTTTACCTGCTGATCTCATCATCATAACCATGATTGAATTTGATATAATCCTCGGTATGGATTGGATTTCGGACCATGATGCAAAAATTTATTGTAAGAGGAAAGAGGTTACGATTCTTGATGATGATGATAAGGAACACCTTATCCTTAGAACAGAATCGTTGCCACATAATTCTTATCTAGATCCACCCCCAGTAGCTCAATTAAATTCAATTATTGGGGAGGAAGAGAAGGAAATTACTGAGGGTGAGGAAATGAATATTCAAATAGAGGATGTACCTATTGTGAGAGAATATGTTGATGTGTTTCTGGAAGATTTACCTGGACATCCTTCAGAACGAGAAGTTGAGTTTTCCATTGATTTAATTCCTGGATCAAGGCCCATATCGAAGACCCCTTATAGAATGGCCACTGTGGAATTAGTTAAACTAAAGAAACAACTAGAGGAATTGACTAATAAGGGATTTATTCGCCCTAGTGTTTCTCCTTGGGGAGCCCCTGTTCTTTTTGTTAAGAAGAAAGATGGATCTATGAGGTTGTGCATTGACTATAGGGAGATCAGTGCTATAACAATAAAGAACAAGTATCCCCTACCTCGCATTGATGATTTGTTTGACCAACTGCATGGAGCTCAATACTTTTCAAAGATTGACCTTCGGTCTGGATACCATCAGTTGTGTGTGAAGAAGGAAGACGTTCCAAAGACAGCATTTCGAACAAGGTACGGGCATTACGAGTTTACAGTAATGCCTTTTGGATTGACTAATGAACCCTCTGTTTTCATGGATCTAATTAATAGATTTTTCAAGGAATATCTTGATGACTTTGTAGTGGTATTTATTGATGATATCTTGGTATACTCCAAAATCCACGAAGATCATGAAAATCACTTATGCATTATCCTGAAGACTCTTAGAAGACATGAATTATATGGGAAATTTAGCAAGTGTGAATTCTGGCTTCAGGAGATTTCTTTTCTTGGCCATATTGTCTCTAAGGATGGAATTTCCGTTGATCCTTCTAAAACCAAGGCAATCCAAGAATGGCCAGCACCGACAAGTATAACTGAGGTATGCAGTTTTATTTGTTTAGCAGGTTATTATCGACGTTTCGTCCAGAATTTTGCCAGATTGGCTAACCCATTGACAAAGCTCACACGTAAAGGGATTAAATTTGTCTGGAAAAAAGATTGTGAAGAATGTTTTAAAGAACTGAAGAGAAGATTAGTCAACGCCCCTGTATTGACTCTACCATCAGGGAATGATGGGTTTGTTATTTATAGTGATGCATCGAAGAAAGGACTTGGTTGTGTCCTTATGCAGAATCATAAGGTTATTGCTTATGCATCACGACAGCTAAAAATTTATGAGAAAAACTATCCTACTCATGATCTTGAGTTAGCAGCTGTGATCTTTGCTTTAAAGATATGGAGACATTACCTCTATGGTGAAAAATGTGAGATTTATACTGATCACAAGAGTTTGAAGTATATTTTCTCACAAAAAGAACTCAACATGAGGCAAAGGCAATGGCTTGAACTACTCAAGGATTATGATTGCACGATACATTACCACCCGGGGAAGGAAAACAAGGTGGCAGATGCTTTGAGTAGAAAAGACCATGGAGTTTTGAATGTGATGAGAATTGAAAGGGATCCAATTTTCAGGGATCTAGTGAAGATGGACATGGGAATAACTAGGGAAGGTGAAATTCTGGAAGAGACTTTGTGTTCCCGATATACCTGATCTAAAAAGGGGACTGCTGGATGATGAAGAATTTCAGAAGAAGATTAAAGATGTGAATGATGGAAGATTGAGGGACTTTGTTTATAAGGATGGAATTTTGAAATTCTGGAAGAGACTTTGTGTTCCCGATATACCTGATCTAAAAAGGGGACTGCTAGATGATGCTCATAGTTCCAATTTCTCTATACACCCTGGGAGCACCAAAATGTATAGATATTTGAAGGAAAATTTTTAGTGGGACAATATGAAGAGGGAGATTTCTGATTTTGTGTCGAGGTGTATGGTTTGTCAACAAGTGAAAGCTGGAAGGCAACATCCTGGTGGAGTATTGCAACCTCTTCCCATACCTGAGTGGAAATGGGATAATATTACGATGGACTTTTTCATGGGACTACCAAAGACTCCTAGAAGGAATGATGCAATATGGGTCATTGTTGATCGTCTTACTAAGTCATCACATTTTCTGGCTATACGGGAGGATCTACCACTTGAACGTCTAGCAAAACTATATATTAATGAAGATGTAATACTTCATGGAGTACCCCTTTCGATTGTTTCTGATCGTGATCCTAGTTTTACTTCAAGATTTTGGAAAAGTATTCAAAAGGCCTTGGATACTGAACTTCGTTTGAGTACTGCCTATCACCCTCAAACAGATGGACAATCAGAACGGACTATTCAAACCTTAGAAGACATGTTGAGATCATTCTCTCTTGACTTTCAGGGTATGTGGGATCAATATTTATCACTGGTAGAATTTTCCTATAACAATAGCTTCCATTCAAGCATTCAGATGGCACCTTATGAAGCGTTATATGGAAAGAGATGTCATACACCAACCTGTTGGGATGACGTTGGTGAAAGAAAACTTGTGGGACCAGAACTGGTGGAAGAAACAATGGAAAAGGTGAAGGTAATCCAAAACCACATCAAATCAGCTCAAAGTAGGCAGAAAAGCTATGCCGATAACAGAAGAAAGGTTTTGGAATTTCAGGTGGGAGATCATGTTTTCCTAAAGGTATCTCCATGGAAGGGAGTTATACGTTTTGGTAAGAAGGGTAAGTTGAGTCCCAGGTACATTGTACCTTTCGAAATTCTAGATCGTATTGGGGATGTAGCTTATCGTTTGGCGATGCCGCCAAATCTCTCCAAAGTTCACGATGTTTTCCACATATCGCTATTGAGAAAATACATGCCCGACCCAACACATGTACTTACCTATGAGGAATTTGAACTGGAACCCGATCTATCTTATTGCGAAGATCCCATCAGAATTCTTGATGTGAGGGAGCAGGTGCTGAGAAACCGGACGACTCGTCTGGTAAAGGTTTTGTGGAGAAATCATAAAATGGAAGAGGCAACGTGGGAACCTGAGGAACTTATGATGAAGAACCACCCGGGTCTTTTTAGGCAGTAATACCCTAGAAATTGCGAGGACGCAATTATTTGAAGGAGGGGATAATGTAACACCCCAAGCTTCCACGATACGTTTCCCTTCGAATAATGCAATAGGGTGTGTTGTACGCAACCTCGAGCTCTAACACACACCACAACTAATTAAACTAGCAGTTGTGAATAGTAATACCTACTTTTTGAAATTTTATATATTTTATTTATCAAAATGGACTTCATTTTTGGATTCGGAATATCGAAATTAGCCTATGTTGAATTTTTGGTATTTTTCTGAGAACTTCTAATTTTTTATGAATAGTGGAAAAAATACTTAAAAACAACTTTTTTAATCAAAATAATTTATAGTGATAAATTATACTATTTAGTGGTTTTAAAGTATAATTAGAATATATGTTTACCATTTTATCCGATGGTGGTCATTAGAATTAATTTAACATTGAAATTGAACATAAAAAATTGCCAATCTTTTGATATAAATTGTTTCCTAAAAACACGCTATTTGTTGTAACAGCGGGAATTAATTATAAAATTAATTAATGCAACTTATATGTTTGGAAGTTTGTAAAATAGACATCATTTTTGAATTCGGAATATCAATTATAGCTTAGGGTGAAATTTTGGCCTTATTCTGAAAAACTTCAATTTTTTGATGAATAGTGAAACCACTAAGTGGTTGTTAAAAACTAATTTTTTGTTAAAATGAAATATTACCACTTCTGTGATTTTATTTCCAAAAATCCGACATATATGGTTGTCATTAAGAAGTAAAATGTGGTTCAATGAGATTAAAGTAATTTTATTGGTGAATAGTATCTTTTAAGTTCTTAATCACGATTAGAGGTAATTAGTGTAGTTTAAGGTAAAAATAATGTTTTAATAATATGAGATGAGCTTGACACTTGTGCTACACCTATTGGATGAGTCATGGCCGACCAAGACAACTCATGGGTCAACTTGGGGACCCCATGGAGCCACTTTTTCTGGAAAATGACATTAATATATATTTATTTAATGTTAAAATTAAATTGACACAAACATGAGTTGTTTTACTAAAACAGTTTTTAAGTGGGGTTACACAAGTACATATTTTGAATATAAATATTCATTAGAAAGATAAAAGTATTTCATACATCATAGTATTATTTTTTATAATTTTTAGACATTAAATAAATTAAATTATTTATGACATCATTATGATGAAGCGATGACCTCATTATTTAATGATTTTCATAAAATGAAAAGATAATGTAAAATCCAAGGCATACACTTGTCCAAAGACTATTGGATGGGTAGATTTCGAACCCGTATCACCTTATCCACAAATTATATAAGGTTGGGACCTTTAGAATCCGAAAAGCATTGTATAATAATGTAACATTTCAATCTTTCCAAAAGAGCCCCTCCTCTCCTCTTATAAAAGGCCCCCACCTCTACCACCTTATTCATACTTTCAAGCCTTTTGGTTCGGCCAAACTATACCCAAATACTCTCCCAACTTCTCTCCCTTAATCATAGAAGCGTTACTTTAGTCAGAAAGCCATCCTATGGAGTCCTTTTGATCAAATCAAAAGGAAGAACCCGAAGAAGAGGTAACATTTTCATCACCCTCTTTCAAGTTTCATTCTTCTTCCACTCCCTCTTTGTTTATTATTTCAATTCTAAAATTATAACTCCAGTATCTTATATATACTATGATGTTATTATAAATATGGAACAACCATATTTAGTATTCTACCCATCATCTGAATGACATGTCACCATACGTGCGTACGTACGGCTTACCGTCTCCACGTCGTGGTGTAATTGTTATTCAATATATTATTATTTAGACGGGTATAATAATGATATGTAATTCATGTAAATAATAAATATAACATGATAATTATTCTTTATATATGATATACCATCCAATTATATATTATTTTAATATCAAAATAATGATATTGTCGCTCGTGCGTACGTACGCACTACCGTCTCCACGAACACGATGAGATTCATTCTCTATCGTATCCATTCAAGTATAATTATCATTTGATGATTTAAAAATAATTTTTAAGGACATGATATCATTCTGGATATGAATAAGATACAAACTATCCATGAAAAACACGACTTACGTAACAAAACATATAAAAGAAAATGAGTAAGTTAACACCCGAAACAACGATAAATCTAATATATTGTTAACAAAGAAATGTTAAAAGATCATATATTATATAATATGAATGTATATGATTCTTGTATAATTTAATAACAATTATTTCACCATTATAGAGGAGGTTAACCTACCCCAACCAAGGAAAAGTACAAGGTAAGGGAACTTCTTAACCCAACTTCCATTCTTTGGGTTAATCTCCTACTTTCAAATTATGTCATGATATTATTATGTCCTATTTTGTATTTTTTACTTTAATCATGTGTACCTATAGTGAATACACATAATAGATCAATTTTATTTTAAAAATTATCTTTTTTAAGGACATCGTCTCAATCCCCTTTCATTGAGGCATATTTGGTTTTATACACAACTTTCTTTTATACGGTGTATAAACACCTTTGACTTTTATGTTATTCAAAAGGAATCTCTTTTATACGAAGAGTTTTACTAAACGACAAAAAGGGAATGTTTTTATTTCCGTACATATGCGGCGACAACGACTTCTCCGCCGCCGTGACCATTATTTGAGTTTCAGCTTCCTCTATAAGCCATCACGTTTTTTTAATGAAAAATATATACAAAGTTTTAACTTTCTTTTATTCTGGTATTGAAAATGGTTTTGAAAGAATTTTTATTATATCAATGTGTAGTATTGATATCTTGTGATTGAAATATAGAAATGTAATGGCCCGGACATCTCCGGTCCATTACTTTGTGAAATGTTGGTGTTGGAGGTGTTCTGGGAGGTCAAGGGGACTTATCCCAAACACTTTGCCAATTTTTCCAGTTCTATGAACAGTGTTTCCAGTTTTATGAACAGTAACAGATCGGTTTCACAGATCGGTGTGACAGATCGGTTTCACATATCAGTGTGACAGATCGGTTTCACATATCGGTATGACAGATCAGTTTCACAGATCGGTTTCACAGATCGGTGTGACAGATCGGTCTGAAAGATCGGTTTCACAGATCGGTTTCACAGATCAGTTTCACAGATCGGTTTCACAGATCGGTTTCATGTACAGTAACGGTGGGTGAACAGTGTTTCCAGACTCCTACAGTTTTGCCCCTTTTAACGTTTCTTTTGACGTAAAATACTTTTAAAGCCTTATTTTTAAGGGATCTTAAGGCCGTTTCAAATGCCATAAATCCTATATTAATTATTCCTAAGGCTTGGAATGTTTTACTTGGTCAAACCGCATGGGTTAATGCGATCTGTTTTTAAGGGAGAATTAACCGGATTGTAAACTATCGCCCCATTAAATCTTAAAAAGGGACGAGATATCATTCTCCCTTGTTCTTTCCATTTGTTCTTAGCTAAGAGACACTAGAACCTTTCAATCCTTTCCGTAGGAGTTGCACAATCAATCATTACCCCGAGGATTGGTTCTGTTTTGTTTTGGATGCAACTGAGCTGTGCTGATCAATATTCGATATAAGGTATGTTGTATCATCATTCTTTTGGGGTTCATCTTATCTTATCCTCTTTTCCATAATTATACCATGTATTCTCCAAGATTCTAATGGGTTTTCTTGGGGTTGGTTGGTACTGTCGTACCGCAGCATCCTCCGGTGGATGCAGTTGTCGCGAGGGGAGGATCATGAGCTGTTGTGTGGATAAAGAACGTGAGGAACTGTTTGAGGTAAGGGATTCATGGCTTCTCTAATTTTATATGTTCAATCGTAGAATTAGCATGATTTATCTCTTTGGATCACAATGAAATTGACCTAATTAAATACTTGAACCAGATTAAAAGAATTGGTTGATCTCATGTTGTTGCTTTATACCGTGATAACGGTTTGCCTCATGTTTTACTAGATATAGTGATATCTATGTTTTCGTTGATTTTTTGTTCGTTCATGATAGAAATTGATAATGAACATAAAGCCGGAATTAGTTGTTAATTAATTGGATAAAGATAAAGAGGCATGTAAATTAATCTGGTTATTTCCGTTGTTGTAGTTGTTCTAATTTGAGGATAATCAAATTAGGGAAGTAAGCATGGTTATTTAATTGTGATAGCTTGCTGATTAGGTATCCATGATTGGAACCTACTAATAACAAATCTGCCAATTCAATATGGATTAGAGAACAGACTATGTGGGAATTTCTAAAAGGGTTCTGAGTTACCCTCTTATTTGTTAAAGGGTCAAGAGCCCATGATGTGATGTTTGTTTTTCTACTGCTTGTGCTGTGATGTGAGCCTGGATGGTTGATGTGATATGTGGAGGCATGGAGGCCTTGTGGTTATAGCAGTAGATGATGCCTAGAGTGGCGAGATGCATCAGTTTATGCATGTGGGTGTCGGGGAGGACACCAGGGGTGATGGAATGGGATGGTGGTGGTTGTTGGTTGCTTGCGGTTTTCTTGAATGTTAATCTTCTTTGCTTTTCCCCACTACTCAAGGTAGCTGGTCTTGCTACCCTTCTTCTGAGGGAGGCGAAGACGCGCGGGGTATGCCACGTGCTTTCTGTGTTTAGCCTCTCGAGGGAGAATGGGTATATACTCTTTCTATAGGCGGCAAAAACTCGACAGGTAGTATATCTATTCACCGTGTTGAGCCTCCTTTGTGTTTAGAAGCATAGGATGTTTTTCTAGAATGCCTGGGAATGTGGAAAAGTAATTCTGTAATGAATGTTTGATTAAATGGTGAAAATCCACGGGGATGGAGATGCTGGAATTTAAAGGTGATGTGAATCTTAAAAAGGAGCAGTTTTTTTTGAATGTGATGCCAATTCAGTTTGATGTGGAATTGTTCATTCTTAATTAATGTTTAAAGAATTAATTAATGTACAGTGGAACTAATAAAATGAGAATGGTGTAATCTAATAAATCTATTCAAATGTTTGTGTGCTTATTGGATACCTAGTCTTAGAAGTAGCAGCCAGGAGTCTGAGAGACGTTAGCTTCAGTTGTATCTAAGACTAGGTAATGCCCATAGTGTGGATGTGAGTTAGTTATATATTCTGTACTTTTTGTGTTTCTATATGCTACTCCACCCTATCGGTAAGGGAAACTGACACCCCGAGGATTTTGAGACCTGGGGGGGGGTGTTTTCCCCAACATTCTGATGGGAGGTTTAATGGCTGACTACCCCCTTTGGCTCCGCTCTCTTCTCTTGGTAGATACTTGTGCCATGAGGCACAGTGGTTAGTTACCCCATATATGTGTGTAGAGGGCTGTAATGGCTTGTGGTTATTCACACACATATATTCTGGATATAGTATCCTACGGACTACTATAGGTGTAACGTGTATAGGCTATGATGGCTTGAGGATCCTTACTCGGTGTATGGGCTGTAATGGCTTGAGGTATTATACCCGACGTATAATACACGTTATGCGAGCTGTGGTGGTTCCTGGAAATTACCTGGTTACTTTTGGTTGTGAGGACGGTGTGGTGCTTCGCCCAGGTGTCTGCGGGAAAGCCTTTGTGGTTCTCAAGGTGCAGATTGTGGAGCTTAGCCCAGGTGTCTGTGGGCAAGCCTTTGGAGAGAGATGCATAGGACGTATGTCGTTGGGGAAAAGCAGCAAACCAGTGGGGAAGTAGTAGCGGGGTACCCTTGATATTCAATACTATATGCTATATTCATGTATGCGTTACTTGGTGAGAGTAGCCATGGTGAGGTTGGGAACATAGTATACCTGTTTAGGTTACGTGTTAGTTTCACTTGTTGTTCACTGGGCTTTAGCATGCTTTCTTTACTTTTGCACGAGAGTCTTGGGGAGGATCCAACTGAGTATACTGTTATACTCACCCTATGTACATATAAACTCTTTTTCAGGTCTCTTGAAGCAGGTTGGAGATCAAGCTGGTTACTACTAGCTTGCGGTTGGAGGAGGAGCTGTTCGGGCTTGTGGTCGCTGTCGTTTTACTTTCTTTTGGGTACTTTTAGTTTCCCCTTTCAGTTGTAGTACTTTTGCATGAAATTTCATATATGTACTTGGTTTCCTTTTATATTTCAGTTCTGAGTTGGAGTTGATTGGAGTCTATTCTATCTCTCTCGTCTTCATGTGTTCTCTTAGAGGGTAATGCCTCCCATTTGTATGTTATTATACCCTCGTTGCTAGTCGCCAACCCAGGGCCTACCAGAGGCGGGACTCGGGGGTCATTATCTCCCTTTTCACTTTGCTGGCCCAGGAGGGGTACACTTTGTTGGGAGGGGGTTGTGAGAGAGTGGTATCAGAGGTCTGGTTGAGGGATAGGATGAAGTTTGGAGTTAGGCACAGGTGAGGATGCATGGGATGGTAGGGCAACGGTGTCATTCATGTTTAGAAAGTGGGGTAAACACTGGAGACCGGCAGAGACATAGGCGTTCAGGGCCCCCTATGATCTGTTGCATGGACCTTTAAGTTTACGATGGCTACTAAACAAAGTGATACTGGTTGCAGGGTAGAGACCTAGGAAAGGATCATGCATAATTATTCTTTGCGCCTGTGTTTGAATGGGTAGACCTTGGGATAGGTATCCAAAAATTAATAAAACAAATTAATTAATTAATTAATGTTGAGTCTTCCATATTCCAGGCTTAGAAGCTCTAACGGTTGTTATTTTACAGGTATGGCTCCAGGTCGACGTCCTCGTCAGGTTTGCGCAGAAGGTGCCCAGCAGGCTGTTCCAGCAGATCGCCGCCGGGTAGAGGTTGACGACGATGACACATGGAGGAAGACACTCCGAGGGTTTCAGCCCCAGAGTCTACAGAAGTACGAGGGCTCCGTTTCAGATGCAATCACAGAAGACTGGTTGGAGGAGGTCGAGATAGGCTTTAGTTCGATTTGTGCTCCAAAAGAACACTGGGTTTCCTTGGTTGTGACGATGTTGCGTGGAGCAGCGAGACAGTGGTGGTTCTTGTTCCTCGGGGATCGTGAGGAGTCAGCGATCTCATGGGAGGAGTTTCGATACAGGTTTCGAGTCGAGTTTCTTTCTTCGACTACGAAGGCGTCCAGTCGCCAGGAGCTTCTTACCATTCCACAGGGGAGCTCCAGTGTTCGAGAGTTTGGAATTCGTTTCAGGAACCTTCTACGATATGCTTCAGACCTGTTACCAGATGAGGAGGCCAGGGCGAGGTATTTCGAGGAGGCTTTGCGTCCAGAGATCCAGTGCCAGGTCACCCCATTTATGCTGAAGACATATCTTGAGGTGCTGGCGAGGGCAGAGGTTGTTGAAAGGACTTTGGCTAGGACCAGATCGTCACGAGAGGGGAATCTCCATGATTCCTCCCGAAGTAGAGCTGTGGTCCGGGGTTCCCGGTTTTCAGGACAGAAGAGTTTCCGTTCACCTGGGGGTAGGTCCCAGCCCTTCCCATCTCGTTTCTACGGAGGCAGCAACTCTCAGGCCTATTCCAAGGGATCAGGCGCTTGTTTTTCTTGTGGTGGTCGTGGTCATCAGCAGCGGGAGTGCTCGACTTTTCAGGGCAGTCATCATGCACCAGGCGCTCCACTCTAGGTTCCTCCGTTGAGGCAGTTCCATCCGAGGCAGTAGCAGCAGGTTTCACTAGCTTTAGATCACCATAGGGTAGATGGAGCAGGCAGAGGACAGCCCCATGACGCTCCCCGTCCTGAGAGAGCAGAGTGCGGCCATGGTGGTGGTCGTCATCAGGGTCAGAGAGGATGTGGAGGTGGTCGTGGTCAACTTCATGCTCTAGCGTTGCCAGCTCCAGGCGATCCAGACATCGTCCGAGGTACCCTTTGCTTGTTTTCTACCTTGGTGTATGCCTTGTTTGATTCAGGAGCAACACACTACTTTATATCCCCTACCCTTGTCAACGCTTTGGGACTTGAGGTAGAGAGGCTTCCAGTGCCCTTGGCGTTGACTACGCCAGTTGGAGGTCGAGCTAGCTTGTTTGAAGTATGTAGAGACTGTGAGCTAGTGTTGGGGAAGCACCGCTCTTGGGGAGATTTCCTATGTTTACGAATACAACCATATGATGTCATCCTCGGCATGGATTGGTTGAATTCGTTGCAGGATATTGTGGATTGCTACAGGAAGAAGGTCGTTTTCTTTGATGAAGATGGAGAGGAAGTGGTGTTTGTTGGTGAGAGAGATCCTCGAATGAGTCATAGGCGAGTTCATTCGTTATCATCCCTGATGGCTGGGATGATGCTGAGTTCTTCTGTGGTTCAACAGTTGGCGTTTCCTAGGGTCGTAGAGGAGTACCCTGACGTCTTTCAGAAGAGGTTGTATCCTTACCCCCTCGACGAGAGATCGAGTTTGGGATCGAGCTACAGCCGGGAGCATCTCCTATCTCTATGTCTCTGTATAGGATGGCCCCTTCTGAGTTACGAGAGATACGTATACAGCTCGATGGTCTGTTGCAGTGTGGTTTTGTTCAGCCAAGCGTGTCACCGTGGGGTGCACCAGTTTTGTTTGTGAAAAAGCCTGACGGCAGTTTTCAGTTGTGTGTCGACTATCGTCGGTTAAACAAAGTGACAATAAAGAACCGCTATCCTCTCCCGTGGATTGATGACCTATTCGATCAACTGAAGGGTGAAAGTTGGTTTTCAAAGATAGACTTGCGGTCAAGATATCATCAGATGCGTGTAAATGATGAGGATATCCCGAAGAATGCTTTCCGCTGTCATCATGGGCATTATGAGTTTGTTGTAATGCCATTCGGCGTGATAAATGCTCCAGCTTTTTTCATGGGGTTGATGAATGCTGTTTTCCGTGAATTCCTGTACAAGTTTGTTGTGGTTTTCATAGACGACATCCTTGTGTACTCCACATCTGAAGAGGAGCATGCAGAGCATCTACAAGCCGTTTTGGGAGTTCTTCGCCAACATCGGTTGTTTGGGAAGTTGTCCAAGTGGGAGTTCTAGGCTCGAGAAGTTCGTTTCATGGGACATGTTGTGTCCCAACAGGGAGTAGTTGTGGATCCTTCGAAGATAGAAGCAGTGGTGTCTTGGCCAGCCCCCAAGACCGTGTCAGAGGTGCGAAGTTTCCTTGGTCTCGCAGGATATTATAAGAGGTTTGTGGCTAATTTCTCCCGAGTTGCGACTCCTCTGACAACTTTGACCAGGAAGGATCAAGTGTTCATATGGACTGATCAGTGTTAGGCAGCTTTTGAATATCTAAAGGAGAAGTTGGTAAGTGCTCCAGTCCTTTTTCTTCCAGCGGAGGGAGTCCAGTTTGATGTTTTCTGTGATGCTTCACATCTGGGGCTAGGCTGTGTTCTCATGCAGCAAAGGTCAGTTGTTTCTTATGGGTCCCAACAATTGTATCCCCATGAACGCAACTACGCCACCCATGATCTTGAGTTGGCAGCCGTGGTGTTTTCTCTGAAGTTGTGGAGACATTACCTCATTGGTGAGCACTTTGTGGTTTTCACCGATCATAAGAGTTTGAGGTATGTTTTCTCCCAACGTGACTTGAACTTGAGGCAGCGTCGGTGGATGGAGTTCATGCAGGAATACGACTTTGATATATCGTATACACCTGGAAAATGGAACGTTGTAGCTAATGCACTAAGCTTAAAGTCACGTAATGATGTTGTGCGTGAATCTGGTGATTCTTGGAGAGTAATGGAGGAACTGTCAGCATTACATCTTGATATGGGAGAAGTTGGGGGTAGAGGTTGTCTTTTCCAGATGACGGTGCAGTCATCCCTGATGCAGAAGGTGGAAGAGTCTCAGTTGGGTGATCTAGAGGTGGAAGTTTGGAGAGATAGAGTTGTTTGTGGGGAGGCCCCTGATGGTTGGTCAGAGGATGAACAACATCGAGTGTTGTATCATGGAAGGCTGTTTGTTCCCTTGGCGATGCGCGAGATGGTTCTCCGAGAGTTCCATAGTTCACCCTTGGCAGTACATCCTGGTGTGACGAAGGTGTACCGATCCTTAAGGAGTCAGTTCTGGTGGCCTGGGCTGAAACGTATGGTTGCAGAGTGTGTGTCTCGATGTTTAGTCTGCTAGAAGGTGAAGGCCGAACACTGTGTTCCTGGTGGTCTTCTCCAACACATAGAGATTCCTCAGTGGAAGGGGGAGGACATCTCGATGGACTTTGTTACAGGTTTACCTTGAGCTCCGTGAGGACAGATGCTATATGGTTGGTAGTGGATCGTTTAACTAAATCGGCCCACTTCATAGCAATCAAGGAGTCGATCTTAGTGGAGGTTTTGTCGAGGCAGTATCTGGAGGAGGTGGTGAGGCTTCACGGAGTTCCTAAGATGATCATTTCTGATCGAGATCCTCATTTTACCTCTAGGGTGTGGAGAGGTCTCCAGCATGCTTTTGGCTCTCAACTCTGCCTTAGCACTGATTTTCATCCTCAAACGGATGGTCAGACAGAGCGAACCATCCAGACTCTTGTGGACATGCTGCGCTCTTGTGTTCTTGATTTTGGAGGTTCATGGGTGAAGCACTTACCCTTGGTAGAGTTCGCTTACAATAATAGTTTTCACTCTACCATCGGTACGGCGCCATTTGAAGCCTTGTATGGTCGGCCATTCCGTTCTCCGTTGTGCTGGACTGGGGTTGGAGCGTCAGCAATTCTCAGACCAGAACTAGTGCAGAATACAACAGAGATGGTTCAGGTGATTCGTGAGAGGATGAAGACAGCACAAGATCGTCAGAAATCATATGCTGATCAAAGAAGGATACCGTTAGAGTTTAATGTTGGGGATCATGTGTTTCTAAAGGTGACTCCCCGTCGTGGGCAACGAAGGTTTGGTCGTGGAAGTAAGCTTTCTCACCAGTTTGTTGGGCCTTTCGAGGTGTTGTCTCGTGTTGGAGTTGTTGCGTATCGAGTAGCACTTCCCCCTCATATGAGTCGGATACATGATGTTTTCCATGTATCACAGCTCCGTCATTATCTTCATGATGAATCTCATGTTATCGATTGGGGAGAGATCGATATTGATGATGATGCAACCTTCGAGGAGAGACCTGTGGAGATCCAAGACCGCAAGGAGAAAGTGTTGCGTGGGCGTTCTATCCCCTTAGTTCGTGTCTTGTGGTGACACAGGGGCATGGAGGAGAGTACCTGGGAGCGTGAGTCACAGATACGTGCTCAACAACCAGAGTTGTTTAATGTTTAACTCCATTCATGTAATGATGTTTCCTATCTGGTTAGACCTTTCATGTTTTATTTATGTACCTTTGATGTGATTTTGTGAATGAATTGTTGGGTATGGATTGTTTGTTCCCGGATGTCATAGTTTTGTTCAGCTTTCAAACAACTCATGGTGGTTTTTCCCTGAGAGGTATCTTATGGGGTGGTTGTTCGGACACCTCTTCTCTTCTGGGTTGGTTTTTAATTCTCGAGGACGAGAATGTTTTGAGAGGTATCTAATGTAATGGCCCGGACCTCTCCGATCCATTACTTTGTGAAATGTTGGTGTTGGAGGTGTTCCGGGAGGTCAAGGGGACTTATCCCCAACACTTTTCCAATTTTTCCAGTTCTATGAATAGTGTTTCCAGTTTTATGAACAGTAACAAATCGGTTTCACAGATCGGTGTGACAGATCAGTTTCACAGATCGGTGTGACAGATCGGTTTCACAGATCGGTGTGACAGATCGGTTTCACATATCGGTCTGACAGATCAGTTTCACAGATCGGTTTCACAGATCGGTGTGACAGATCGGTTTCACAGATCGGTCTGGCAGATCGGTTTCACAGATCGGTTTCACATATCGGTTTCACAGATCGGTTTCACAGATCGGTTTCACAGATCGGTTTCATGTACAGGAACGGTGGGTGAACAGTGTTTCCAGACTCCTACAGTTTTTCCCCTTTTGACATTTCTTTTGACGTAAAATACATTTAAAGCCTTATTTTTAAGGTCTCTTAAGGCCGTTTCAAATGCCATAAATCCTATATTAATTATTCCTAAGGCTTGGAATGTTTTACTTTTTCAAACCGTGTGGGTTAATGCGATCCGTTTCTAATGGAGAATTAACCGAATCTTAAACCGTCGCCCCATTAAATCTTAAAAAGGGACGAGATATCATTCTCCCTTGTTCTTTCCATTTCTTCTGAGCTAAGAGACACTAGAACCTTTCAATCCTTTCCGTAGGAGTTGCACAATCAATCTTTACCTCGAGGATTGGTTCTGTTCTGTTTTGGATGCAACTGAGCCGTGTCGATCAATCATCGATATAAGGTATGTTGTATCATCGTTCTTTTGGGGTTCATCTTCTCTTATCCTCTTTTCCATAATTATACCATGTATTCTCCAAGATTCTAATGGGTTTTCTTGGGGTTGGTTGGTAATGTCGTACCGCAGCATCCTCCGGTGGATGCAGTTGTCGCGAGGGGAGGATCGTGACCTGTTGTGTGGATAAAGAACGTGAGGAACTGTTTGAGGTAGGGGATTCATGGCTTCTCTAATTGTATATGTGAAATCGTAGAATTAGCATGATTTATCTCTTTGGATCACAATGAAATTGACCTAATTAAATACTTGAACCGGATTAAAAGAATTGGTTGATCGCATGTTGTTGCTTTATACCGTGATAACGGTTTGCCTCATGTTTTCCTAGATATAGTGATATCTATGTTTTCTTTGATTTTTTGTTCGTTCATGATAGAAATTGATAATGAACGTAAAGCCAGAATTAGTTGTTAATTAATTGGCTAAAGATAAAGAGGCATGTAAATTAATCTGGTTATTGCCGTTGTTGTAGTTGTTCTAATTTGAGGATAATCAAATTAGGGAAGTAAGCATGGTTATTTAATTGTGATAGCTTGCTGATTAGGTATCCATGATTGGAACCTACGAATAAAAAATCTTCCAATTCAATATGGATTAGAGAACAGATTATGTGGGAATTTCTAAAAGGGTTCTGAGTTACCCTCTTGTTTGTTAAAGGGTCAAGAGCCCATGATGTGATGTTTGTTTTTCTGCTGCTTGTGCTGTGATGTGAGCCTGGATGGTTTTTGTGATATGTGGAGGCATGGAGGACTTGTGGTTATAGTAGAAGATGATGCCTAGAGTGGCGAGATGCATCTGTTTATGCATGTGGGTGTCGGGGAGGACACCAGGGGTGATGCAATGGGATGGAGGTGGTTGCTGGTTGCTTGCGGTTTTCTTGAATGTTAATCTGCTTTGCTTTTCCCCACTGCTCAAGGCAGCTGGTCTTGCTACCCTTCTTCTGAGGGAGGCGAAGACGCGCGGGGTATGCCACGTGCTTTCTGTGTTTAGCCTCTCGAGGGAGAATCGGTATATGCTCTTTCTATAGGCGGCAAAGACTCGATGGGTAGTATATCTATTCACCGTGTTGAGCCTCCTTTATGTTTAGAAGCATAGGATGTTTTTCTAGAATGCCTGGGAATGTGGAAAAGTAATTCTGTAATGAATTTTTGATTAAATGGTGAAAATCCACGGGGATGGAGATGCTGGAATTTAAAGGTGATGTGAATCTTAAAAAGGAGCAGTTTTTTTTGAATGTGATGCCAATTCAGTTTGATGTGGAAGTGTTCATTCTTAATTAATGTTTAAAGAATTAATTAACATACAGTGGAACTGATAAAATGAGAATGGAGTAATCTAATAAATCTCTTCAAATGTTTGTGTGCTTATAGGATACCTAGTCTTAGAAGTAGCAGCCTAGAGTCTGAGAGACGTTAGCTGCAGTTGTATCTAAGACTAGGTAATTCCCATAGTGTGGATGTGAGTTACTTATATATTCTGTACTTTTTGTGTTTCTATACGCTACTCCACCCTGTCGGTAAGGGCAACTGACACCCCGGGGATTTTGAGACCTGGGGGGGTGTTTTCCCCAACATTCTGATGGGAGGTTGAATGGCTGACTACCCCCTTTGGCTCCGCTCTCTTCTCTTGGTAGATACTTGTTCCATGAGGCATAGTGGTTAGTTACCCCATATATGTGTGTAGAGGGCTGTAATGGATTGTGGTTATTCACACACATATATTCTGGATATAGTATCCTACAGACTACTATAGGTGTAACGTGTATAGGCTATGATGGATTGAGGATCCTTACTCGGTGTATGGGCTATAATGGCTTGAGGTATTATACCCGACGTATGATACATGTTATGCGAGCTGTGGTGGTTCCCGGAAATTACCTGGTTACTTTTGGTTGTGAGGACGGTGTGGTGCTTCGCCTAGGTGTCTGCGGGAAATCCTTTGTGGTGCACGAGGTGCAGAATGTGGAGCTTAGCCCAGGTGTCTGCGGGCAAGCCTTTGGAGAGAGATGCACAGGATGTATGTCATTGGGGAAAAGCGGCAAACTAGTGGGGAAGTAGTAGCGGGGTACCCTTGATATTCTTTACTATATGCTATATTCTTGTATATGTTACTTGGTGAGAGTAGCCATGGTGAGGTTGGGAACATAGTATACCTGTTTAGGTGATGTGTTAGATTCACTTGTTGTTCACTGGGCTTTAACATGCTTTCTTTACTTTTGCACGAGATTCTAGGGGAGGATCCTACTGAGTATACTGTTATACTCACCCTATGTACCTATAAACTGTTTTTCAGGTCACTTAGAGCAGGTTGGAGATCAAGCTGGTTACTACTAGCTTGTGGTTGGAGGAGGAGATGTTCGGGCTTGAGGTCGATGTCGTTTTACTTTCTTTTGGGTACTTTTAGTTTCCCCTTTCAGTTGTAGTACTTTTTCATGACATTTCATATATGTACTTGGTTTCCTTTTATATTTCAGTTCTGAGTTGGAGTTGATTGGAGTCTATTCTATCTCTCTATTCTTCATGTGTTCTCTTAGAGGGTAATGCCTCCCATTTGTATGTTATTATACCCTCAGTGCTAGTCGCCAACTCGGGGCCTACCGGAGGCGGGACTCGGGGGTCATTATCTCCCTTTTCACTTTGTCGGCCCCGGAGGGGTACACTTTGTGGGGAGGGGGTCGTGACAGGAAATGTTATGTTTCCTTTATCCATGTTTTATGTGATTCGATTATGTTATGGTTTATGATATGTTTAAACCTATTCATATGAGGAATTCATTGGACTTAATAAGTGACGGGTGGAGCCCGCTATAGCTCCTCGATGCATCGGTAGGTCTCATGAGACAACTAGATGTGGAATTGGCCGAGGCCCTTTCCCAATTTGATTTATGGTTTTGTCCAAGGCCTTAATCATTTTATACGTCTGGGCCGAGGCCTTGACAAAATGTTTCAGAATGTATGGCATTATACATTCCCTCATTATGAAAGTGGTTATTGATATTTCATGTGATTATTCGCCTAGTAGAATATCCATGTGAGTAAGTAATGGAATTATTTTATTTTACTTTTTCCATATTATGCTGAAGTTCAAGTTCAATAAGGCTTTTGTTTTAGTTATACATTTCCTTAAATACTTATGTTTTCTTATGAAAGTTTCCGCTATATTGTTATCCTTACGGAGAATTTGAGCTCACCCCTTTCAATGTTTTATTTTTCCCAGGATGTGAAGAAGTGTATTATGACTGACTTGCAAGAATAGTCAGTGAGGATATGAGTGTGGACTAGGGAGACCATGTTATTGTAGTTCTCATTTTTATGATGTAATGTAATGTTTATGAATGTATCTAGTGTTTCCATGTCTACTGAACTAATTGTTCTTTCGAGACTTGATCTTTTGTGATCATGCCAATGTTACGAAGTAATGCACCGACTCTGGGTAGCTAGGGTCGGGGCGTTACACTTGAGACAGTGGAAGTCATCTGGAAGACACCATTTTGTGGGTGGATTATGGTTAACTATGATAGTGCTTCAAGAGTCAATCTAGGCCCCTCATGTTTTAGTGCTATCTTTAGGGATTATCAGGCGAATGCTCTTGGGTGTTTTCATGGCTCATGTGGTATTGCCTCCGCTCTTGAAGCGGAGATGCTTGGTGTTATTGTTGCTGTGGAGCAAGAGAATGCACAGGGTTGGGACATGATTTGGATTGAGTGTGACTCTATGGCTATTGTATTTGCTTTATGAACTGGGTCCATGAACCTTTCATGGAAGCTTACTAATCGTTTGATTAGATTCATGGATTCTCTCTACTCAAAGGAGCACATTGTTACTCATATCTATAGAGAGGCAAATGCATTGGAAGATGGGATTGAAAATATGGGAGTGAATGGTAATGATTATCTTTGGATGGATCATGTGCCAGATGTTCTCCTTCCTCTCTATAGGAAGGATTTTTGTGAATCTTCTTCTTTCAGACTTGTGTAAGTTTCCTTTCTAATAATATTGAGATCTTTCTTTCCATAGGAGGATCTTAGTTTGTATTAAAAAAATGGATGTGGTCACTATCATAATTAGTGATATTAAGTACCAATAAATAAATAAATAATAATGTAAATATAAGACCACAAAAAATGGGTATTGAAGTAAGAAATGAATGTCACAACTCATTCTTGAGATGTGATAAAAATAAAAAGACTATTAATATATGGACCCAGACATTAAACATTATATAATATTTAATTAAATGATTATTTCACATTGAGGATCATTTCAGGTTTAGAGTTTTAAATAATTTGGCCATAACTATAATATTACATCTAAAAAATTACAATGTAGACACTTCTACCCAGTTTCCATTTTTTTCGAAAAATAAAAACTCTTGAAAAAAGAGAAATGTCTAGTTCCATGTTTTAGACAGCACAACTTTTCCTTGATCTCATCCTTGACCCTATTCATCATTATGTCTTGTGAAAATATTTAAAAACGTTGGATGAGCATAAGAAGCTCTTTAAGGGTTATTAAATAATGAAATAATACATTATTCCATCAAAAAATAAGTGTTTTAACATACAACATGAAATCATAAGATTAATTAATAACAAAAATAAAACATAAATAAAAAATGTAACGTGTGGTATTCATAACATACTTATGTTGTAGCATTCATAGATACATAGGGAGTTATATATTTAATACCCATAATTGTATAATCCCAAAATATCTTAAGAAAAACATTCATGTTTAACTCTGTCACATTACCCAATTCATTGGAAAGCTATATTGAGTACACCAGCCCTTGGTTTATCACGGACCCACTCATATATGTAAATAATTCCCAGAAACCATAACATATTCATACCATATAAAACAAACATAAAGGAAATATAACCTTTCCACATTTCAATAACAATATATCATTTAAATATATTGACATAACAAATATATTATCAATATAATTTTTAATAACCAAATATGTAAAAGAGTATATGGTATTTGTTTTCAATTAAACAAATTATGGCTTCTTAAGGTAGGAAAAGGTCAAATAATACTAATAGGGGAAAACAAGGTTGTTGTCATTTCTTACGTTAAAAAGAATCATTTTTTCCACATAGTAAAATGACATATAGAAAAATATTCCCTTGGAATGGATTGGATATTCAAATTTGTTTATACATCCTTTAAAAGAATTTTGTGTATAAAAAAATCTGCCTCAGTGAATGGATATTGAGACAAAGTCCCTTACCACATGTCCAACATGAACCATTTGTTCTTTAATCTCCTCAATAATAAACTAAAGATAATTTATAATTTCATAAGAATTCTTTTCAAGTTTATAATTCCTTTTATATCTCTTATTACCATGTTATAATCATTATGTAATCATTTAGGTTAATAATGTATGTTTGGTCAATATTTTTAACTTGAGTCAAAAATAAACTTTTTATAATTACAAGTTGTTCATGTGGCCAAAATTAAATTATCCTAAGAAAGATATTCATGATTTAGATATCATATATATCATATATATCCAGTATATATTTGTATTTATAATAGTACATAACATTTGGAGATAAGAAATGAAATGCATAGTTCAGGGGGACGGAAAGTCGTATATACGCATGAACAATACTTTCATTTCTGTTTCATAGTTGATGGAATAAAAACATAATGGTACATATATATATATTATAATTATAGTATAATACCATATATAATTTCTGTTACCCCATCGTTTATATTTCCCGTTATTGGCATTAATGAGTTATATCTCTTTGAGGGGGTGGTAGTCCACATTTCCCCAAATGAAATTACTACTTTTAACAATTATGGAAAGTATAAAGGTATTATATTAATGAAAAATTAAAAAGTATAGAATATATATATATATATATATATAACACATATAATTATTTTTCTATCCTAATGGACACCATAAGTGGATGTAGGAGAAGTTTGAAGAATTGTCATTTCGTGAGGCAGTAGTTCACCATCCACAGAAACAGTATGTTCTTTACACATTAGATTGAGATGTGTGTAAGTGTAGTTATAATACATCTCATAAAAACAACCTAGTATATGGATTATAATGATTTTGTTATAAAATATAAGATTAAAAATAGTATAGGGGTGGGAGAATTAAAATAAAAGAAACAGAATTTAAGAGAAAATTTTATCTTTAATTTAGGTAACACCCTTTGGTTAGAACCAAAAGGCTTTATTGAAGTGCCTTCTTCTTAATTGATGGCTTATAATAGGAATATAAGGATTTAAGGAGATTAATTTGGAATATTTTAGATGATCCAAGGATCTTTAGAGGTGTATGTAATTGTTTAGAGGTTATGGATTTTTATAAGTGGGAGGAGGGGCTCTTTAGGAAAGTTTGAAAATATTATTTTTATTATAGAAGGATTTCTGGTTTATAAAATACCAAAATTATTAAATTATATGATAAAATGACTCTTGTTTGAAATAAAATCATCTAATATTAATATTATAGGTTTTGGATATTTTTTTTATTTTTTAGAATCTTATTTATTTAAATCATTCATTAATGAGGTAAACACTGCATTATTATTGTGTCATAAATTATTTTATTTATTTGATGTTTAAATTTTATAAAACAAATACCACAATTTAAGAAATAATTTTATCTTTAAAATTAGTATGTATAGTTTTTGATATAACTTATATTACCCCATATAAGAATTGATTTACTAAAAGTTATATGATTATGTTATTTTTGTCATTACTTTAAATTAATCAATATTAATTGTCATTATCACAGTTATGTGGCATTATGGGGTCCCATTATCGACCCAAATATTTCAATGGATGGTAATGTATCGACCAATATAATTAAGAAACATGTTATTATAATTTAATATTATTATAATATTTTTTTCCTTGAATTACCCTATTTACCTTTAACCACGGTAAATAAAAGTCAATAGTTACTATTCACCAAATATTATTTTCATCTTATTGAAACTCATTTACCTAATTAATAAAAACCATGTATGTTGGATTTTTTTAATTCAATTCACTGTAGTTGTAAAATTTCATTTAAATTAAAATGCTGGTTTTTTAACAACTACTCAGTGTTTTCACAATTGGTGAAAAATTGGATTTTTTCTGAAAAATACAAAATATTAATCCTAAGATATACTTGATATTCTGAATTAAAAAATGATGTATATTTTACTGAATTCAAAATATATTTGTTGGATTAGTTAAATTAAAATCAATAACTTTTGTCAGAACAAAAAAAATTATGTTCATAAGATATAATAACTATCAATAGATTGACACATTATTATGTCCAATTTGAAGTGAAATTACGTCCAATGGCCAAAATTTAATTAAATGGTAAAAATATAATCCTATTACATTTAAAACCAATTAAAATGATAATCCCACCATATAAATAAATTATATTAAAAGGTGATTTTGAATTAAAATACAATATTTTTCACTATTTATTAAAAATCATTTTTTATCAAAAAAATATCAAAAATTTATCCATAGTAAATTTAGATTCCTCGATTATAAATAAGAATTTTATTTTGTCAAATAGAAAATAAAAAATTGACCAAAACTATATTTAATGATGGTTCACTATCAAAAGGTCATAAAAGACCTTTTAAAGAATATTAGTGTATTTATGCTTAAAATTAGATTCATTCACATTTTAAGCCTCTAAAATTCATTTAATAAATTTAAAAACAATCAACAAACTTTTATAATCAAATTTTCGTAAGTTATATTTATTCCCTCCAAAAAAAGGTCAAGGCGTTAACAACCATTTAAAATAATAATATATTATTATTTTTCAGAATGACTCTGAAATGTGTGAAAATTAATATTTGAAAGAAACCCGTTATTTCATATCAGGTACACCATCGAACATAGAATCCCTTTTATAGATAAAATTAATATTTAATTCAAAAATATTAAAATAAATATTAAAATGTATTATTCTTTATTTACCTGGGATGTTAAATCCTTCCCCAATTTGGGAAATTGTGTTCTCGTAGTTTTTATTCATTTATCAAATAAGTGGAGACATTTACCCCTCATAGAATTTTTAGATTCACATGTTGCCTTTTCAACCATATGGTTCATCCACAAAACCTTTACTAGATCCATTACCTTATTCCGCAATAGGGCTCTCTTCGATCAAAAATATGAACTGGTTATTCCTCATAAGAGATATTCTCTTCCAATTGAACTACCTCTGAGGTCAATACATGATATGGATCTAGTATATACTTTCTCAACAATGAAATATGAAAAAAATGTGGACCTAGGATAAACATGAAGGAAACACCACTCTATAGACAACTGATCCAACTTTCTCCATGATTTTATAAGGTCTAATGAACCATGGACTCAACTATCCCTTCCTACCAAAATGAATAACAATTTTACATGGAGAGATACCGAGAAAGACAAAATCACATCCCTAGAAAGAAAGATCCTTACTTTTGTTATTTTCACAACTTTTCATTCTGCTCTCAGCTTTCCTCATGTTCTTCTAAATCAAAAAATCTTTTTCTGCCATCTCATCTACCAATTCTATTCCCATCAACTTTCTTTAACCTACTTCATCCCAAAAAACAAGAGTTCGAAATTGCTTCCCATATAATTCCTCAATTGGATTTATTTGAATACTACAATGAAAACTTATTTATACGAAAATTCATCCAATGAACAATGATAGTCACAACTTCCCTCGTAATCCATTGAGAATGAACATGACATATCCTCTAAGGTCTGAATTTTGCATTCTGAAAACCCATGTGATTGAGGATGAACAGGTGTACTAAAATTTAAATCAGTATGTTATGACTTTTGAATGCCTTTCAAAAAGATAAAAGTCGCCTGAGATCATGATCAGATACAATGGAAAGGGGAACTCCATCCAACCTGACTATCTCTTCAACATACAACCGAGAGAGAAGATCTTGAGACAAAGAATCTCGAATCAGATAGAAATGAGTAGATTTATTTAATCAATCAATAATATCCAAAATTACATTATTACATCAATATGTCATTTGTAATACTACAACGAAGCCCATGGATATATTTTTCCATTTTTAATATGGCTCCGATAAATAATGATGCATCCCTTAAGGTAACTATCTCTATTCTTTAACTTGCTGAGAAGTCATACACATAATAGTAAAATCAGAAATATCTCTTTTCATTTTATCCAACCAGTAATACTCGCGAAGATCTATGTACATCTTAATACTACCAGGATTAACAGAATATGGAGAACTATGAGCTTCGTAGAACAACCCATTCTTCAAATGTACATCAAAAGGCATGCATAACCACATTCCAAATCTCAAAACAGAATCATTATCAATTTTAAAATCAAGAAACATACCCTTATGAACCCAATCTACCTTTTTCTTCAACTCATACCTTCCTTCTTCCCTGGATTAATTATTTCTAATAGATATGAATTCAGTGACACCCGAAACAAAACAGAGGAATTTTTTTCTCCAACAACAACTATGCCAAAGTTCATCAATTCATTATGAAATAGATATTGTTCCAAATGTAACAAGGTTAATGTAGCATTACATTTTTGAATCAAAGAATCAAAACGTTATTTTATTTTCCTGGATGGTAAAGAAATGTGAAATCATAATCCTTGATTAATTCTAGACATCTTCTTTGTCTTATGTTCAACTATTTCTAAGTGAATATATACTTCAAATTTTTTTGATCAGTATATATTTCACACTTTACACCATAAAAATGATGCCTCAAAATTTGTAAAGAAAAAAAATAGAAGCCAATTCCAAATTATTTGTTGGGTAATTAAATTCTTAAGGTTTCAACAGACGTGAAGCATAATCAATTACTTGGTTGTTCCTCATAAGGATAGTGCAAATTCCATTCAACGGAGAATCACTGTAGATATCAAACTCACCATTTTAAGAAGGTAGATCCATAACTAGAGCATTCACCAATCTTCTTTTTCAATTCCTGAAAACAATCATTACAATATTTTGACCAGATGAACTTAAGACCATTTTGATTTAACATACTCTACTGGCTAGATAATTGTGCAAAATTTTCAACAAACCTCTGGTCATAACCTGCCAAAAGAAGAAAACAATAGATCTCAGTAATATTTATGGGTCTTTTCTAATCATCGACAACTTTTATTTTAACAAGCTCAATAGTAATGGAATTTTGTAAACAATTTTTCAAAGGAATGAAATTTTTTGTTACCAAAACTCACACTTTCTGAATTTCCCATACAGTTTTTTTTCTTTTGTGGTTTTCAAGACAACCATAAAATGACATTAATGGTCCTTTTTAATTTTAGAATAAACCAAAATATCATCAATAAACACATCCAAAATTCATCACCTGAGTTAACTGAGCCATCACTTAAACAAATTGTTCAATTCTTATTCTGACCATCTCAAGTTGCTGATTCGGAAGGTTGTCATCCTCATTATATTTTCCCATCAAAGCTGCCATGATTCATCTTTGTAAAACTATTTTGAATAGAAAAATATCATAGGTGAAGAAACATGGTAATCTATAAATTATATATCATTTCAATCTTACCATAAATTTTTTTATGGACATTAATTTAACAATATTCTAAAATATAATGTTTATAAACCAAACTCTGATACCAAATATAAGGACCCAGCCGTAAAACAATAAATAATCTAGAATTAAATGATTAATTCATATTAAGTATCTTTTTAGGTTTTCAGTTTTCAAGAATTAGGACATACCTATTACATTACATCTCAAAAATTACAAAGTAGATAATTCTATTCAGTTTTTATTTTTTCATAAAATAAAAACTCTTGAAAAATAGAGCAATGTATTGTTACATTTTTTAGATAGAAAATATTTTCCTTCATCCCATCCTAGACCCTATTCATCGTTATGTCATGAGAAAAACATTCCAAACATTGGATGATCATAAAAATCACAGTAAGTGTTATAAAATAAATAATGAAAACATTAGTCCATCAAAACACAATATTTTTAAAATACCTCATGAAATCATAATATTTATTAATAAAACATAGAAAACATAAATCATAATGTTATCTTGTCGAATCCATAAAAGACATATGTTATAGCATTCATATCTACGTAGGGATTTATATTTGGAAAATCAATCATGGTATATTACCTATATTTAAAAGGAGAAACATACAAGTTTACCTCTATCACATTTCCCAATTTATTGGAGTTATATCTTCGGCTCACCTTCTTTGGGATTATCATGGAACCACCCATATTACTAAACAATTCATAATAACAATAACGTATTCATAACACCTAAAATAAACCTAAAATAATGATAGCATTTCCAAATTTCAATAACAGTATATAATTTAAATATAATGACCTAAAAAACCATTATCAAAAAAAAATCAATACCAAAATACGTAAATGTGTTTATGGTATTTATTTTATTTTAAAAAAAATTACGACTTTTTAAGGAATCCATAGATTAAATAATACTCACGGTGACAGAAAAGGTGGTTTTCACCACTTACGTTAAAAAGAAAAAAAAATATGTCATTTTTCAATTACCATTGTATGAAAAGATTCTGTTTGAATTAAAGGAAAATTCAATGGATTTTATATACCGTATAAAAGAAAGACATGTATGAAACAAAATATTCCTCAATAAAAGGAGATTGAGACAATGTCCCTTACCTCATTTGTGACTTGACCCGTTCATTATTTAATCTTCTAAATAATGATATAACATTAATTACTAAATTCATAAGAACCTTATTTCATGATTATAATTCTTTTATATCACTTATTACCATGTTATAAACATCATGTAATCATTTACGTTAATAATTGTCGTTTTGTCGATATTTGGTACTTGGGTCAAAAAATGAACTTCTTATAATTAAAAGTAGTTCATATGGTCAAAATTAAATTATCTCCATAATGATATTCATGATGTTGATATAAAATATATCATATATATTTAGTAATTATATGCATTTATAATAGTACATAACATTTGGAGATAAGAAATTAAATGCACCGTTTATTGAGACGGAAATTCGTATGTACGCATTAACACTACTTTCATTTCTATTTTAAATTTAATGGAATTAAATGTAGTGATACATAGAAATATTATAATTCCTGTATAATATCATATATAATTTCAATAACTCCATCCTTTATACATCCCACGTATGGCATGAACGAGTCATATCACTTTGAGGGGGCGGTATTCCGCACTTCCTCAAATGAAATTATCACGTTTACGGATTCTGGAAGCCATAAAGGTATGATATACATGAAAAATAAAGAATCATAGATAAAATATAAATTTAAAATATATTATATATAAATTTTGTTCCATAATAATGACTACCATAAGATATGGTAGGAGATGTTTGAACAATCATCGTTTCGTGTGGCAGTAGTTCACCATCCACAGAAACAGTATATTCTTTACCCATTAGATTGAGGTGTGTCTAAGTGTAGTTCAAACCCTTCTCATAAAAACAACATTTTATATTGATTATACTATTGTTGTTATAGAATAAAGGAATAAAAAGTGTTTATGGATTGGAGAATTAATATAAAATCAAAAGGATTTAAGAGAAGGTGTTGCCTTTAATTCTGGTAACACACATTGGTTTGATTTAAAAGGTTTTATTGAATTTCCTTATACCTAAGGGTAGGATTTTAGAATGAATATTGGGATGCATGAAGCATAATTGGGCTGAGGTTGGATGAGTGAATGGATTTGAGATGTGTGCGTGATGGGTTACAGGTTATGACATTTTATAAGGTGGAGGAGGGACTTTTAAACATGTTTGAAAATTTTATTTTATTATATAATGATTTTCAGTTTATAATGGTCCAAAACATATTAAATTCAATGATAATAGGAAAACTATTCAAAATAAAGTCATCCAATAATAATTGGATATGTTTTGGATATTGTTTTAATTTTTATAATATTATTTATTTAAATCATTCATTAATAAGGTAAACATTGCATCATTATTTTGTCATAAATAATTTTATTTACATTATTTCTCAAAATTGTTAAAAGAATCCATGATGTGGGAATATTTTTAGCTTTAATATGAATATTTATAGTCAAATAGATAACTTATGTATCCTTGGGTAAAAATTGAATTACAAAAATATATATGTTTATGTCATTTTTGTCATTACTTTAAATTAATTAAAATAATTTGTCATTATTACTCTTATGTGACTCCATGGGGTCCCAAAATCGACCCAAATATTCTAATGGTCATATATTTATCAATAAATAGGATCAGGACACATGTTAGGATAATTTAATATTATTATAATATAATAGTTACCTTGAATTACCCTATTTACCTTTACTCGTGGTAAATAAAATCCCAAAGATGTTATTTACCAAAAATTATTTTTATCTTATTGAAACAAATATTTCTTTAACATAACAACCATGTATGTCAGATTTTCAAAATTCAATACCTAGAAGTGGTAATTTTTCATTTAAATGAACAACTCGGGTTTTTATCTACTACTCAGTGTTTTCACTATTCATAAAAAATTGGTGTTTTTTAAGAAATATTTCAAAAACCCAGTCTAATATATATTTGATATTATGAATTGAAAACTGATGTCTATTTTACCAAAATCAAAACATATATGTTGGGTTAATTAACTTAAAAATTAATTCCCATTGTCAAAACAAAAATCTTGTTTTGAAGAAATAATAATTATACAATGATTGACATTGGTTTATGTCCAATTTCAAAGTGAAATTACATCCAATGACAAAAATTGGATTAAATGGTAAAAATATAATATAATTAAACATTGAAAAAAATTAAAAAGACAATCTGACCATATAAATAAATTAGATTAAAAGGTAGTTTTGAATTGAAAAATAATATTTTTCACTATTTGTTAAAAAATTAATTCTATTAGAAAAATACCAAAAATTTACCGAAATTAATTTATGATGTCCCAAATCTAATGTCAAATTTTATTTTTTCAAATAGAAATTATAAAAGTGACCAAAACTATATTTAATGGGGGTTCTCCATCAAAAGGTGATAAATAGAGCTTCTAAAGAATATTATAGTTTTAATGCTTAAAATTAATTTAAATCCCATTTTAAGCCTCTAAATTTCATTGGATGAATGTAAAAACATTTAAACAAAATTATAATCTTACTTTAGTTACTTATATTCATTCCCACTAATACAACGACTATGAATTAACTACCATTTAAAATAATATTATATTATTATTTTTTAGTATGAGTCAGCATTGTGTGCTACATAATATTTCAAAGAAACCTATTGTTGTGTATCGGGTACACCATCGATTGTAGCATCCCCATTAATATAAAATTAATATTTAACCAAATACGAAAATATATTTGAAAATTTCATATTGTTTATTTACCTGGGATGTTACAATTAAATACATTTTTACCAAAATGAAAAATGTTATGAACAAATTCCCTAAAAGGTAAAAATTAAATATTGGTGTGAATTATTAAAATAAATAATTAGAAGATGTATAAATAAGGGTCACATAGATGGAAAATTAATTACAATACTACCATGATATGTTCAATGTATTTTGAAATGAAATATGTTTCAAATGGGAATATGTGGTAAGCCATGAAATGATTCAGAGAAGATAAATAATATTAAAAATGGAAACATATTTGTTTGAAAAAATAAACATAAATATTCTAATTAATATGATTAATTTGAAAAAAATTTATGTGTTAATTAAATAATGAGGATTTATAAGTTTAGGTGGAAAGACAATTACACATGAATACGGATACATGAGTGAATGTTCTGGTAAAAATGTACACACTCCAAACATCTGTATATAGATACTACATAATCATTTATAGCTATTTAAAATTAAAATTAAATCACATGAGGCTTTAAGTACTCAAATTAATACTATGGACAAAGATATTTCACACAAAATAAAACATTGAGATTTGGTGAAATGAATAGACAATGACTAAGAGCATATCATGGATTGAATGTTAATCCTAAAAAAATAAAATGACCCTTCATATTTACCTTTATATACATATGATTTTCTATAAACATGTAGAGAGTTTATAGAGATAGATTCATCCCTACATGGGGTTAATTGATGAGATGAAACTATAAAATCAACACTTTATAGATAATATGAAACTTCTAAATAGCATTACAAAATTGGAAGAGGTGGGATTCTAATAACACATTCATCCATCATTATATGTTTTATTAATCATACTATTTATTTTAGAGTTATTTTTTATGATAGTATAATTAAATGTGTTACATAATTTATTGTCCTACACTTAAGAATTCTTATGTGTTAGTTAATGTGTTTATAGGATCATGTATTACTTTTATTAACAACCATTAAAATGATAATTTAAAATTTTATTGTATAGTTTCACATGAATGGTAATTTATAGAGATCCTATATATTAATGGTTATGCCACTATTTTTTTATAAAATAGGTTAGTACACATTATGTTTAAGTTAATTAAATATAGGATATATTCCAATGATAAAAATGTGATTTCATCCTGATCTCCAATTTTTCCAAGAAAAAATAATTTATGAGTGGAGACAATGATTATTTAAATAATTAGATCATAACTCATCAACATATCATTTAAATTTGATTGTAAATAATGAGAATTAATTTTTGACAACACATATTTACATATTCATGTGTTAAACAATATTGAAATAATAATAAAATGGTAGATATTGTTGAGACCATTTTATTCATTTTTTGTTAATGATTTATCAATATGTGATTGGTTGTGTGAAATTATTTGGTGAGTATAGAAACTTTTAATAGATTCATTTAATTGAATTTGATGTCATTCTTTAAAAAATTATTTAATTAACTATCAGGATTTATTGATCTAGTATTTAATTTAAAATACATGTTTCGATCTTACTAAATAAGAGATATTTCAACAATATAGAAGAAGTAGGCCACAAGGTATATTTAACCCATGGAACCTGTATGGTGGTTGTATAGGTAATTGGAAGGATAAACCACATGGAACTGTACTCCTAAGTGAGAGTGAATGGGAATGGTATGATGGGATAGAGTAAGAGTTGCATGGTATGTGATGCATGTGGGTGCAGTTTTGTGGTTTCCAAATATCTCTATCTAATCTAGCATTATATGAATGTTCAGGTGGTAAAAGGAAGCTCCTGGATGAAAAAAAGTTCAATAAGGGATCCAAAACACTGAATACTATTCATCCATGGATATGACACTTCCAACATGATCAAATACATCACATATGTTTGATTAAAACATGTACATCCTATCCATCTTCATAATGTTTGAATTATTTTGTCGATTTTAGTTTTTGCATGACTAGATTGCCATCATGGAGTTATTCTAAAATGATACAAATTTTAAGAGAGTGAGGTTTCATGCCTCTATTCCTACAATCAACACCTTTCATTCATGTTATAACCTTTAGAAAATACATTGGAAAAATGAAAATAAAGTTATAGTATCCCATTAGAATGAAAGGATGGGTTTAGTAATTTGAAAAATTGATGCAAGTGATCTTTATCTCATCAACACCATCAGTTCACTATAAAGAGAAAACATGAACTCATGTATTGAGGGAATTGTTTTTTTGACATAAGGATAACAGATTATCTTCAAAATATTTGTTGAATATAATTATGGTTAACAAGATTTTTTGATGGGATACTAAAATCATCTTTAGGAAGATATACATATTAGAGCTAATGTAGTACGAGGTGGCAATGTTCTTCTTATGAATATCAAATAATGTAGTGGTAGTGTTGTTGTTATCACTTGAGAGGTATGTTTGTTGGAGAAAATAAAATCCTCTGTGCATTAATCTTTTTCTAAAATATAGAATCCACCCATAACATAGTCTGTAAATAATAATATCTCAACTACATTTCAGTTGATTCTGATGGCAATTTATATATGAAGAATCTTGAGATATACTCTGAAGATATCATGTGTTTACAATGAACTATAACATGAATCTATTTGGGTTTTTTGAGGTACTAAGATATCATGGCTCAGTTTAATAAAGTGAAATATAGGGAAAATAATGATCATGAATCACCATACTTCACATAGTTAAAAAGAGATATGATGAAGAAAATACAACACCCATTTTGTTTTGTTGATAAATAAGTGTATATAAATACATAAGTGGGTTCTCATTAATACACAAATTCATAGAAATCAATGAAACCCAAAATAAAAAGTGAGATATAATGTAATATAAAAATTATAATAAATGAATGTGATATGATCTCACATTCCATGACCCATGGGAAATATCATATGATCAAATAATGTTGTGAATTTATGGAGAATTGAGATGACATTATGCCATAAAATGTTTACATAATGTAATAAAAAAATAGTGAACAATACTTTCACACATCATAGTGATGTTGGGAATTCAATAATACAACGAATAATTAAATGATCATAGATAGAATGTGGAAACTAGTAAATTATAGGTGATCTAGGATAATGATAAATATCAACATACTGGATAAGTTGATATTGAAGGTACATGATGTGTGCATGACCATGTGTGATCCAATAAGATCATAGAGGAATATCAATATATCATCCACAATGGATCAACATTTAATAAAGGTATAAATATATTTATTCGATATGTTAGTAGAGAAATCCTTTAAATTTGAATTGGAAGAAAAATAAGTTTCTTAGTTTGAACTCGGAGAATGAGAAGATTGTAGGGGGCATTATTAACAGATATAGAATATTTTGAATACTGGGGTTATTACTAGGATTGACTAGAGGATCAAAAATTTGGGTGTATAACCAGTTTCTCCCTAAACCATTATAATCGATGATTATATAATAGTGAGTAGTGATTTTTGGGGGTATAACAAACATGGAAAAGATTTAGTCATTCTACATAAACTTGAAAATAATATATGATTATCTCTATTAATTCTATAACACTTGAAGAGAGATTGAGAGATGTCACATGGTGGATAATGAATCATTAAAAGATCAAGAGGATGAATATGAAAGTAAAATAATTCCTATAACAAATGTTCCATTGATTCACCCCCACCCCACATCCTCTCAGTGGCACTAAATCCATATTGGGTCCCAACACACACTATACAACATTTATATAGGGATACATATCATACATTCTATCCACTACATGGTGTGTGAATCCACTCATCATTCCAAATGATATTATAATCCACTATAAACCATAGTGTCATGGATTGGTTGGTATACGACTTATTTTATTCCAAAATAATTGGATCAAGGTCATGTATACATGAAAAAATAAATTTTTTCCTATAATCATTTGATATTCAATTTTCATGATACTTATTAATCAGAATTATTTTCTAGATTCCTCCTCTATGGTTATAGGGCCTTGAAAGATGCATTAATGACCATGATTCAATTGAAATGGAGTTTATATGAACCATACATGAACCCTCATCTCCTTGTCCATCACTACCTGAAGGGTATCAACAACATCATTCCACTCATACCAATGCATAACTTGATGAACCAGTTACATATCCTGATAATATCTATTAAACCGTAAAAAATTCATACCATTCAATATTTCAAGCGAACATTGAATCCATCCATTATTGTAAAATCATCAACCAAAAATAAAGTTGGTGTAGAAGGTGCAAACAATTAGAGGTAAATTCAAAGAAAAACAAAATTGAGAATATAATATGATATTATATAGGACGTCATATTAATCATTGGTTCCTGATTCATTGAATAGGGGTGGTAAACCACATAAAACCCATTTATTTTCCAATCAAAATAAAATGTATATATTGGCATGGTCATATAATTTGTGGAAAAATAATAATTGGGAAATACATTCTTGCAAAAAAAAATAAAAAATATATAATGTCAGAAAAATGTAACTACAATGTGTTTGGGTTAATTGATAATGAGTCACACATCCTCTATGTGGTCTGTGAATTATATTGATGAAGATGATTTCCCCATAGACTTATATATGTATAGATCTCATTAAATCTAACATACCAATTTCTCTCTAATTATTTGTATTATTTAGATTACCCTAGTATTATAGAAACAGGGAAAAAAATAAGTTGGGTTATATTTTGGTATTATTGTTAAAGTATTCACTATTAATAAAAAATCAATTAATTTATTTAGTAAATTTAAAAAATCAGTATGTCCATGATGTTCGATCCCAGTGATCTCAGAGTGAACACGTTTTATAAATTCGATATGTAAAATCCCCATATCAAAAAAATGGTGGTCTTATATTTTAAATATTGGGCTTTAATACATATAAAATCCATTATACCGTTTTATGTGCATAGCCACACTAAAAATTATTTCATAAAATAAATTTTCTTGGAAGTTCATCAATGACCACCACATTACACTAGATTTACATATATCATTCAATAAATATTATAGTAAATATTAATATTGATAAATTCATAATCTAATGTTTCTAAAACCTACCTAAAATTAATGAATTCTCCAAAAAAGAAACGTATCTTATGTTAAATGGTGGTGATACTGGGTTGGTATCTAGATCTCATGCTACGATGATATCTTAAAAAGGTTCCCATTTTACCCAAGTATGTGAACTACTTGAATATATAACTCATTAATGTTCCTCTAATTCCAATCTTATATCACCACAATGTACTCTAAGAAGATGGAACAATCTACAATGTCCATCATTCAATTTTCCATGATGTGTGATAGGTTGTGCATGTATCTCCTCAACTACAACAAATGGAATATGTCGTGTACATAGACCAACTATGAGGGAAACATCAGAAAATAAGTAACCATGTATAGTCTATGTGATATCTATAATATAAAAATAAAGCATAGGGATACATTTCCTTCCAAAAATAATATCCATAGATCGCAATAAAGAGAGGCCTTCAAGAACACATGATCTCCTTTATCAAACACTAAAGGCCTCTATTATCTGTGGATGTATGAACTGTTTCATATTTGTGTAATCCTAAACCTCATATAGATCACCTTAACCTTCTCTATCATCATACAAACTCTTACCCCATATTATATGATTTTCCTACCTTAAACTAGCATAGGGGAGAACTAGAGTGTTGTTGTTATAGGGCCTCAAATGGTTTCATCCCAATGGAGTTATAGGTTTTAATGTACAAAATATATAAAAATATGTGATTCTAAAAAATATAATGCAAATCTAGCTTGAAAAGTTTTATTAAAAATTTGATAATATGGATGGTTTTATTGGTGTATCAATCGATGTATTTGTGGAATATTGTACTCATATGAAACTAACTATTGAATGACTCCAGCAAACTACTCCACATTTGGAATACGAACCATGCACTAGGTCCAAAATGATAATCAATAATACCCCATGAAATCAAAATATCTCACCCACATACAACATCCCCAAGATCTACACTAAACTCAATTCCGAAAAATGAAGAAAGCTGTCCAACATGGTCCATCAATTGATGGTCCCTAAAATTACATCACGACCTATTGCTAATAAAGGAATCCCCCAAAATAAATCCATAGAAATTTCATCTCACCTACACAATATAATATAATGTGTTTTGGATAAACATATCTGATAATTATACTCTAATTCCATTTTCTAAACGGAGGGACATTTAGAAATAATCAAAGTAACACATTGATTCATTCATTCCCATATAAAATATAATTAATGGTCATAGTACATATTCAACCCTCCATGATGTTGTACCAAGGTTGAAATAAATAATTACCTTGACATCTCCTCCTGCTTCTCATATGGTATCATCATCCTTCATTAGAAGTGGATGAAATTATCCCTAACTTTATAAAATATATTTGGTACATTAGCTATGAATACATTATACCAAATATCCTCTAAATAAATGTATTTAGGATGGGATTATATCTATAGATTAATAATTCTGGGGTGAAACAAGATTGATCAAATATCCCTAATTCAGTAATGATTTTTTGAACGGGACCAACATCTTAGATATCTCTCATAAAAACTTAGAATAAGACTTATGGCCAAGGGAATTAGCTACCATGTTTCCCTTCTTTAGTGTATAATCAATCTCAATATTATAGTATGCTCATAACACACATCCAAAATATTTTTATCAGGTTAATATCAATAAATATAATGATCCACCTATTACTCTAGTGGTCTGGTTAGACTACAAAGTATTCTCAAATAAGATACTCCCTCCATGTATTCAAAGAAAAACATCCACATTCATAAACAAATCGTAGGTTTTATATTTTTTTCAAGAGGTATGTCATGAACCGACCCGTACCGGGGCTCAAGACGCAACTACCCCAAGCCCGCCTCCATAGGCCAGGGGCTGGTGACTAGCACCGAAGGCACAAAAATCTTGGGAAAGCCTTTTACTAAGAAACTTTACACACACTCGAAGCCAACTCTATGAAGAAGTGCATAGAAAGGTAAAGAAAGATACAACACTACTACAAAAGGGGAACCAACATACATGCATTGACCTCTAACCAGTACAAGAAATGTGCTGAAAAGTACTGAAAAGTAAACTGATTAGTAAAAGGGGAAAAACACGCGCCCAACCAGAAAGGTGCCACAACCTGGAAATAGTTAAAAAGGTAAACCTCTGGTGAGTCTCAGACCCATAAAGTCCTACTACGGCCACTGAATGCAGCCCAAACTCATGTGTCCTCTATGCTCTTCTTTAGTCTCGACCGACCTGTCAGTCGTCTGCAACGGCACACCAAGTGCGGGCAAATCCCAAGAAGGGGTGAGGGTAAAAATACTCAATAGGATTCCATGAAATCTCAAGGGAGAAACAAGGGAGGTAATAAATGGTGAGAAATATACAGAGAAAATAACAATGTAAGAGTGCAAAAGAGATAGAGTGCCGCTCAACCCAACAAGTGAAAGGAAGCAGACTCGTCCAGATGCAAGTAGCTATGGACGGTGAGAAGAAGAACATATCATCGAGTCTTTGCTGCCTATAGAAGGAGAGTAAAGTCTTGTAACCAAGATAAGCTAGACACAAAAAGCACATGGCATACCCCACTCATCGTCACCCCTCCTAGAAGGAGATTAACTGAACCCTAGAAGTGGGAACAACTATAGGATGTGTATATATATGCTCAACAAGAAACCCAAATGACTGTGTAAGGTGATATCCATCTCCAAGATCAGCCCAAGAAGAGTCACAAATAGTTTAAAGGACATCCAAAACTGAACCCAAACATCTTTCATGTCAACCTAGGTGGTACAGGTCAAAGGGGCTCAATAACTGCACCTTGATACTATCCGCTTTGGGCGGCACTGACTTGCCCGCACGGCTTTTAGGTCACGTCACAAGGACGCTTCTCTATGGGAAAATCACCCCTTGTCCTCGTATGTCCTAAGGTCCCATCAAAGTTGTCACAACACTATCCTATACAACCAAGGGTCCCTCTCCAGTATTCATGGACAAAATTCACTGACTAGACTCATAAGAAGTCCTGAGTATGAAATTCCAATGGGTGACCCACTGCCCAGCCCTAATAGAGGGTAAAACCTTATACATCATATGGTGTCCCACTTCCCAGCCCATATGGAAGGTAGACATGAAATACATCGATAGGAGATCCACTGCCCAGCCCTACTGGAGGGTAGACCTGAAAGACGTCGACATGCGACCCACTGTCTAGCCCTGTCGGAGGGTAGAATAGGAAGAAGTTAACGAGCAACCCACTGACCAGTCTCTGCTGGTGGGTAATCCTAGAAGAAGTCAACGAGAAACCCACTTCCCAGTCTCTGCTGGAGGGTAATCCCGGAAGAAGTTGACGAGCAACCCACTGCCAGGTCTCTGGTGGAGGGTAAACCCAGAACTGCTCTGGCCATCCCTACTAGATGGTACAACACTGGGAAATAGAACACGGAGTGGGTATCACGCAACCACCCAACTCGAGAACAAATCAGATAGCAGAGGTTCATCGACCGTGACATCACTGGGTGTCACTAGCACCCCTACCGTGCGTATGTTCAGAGTGCATCAAATTAACATCCGGTCATCACCCTTCCATGTTTCCACATTTAATACGATCACGTAAGAGGCTCTCCTTGCCTAAACTGATTACACCATTTTAATCCTTTTGGATAAAAACACGCGAGATAGACTACTTACTCGCTGGAAACGGGCTCCCGGTGGAAAAGGTAATATTCACTGTAGCCATCCCAGGGGGGCCCACAACATGATCCTGAAAAACGTCGGGCGAACTGTTCCATCACGATGATCTCGGAAAACAGTGTTGAATCGACTATTCATACGCCCGAAGTAGACGCTTGATGAGAAAGTCACAGTACACTACACACAGCTCAAAAGACAGCATATGGGGCCCATGCCTCAACTCCAGATTCATTTCCTGAAACCACCCTGGACAACCTCATCACGATGCTGGGGTCACAATGCCGTTGACAACGTCTAAAATGGACTCCAGATGCAGAAGCTGTAATTCCCTGCATTATATGCAAATGGGCCCCGTGGGGCCCACATCACGGGCCCGAATTTAGGTGTGTTGATTGTACCATTGTAATCCCCTCAAAAAAACACTAAAAAATGAGTACTCAAACACTCCAAATGGGAGACAGGTGAAAAAATGGTGTTTCAACATAAAAGGTGAGAACTTGGCCCTGTGGGGCCCATACCTTGTCTCCAACCTGAGCGCTTAAAAAATAATCTCTAAAAGTCTGCACAAGGAACGTGTTCATGCTTCCGCTGACAACGCGTCAATCAGACATCCCAATCATGAGTTAGGTCCGACACAACAATTAATTAATTAATTAATTAATTACTCACATTGTGTTTCGTGCAACTGGGCAATGAATCCAACCCGAAAAGGTTCCGAACAAACCTTGGAAGGATCGTCTCAGCTCCGGGGACATCTTTCCTCCAACGGCGCATCAAACGGTCGTACGGCTCGATAGCCATGTCCATCGCAACATTAATAATCATTTATTATTATTAAATTAAAATTCCTTGGGTCACCCTTCTTCAGGGACAAAACCCCAAAAAAATATAAAATTCACATTAAATGGGCCGCCTTGTCGAGACAAACCCACAACCACAGAAGGAACGTCAAACTGATGCTTACTTTAGAAGATACGCCCCCCGGAACGTAGGGGGGCCAACAGGGTCGGTTCACCCCGGCCGGCCCGGTCCGAACCGCCGCGGCCCGCTCCAGCCTCACCGTACCCGCCTTGGGTCCCGTTTTCTCCAAATCAGATCGGCCGAAGCTGATATCCGAATTGCGTCCACAGGACCCACAAAGGGCGTGTCCTAGTCTCCTCCGCACTACCGAGGTCATTGCCTCAGGCTCCCCCGTAGACTGCGCCAGGCCGACGCCCGCCTGCGCCATTGAGGCCCCTCGTTGCCGCCTCCGCTGAGCGTCGCAGCCTCCACACGCACTGCCTAACGTTGCTACATCCTGGCTCCACACTGTCCGTGCACCGCCCGCAAGAAGCTTCCCATGCCGCCTGGATCCACCACTCCGTGCCAGCTGGTCCTTTGCTCTCCGCCCGACTCCTCCCAGTCACCACACTGCAGTCGCTGCCTCCGACTCGACCAATGGCTGCACCTTTGCCACACCTGACACCGTCGGACCGGACCGGACCAACTCCTCTGGCCCCGCCCTCACCGGACCCAAAACTTCGGCCGGTCCTCCCGACCACTCCGGTGGTCGGAAAAATTATCTGACCCTGGTTTCGGGATCCCTGAGGATGGAGCTTCACAATGCCGCCCCTCGCCCGACGATCCGTCAAAGAATGTGCGTCCGAAATTTGGGGACGAATAACGCTCAAGAATGGTTTTAGAATGGAGCTCAGGTGATGGCCGTGTTCGTTTTTCCAACACCCGAACACAAGAATTATAGGAAATTAAAACGACGAAATTGAAAGAAACAGTGGAAATTGACAAACGTGCGGAAATTTAGTACAAATCCTTCCTCGATTCTGATGCATGTCGTAGGTTATGCGTCCGCGAGGCTACACCTTCGAATCGCTGATGTTTCGATGAACATTGCTCCTTGATTCAGAAAATAATGACAAAGAAAGGCTAGAGAGATAGTGAGAGAGGAAGAGGGTGGGAGAGAAAGAAATGGGTCCTCCCTCAACACTTAGTGAATTTATAAAAATTCACTGAAACCCTATCAACGGGAGCAGATTCTGAAACCTTCCCGCCCGCCTATTTTATCTCATGGATAGGCAAAATGCCCCATTTTAATCTCAACAGAAGTCTCATATTTCCTTTTTGAGACATGGATTAATAGTTATTTGAATGAAACGCGAGTGATAAAAATCACTAAGTGGCCATTTCAAAATGACCATTTTTTCCCTAGGTGTCATCTCTCACAGCAGGCCTGCGCCCGCAACTTTTACACCCCGCCTAGGGTAAACAGCATCCTATGGACTCAATGGTGCCCTTGGTTTTCCATATCTGAGCAACCATTTAGGAGTTAGTCAGGTTTAGGATATTAAATGAATAATTTAATTCAATTTATCCATTTTACATTTTTCTAACATGCAAGGGGTTCGAACGTCCTGCGTCGACTTATTTTTTGTTGTTCATAGGGTAAACACCCCATTTTGGACCCATCTGTATACTCAGATTTCTGATATGAATCACTATTTAGATGTTATTCCATTTATTTTTCATGCCCTGTGTGAACGCCCTGAAAATTTAATTCCAGCCGCACTGGGGATCAGAATCTCATTCCGTCTGATGGTGCTGCTATGCAATAACATAAAGAATATTACAAAGTCTTTTACAGAAAAAACTGGGATCTTACATCATTCCCTCATTCAAGATTTTCATCTCCAAAAAGAAAAACCAGGGAACAACTTTGGGTACTAAGCCTACACCTGGATCTCCCGTACCAAGAAGAACTATTGCACAGTTATGCATCACTGCGCTTAGACCAAAAATGATTTTTTCCATTCGCATGAGGTCTTCCCTTTTTGGTGTAGTGCATAGGGGAACACACACTTATTCTCAGGTAATCCATGTGAGAGACTTCATTCACCCATTCCTGACCATGGGGTTAGGGAAAGGTGGTAGGGAACCTCGACATCCCTTCGCACAGTCTCAGAAGGCCCAAAGGCCCTCTGGGGTAGCTCACCTCCTCGGCCGAACCCCAACGTCGCACACTGCAATTGTAATCACCGTTAGGAAATGGGGAAAAGCCCAGTGATTCCCTCCTTAAAAATATCCATATGGTGAAATACCCAAGGATATCTGTTCAAGAAACATTTCATAGTCGATGTCTCATGACCCAGACTCTCTTACACACTCGGAGAGCGTAGGAGTTGACACCATCGACAAAATAAAAGGTCCCATGCCTTTTACCTTACCAACACAGGGTTACACCGACACCCCACGCCACCCTGGTAACAACTCTAATAAGGATCTGGGAGAAAAACAGTACACACACATAGACTAACAAATATACCGAAAAAAGTATAAGAGCTGTAGAGAATACCTCTTATCACCTCATGCTATGCAGGATCATAGACATCCAAAGCTCGCGGCTATCTGCGGTCCCAACTGTCAGCTCCCGGAGCCTAACGTTGACCTCCTTGTGGTGATGGGAAGACCTCGTAATGTCATCCCCCACAACCAGTTTCCCTCGACCCTCCTCTAGCACCATCTCTCTGGGAACTACTCCAATCACGACGCTGCCTCAGTCAGGGTGGTGTACCTGTTGCCTGTCTGATATTCTCAGCGTGCCTGGTTGGGCAGTCTCGTGCCAAGTGACCTCGTCCAACGCAAGAATAACAATGGCGCTCTCTGGGCTGTCCTGGTGCCCTCCGGTGCCACTGTGGTGTATGACCACGACCCATATTCCACTCACCGAAGGGTCTCCTCGGTTGAGGTCATGAACTTTTATGCCACAGTGGTGCACAACCACATCTCCGAAACCGGCGGGTGGAAGGCCACCTACGTGGAGGTTCTGTCTACTGAAGCCTGCTATCTATAATAGCTGTCTCGGCTCCATCATGCCTACTGCCACCATTAACTGTAGTGCATGACACGATGCTCTCTGTCACCAGCGCCTGCTCTAGCACCTCGGCATAAGTGGGAAATGCCTAAGGGTACTATGATGGCATGAATCTCTCTACGGAGACCCTGCTCTGGAATGACATCCAGAAATTTTTCAAAGTCTCAGAGTCCCAAAACCTGGGTTCTCACAACATTCCCTCCTTCATGATTTTCGTCCCCGAAAAGAAAAACAAGGAAAAACAACTCGGGATACAGGGCTCACACCTAGCTCTCTTGCGCCAAAGAAAACATGCACATCACTATGTTAACTCAACATGCGAACCAAAGGGATGTTTATTATATGGGTTTCTACTCTCGATGACATGCATCGGAATACGCATGAACCACATCAACGGCGACATGTGGAAGACATCGTGAATATTCCAAATTCATTTACAGAAAAAATCGGGTTCTTATAAGGTATATAATATAATCACCCAGAAGAAATCAATTTATTTCTCTACATTAATATATATATTGAATCCTCACACATGATGAATTAAAAAATATTAGGAAATCGATTCACTCTTTTTGAAAGATCTAGAAATATATACCCGTCAACCACTATATCATCTCCTCAACATCCCTCTTGACTAGATTTGAAGCAATAAATGTATAACCATTTTCTGATAGAGTGTTTATATGGGACATAATACTATATATATAAACATAAAAAACCTATTAGTTATTTGTAAAACCAATGAATATGTACACCATAAATAGGTGGCTCCCATGATGACACTGGCATAATATTTTTCCAGACTGTATCAATTCTACACTCAGAAATGACATACTAAGAATGTGGTAATAACGAATACCAATCCAACACATTAAGATAATATAAAATATATTATAATCCTAAATAAATTCTAGGAAAATATAACGATTGTTTTCATGATTTTCCCCAAGTGATGAAAATATAAAGATACCATCATTAAAGAAAACCCTAAACTAGTCCATCTAATGTTGAATGGTCTTATTCAAAAGATCTATAAACACATAAAAGGAATCCAACATGTGTATGGGAATCACAGTAAAATCCTAATGCTCATAAAAATATCAATAGGAAATATTTTTAATCTCCTCCTCATGGACCTGATGCTACTGATTGATAGACTAGAGATCAGAATTTGATGGCCATGTCACATTCTTTAATGGTTCTCAATGGTTGTTGATTCATGATAGAGGATTTGTTTCTTTATTTTCATTTTATTTAGCTGTTGATAGTAAATAAATTTACACAATATCTTTTATAACTTCCTGGAATTCAATATTCTTTATGCATAGTGGTGAATGCTATGTCAGATAAATAATTTCTTTAAATAGTCCTAAAAATACTCCACCAGCTCTCATGGCTCAAACAATTTCATAAAATAATATATAGAGGAAATAAAAGTGGTCACAGTGTGAAGATCAATTCACAACACAACCTTTAGAAGTTGGTTAAATCCTAAAATATCTTTAAGAAAAATAACCTGGTACTCCCCTACCACATTCAGAACTTAATTATTTGAGGTTTCTATAAATAAAACAAGAATTATCACATATAGACGACTGATAAACTACAATATACCATAAAAATAAAACACCCATTTTTAATAAAAATACCTATATCCCATGAAAAAGATGATATAATGGTTTGGACTATTGAAGACATATTTTCTATTTTTTCATGGATTGGTGGTTTTGATGAGGACATTTATGGATCATAAAGGATTGTAGAAGAAATTTGAGGGATTTAATGAATCCATTATTCAATGCATATAACATTGAGGTCTATTTAAAATTTAGGTTGATCTCATGTCCTCTATTATAAAATTGATATTATGGAAATCACATGTTAATAAATTATGGAATGATTATATGCGAAATTTCCTAAGTATTGGGAACCACATTGGCATTATCTATTTTGATATATCATATAGAAGAACCTCATGACTATGATACGTCCATGGTGGAAGTAATGGTGATGGATGAAGATTCATTGAAATTTCTAAAATTGACACATTCTTGATAATATCATTTTCAGATCAAATTTTTGAAACCATTCTTTGTTAGGGAAGTGTTAAATTAATTTTTCATTATTTTTTTACATTAATAATCCACCGACACGCCCCACATAAATTGTTACATAAATTTCCAAAACATCCAGTAATTCTAGGACATGATTGTGTGATTTCACTATTGATGCAAAAATCAAGGAGAAGCAACAACAATGGAAATTAATTAGGGGATGCCTCGCGAAGACCGCTCAAGGATACCCCATAGACCAGTAGTCAAGGAATAGATATACCTTTGTGAACCTGCGGTGGAGAAAGGAGGCAGTTTTCTCCTCCAATAGGTTTGGAGTTCACGAACCCACCACAGAGTAATGAGGTAGGCTACTCCATGAACTGATTTGATGTTCAAAAACCCATCGCAGAGTAAGGCGGCAGGATGCTCCTCGAACCCCTTTAACGTTCACGAACCGCCCCACTGAGCAAGTTTTGTCTTCCTTCCGAGCGAGATCTTTATCACGGAACCTCTTGACTATAAATACCAGGCTCCCCATGAGCCCAAACGACGGATCCTCCTACTTTTCACCTTCGGAGGTCCAACATCGTGAAAAAATTTCTGCTCTTCGAACCACGAGATTTTTAAGGTAATTTTACATCACGAAGTGCCTTCTATTTTGAATAGATTTTTCCCCACTTCAAAGATGGACTCCCTTCATGGATCCCAAAAGCCACTGCAAAAAAAGGAGATCCCCAAGGGGAATCAAGTCTATATGGAGCGTTTATTCTTCACAAAGTACCCTTCATACACATGTGACTCGCATGCTAAGGCATAGTCATTTTCTTCCTGAAGCACATTGCTTCACAATGTTATTTCTTCACAAGGAACCCTTTCGTCGTGAGGAATTGATATGTGAATTCCTTTCCACTTTGCGAAGAACCTTCCATATTCACCTATTCCCAATGCCTAGTCTAGGAGACTTCACATCACGAAGCACATCCATTCACGAATCCCCTTATCTTCATGGATCTCTAGAGCATCATGAGGCATCTATCTATGAACCCCTTTTCTCTGTAACTCCTTTTCATGTACGGACCTTTAGGTTTTCACGATGCAATGTCAAGGTCCCTTGGGCGATGCTTCCCATTATGTTACTTCACCTCATACTTCTTTACATTAAAACGCTAATGATTATAGCTTCTTCGCAAAGCCATGCTGACGTGGACCCCCAATGGTCACTACGTAACAAACCCTCAAAATAGTATTGTATATGCCTTCCCTTCCCCAAGGGGATGGAGGTATCTGTTATATAATTCCGAAGGGGTGCGTAGTGAACCCACCTCATCCAAGCTGCATGACTTTAAACTGCAAATCAGCATCATCCTCGGTACATGATATTAAACTATGGCCTCACCCCATTCATTATGCGTGCAGTGCCCCATCTTGGACATTCTAAATGATCACTGGTCTCTATGGGAGTGAGATCATTCCCCACATGGAATGAGATCCTCTTTCTTGGAGAGGTATTTATCCGCGGGGAATGGGAAACCACCTTCTTGTAAGCCCTATATTTTTTTGCTGGAGGTAGCACCCCTCCTCCTCATCTCTTCCTCGTTTCCAAATCCCTCTCCCTCTGGCCTTTTTCGCCACCTGGGCCTCCACCCATAAGGAAGTCCCAATATCCATCACCTAGGTCTGCTAGCCACGCGTAAGCCCCTATTTTTTCTATAGGCTTCTAACCACCTGAAATCCCCCATTCCACTTCCCATGGATGCAGCTTCTGCAATGTGATAATCAGGTCTTTTCTTCCTCTTGTTTATCTCACAGATCTTGACTCATGTGGGCTTAGAGTAAGAACAGACCATGAAATTTTCTCTGTGACACCTTAGGTTGTATGCATCAAACCACATGAACTATGTTGTCTTTGATCCTTGCCAATGCATCGTACATAACAAGCATTCCTGAGGTTCAAGCCCAACAACCATTGGTTCTGACTCCATTCATGGTGGTTCACCACAAACCTCCTGAACTACGTGGTCTTTGTACCTCGCCAAGGTAAGGTATGTACGAAGCCACCCTGAGCTTCAAGCCTGAAAAACCTTGGTTCCGACTCCCTTCACATCAGTTCACCAAAAAAAACCTGAACTGCATGGTCTTTGATCCATCCCAAGGCAATGTACTTTGGAATCCGTCTTGAGGTTCATGACCAACAACTATTGGTTCTGATTCCCTTCACATAGGTTCACCACGAACCACTTGAACTACGTTTTCATTGATCCTTTCCAAGTCTAGGTACGTAGGGAGCCTCCCTGAGGTTCACGCCCAACAACCATTGGTTCTGAACAAGTAAAGGTATGTAGGAAGAATCTAAGAGGTTCAAACCTAGCAACCACTAGTTCCGACTCCCTTCACATTGGTTCACTACAATCCTCTTGATCTACGTGTACTTTTATTCTTCCAAGTTAAGGTACATAAGAATACATCATGACGTACAAGCCCACCATACAATATTCTTGACCATTATCATGTCGGTTTCCACACCTCTTGAACTATCGGGACTTTGATTTATACCGAGGTAATTTATGTTGGAAGCCTCCTTGAGGTTTAAGCGCACCATCCACGGGTCCTGAACATCTTCACTTCAGTTCCCACACCACTCTTGGACTACAAGGACTTTGATCCTTTCCAAGTCAAGGTACATATAAAGACTCACTAAGGATCAATCTAAACAGCCTATTTGTTCCAACCCCACTTTTGGTCGGAACACCTTTGTCTCACATTACATTAAACTACATGCCCCCTTTTCTTCGACATTAAACAATATCCACCATCCTGAACTACGTGGGCCTTGATCTTTGTCTCCTGTATAAGGTACATAAGAGGCCTCTCTCATGTTAAACCCCATACAACATTAAGTCGTTGAGACCCCATCCAGCGGTAAGCCGTTGTGACCCCATCCAGTAGTAAGCTATAGTGACCCCTTTCAGCGGTAAGCTGTTGTGACCCACATCCAGTGGGAAGCCATTGCAACCCCATCCTGCAGTAAATCATTGTTTCCTGTAACAGCCCGAGATTTTATGAAAAATATTCTTTTTTATTTCACTAATGTCTTGTGTTGTACGCTACACCAAAAGGAGCTTGCACAACACGCATCCTTGACTTGCCTTGCATTACACGCAATCACAACCTTCCTCGATAGTGTGTGTGGTACGTAATACTGAGTTTTACGAAACAATGATATGCTATTAAAATATTATTAAAACTAGCCGTTATGAATAGTAATAACCACTTTTTAAATTTTAGAAATTTTATCTCTCAAAATGGACTTCATTTTTGGATTCGGAGTATCGAATTTAGCCTAAGGTGAAATTTTGGTGATTTTCGGATAACTTTCATATTTTGATGAATAGTGAAAATTACTAAATTTTAGTTAAAAACAACTTTTTCAATCGAAATAATTAATAGTGATAAATTATTAATTTGAGTGGTTTTAAAATATATTTAGAATATATTTTTACAATTTAATACAATGTTGGTCATTGGATGTAATTTCACATTTAAACTAGATATAAACAAGTGTCAATCTTTTGATAGATATTGTTTCTTAAAAACACGCTATTTGTTTTAACAGCGGGATTTAATTATAAAATTAATTAATGCAACTTCTATGTTATGAATTTGGTAAAATAGACTTCATTTTTGAATTCGGAATATGAAATATATCTTAGGATGAAATTTTGGCATTGTTCTGAAAAACATCAATTTTTGATGAATAGTGAAACTACTAAGTGGTAGGTTAAAAACTGAATTTTGCATAAAACTTAATTTTACCACTTCTGTGAATGGAATTTCAAAAATCCGAGAGACACGGTTGATGTAAGTAAGTAAAATGTGGTTCAATGAGATGAAAATAATTTTTGGTGAATAGTAACTTTTTACTTTTTTTTACCACGGTTAATAGTAAATAGGGTAACTAAGGGTAAATATGATATTACTATTACCCTAACACATGTACTAATTCTATTGGATAAGTGTAATTCGACCAAAAACAACCTTATGAATATAATATGACCATTTAGGTCCACTTGGATTAGATTATGACATTTAATATTATATTATTTAATGAATAGTTAAAATAGTTAAAATAAAAGTTTAATAACTAAAACATTTTTAATATGGGGTTATACATAAGATACATTCGACAATAAATATTCTTTAGAAATCTAAAAAGATTTACTACATAATGCTATTTTATTTATAATTTTTAGACTTTAAATAAATTAATTTATTTATGACACAACGATGATGCAGTAATTACCCTTTTAAGGAAATATTAACATAATTGATGTTATAAATGCTCAAATGAATGTAATTTGAGACTTTTTATGAATTACACTAATTTTCTAGGTTACTATGAAATATTAATGTTGATTTAATCAACTTGGTTCGAACATATAATTCTGTTATGACTTTCACAAAAATCATATATCAAATAGTGTCAAAATTGACACAAAATAGTTTTTAAATCAAATATTATATTATTAATTGTTATTGTATTCCTAAAAATCTAAGGTTCGGCCAAATGACTTAGATAAGGATATATATATTAATAATAAACAATTTGGGGTTAGTTTGGCATGTTATAGTAAGTGTATTAACCATATAGTGAAAGAAAACAAAAAGACACGGTAAAAGTTAAATTAATTAACTTAGAGTTAAATCTAATTGATAAGGTTAAAATAATACCCTAAACTTGTCTAAATCCTATTGGTTGATAGGATTTAGACCCTTACCCACTTTAGCTTCGAAATAAGACCCTTTGGAACCATTATAAACCGATTTTGACTTTAATATAAAATAATATTTTGAGATATTCCTAAGGTGCCCCTCTCCTCCCTTATAAAAGGGCACCTCCTCCCCCTTCTCCTCACATCAATTTGAGCACTCAAGCTCGGCCAACCCCTTCCATTTTCTCCTCTCCACTTCCCTAGAATAATACTATAGGTCCCGGTCTTCTCCAAAGACCAATCTTAGTTCCTTAAGTGGAGGATTAAAAGAGGCGTTCCAAAGAAGAGGTAATATCCATTACCGATCTTTTCAATTTCTTTCTTCTTCAACTTCTTCTTCTTTAGTTGTTTCATGATAAAGTAATAACATCAGTATTACTTACATACTGATATGTTATTATAAAATATGAAACAACCCTAATTCACCTTCTATCCATCCTACGGAAAAATGAAATCACCGCGCGTGCGTACGTACGGAATACCGTCTCCACGCCGTGGTGTAATCTATTTTTCCACCATCACCTTACAAGGATGGGTATAATGGTGTAATGAGTAACTATATATGATTATTATGAAGTAATATTGATACTGAAATAATATATATATATACTCCAACACAATTCCACGATCATAGGAACGATATCATCACTCGTGCGTACGTACGGAATACCGTCTCCACGATGTGATGCAACTCGTTCTACATGATCTTCATTTCATAATGATTATATAAATGAATTGAATGAATGAATATGGTATATACTACACTAATACCATTCTGTAAATGAATTATCTATAACCTAAATATAAGAATAAGAATTTATTCGACAAAACACGCATAAGAACAAAAAGTTATAAAGACCCGAGTAACAAGTAACAATGAAATATTACTAACAAGAAGCTAATAATATGACCATATATGATATCATATCAATATGTATGATTCTGGAATAAGTCAATAACATTATTTAAACCATTATACAGGAGCTTCGGACACGAACAAAGCAAATCGGACCTAAGGTAAGGGAAATATCACAATCTCATTTTTATCCGAGATTGTTTATTCGTAAGTATTTACTGGGGTGTATTTTATCATCCACATCCATGTTTCATCAATATGTAATATTATTTCCATCCACCTACAATTGTTTAAATCCATTTTTACCCTTCGGTGAGTTTTTAGTAATATCTATGAAAGGAATCTTTTATCATACGAGGTACTTTTTGACTTTTCCGACAAAAGTACGAAGAATGTTTTTTTTAACTTATACGGCATGAACTGATTTCTACTGTTTTATAAAGCCTTATTTTCATGAAGCTTCCTATAAAATATTTCATGACTATTTTCAATAAAATCTCTTTCTTTTAAAATTTCATGATGTTTTGTGAAAAGAAATTGATTTTGAAAAAGAAAGGATATTTTCCTCAAGAATTCAATTCAAGTGTTTTATCAAAATTATTTTCCATCTAAGATAATAAAGGGTTATGTTTCTATCCATATTTTTACATTGATTTGACTATGTTGTGATGGAATTATGTTTATGAATTCCTTTATCTTATATGTATTGATTTATGATGTCATGATGTTTCAAGAATCCCATTTTTGTTACATGTGTTATGCAATGATGTATGTTTTATGATTATGTGGCACACATAAGAAAGGATTCATTATGAGATGGGTGGGACCTATATCTCCCTCCAATTCATTGGGTAAAGATTTTATATCTCATGAGATAGACATGGTTGGAACGGAAGGTTATTTCAGTTCAGTGATACATGACTGAAACGAGGAGTGAACTCGGTTCAGAAAGGGACTTTGTCCACTAAGATAGTCTTGGCAATGAGTCGTGACTAACAAGAAATGATTTTCTATGATTATGTGTGCATGCCACAAAGTTTCAAGTTTCATGTTATGATTATGGGGATCTCATTTTCACTTCTATGATTTATCCCATGTTATGATATTATGAGCTCTTTTGCAGGTTAAGATTTCCAAAAGCTATGTTCTTATGTATATGATGTGATTGATATTTCTTTTGTTTACCCTTACTGAGCATTTGAGCTCACCCTTTTATGTTTTCTTTTCCCCAGGATATAAAGAAAGGTTTTTAGGTAAAAAAAGGGAAGTTCTTTATGGGAGATATTGAAGATCTTTCCCCACGATTAGAAGATTACGTTCCGAGTTTCCAAAGACACTAAACTATTACGATCCTTGTGTGTGTGTTTTTGTTATGTACTAAGTATTCCGCAAAAGTAATGTAATGTCCATGTACGATAAGATTCGGGTCTTTACAGTTGGTATCAGAGGCAAAGGAGGTAGGAATGTATCCGATCCTTGGGAACTCTCACATGTGAGCGTTGGACGAAGCATGGCTCTCCGCCCAAGGGCTTCATGAGGAAATGGCTGCCACTGGGGACGGTGGTGTGTCCCGCCCAGGGGGTGTAGCCGCCCATGGAGTGCCCTGATAGGTATCAATTGTAGTCCACTGGAAGTAATTCTAGACCGCTATAGTTGGTATCAGAGGAAAGGTTTAGTCAACCTTTGGAAACTAGGATGCGAAAACGTTAGTGTGATCCCTAGAGATATTTCTAAGGTATGGATGTCCCTAGGGATAAGTATACGTATAGGTTATAGTAATAGAATTACGCTAACGATCATAGAATTAAACCTAAGATGTTGGATATTGAAGGTACTCCCCCTTTATTATGTTGTTTTCCCTAGCATGATTTTTGCCTCTCACACTATTCTTTTTGGGTTTTAGACGATGGCTGGAACCCGAATGAACCGTGTTGATCAATGCAATGGACAATGCAATGATTGCCCTCCTGAACAAACAAATGTTATGGGAGATGGAGTGCAAAATTTTATTGCTATACTTACACAAGCTATGAATCATTCTGGACTTCCAAATTAGAAGAGAAGGGAACAATATTCTATTGAGTCCTTCATGAGGCAACGTCCACCTTCTTTCAGTGGGTCTTCTGATCCACTTGTGGCTGAACAATGGATCAGTACTACTGAAAAGATATTTTCAGTTCTTCAATGTTCTGAACACGATAAAGTCATATTAGCAGTATATCGTTTGGAAGGTGAAGCTGATCAATGGTGGAATCTTATCAAGAATACAAGGCCAAGAGATGAAATTGAGTCCATGGAATGGGACGAGTTCAAGAATTTTTTTTTCAGTAAGTACTTCCCTCGTATTCTTCGAACAAAGATGGAGAAAGAGTTTCTTGAACTGAAGTAAAGGGACAATGAATCTGTTGGTACCTATGAAGCAAATTTTACAAGACTTGCAAGGTATGCTTCTGGTATTATCATCCAACCTGAAAGTAAAGTTGATCGATTTTTCAGTGGCTTAAAACCAAGTCTTCGAAGGGCATTAGCTATAAGAGACTTCAGTAGCTATGAAGAAATTGTGCGTTGTGCTATCAAGGTAGAAATGGAAGTTGGTGTTACATATCCATCTCATGGTTTTGACAAGAAACGAAAGATGGAGTTCAAGGAGAAATCTCAGAATAATGGTGAAAAGAATATGAATGTTTCCTTATGCACAAAGTGTGGAAAGAAGCATGGTGGAGATTGTCTTAAAGGGACTAGAAAATGTTTTAAGTGTGGAAAAGAAGGTCATCGAGCAGCTGAGTGTCGAAGTAATGGAAAAGGGTTTCTAATGATGTGAATAAAGAAAACACTGCAGAGAACGCACCACCAACACTTCAATGCTTCAAGTGCAAGGAAATGGGGCATTATGCTAATAATTGCCCTAATACAAGGGTTAGTGATGATCAACATGAGCAACCACTGAAGGCAAAGGACAAAGGGAAATCACATGCGATAACTATTGGCAATATTGAATATGACAACGATGTGGTGGAATGATTAAGTGTTTATGTAATGGGATTCCAAAATAATGTTGTATCATTGAGTATTGCAATATTTATTGATGTGGTATTCAAAGTGATTAAGATATTTTTTGGAAATAAGATGATATGCGCATAATGAAGATGAGAAAATGTAATGTTTAATAGTATTCATGAGCTCATGATTGATATAAGGACTAAGTGATATCATGGCTTGAGTATATAGAATTTTGAGGATTTTGGTATGTGGAAAGTGTTAACTTTAAACTGCATTCATGTTTTCACTAAGGTATTCAAGAGAATACATGATTAAGGACTTTGAATGTTTGGAATGTGACCAACAAAACATATCTTATGATATATGGGGTTTGACGATGGTGTTAAATCTCTGGTAATCGTTTTCACTATGTTATGAGAGTGGACTGTAGTATTATGGATAAGCCTAAAGATTGGAATGGAATATGTTGGACATAAGTTAGTATTGTTTAAGGATATAATTTTTCTCGATATTATTGATGGGATGTTATAGTAATATAGTTTTAGAAAAAGGACAACCTGCAGGACGGGCGACAGCCCATCGCGTCGGACAAGGATGTGGGAATCAAACCCAAAACCGAAGTGCGACTGGCCTTTATCGCCTACCACTGGCCTACAGGAAGTCCCTGTTTAGTACAAACTAGTGTTATTATATTAAGCAGTATGATATATGAAGTATAAGCCCATTTTAGGAACCATATATGATTAATCCCACTATAGATCGACTTATGTATATAAATTTTGCTAACCTTTTGAGACAGATGGAATGACCCGTCATTCTATCACATGATCTGCTAACACTTCACGAATAACAAATTCAACTTCATTTATTTAAGAGATGAAGTGGAAATTGTTAAAGGCACGGACAACAGTGAGGTTGTACCAAAATAAAGTAAGTATTTATTCTAATTCAAATTCCTTAACTTTAGGGAAATGATCTTGAAAACCAAAAATGTTGTCCTAGTTATCTTATACCTGATGAATCAGATGGTACCTTAGATCGTCACAAATTTATGGATTTGTGATTACTGGCTTTTCCATAGCCATGTTCTCTACCACTCTCCATCAGAATATGATGGTTAGATTTCTCTTCCCTATCCATATTTTCACCTATGTGGAAACCCAGTGATTAGTTTATTTGGGTAACCGTTAAGTTTCATACTTTTTTCTTAAAATATTGGTTTTGGTATTCCTTTTTACGATGCGGGTTTCTATTAAAGAAACTTTCGAATAGTAAACCATTTATAACCCCGACGAATTTCGAGGGCGAAATTCATTTTAAGGGGGGTAGAATGTAACAGCCCGAGATTTTATGAAAAATATTCTTTTTTATTTCACTAATGTCTTGTGTTGTACGCTACACCAAAAGGAGCTTGCACAACACGCATCCTTGACTTTCCTTGCATTACACGCAAACGCAACCTTCCTCGATAGCGTGTGTGGCACGTAATACTGAGTTTTACGAAACAATGATATGCTATTAAAATATTATTAAAACTAGCCGTTATGAATAGTAATAACCACTTTTTAAATTTTAGAAATTTTAGCTCTCAAAATGGACTTCATTTTTGGATTCGGAGTATCGAATTTAGCCTAAGGTGAAATTTTGGTGATTTTCGGATAACTTTCATATTTTGATGAATAGTGAAAATTACTAAATTTTAGTTAAAAACAACTTTTTCAATCGAAATAATTAATAGTGATAAATTATTAATTTGAGTGGTTTTAAAATATATTTAGAATATATTTTTACAATTTAATACAATGTTGGTCATTGGATGTAATTTCAAATTTAAACTAGACATAAACAAGTGTCAATCTTTTGATAGATATTGTTTCTTAAAAACACGCTATTTGTTTTAACAGCGGGATTTAATTATAAAATTAATTAATGCAACTTCTATGTTATGAATTTGGTAAAACAGACTTCATTTTTGAATTCGGAATATGAAATATAGCTTAGGATGAAATTTTGGCATTGTTCTGAAAAACATCAATTTTTGATGAATAGTGAAACTACTAAGTGGTAGGTTAAAAACTGAATTTTGCATAAAACTTAATTTTACCACTTCTGTGAATGGAATTTCAAAAATCCGAGAGACACGGTTGATGTCAGTAAGTAAAATGTTGTTCAATGAGATGAAAATAATTTTTGGTGAATAGTAACTTTTTACTTTTTTTTACCACGGTTAATAGTAAATAGGGTAACTAAGGGTAAATATGATATTACTATTACCCTAACACATGTCCTAATTCTATTGGATAAGTGTAATTCGAGCAAATACAACCTTATGAATATAATATGACCATTTAGGTCCACTTGGATTAGATTATGACATTTAATATTATATTATTTAATGAATAGTTAAAATAGTTAAAATCAAAGTTTAATAACTAAAACATTTTTAATATGGGGTTATACATAAGATAAATTCGACTATAAATATTCATTAGAAAGCTAAAAAGATTTAATACATAATGATATTTTATTTATAATTTTTAGACTTTAAATAAATTAATTTATTTATGACACAACGATGATGCAGTAATTACCCTTTTAAGGAAATATTAACATAATTGATGTTATAAATGCTCAAATGAATGTAATTTGAGACTTTTTATGAATTACACTAATTTTATAGGTTACTAGGATATATTAATGTTGATTTAATCAACTTGGTTCGAACATATAATTCTGTTATGACTTTCACAAAAATCATATATCAAATAGTGTCAAAATTGACACAAAATAGTTTTTAAATCAAATATTATATTATTAATTGTTATTGTCTTCCAAAAAATCTAAGGTTCGGCCAAATGACTTATATAAGGATATATATATTAATAATAAACAATTTGGGGTTCGTTTGGCATTTTATAGTAAGTGTATTAACCATATAGTGAAAGAAAACAAAAAGACACGGTAAAAGTTAAATTAATTAACTTAGAGTTAAATCTAATTGATAAGGTTAAACTAATACCCTAAACTTGTATAAATCCTATTGGTTGATAGTATTTAGACCCATCCCCACTTTATCTTCGAAATAAGACCCTTTGGAACCATTATAAACCGATTTTGACTTTAATATAAAATAATATTTTGAGATATTCCTAAGGTGCCCCTCTCCTCCCTTATAAAAGGGCACCTCCTCCCCCTCCTCCTCACACCAATTTGAGCACTCAAGCTCGGCCAACCCCTGACATTTTCTCCTCTCCACTTCCCTAGAATAATCCTAGAGGTCCTGGTCTTCTCCAAAGACCAATCTTAGTTCCTTAAGTGGAGGATTCAAAGAGGCGTTCCAAAGAAGAGGTAATATCCATTACCGATCTTTTCAATTTCTTTCTTCTTCAACTTCTTCTTCTTTAGTTGTTTCATGATAAAGTAATAACATCAGTATTACTTACATACTGATATTTTATTATAAAATATGAAACAACCCTAATTCACCTTCTATACATCCTACAGAAAAATGAAATCACCGCGCGTGCGTACGTACGGAATACCGTCTCCACGCCGTGGTGTAATCTATTTTTCCACCATCACCTTACAAGGATGGGTATAATGGTGTAATGAGTAACTATATATGATTATTATGAAGTAATATTGATACTGAAATAATATATATATATACTCCAATACAATTCCACGATCATAGGAACGATATCATCACTCGTGCGTACGTACGGAATACTGTCTCCACGATGTGATGCGACTCGTTCTACATGATCTTCATTTCATAATGATTATATAAATGAATTTAATGAATGAATATGGTATATAATACACTAATACCATTCTGTAAATGAATTATCTATAACCTAAAGATAAGAATAATAATTTATTCGACAAAACACGCATAAGAACAAAAAGTTATAAAGACCCGAGTAACAAGTAACAATGAAATTTTACTAACAAGAAGCTAATAATATGACCATATATGATATCATATCAATATGTATGATTCTGGAATAAGTCAATAACATTATTTAAACCATTATACAGGAGCTTCGGACAGGAACAAAGCAAATCGGACCTAAGGTAAGGGAAATATCACAATCTCATTTTTATCCGAGATTGTTTATTCGTAAGTATTTACTGGGGTGTATTTTATCATCCACATCCATGTTTCATCAATATGTAATATTATTTCCATCCACCTACAATTGTTTAAATCCATTTTTACCCTTCGGTGAGTTTTTAGTAATATCTATGAAAGGAATCTTTTGTCATACGAGGTACTTTTTGACTTTTCCGACAAAAGTACGAAGAATGTTTTTTTAACTTATACGGCACGAATAGATTTATACTGTTTTATAAAGCCTTATTTTCATGAAGCTTCCTCTAAAAGATTTCATGACTATTTTCAATAAAATCTCTTTCTTTTAAAATTGCATGATGTTTTGTGAAAAGAAATTGATTTTGAAGAAGAAAGGATATTTTCCTCAAGAATTTAATTCAAGTGTTTTATCAAAATTATTTTCCATCTAAGATAATAAAGGGTTCTGTTTCTATCCATATTTTTACATTGATTTTACTATGTTGTGATGGAATTATGTTTATGAATTCCTTTATCTTATATGAATTGATTTATGATGTCATGATGTTTCAAGAATCCCATTTTTGTTACATGTGTTATGCAATGTTGTATGTTTTATGATTATGTGGCACACATAAGAAAGGATTCATTATGAGATGGGTGGGACCTATATCTCCCTCCAATGCATTGGGTAAAGATTTTATAACTCATGAGATAGACATGGCTGGAACGGAAGGTTATTTCGGTTCAGTGATACAGGACTGAAACGAGGAGTGAACTCGGTTCAGAAAGGGACTTTGTCCACTAAGATAGTCTTGGAAATGAGTCGTGACTAACAAGAAATGATTTTCTATGATTATGTGTGCATGCCACAAAGTTTCAAGTTTCATGTTATGATTATGGGGATCTCATTTTCACATCTATGATTTATCCCATGTTATGATATTATGAGCTCTTTTGCAGGTTAAGATTTCCAAAAGCTATGTTCTTATGTATATGATGTGATTGATATTTCTTTTGTTTACCCTTACTGAGCATTTGAGCTCACCCTTTTATGTTTTCTTTTCCCCAGGATATAAAGAAAGGTTTTTAGGTAAAAAAAGTGAAGATCTTTATGGGAGATATTGAAGATCTTTCCCCACGATTTGAAGATTACGTTCCGAGTTTCCAAAGACACTAAACTATTACGATCCTTGTGTGTGTGTTTTTGTTATGTACTAAGTATTCCGCAAAAGTAATGTAATTTCCATGTACGATAAGCTTCGGGTCTCTACATTTACCCATCCAATGGTAAGCCGTTGTGACCCCATCCAGCGGTAATCCATTGTAACCCCCATTCAACGGTAATACATTGTATCCCCCATTCCGCGGTAAGCTATTGTCAACCCCATTCAACGGTTAGCCATTGTAGTCCACTCAATTGGGAACCAAATTTCTGGTCTTCCCCTGTAGCATCAGACCATCAATCGGGCCACTAATCACGTTTAAGCCCCAACATTTCAACGGGTTTCTGTCCTTCATAGGAACCCCAATTTTATACCCCAACCTGTAGGTTCCACTTCCTTCAGGTCCCATTTATACAGGTCACCTCTATAGGTGTTTCATCACTTCGTGAACTATGATGACATAGATTCCTTACCACGGTGGTACGTAAGAGGTCTCTTCGAGACTCAAGCCCATCATCATAGTCTCCCTCGAGTCAACTCTATCCCATTTTCCATCCACTTCACATAACCATCCGTTATCCAAATTGATTCTTACCCGGGCCACCACATCCCGATGAGAGCATGCCAATCCATCCCTTCACTGCTCCTAGCAGTAATCGGGTAGCTAACAATGCGTTAGACCCCACATCAGAGTTCCCACTAGGCGTTTCCCCCACCTGATCCTCTATATTCAGTGTTCTGATCAGTCGGATCTATCTCTAATAGATAAAAAATCTACAGAATACCCTGTGTTAAACAATGAAAGCTGAGGAAAACATCATATACATTCCTATAGAATATAATTCCCCGCATTCGACATGGGATTCCTCGAGCTTCTTCACCATCTATAGGCCCTATAATAAGGGGAAGAAATCCAAACAATCCACTATTCCAACATCCAAACATGCCAGTGAGGTCCAACATGACTACTCCCCCAACTGATGGTTTCTTCCCTGATCGGACCCCTTTTAATTTCCTGATATAATCAGTGTAATTAATTGGAGTCCATAAACATATGGCACTAGGAAGAGTTTTACGGACAACATCTTAAGTCTATGAGTGAGACGCGGACTAGGTGAGGAGTTCCGATGACGAATCCACAAAATGAATAACAGATATCCCATCATCCAATTTATATAAAGTAGAAAACGTCCCTGAACAAGGAACATATGCCACCATAAGTCAGAAAGTGAAAATGATGGGCAAAAAACAGCATCACCATCCTCGAAAAAATGGAAGCGCACAACCCGACGAAAGCATTGAAAATAGAAATGGTGAACCTGATCTGATGTTTTTCTCCTCAATGTGGAGATTTGTAGAGTTCAATATATCAATGGATTAGCATGTCACCAGATCCAGCGAATCGGCGTTGGTTCCCGCAAAACATGTAGTGGTTCTGGCATGAAATTCACTAGATGTTGGGGGCCGTCAAAATTTTGGACATCCCGGTCTACGACATTTTTAGCATGCATTAATCTTACTGGCCATGGAAGACAGAATGGTTTTAGGGAACTGGTCAACAATGACTTTCCCTTCAGTGATAATGGGTTAATATCCATGATTTTCAAGAGCTAAGTTGCTGCTGGAATTCGATCACCTCTCACCCACCAATTTAGGAGCAATGGGAATGCCAACGTGATAGTCCCACACAGCTCCACCGCTTTGGAAAAAATTTCCATGCCTAAAAATGTCGATTGCCCATGCCCCATATCCCCATCCGAATTCATTCAGTAGAGAGTGATCAACGCCATCGTATACTTGCATGAGGAGGAGGGGATTATCTTGACCTGTGATATGGCCCGCCAGGATCTGAAGGCGTCTGTGCCACATCTCCACTGCCGCCCCTAGGGGCTGCGCAGGGAGCCCCTGCTCCCCACTCTGACTTACAATCCTTTCCGAAGCCTCTCCCTGGAATGCCTCGATGAGGCTCTACCCTACACCAACAAGGTATCGGATTTTTGGGGTAGCTCGGATGGGATCCCATTTCAAGGACCCCCAAGGAGGGATCCCACTAGGTCACGCCATCACTACCATCCGGTCCCACAAGTCGAGGAGCAGGTAAGACATGCACCTACACCGTTGGCCACTGTCAGATTGACCCGATGCCAGCCTCGAGCAATGGCCGAGGAGGACACCCTCCATGGGGCGTCAATGTCAGTGACTAATGTGGCTCGGACCACCACCGACATATATCATCAACCCCTTGTGTATGATGAGCTGGGGGGACATGTATAACCTGCCCGGATCGAGGCCCCAACTGCCCCACGAGCAGGTTGGGTTGACTCTCTCAGCCTCCAGTGCAGGTAGTGGCCGCCGCTAGTATGGAGGCCATCTTGGTACCGCCACTATGGAGTAGTCGGGTCATCACCGCTTCCTAGATCAGTATGGAGGTCTGCCTCATTCAACCCTCAGTCAGAATGAGGGACCTCCCCATGATGGTGACACGCAGCATGGATTCCTCTCACATTCTCATTACATCAGTTATGGATTCATCTCTCCTCCCATAGACTGTGGGGGTGGAAACGACGCGCATCCTCTCAATCCCTTGCATGGGGGCCTCCCTATGTTCTAAAAGAAGCCAGGGAAGATCCTCCTCGCCTCAGAAATCAGAGGGGTGAAGGACACCTTCATTTCACCAGCACCCAACACAAAGGTCCTACCCTTGTTTGGCTCAACCAATACGAGGACCTACCTCGCGCTGATGTCACCAAGGGGAACAAGAATGGATGTCCTACCCATGCTCTTATCGGGTTAATCAGAGGTCCTAAATTCTCTAAAACATCCCTTGAAGGTCCTCCCCAAGTCCCCTTTGATATCTGTCTGGGTGCTCCCCACACCCCGGCTCACTCAGGCGGATGTCTTCTCTACCCCAGCACTAGTATGACTGAAGGTTCTTTTCGTGCCAGAAAACAACCCTATCATGAAGAACCATCCTGTAGTAGGAGGGCGGTATTTCGACACCATAAAAAGTACACTAAGAAGATTTATATTGAGATCAAACTAGTTTTCTTCTCATATTCTAAATCTGAATACGTATTTGTGATGGAACCCTTGCCTATATCATCCATGTTTAGTGTTTGGGCCAGAAAAATGTGCATCCATCTAGTACTCCCAGAAAGAAAGGTCCTTTGGATTCTCGCGTCACTCTGTAGGTATATCCCGCATGACGCAAATTTGGAAACTCCATAGGTTACAGCCGTACAATCACTACCTTCATCGCCAGAATCAATATCTACCTCGACTGGAGCTCATGGAGAGCTATTCTGAGGACCAATGGAAAACGAATATTAGTTTGGGCCATCGCTAGCAGTCTTAGTCCCTATGCCGGTTATGCAGGGATCATCAGACCAGGCCAAAACTTTCTCACCAAATATAGAGACTGGGGTACTTTTTTCCCTCCATGAACCATGATTGCATCGAGTTTTCCACAAGATTCCATGTGTGCCAAATTCGTGCAAACATTAAGCTTTGGCTGCGAAATCCTCTCCACTCCACCATGCACTCTTAGACATTTTCATTGTAGGTACTCGATGTTGTGGGATCATATCCATCGGCGACAGCTTGCCAGTGAAGATTTATCAGGACTACCACAGATTTCTTCTCCTAGTGGGAAAATGAAATTCCACTATAATAGGTTAAGGCTCATTCCAACATTGACTTTGTGAGCTCCAACATCATCTACCGATTTAGAGTTCCTCTCATTGTCCTCACCGATAATGGAAAAAACTTTCGAGCAGCAGACCTGATGAAATTGTACGAAAATTACAACATCCAATCTAACTGTACCTTATGAAATCATGTGCAAGAAAGTGGACATATCGAGGTGTTCCACCAAACCCTCTCTAACATTCTATAGAAAATGGTTGTTCATAATGAGAAGAGTTGGCTAGACAAGCTCTCCAACTCTCGTTGGGCATATCGGATGACGACTCGTAATTCTAGTAGGTGACCCCATATTTTCACGTATATGGGACGGAGGGCGTCCTTCCCATCGAGATTCAATTTCCCTCATTTCCCACAGCCTTCTATGTGAAAAAAGTGTAGGATAAAGTAGCTGAAATACATTGGGTTGAGTTTGAAGTGCTCGATGAGAACATGCTTCGTGCCCTGCACAATCTGGAATGGCATCCGATCAAGATAGCTGGATCTTTCAATAAGAAAGTTCACCTCCACTCCTTATTTCAAGGTGACATGGTATTGGACCTGAGGGCCCCAATGATACCTGGTAGGAAACCACCCACGTTGGAACCCAAATGGGATGGGCCTTACAACATTCAAAAGGTTTACTCCAATGGTGTGTAATCACTAGTTACAATGGATGGGGATCATGTAACTCCTCTAACCAATGCCCTATTCCTCAAGAAATACTTTTTTGAATTCACCATGGTCATGTATGACTTCAAACATTATGTTCATGCACGACTTTAAACTGTATGGTCCTACATGACTTTAAAATGTATGGTCCTGCATAACATTAAACTGTACAGTCTCGCATGCCCCTAAACTGCATGATGGTCCTGCACAACATTAAACAGTATGGTTATACACAACCATACATTGTATGGTGTCTCATGACTCTAAACTACATGACAGTTTGGTACGACTTTAAACTGTTTGTCCTTCATGAATTTAAACATTATAGTCTTGCACGACATTAAATTGTATGGTCTTGCACGACATTTACCTGTACTGTCTGACATGACTTTAAACTGTATGGTCCTTCATGAATTTAAAATGTACGGTCCTTTATGACATTAAAATATATAGTCCTACACTACATTAAACTGTACAGTCCTGCACGACCTTAAACGGTACGGTCCTGCCTGACCCTAAACTGCATGACGATCCTGCAGGACCTTAAACTGTACGGTCCAACATGACCTTAAATAGTGCATAATCCTGGAAGACGTTAAACTCCATCCTCATGGGATATGTAGGAATGCTCAAACACCTCATCATGAGTCATACCCCAGCTTCCCCTGTGATTATCCCCTCCTAAAGTATCCCACATGGTGTCGGGTAGGATTCTTTGTCCCCACCAATGTCAGGGTTACAATGATTGCACCATTTTTTCCCCTTCATTATTCTAATCCTCATATGTCCTTACCACGTGACACTAAACTGCACGACCCTTTCAAAATTATGTGTGGCATGATTCCAATTTTCATGGGATATGTAGGACAGCACATATATTTTGTCCGTAGGCCCAGCCCCAAACATCGAGACTTCCCATTGGGACAAAACATATGGTGTGGTGTGGGATTTTTCTCTCATTCACGTCAATATCATCATGAAAATAAAATTTAACCTTCTCCACTAAGAATATCTATCTCTTAGACCATAAAACTTTATTTTAAATTGAATGGACTCATTTATGCTCCACATACCCCATCATTTGGGTTCCCATTATCTTTCACACCTGATGCCCCCCCGAACGATAAGGATACTTAGCCCAAGGGCTCTCCTATCCTTTTAGGCCAATTCCCATAATTGTTTTAGAAAATAAATAGATATGATTCCCGCATTGCAAATATGTTCAGCAGTTGATGCTCATTTGATTTTCTCATTTCAGGTCACACGATATTGATGTTGTGTTTCAAATCTAGTTAAAAACTATCCTGTATCATTCTGACCACCCCCATTTGACCCAAACATGGAGTGTAGTAGTTCATTCTGTCCTTCCATCTCTCTAAATCTCAGTCTTCTTAGAGAAGGAGTGTAATTCCCATTGTCGGACCCTCATGTGATGGGTAAATCCTAGTCCTACTCTATATTTCCCACACCGAGCATTACTCATGTGGGCTTAGAATATATGAAGTAAATGTCCAAATGAGAGGTCATATGGCTACAATTGGTCTGGACTCTCAGCCTCATGTCCTTCGACCCCATCGGGCCCCCGAACCAAGTTCTCATTTAGGATTGTGTGGTGCGGTATGGACTCATGTAATCATTCACATCGGATAATTTCTCCACACCACACATATCCCCTTGAGACATCCCTCCATTCATTTATTGTCTGTCTCGCTAGTACAGGCTATAACCAACATCGTGACTCCCATCATTTGGGAATTCATCACCTTCTATATTCAAGAGGGCCCCATAATGACATGGATGCTCGGGCTAAGGGATCTCCAACCATTACAACATAACACCCTCAATGATTGCTGCTGGAAAATTGATACAAGTCTCATGTTGTGAATACGATCAACCATCGAGGCTCAATTTCCCCACCCCCCTTCTAGTCACACAAGTTTGGATATTGTGTTGTCAAATTGGTAAACAGTTGTCCCCTATCATCATTGCTACATTGTGGTCTTCCATAGGCGTGATGATTCACCCTCTCTGTCCCACTCATATGACATTAAACTAGGCGTATATTGTCCGAGCTCTATGACCCTAAACTAAGATCCCTTTCATCCTCACTGCAAGACGTTAAACTACCAGCTGGTTGTGGCATTCTATCTGTGGCCTAGACTCAGCCCCCTCAGCCTCTTCGGGCCCATAGCCCATGTTCTCACTTAGGGTTGCATAGTGTGGTACGTGATTATGTCCTCATTCATGTTGGGTTACATTACGTGATGTACACATCCCTGGATGAGATGCATTTCCCCTACCTCCGTCCTAACTTAAAGGTGTTAAACTGCAAGTTGGTTAGGACATTATGTCCATGGCCCAGCGTCAGGCCCCTCGACCTTTTCGAGCCCCTAGCCCAAGTTCTCACAAAGTGTTGTAAGTTGTGGTGTGGGATTATGTCCTCATTCATGATAGGATACTCACTGTGCCGTAAACGCCTCTTGTTGGGGTATCATTCCCTTATTTGCGTAATTATTTCCCCCCGAACTATGTATGGCATGATTCCAACACTCATGGGACACGTAGGACCGCCTGAACATCTGGTCTTCTGGTCTAGCCCCATATCTTGGAAACCTCTCTATCGTTTTGATCCTTTGGCTTGAGTTCATCTAGAAAAGGGGTATACGGTTTGCTATGAGATTATGTTCCAATTCACATCAGGTTTATAACAACAACGGTACATACCTCTCTCTACTGATCGTCCATCGATCCCCTTCCCCACTCTCATTTCCCCACTCTCATATTTTTGAGTAGGCTTCCCATAAGTCAGTTCACTTGGCCCTCTTCAGTGATTCACCAACTGGCCCATGAGTTCTCTGGTCTAGAACCAAATGTGTAGGATTCTACATGGTCATGCATTCACCCATTTTTTAGGATTTTTGTTGCCCTTCATTTGGGATTTCATTATCTTTAACACCGAATGGGACCCAAAATTGCATTTATGCTAGGCCTATGGGATCTCCTAGAATTACGAGCGAACATCCTCGAGGGTTTCAGAAAAGAATCGATACAATTCCAGCATTATGAATATGGTTAGCGGTCAATGCTAATTTGTAGTTCGCATTTAAGCCTATAGGTTATGGATGATATGTTACAAACATGGTCAATAGTTATCCTCCATCTTCACACCATCTCCTTCAAGCCTTGAATGTTAGTAACATGATTCTCATTATTTTACACCCCACCTTGTCCAAATGGAATTTCGGCCCACCTAGCACTATCCCTCAGTGCTCATTTGCACGTTAGGAGGAAAAAAGTTGTGGTAATGGAAAATTTTGGGTCTCTGCACCGACTTTTCTTTGGTGTCTGTTCCAAGTATTGAGAAAAACCTCTTTTACCCCTTCTTCCCACAACACGTTTGAATCATGTTGTCTTAATAATTGGATTGAGTCATGAACCTACATGGATGGATTCGAACACTCCATGGTCAGATCCCTATGATCTTAAACTAAGATCTCTTATAGAACTACATGAAACTTTATTACCATTTGCATGGGATACATAAGAACGCCTAGACATCTCATCTCTGGGTCCAGCTTGAGTTGAACTAATTTATCACTTCTGTTCTACCTTCTATGCTCTGACTCTTATAGGACTGCATGGTGTGGCTCATGTTAGCTTATGCCCTCATTCACATCAGGTTTTCAATATTCGTACCACGTACACCCCATTCTATGAGTAATACCCCTACTTTTTGTCCCACATGACCTTAAACTGCATGTCGTCCCATAATATGTTAAAAGGAACCTTCAAGAACTACGTTTGGATTGATTCCCATTCCCATGGGATATGTAAGAACACCCAAACATCTAATCTTCAGGTCCATCTCAATTAGGGACTAGCTTCTCCTGTCCCATATCCTATAACCTTTTCTTGCCCCTCGGACCACGGTTTCCTACTCTGAATCGTGCATGGTATGTTGTGGACCATGTCTTCATTCACGATGGGTATGCTTTATCATGCCGTGCATATTCCCTCTAGAACCTCATCTATCCGGTATATGTACCAGCCATATGAAATTAAACTATGATGCCTAGTCCCAAAGTACATTAGTCGGTTACTTTTGTTCTGCACGACGTTAAAATTCATGGTTGGTCCCCTCATATGACACTAAACTGTGACATTATATTCCTAGCCGCACAATGAAAAATGTCACTACACTGTAATATCCTCACTTGAGGAGGCATCATGTATGGAATCAGTCACACACTGTACCATTTTTCAATGCCTGAATATGACTTAATTCCTGTGGAGATTCATTGACATTCTATCCTAAGTCCATCGCTTCACGAACAAAAACATCACTGATTCATCGTATAGGAAAAAACATGATCTATCAAATTTTTCTTCTTTTGGTGCATGGGCCAGACCCGCACAACCTTATTATCTCTAGCAATGGAATCTGCCCTTCCATCCCTATAACGATGTGTGGCTTGATTCTCACCCTCCTGGGATATATAGGAATGCCCATGCACTTTGCCTCATGCACAACCTAATTTTCATTTTCGGTCCCTCGACCTAAAACCTCCCCAAGTAACACATGGTGATCAGGACTCCAGGTCCTCATTCGTGTTGTGTTTTATAATTACCTCACCATGTGTCTCCCACATTCACTACCACCTTTGGTATGAGTTATATGAACATACACTAAGATCACTCTGTGTCCTTACTGCAAGATGTTAAACTACATAACATCTTCCAGAACCATGTATAACTAGATTCCCATCCTCATGGGATACATTGGAATGCCAAGACATCTTGAATCTGTGTCCAGCCCCAAGAATCTAAAATCATGTCCTCTATTTTTTGGCCCCTAGTCCTCAACCCTTTTGGGAACATGTTTGGGGGAGATTACCTCAAGGATTATCATTCACATTGAGTTTTGAAACAGTCGCGCCATGTGCCCCCATGTCTTTTCCCAACCTGGTCCGAGTTCTATGACCTTAAACAAAGACCTCCCTCTAGGAACTATGAGCTGGGTTCACCTGCTTCATCATCCTATGCCCAGTTCATTAAATCAATCCCCATTATGGGGTCATCCTACCACCATTATGCTGGAAGTGTGCGATCTTAAGACCCTTGTCCATGGAGGGGGAATCGACTCCCTCTATATGATACGTCTTATTGTCTTACTCAGATGCATTGTGAGAGAGACCGATGTATAGAATTTTCCCAGGGACATTCCCCTCATTCAAATTCCAAGCTTCGTGAGCCTGTTATTCAGATCCTAATTCTCTTCCCGACCTGAAGGAACCCCCTTTACGAACTGGACTCACACCACACTGGCTTACCTACTGTCATGGGCCAACATCCCTGAGGACATTGGGTGACATTGGCAACATGTCCCTTGATTGGAACATGGTAGGTGGATGACCCTCATTTGTCTGTCCCCATAATAGGATAATTCGAAACAGATACTGAGTTTCAAACATGATCAACAGTTATCCTCTATTGTCATTCCACCATCATTGTGGTCCATATCTCAAGCATCATGATTCATGTATTTTAACTTCCATATGTTCAAGTGGAATTACAACATACTCGGCATTGCTCCTCCGTGCATATATGTGATTTATATATGTGGGTCAATATCATTGGGACACCATTCACGTAGTGTCCCATCACCCAAAACATTCACCTTCCTATGATAGGAAAGTCCCATCACTACATCTTGTTTCCCACATCGAGCATAACTATCATGGGCATAGTAGTTCTCGTAGAATGTGTACTAGAAAAATCATACCACACATTCCTTTCACCATCCCTCATGATGTTAAACTGCACCCTTAAAACTACATATGGATTGATTCCCATCCTAATGGGGTACGTAGGAATGATCGACCGCTTTGCTTCGGGCCCAACCTAACTTTAACTTTTGGTCCCTTGACCTAAAGAACTTTCTTCAAGGATATGTGGTGTGGTGAAAACTCATTATGCCCTCCTTCACGTCGGGTTTATAGATACCGCGCCACATACTTCCTTTCTAGTATCTTCCCTTCCACTCTTCGTCATATTGTATGATGTTAAAATGGATGAGTCTATATGTACTCTGCGCATGACACTAAATTTTGATTCTACCCTGAGCATGTTTAGGATGCCCCAAGTTAATCATGGGATACACTAGATCTTGTTACAAAGGGGACCGAAAATGAAGTATGTTTTATCCATGATCAGATGGATATGACCACCTAATGTTCATTCATCAATGTGGTGGGATTTCAAGAGTGTGGGACACTATTTGAACAACACATCACTCCAACTCCAAGATTTGTGTGGCCTTCATTCAGACCCTCATCCTCTTTCATGTCAAAGGTATCCCCCTAACAGTATACCTTTTTGGATTATGGCTCACCTACTGTCCTAGGCCAACATTCTGGAAGGCAAATGGATGAAAACTCGAGTTAGCCCCGTGTTTTTAACATGGTTAGCAGTCAACCCTCTTTTGTTATCCCCATTTCATGATGACGCAATAGGGATACTGTGTTTCGAACATGGGCAACCGTTATTATTCATTTTCACACCATCCTATAGTGTTCTGAATTTTGGATATCTTGATTGAAGCATTCCACTCCCCTATAATTGGTTTAATTACAACGCCCCTGGAGTTACCCTTCTTGTGCACTAGTGCACACTAAGAAATCAATGATTCGACTATTTTGAGTTCCTCATCCTCTATCCAGGCCTCTCCCTTTCTTTCCTAGAATCCAGATTTGTTGCTCAAAATCCCTGGATGCCCGAAACATGGTTTTCACTCTTACATTTGGGTGTAATAATAAGGTAGTCATCCCTTGTTTCTCACACAGGGCCCGACCCACATGAGATTAGGGATTGATCGCTGGATGCTCCACGAATATGACAGTTATGAAATAAACTAATACAAATAACGGAACTCAAGCATGCATCTGGCATAAAATAATCAAATTGTGAAAATATGTGTGATGGTTAGAAATAATTACAGTACTAGAGGCTCGATCCCCCCATGGATAGGGTAACCCCGTTAAAAGAGTGTTGCAGCTTCACCAATCTTCAGCTTGTGGCATCCTGGATTTAATGTAACATGTTATGCTCCCACTCCTCCTCATCAAAGATGGGTAGAAAATCATCATCCATGACCTGGGACTAATCTTCGTCTGTCAGGATGACGGTTAATTCTGTGGTGTCTAACATCATGCCCTCTTAATCCTCTGACAGCAGGGCCATCGATCACAATATTATCTCATATTGCTCATTTTGGGAGGCAGAGTGCTCATCCTCCTAGACCTGCAGCTGCTAAGACTCGTTTTCATCCTTTCATATCCTCTTGACATTCACTGCTTTCCTCCACTACTAGGACACACTGAGGCCACAGTCGTACTCTTGAATCATCTCTGCCATATGATCTTGGACGAGCATGTGGCGACACTGGGAATGCACTCCCCCAACAAAAAATTCACACAACCATGAACGAATATAATCAATATCATCCATCCATTGCACTTGGGGGTGTCATCAATGAAATGCTTGATCAGCATCCATGATCGGCAGTAGACTATTTTCAATCCTCTTCCTCAGAATTCATCTCATTGCAGTCGGCACGGTTGGCAGGCTCATATGCATGGAACAGCCCCAGGAACTCTTCTGTAGGGTCCATATCTGGGGTTTGATCAGGTATGATGGGGCTTAAGATTTTATATAGATCCTCATCATCATCTCCCACCTCAATGATCTCGGGTTCAGCCCCGCTAACCATCCCACTATTGATCGAGAGCGTCGTCACATAGTCGATTTTGATCTCCACATCCACTATCACCAGCATTCCCCCTTAAAAATACACCGCTAGAAGTTCTATAAAACCTTGCCAAGGAGGCCCATTCCATCTGAATAACATTGCATACCAAGATGGGACTATATTTCGTTATCCTGGTAAATGAGTCGTAGTCATGAATTGTACGAAGGAAACATACAGATGTCGAACTCTCGATCTCTTTTCGTGTCTTTTGTAGTGGGTACCCCAAGACCTGGACCTCCTTATTTTATATGGAATTATGAAATCTTCCGGGGAGCCATCATGGGTTCTCTGGCCCCGCCCGGTGGACTATTTTCCACAGAACTGGGGAACAGATCTCAAAGTCCCTGCATCTACATCTCTTGTAGGGCGGGAGCGGGTTTGGTTTACAAGGTTCTAATGCACAATTCTAATATTGGTATATAATTGAAAATGACATTGAAAAAGACCCCGAAAAAGGGTCTTAGGATGATACCTCAAGGTCCTCTGCGAATTCCTCCAGATCTGAGCCTTGATCACCGACTTCTCCCTCCTCTAATGTGATCTATCTACTAGCCTCCTCCCCCTAGGAGGACTTTTCCGATTCTTCCAGCAGAATATAATGTTGTCTAAGTTCAGCAGCTAATAGCTGCAGAGGGGTTATTCGATCCAGCAACACCTTCATCCAGTATTTTATTGAATGTGAGAAACCTTAGAAGTAGACAAAATCATCCAACTCGGTCAGGTATTGCTCCACCTCCTTCTGGGGCAATGCAATGTTGTTCATGACAAGGCCAATTCCCTGAATGTCCGTCCAAAGATGGTTCAAGTGTTTCCACATCTCTAAAAGGACTTGGAATTGCCTGTTGACATCCCAGATGTCCCATGCCTATTGGAAGGTAGAATTCTCCGACATGTCTATATGGCGCAACCACATCCCTAGAGCCTGGGTGGATATTCTACAGAATCATCCCGATTGCCTCCCCTGTGGATAACTCTATTATTATAGGTCCATCGGGTCTGATGTCATTGCTAGATCCAATGCCGCTACCTCCCCCTCAACCGGTATGGGCCTCGCCACCACAACAGCCCCTCCATCACGGGATCTACTTTCCACCTTCTGAACCCGGAATCATTGTTGGGGAGTCACACCATCACCAGCCTAAATAGTTGGTTTCTTCAACATCTCCCTCAGGTAGGCCACCTCCTATATTTTTGCATATTCCTTCACCAACCCAAAGATGGCCATGGGCGGAGGCAATTCATTACTCATCTTTCCATGATTTCATGTGAACATGAGCCACATCTCCCTCATCACACACAGATGTTCCTTGTGGCACACCCCTAAATATACCTATGGGGCTTGCCGCCACATACACCAAAATTTCGTTGTAAATCGGTGTAGGGTATACAGATCACATAGAGGCTCACGGTCTACACATTCCACAAGGAATCCACCTCGAAAGGCAAGATGATAGGAAAAGGGATCTTCCTTTACTTGGATATCATCAGTAAAAGCACCTGTTGGCAGCGAGAACAGATGAAATTTGAATTTCTCTATCTTCCTGATGCATTTTAGTACTACTTGCAATGTCAGTTTGGCTGGAATTCTCAAAAAAACATTCTAAATGGACGGATGGAAGTTCGATCCTAGAGGGGATATGGGTTTCAGATATTCGTAGACCCCCCTAACATGCGCCTCTATCCACCCGTACAGGAGGTGGAATGGCACACATATTCTCTGTGGATACTTCCCCTCACTGATTTGACACAACAACTTGACTAGCTTGTCCAGTAAAGGGATTTAGAGGATCACCCACCCCATTGTCGCCAACATGGACACCCAGATAAATGTTTTTGGTTGAATGCCCATTTTCGTATCCATCACCAGAAGGATCCAACTGCAAATGAGAGTAGCAACGAATGTCACCATCCTGGATACCAGTTTCTGCTCAATGCTAACACTAAGCCCCTTGGTTTTCCACTGGATTTCCACCATGAGCTAGCAGTAAGAGTTCTCATTTCCCCATTGATCCCCATTCAGGCAAGTATGAGGCCACACTGGAAACTACCTATTTACTAGGAAGTTTAAAAAACTGTTTGAACCACCGTATGAAGCGGACATATGTCACTTCTGTTGGTCGGAGAGTGATGGCAAGAGGGGGGGTGAATTGCCTTTTTAAAAATTAATTAACAATTTAAAAACAATTTATAAAATCAGCGGAAATAAAAAGGGGCAAGACACAATTTGATAACGGAGTTCGGCTTAAACCAAAGCCTACGTCTCCGCTCCCAACTCAACCGTTGAGAGATTTACTTCAGCTTGCTTTTTAATGGTTGTAGCAAGAAACCCACTAGCCGTTTTAAGGTAGGCTAGATCACCTTCATACAGCTTGCTTTTTTATGATGGTTGTAGCAAGAAACCCAAAAAGAAAGTGAGGAAGAAAAGGATGGTTTGTTTTAATACAAACCCAATGAATAACTAAACAATTGAAATAAATAAATTGCAACAAACTTGAGGAAGCCTTGAGCGCCAAGAGTGTGAGAGTAGTTGATGTAGAGGCAGCCCAAGCTTCAAGGATGGAGATGGATCACAAGTAGCCTTAGAGATTTGTCGTTAGAGCTTCAAGGGATCAAAAAATCATTCCAATGTATCAGTAGTGTTCCCGGCATCCATCCTCGTCTATTTATAGGAGAAATATCCCCAAAAACTTCAATATAGCCGTTGGAGGGCTTCCGGAGCCGTTGGGGGTCAAAAGTACAAGTCCGGTCAAAGCCCAACGGCTAGTTTGACTGGGCTTACCGGCTGACCGGTGCTTGGCCACCTGCTGGCCGGTGCTCCAGATAGAAGGTAGAGCTTTCTGTATGGGCTCCACCGGCCAGCCGGTGCTGGGCCACCGGGTGGACGGTGGTCGAGACAGAGAGCAAGCTCTCTGTCTGGTTCAACCGGCTGGCCGGCGGTCCAGACACCGGGTGGGCGGTGGTCGAGACAGAGAGCAGGCTCTCTGTCTGGTTCCACCGGCTGGCCGGTGGTCTGGCACCGGCGGACCGGTGGAACCTGTAAGAGAGCATTGCTCCTGCCAGAGACCACCGGCTGGCCGGTGGTAATCCACCGGTTGGCCGGTAGACTCAGAGAGTCCTTTTCCAGTCTTCTTGGGCCAACTCTTTGGAAACCTTTTTCCTATCATCAAAAACACTTGAAAACAAGTTATAACATGATGAGAGTGATTGTGATCATTAAAATCCAAGAGAGAGGGGTACAACAATCTCCCCCTATTTTGATGATCACAATCACAAATGAGAAAGCTTTTAAAAAGGATATGCCAAGTAAAAAGAAATAAGAAACTTGGACATGGAAAATTTTTAGAGATCATTTTAATACAAGAATTTCATAGATGTATCATGTATTGAAAATTATATTAATCTTGAAATGATTGAAATAAAGAGAATGGTTCATTTTGAAATTGTAACCATAGGTTATTTAAAAGAAACAACTGAAATCAATAACTTAACCAAAAAACAGATTTTGATGAAAGTAATAAATTAAAATTGAACTTTTAAAAAGAGAACTTAATTAAATGAAATAAGTAACTAAGTATGGAATAGAGAGTTTTTTCTCCCCCTTTGGGATTATCAAAATAGGAGGAAAAGTATGAAAGAAAAACAATAATAAAGAAGTAAGCAATGACAAAAAGGATTGATAGATTAGACAACTTGAATTTTATAAAAGATGAAATGTTACATAAAAAGTTCAAAATACAAATAAAAAGACAAGTCAACAACAGGAACGGCTCTATTCACTCCTAGAGGGCCGAGAGTGACGACGACGCCTGAAGGTCGGAGGATCCGGAGGAGCCTAGACCGCCTCAAAATGATGATCAAGAGAATCGATCCGAGAGTGGAGCTGATCAAACTGAGAGCTGAAGTAAGAAAACTGTATGTCGAGCCGGGTCTCAATCTGATCCTGGAAGCGAAGGAATTGATCAGCCGTCACCGACAAGCTACAAGTATCAGCGGGAGGGGGCACAGCCTCAGCAAGCTTCAGTGCATCATCACCCGCTCCATCTCCCTCATCAGCAGTAGTAGCAGCAGCAGCCTCACCTTCGCTGTCACCACTCCCTTCCTCTTCATCATCACCACTGTCCTCACTATCTGAAATAGGATAGGCAGCGCAATGGCAGGAGTCATGGCATGGGAAGGAGGGTGTGAATGTGTCTGAGGGGAGTAAGCCTTGAGAAGGCCCTCCTTGTCAGTAATCCACTCCTGACGCCAAGGATGCCAACGAATGTTCATCCGTTGCACCATCATAAAATTGATGATGCTATCCTTCTTTGGCTGCTCGAAGGAGGTAGCACGGAGAGGGACATCAAGAAAGGTAAAGATTTTGGTCAACAAGCGCCCGTGAGGTAGAGTTTTGGACCGGCGCGTGTGCTCAGCCACATAAGACATGACCCGGAACAGGAACCAGACCAAATTGAAATGAACGCCTCTGGTGATATAAGAAAGAAGATAAATATCAATAAATTTCACCGTATCGTGATCACCGATACGGGGTGCAAGGGTGGTCTGAATGAGGCGCTCAATGAAGCGATGGTTAGGGGAGAGCTGGGAGAGCTTGACAATGGGATCGGTGGGCTGCCCTGTGAGATGCTTAAGAGCGACAGCAAGATCAAAGTCAGGGTCCCGAGGAAACTCCCCCTGAGCAAATGCATGAGGTCCAACATGAGGAACCCCTAGCATCCTGGCAATCTCCAAAGAAGTGAAAGTGATGGGTTTCCCAAGAGCGGTGGTAGAAATGGTATCGACGTTGTCAGAAACCGACCACGTTAGGTGAGCATAAAATTCTTTGACAAGAAGGGGATAAATAACATCCTTCTTAGGAGGTTCAAAAAAGAATGCCAGTGTTGATATTCAATGATGGAAAAAAGCTTGAGACGAGCAGAAGAAAGCCAAGAGTAATCAATTACTCTTCCAGGAAGAATGACTTTGTCATGCCAAATGTCCGAAAGTTGAGGGATTGAAGGAGGAGGAGGTGCTTCTTGAGCGATTCCCTTTCCCTTTTGTGAAGAGCGAGGACCCATGATGGCAAAAGGAAAACAAATTGAGAGAGATTGAGAGAAAAAGAAGTTTGAGAAGGCAAGGAGGAAGAAAGGAAGCTAGGGCAAGGAGGAGGCGCGGGTCTGGAGGAGGCGCATGAGAGAGAGAGAGAGAGAGAGAAATGGGAAGGGTTTTAATTTTAACCCTTCCTCCGGCCGGCCCAAAAAAAGGAAAACCCGACACCACCGGTTAACCGGTGCTGTACCACCGGTTGACCGGTGGTATGAAAATTCATAAAAAATTAAAAATAAAATAAAAAAGAGTTAACATAACTTAAAAAAAAATATGAGCAAGCCAAAAAGAGTCAAATATTTAATAGTGCTCATTGACGAATCATTCCTAACTCCCCCTTAATAAAATCAAAACGTTCAACCGGGAGCGGTTTGGTAAAAATATCAGCTAATTGGAAATCAGTAGAAATGAAGTCCAAAGTGATATCCCCTTTTTGAAAATGGTCACGAAGGAAATGATGCCTTAAATCTATATTCTTTGTCCTAGAATGTTGTATTGGATTCTTAGAAATACTAATGGCACTAGTGTTGTCACACCGTATAGGGACATGATCGTAGGAAAGTCCATAATCCAAGAGACTGTGTTGCATCCAAATAATTTGGGCACAACAATTACCAGCTTCTACGTACTCGGCCTCGGCAGTAGAAAGAGAAACACAATTTTTCTTTTGCTACTCCATGAAACAAGGGACTTGCCTAGCAGATGACAGGTTCCACTAGTACTCTTACGATCTAATTGACATCCGCCAAAATCAGCATCCGAATATGAAGAATGTTCGAAAGAAGTATTAGAGGGATAAAACAAACCAATGTTTTTGGATCCTTTTAAATACTTAAAAATTCTTTTGACCGATTTAAAATGAGATTCTTTGGGATTGGCTTGAAAACGAGCACAAAGTCAAACACTGAACATGATGTCAGGATGGGTCGCAGTTAGGTAAAGTAGACTCCCGATCATACTCCTATAAATCTTGTTATCAACCGGTTTCCCGGCTTCATCTAACGTAAGTTTACAAGAAGTACTCATGGGAGTACTAATTTCCTTTACTTGATCCATACCAAAATGAATTAAAAGTTTGTTTGTGTATTTTCCTTGGCATAGAAAAATACCATTTGAATTTTGAAAGATTTGAAAACCAAGAAATTTTTTTAATTCCCCCATAAAGCTCATTTCAAATTCTTTTCTCATTAAATCTGAAAAGTCAGTACAAAGTGATTCATTGGTTGAACCAAAGATAACGTCATCAACGTAAATTTGGACAATTAAAAGATCTTTGGAAGTGTGTTTTAAAAAGAGGGTATAATCAGCTTGACCCATTTTAAAATCATTTTCTAAAAGAAATTTTGTTAACCGCTCATATCAAGCCCGAGGGGCTTGTTTTAAGCCATATAGAGCCTTGGTTAACTTAAAACATGATTTTGAAATTTTGGATCTTCAAAACCGGGGGGTTGTTCAACAATGATTTTTTCTGAAATAAAACCATTTAAAAAATCACTTTTAACATCCATTTGAAAACGTTTGAAATTTAAGTGAGCGGCGAATGCCAACAAGATCCTAATGGATTCCAATCTAGAAACGGGCGCAAAGGTTTCACCATAATCAATTCCTTCTTCTTGATTATAGCCCTTAGCTACTAGGCGAGCCTTGTTCCGGGTTATATTTCCTTGATCATCAAGTTTGTTCCTAAAAACCCATTTAGTGCCAATAATTTGATGATCATTGGGTCTTTCAACAAGAGTCCAAACATCATTTCTAGAGAATTGATTTACTTCCTCTTGCATTGCAAGAACCCAATTCTCATCATTAATGGCATCATTAATGGTTTGAGGCTCTAGTTGAGAAAGAAAGGTTTGATGTTCAACCTCGTTGAGGATTGATCTTCTAGTTCGAGTACCGGCTTGAAGATCACCTATAACATTTTCTAAGGGATGGTCTCTAGAAGGTTTCCAAACCTTAGGCAAGGTGGAAGGCGAAGAAGGTGAACAAGGTTCTTGATGGTCATCCTCCTTGGGAGGAGAAGAGGAATCATTCAAATAAAGCTTATCAAGCTTATCTTCAACATCTTCAATGACCGGGTGAGGTTTTGGAAGAGTTTCATCAAATTTGACATGAGATGATTCTTCGATGGTTTTTGAACGTTTATTGAATACACAATTGGCTTTGCTTGAGTTGGAGTACCCAAGAAAAATACCTTCATCGGATTTGGCATCAAATTTCCCTAGGTTATCTAATGTGTTATGGATAAAGCATTTACAACCAAACACTTTAAAATAACCAACTTTGGGCAATTTGCCTTTCCAAAGTTCATAGGGGGTTTTCTTAAGAAGGGGTCTTACAAGGACTCTATTGATAGTATAACAAGCAGTGTTTACTGCCTCGGCCCAGAAATATTGAGGAAGATTGAATTCACTAAGGAGGGTTCGAGCAATTTCTTGGAGATTTCGGTTTCTCCTTTCAACCACTCCATTTTGTTGTGGAGTCCTAGGGGCAGAGAAGGTGTGATTGTATCCTTTAGAGGAACACAATTCATCGAATTCTTTGTTCTCGAATTCACCACCATGGTCACTACGGAGCGATATAATTTTATACCCTTTTTCGTTTTCTACTTTCCTAGAGAATTTCAAAAAGGTTCTACAAGAATCAATTTTATGAGCTAAAAAGAAAACACAAGTGAAACAAGAAAAGTCATCTACTAGGACAAAGGTATAGGATTTTCCACCTAGACTTGCTACAGGGGTAGGACCAAAAAGATCAAGATGAAGGAGCTCAAGAGATTTTGAAGTGGACAATTCCTTCTTAGATTTGAAAGAAGATTTGTGTAGCTTTCCAAGTTGGCATGGCTCACAAATCAAATCTTTCTTAAACTTAAGTTTAGGAAGGTCACGGATGAGCTTGTTCTTATTAAGCTTTAGAAGTGAATGAGAGCTACAATGCCCCAACCTTCTATGCCAAAGCCAAGACTCATTGTCAATAGCACTTAAACATTTAACATTTTGGCTAGCTAAAGACTTTAAATCAATAATGTAAACATTTTGAATACGAGAAGCAGAAAATATCAATTTGTTTTGAAAATCAAACACATTGCATAAATCATTTTGAAATTCACCGAAAAACCACTATAAAAAATTTGAATAATGCTAATTAGATTATGTTTTAAACCTTTAACAAATAAAACATCTTTAATTAAGGAGGTGCTACCAAAACCAATGGTACCTATTCCGACGATCTTTCTTTTTGAATTGTCACCGAAGGTGATGTATCCTCCATTGAATTCTTCAAGGGAGTTGAACTCGGAGGGATCGCCACACATGTGCCTCGAGCATCCGCTGTCGAGATACCACAAGCCTTTCGAAGTCCTACTTATTTGGTGTTTATCCTACAAAATCAAGAGAGAATAGATTTTGGTACCCATATAAGTTTGGGTCCGGAAAGATTAGCTAAAAGAGACTTTTGAACCCATACTTGTCTAGAGGGATACATCCTAAGATATTCATCCGAGTAGGTAATGATATTGGGGCGGCCATATCTAGCATTTTTACAATCGCATTCATAAATCATATGTCCATTTTTTCTACAATAATTACAAAATTTATTTTGAGAGATCCCCCTTACAAAAGTAGTGGGTGCTCTAGAAGAGGTGGCTTGCTTGTTAAAACCAAGTCCATGTGTGGTTCTAGCCGAACGTTGAGAACCTAACAATTTGGTCAAATTTTGTTCACCTTGGGTGAACTTGGAAAGAGATTCCCTTAAATCTTTAATAGTTGAATTCAAAGAATCAACATTTGGAATATCTTGGACCTTAAGGGCAAGTTCCTCATTCTTTTTGAGAAGTTGATCTTTTTCAGAAATTAGAATTTTGTGTTTCTTTTCTAAGGCCACAAATTTTTAAGTAAGTTCGTGAAAACCTTCCTCTAATTGATCTCTCGCATTTTGGAGATCTTCATAAGACATGTCATTATTAAAGAAGAAGATGAAGAAGAGGAGTCGGAAGAAGATACCTCATCAAGTGCCATTAGGCATTTTCCACCTTCATCGCTTGAGTCGCTTGAAGACATTGAGTCATCGCTTGCACTCCATGTTGACGCTTTGAAAGCCTTCTTGTTTTTCTTTTCCTTTAACCTTTTCTTGAAAAGAGAGCACTCCGGTTTGATGTGGCCTTTCTTTCCACAATCAAAGCATGTAACTTCTTTTTCTGCTTTTGTCTCTTCCTTTCGTGCCCTTTGAAAATTCTTCTTTTTCTTCATGAACTTGCTCATTTTTCTTGCAAGTTGAGCAATCTCGGATCCGCTATCATCGGAGGAGCTTTCTTGCTTTTCTTTGAATGCTATGTTCTTTTTCTCTTTGAAGATTTTACCTTCTTTATCAGCTTGCCTCTTCATGGTAATCTCATAGGTCATAAGTGATCCAATGAGTTCTTCAACCGACATTTTCTTGACATCTTTCGCTTCTTGGATTGCCTTCACCTTTGGAGCCCATGAGCTTGGTAGGACCCAAAGAATCTTCTTTACCATCGTCTCTGCAGAAAAATCATCTCCAAGAGACTTTCTCCCATTACACACATCAGTAAAGCGAGTAAACATTTCCGTAATAGATTCGTGTGGGTGCATGGTGAAACTTTCAAAGTCTTGACGATACATATCTAGTCTAGTGTCTTTGACTTTGTTAGTGCCCTCATGGGTCACTTCCAAAAGCTTCTAAATTTCATGAGAAGTGGTGCAAGTAGAAATACGATTAAATTCATTACGTTCTAACCCACAATGAAGAGCATTCATGACTTTTCCATCAAGCTCAAAATTAGCAATGCCTTCGGGGGTCCATTTAGACTCATCTTTGCTAGAGAGAGTGTAGCCTTGCATAAAAATTCTATATATAGGATAGCCAATACTTCTAAGAAATGTAATCATGCGAGTTTTCCAATAAGTGTAGTCGGTTCCATCAAAGAATGGAGCCCGAGTCATGGAATACCCTTCGGGTGCTTGTGGGGAAGAAGCCATCACTATGGATTTTAGATTTGTAACCGGTTAAGGTATTACACAAATGTCCCTTTGATACCAATTTTTGGTCGGAGAGTGATGGAAAGAGGGGGGGTGAATTGCCTTTTTAAAAATTAATTAACAATTTAAAAACAATTTATAAAAGCAGCGGAAATAAAAAGGGGCAAGATACAATTTGATAACGGAGTTCGGCTTAAACCAAAGCCTACGTCTCCGCTCCCAACTCAACCGTTGAGAGATTTACTTCAGCTTGCTTTTTAATGGTTGTAGAAAGAAACCCACTAGCCGTTTTATGGTAGGCTAGATCACCTTCGTACAACTTTCTTTTTTATGATGGTTGTAGCAAGAAACCCAAAAAGAAAGTGAGGAAGAAAAGGATGGTTTGTTTTAATACAAACCCAATGAATAACTAAACAATTGAAATAAATAAATTGCAACAAACTTGAGGAAGCCTTGAGCGCCAAGAGTGTGAGAGTAGTTGATGTAGAGGCATACCAAGCTTCAAGGATGGAGATGGATCACAAGTAGCCTTAGAGATTTGTCGTTAGAGCTTCAAGGGATCAAAAAATCATTCCAATGTATCAGTAGTGTTCCCGGCATCCATCCTCGTCTATTTATAGGAGAAATATCCCCAAAAACTTCAATATAGCCATTGGAGGGCTTCCGGAGCCATTGGGGGTCAAAAGTACAAGTCCGGTCAAAGCCCAACGGCTAGTTTGACTGGGCTTACCGGCTGACCGGTGCTTGGCCACCGGCGGGCCGGTGCTCCAGACAAAAGACAGAGCTTTCTGTCTGGGCTCCACTGGCTGGCCGGTGGTCGAGACAGAGAGCAAGCTCTCTGTCTGGTTCCACCGGCCGGCCGGTGGTCCAGACACCGGTTGGCCGGTGGTCTGGCACCAGCCGACCGGTGGAACCTGGCAGAGAGCATTGCTCCTGCCAGAGACCACCGGCTAGCCGGTGGTAATCCACCGGTTGGCCGGTAGACTCAGAGAGTCCTTTTCCAGTCTTCTTGGGCCAACTCTTTTGCCACCTTTTTCCTTTCATCAAAAACACTTGAAAACAAGTTAGAACACGATGAGAGTGATTGTGATCATTAAAATTTAAGAGAGAGGGGTACAACAACTTCTTCCTTGTACTCTCCTGACATCAGCTCCCTAAGTGTCATCACCAAGGGTGGCATTGGCTCCGGATCCTACCACACACCCATAAAATGGAAAAATTCATCATAATTCACGCTTAGTATTGGGACCCCTGAGATCCGGTTCACGTCCCATAAAATGATGCTAACCTCTCCATGGTTAAGGTGGAGGGTATTGGTCCTTGATGACCACCTTCTCAAAAACTCAGGCATCATATGCTTCAGTTGGTAGATATGAAATTGGAATTCCAATGTTGCCTCGTACATGCCCACTCTCCACATTTCTACCCTGAACACTTCACATGAGGCACCTACCCAGTAGGCCCAGGACCAGTCATCTATAATGTTTCTTCCCTAGCATAGATCCCACTCATAAGACCATCCCTTGCTTGGGTTCCTCAGGGCCACCTTCAAGATCGTTTGGTACAGATGGGGGATGTCTCCTCCTGCAATTCCTTCTCATCAATATTTTTTCATTGTTGTACAAGAAATCCGCAATAATAGGTGTATAGGCCTCCCAGGCATGGCTGTCAGCCACACCGAACAACTAGAACTGGCACGAAATGCTCTTGAACCAGTAAGCTGGTTCATCCCTACTTGATTCAGGGATGTAGACGTCATCCCTCAGCCCAAATCCATACAGCGGTGGCCTCTTACACAATAGATAGTTCCACTGTCTTTCCAAAAGTAGATCCACTTGCGAATTGTGGTCAGAGTGGATCCGTATAAACTTCCGTAGACACTTTATATTCTTCATATCATCACTTCGAGTGGCATCTCCAAGGACCCACTGGCATCCTCTTCATGAGCCATTCAGATTTGATGTTTGGGCATTTATTGGATTTGGCTCGCGAATCACTTTCACGGAGCATGTTTGTGGAGCTCGGTCCTGATGGATATTTGCGGAGGCCTTCCTTGGCCATCAGATATAGTTCAGGGTGTGCACCTACGGGATTTCAAAGATTCGTTGTGTTCCACGAATCATAAGGCACGATTCACGGAGGGAAATCGCAGAGTACGTGGAGCTTCACACACCAAGAGCCCTACAGGACAAAAATACGAAGAAGAAAAAAGAAAAAAGAGAGGTCAACTCCCCTATTTATAGGTGTGGACCCAATGTGCTTCTCGGCGCATCTACTCCACGATGAGCTTCATGGCACTTCCGATCTACAGTTAGCTTCACGGCGAGCCATCCTGTGCATTCCGCACTGTCTCACATTCCACCTTCTTGAGTCACCTTCACGGTTGGATGAAGAATTTTGGAGGTTGACCCTCCCACATTGACCCTCATTTTCTCCTTGGCTAGATGCTAGATGGGAGCATATGTTGACACCAAAATAAAGGAAAAGAAAGAACAAAGGAAAACATTAGGGGTTTCCTCGCAAAGACTGCTCGCAGAGCCCCCATAGCCCCATGGATGGCACAAAACCCTCCCTTCGTGAACCCGCCATGGAACAAGGGGGCCGGATGCTATGCGAACCGATTTGACATTTTCGAACCTGCTGCAGAGAAACAAGGTGGGATGCTCCATGAACCGATTTGACATTCACAAACCCGTTGCGGAGCAAGGAGGCAGGATGCTCCACAAAACCATTTGACATTCCTAAACCAGTGGAAGAGCAAGATCAATCTTCACACTGAGCGAGCTCTACTTCGCGGAGCCACTTGACTATAAATACCAGGATCTCCTCGATCCGAAAGGATGGATCATCCCAACTTTTACCTTCTGAGCTCGCATATCCGAAAGAATGTTCTGCTCTACGAACCATGACATTTTCAAGGTACTTTTGCATAGCGAAGTTCCTTTCCCATTTCATTGATTCTTCCCCTTTTCAAATAGGGATTTCCTTTGGGAAGACCATGGGCCTCCGCGATAGAAGGAGATCCTAAAGGGGACTCAGGTCACCACAGAGTGTTTATGCTTCCCAAATTATGCTTCATACACATGTGAACTGCATGCAGAGGTGTTGTCACTATTCTTCCCAAAGCACATTGCTTCACAATGTTATGCTTCACAAGGCACGTTTTCATTGTGAGGAATTTCTCCACCAATACCTTTCCACTTCATGATGCACCATTCATATTCAACTATTTCGTATTCCTAGGCTAGGTACTTCTGTTCGTGAAGCACATCCCTTCACGAAGCCCCTCCACTTCATAGAGCACAGGAGATTCACGAGGAATCTACCTATGAACCTATTTTCTCTGTAACTTCTTTTCCCATGTGTCCCATCAGATTTGAACAATGAAATTTCAAGGTACCATGGGTGATGCTTCCCCTTGTGTTGCTTCGCCTCATTATTCTTCGTATATGCACGCTAATGGCTATTTCTTCTTCACATAGACATGCTAACGTGGAACCCCCCAATGGATCACTCCATAACACCCCCTCAAAATGGCATTGCTGATTCCATGCGTTTTCATGGGGCGGGAGGAATCAGTTATGTAAGTCCAAATCGGTGCTGAGTGAACCCACTTCGTCCGAGAAGTAGGACAGTGCCAAGCGCCATCATCCTCATCACATGATGTTAAAATCTGGCCTCGCCACATGCATTATATGCATGGTTCCCCATCTTAGACATTCTCTACACCAACTAGTATCTATGACGGTGAGATTATTCCTCAAATGGAATGATATCCTCTTTATTGGAGCGGAATTTGTCCCTGGGGAAAGGGAAACCACCTTGGTATAAGCCCCTTAGTTTTTCTTGCATGTGGTAGCACCCCTACTCATCATCTCTTCTTTAGTGCCAAATATATCTCCCTCTGGGATTTGTCCCCACCCAGGCCTCCCCCCTAGAATATGTCCCAGTGTCCATCAACTTGGGATGCAAACCACACATAATCCCCCGTTTTCTTTTTAAGCCGCTAACCATGTGTGAGCCCCTATTCCACATCCCACAGACACACCTTCCGTGACGTGATTGTCAGGTCTTTGATGCCTCTTTCTTCTCACTCCGAGCATCACTCACATGGACATTGAGAAAGCACCGACCATGAAATAATCTATGGGATTCCTTAGAGTATTATCACCAAACCACCAAAACTACATGGTCTTTGATCCTTTCCAAAGCAAGGTATGTAGAAATCATATTTGAGTTTCAATCCCGACAACCATTGGTTCCAACTCCCTTCATGAAGGTTCACCACAAACCTCTTGAACTATGTGGTCTTTGATAATTTTCAAGGCTAGTTACATTAGAAGCCTCCCTGAGGATCAATCCCAACAACCATTGGTTCTGACAACCTTCATGTTGGTTCACCACAAATAACCTCAACTACGTGGTCGTTGATCCTTGCAAAGGAAATGTACGTAGAAAGCCTCCCTGAGGTTCAATCCCAACACATATTAGTTCTGAATCCCATCCTGCATGTTAACCACAAACCTCCTGAACAACATGGTATTTGATCCTTTCGAAGGAAAGGTACATAGGAGGCCTCTCTGAGGTTCAATCCCAAGAACCATTGGTTCTGACTCCCTTCACGTCGATTCATGACAAATCACCTGAACTACGTGGTATTTGATTCTTTCCAAATCAATATACATAGGAAGCCTCTATGAGGTTCAATCCGAAAAACCATTGGTCTTGACTCCCTTCAAATCAGTTCACCGCAAACCACTTGAAGTACATGGAATTTGATTCTTTCTATGCCAAGGTACGTAGGAAGCCTTCCAGAGGTTCAAGACCACCATCCATTGGTCCAGACCATCTTCACATCAGTTCCCACACCTCCAGAACTATGGGGACTTTTATTCCTTCCAAGTAAAGGTACATAAGATGCCTCTCTAAGGTTCAAACCCACTATCCATTGGTCCCAGCCATCATCATGTCGGTTCCCTCACATCTTCTAAACTACATGGACTTTTATCTTTTCCAAGTAAACATACGTAGGAAGCCTTCCTGAGGTTCAATCCCAACACCCTATTGGTTCAAACCCCCCTATACATTGTACCACCTTTGTCCCGCATGAAATTAAACTGCATTCCCCCTTTTCGTCAACATTAAATTGCATCCACCATCCCGAACTATGCGGGCCTTGATCCGTGTCTCATAGATAAGGTACATAGGAGGCCTTCCTGAGGTTCAACCCCATATAGCAGTAATCCAGTATGAACTCATCCAGCTGTAAGACATTGTATGCCCATCCAGTAGTAATCAAATGCGACCCCATCTAATGGTAAGTCGTTGTGGCCCCCATCCTATGGTAAGCCTTTGTGACCCCATCCAGTAGTAAGTTATTGTGACCCTAATCTAGTATAAAGTTGTTGTGACTCCATCCAATGGTAAGCCATTGTCACCCCATTTAGTGGTAAGTCCTTGTCAACCCAATTCAACGGTAAGCCATTGTAGTCCCCAAAATTGGGACCCGCATTTCTGGTCAGCCCCTTTGGCGTCACACTAACTCTATAGATGCTAATCATGTGTAAGCCTCAACATGTCATCAGGTCATTGTCCCTTGTTTGCACCCCAATTTCATGTCCCAACCTGGAGGTTTCAATTCCATTAGGTCCCATCCATATGGGTCACCTCCTTAGGTTTCTCATCGCATCATGAACTATGCAGACCTTGATTCCCTACCATGAGGGTATGTAGGATGTCTCTTTGAGAATCAATCCCAACATCACCATTTCCCTCAATTCAAAACCATCCAATACTATACCCACTTAACGAAACCATACATTATCCATATTGATTCTTACCTGGGTATTCACATCCCACTAGGTTCATACCAATTCAACCCTCCACTGCTCTTTGCAGAATTCAGGTCTGTAACCATGCATTAGCCCCAACATCAGTGTTACCTCCAGGGGTTGCACCCACCAGATCCACTCTAGTCAGTGTTCCGATCATTCTGATCTGTCTCTTCTAGACATTAAACCTACGACATACCCTATGTTAAACATAGGATGCTGAAGAAAACTTCAGATACATGCCTATGGCATATAATTCCCACATTCGACGTGGGATGCCTTAGGATTTACTGCCCTCTAGAATCTCTATAATAAGAGGGAGGAAATCTAGATTTGCCAGTGTTCCATTGTCCAGACACGCCAGTGATTTCCAATGTGACTACTCCCCCGAACAAAGGTTGATTCCATGACCGGACCCCGTGGAATGTTCTGACAGAAGTAATGTAATTAACTGTGTCTATTAAGATATGGAATAGGGAAGAGTTTCACAAAAAACATCTTCAGTCTATGAGGGAGACCCATACTATGTCATTAGTTCCGAGGAGGAATCCTTTGAAGGAAGAACCGACCTAGACAAGGAACGGATGATGCCCGCCTTTGGAAAGCGAGAATGCGGGGCACCAAACAATGTAACCATCTATGATCATACGGACGCACGCGCCCCAACAAAAGCATGAGAAACATTATTATATTAAGGATTCATTGACATATGATTTCTCTAAGAAAAGTTTTCTTCTGCATCTAATTTTTGATAATGATAAAATTCTTTAGAATACTCTAATTTTTTTATGAGAATCAAAAAAATTTAGATTAAGTTACCCACTTTTCTCATAATTTAATTCTCCCTTCATTAGCCTTTTTCATGGAAAATTCATTTTTGTAATTTTTTTATAAATGTGGATGGTATATTGTATTTGTTTTTTTGGTTCGTGTATTCTTTTTTATTACTCGCCTACCTTAATATTTTTAGTGCTTTTTCCTGTGGTTTTTGGCCCATGATCTTATATTATGATTTATAGATTTTTGAATATCAAAATCAAATTAAAGGAATAATTACTTATCATATCTTTTATGTACAATCATAATGTTTATTTATGATATCTATTTATTAAATGATGTAATTAACCATCATGAATATCGAAGAATAAGTTATCAACAAATATAGTTAATGGATTTAATGATACCATGTTTTTATAACATGTAAATGTTATTCATCTTGCTTTTCGATATACTATTTTATAATATTTTTCTCTATTGTGTTATTTTTCATTATTTAATGGGTAATAATATTTTTTATTTTTTAAATTTGGTAAATAAAATTAATCATGTAGTGGTTTTTTTGAAAAATATTAAGGATGCTAGATAGGATTGATGTTTAAAAGAAATAAGAGTCCATTAAATTGAATTTGTTATTCTATATAGTCTGATTAAATTAGATGTGATTCATAAAGGTAAATTCTAAAAATATTTTAATTATTTATAGAAGATGTATTAGGTTTCATATAGTTTTAACATATAATAATAAAATCAACAAATAACTGATGGTAATGAACTAGTTGTTTGATAATGATAAATTCTTGGGGTTGAGTGATCATGTTTTCTTACAAAGGGAATATTCATTGGTTTTAGGGTCTAGATTCACTAATGATTTTTTGTGGGATAATTTATTTCTAGTGTTATTTATCTAGATGTGAGACCTATGATGAACTTGATTTCATGCATGAATTGTTGATGGTTTCAGGACAAGGGGCATAGGGCCTCATGTTTTTTTGTATATAGCAGAACTTAATATGGCGGGTTTTATAGTGATATGAAAAGTGTTGCTCGGGATGTTAATATGACTATTAGAGTTGTTTTAATCTTATATTGGCTATTTTATTTGTGTTGAAATCATGGATTCATTATTTATATTGGATCTTCTTTAATTTATACATAACCGTGTTTTGATATTAGCTGCATTCAGTTACCCATTACTTGAGGTACATAGTTATGAATGGTTTGAGTATCTATTTCACTATATCTTTTGATGGGTCCTATTTTACCTAAAATTATGGAATTATAAAGATTTATAAATGTTTTAACTGATTTGTTGGGTGTATTGATGGAATTATAAATGATTATATTTCTTATGTAACAATGGGACAAGTTGAATTATGCCTATAGGGAATGATAATTAAATGATAGTTAGTGTAATGTGGAAATGTAATAACATTAGTTAGTGTCTAATTAATGTTACTATGAAATTCATAAAATAATTTTTAATTGAAATCCATCTTGAAATGATTCTATTATTATAGGATATATTGTTCTCAGTGGTGTCATCTAGGTTCATGAGTGATGATAATTGTAATTGTGTCTGAGATGAGGTTGATTACCATAGTGTTTTATGATATATATATATATATATATTATGTTATGTGATTTTATATCATACCCCATCCATGATTATAGAGATATTGATAGTTAATAGACTCTAGAAGGGTGTTTTTTTATAAAATCTAGGTTGTTAAAGAACAAGTAGATGAATTCCCCCTCTATCCTCATTACCTTATAATTGTTGTGTTATATTCTTTTATGGATAATGATTATATTTTCCAATATGTGTGTTGGGTAATATGTTGTCTTGTGATTATTTTATAGGCATTTATATCATGGTATAGTTTCCAAAAGATTATTATATAAATTTTGTTTATATTCTGATATGGATTGAGATATAATACCTGATATATGGGTCATAGTGGATCCCAAAAACTACCTGGTTACTAAAAATACATGTGGATGATATGATTAATGATTTTAATGATATGTGGAGATGATGAGATATTGTGATTCATATTTTAAAGGTTTAATATCATTTTCCAGGTGCCATTGTGATAGATAATATATTTCGATAATGATGGCATAGGGTGTGTAACATTTGGAATGTGGAAAAACCCATTTAGAAAGTGTTTGTGGGGTATATTCTTTTATATTATATAATATATTTTATTTAACTTGTTTGTTATCCTTAGTGAATGATCTACGGTATTTGTATGAAATGATCATACATAATTTGGCGATGAGATAGCTTCACCTGTTTATTAAATAGGATTTAGTATTCTTTCATTATGATTTCTAATAGTGGCTCCAGGGAGGTTCATACTACGTATACATGTTATTATCACATTACATATATATAAAATAATTTTCATGTCCATATGATTTGGTTGGAGACTGGGCTAGACATTACAATCTAATAGAGTTATTCAAGATCTGTTTTGGATTTGAGTTCACACATATGGATTTACATTAAAAAATTAATGATTCTTTTATAGTAATTTAGTATTATAAAATTTCAAGATTATATTGGGATCTATTTAATTTATTTATGAGAAGGATTTATTTGGTGGATTAATCTTATATACCATTATTCATTATCATTTTTGAGGTAAATTCCACTCATTTGTGTATATGATATACTCTTGGTTATTATCACCAACACTTGTCATATTGGAGGATATATTCATGACTCATTTTCAAACATATATTGCTTCCACCCCAGGATGGGTACCATTGGGGAGAGGCAGTCATGATAGAATCTAAATCCATCATCTCAATATCACTACACTATCTAATGGTATTAGTTAATCTAGGAATGCATTTTATATTGCCTTTTTATACAATTTTTTATGTTGTGTCTCTTATCGCGTCCACCTTGAGGTCTCACAATACAAATCTTCATTGGGTTTAAGTTTTCATCAAATATATGTGTGAGTGACTATGGGATCACTTTTTATACGATTCACTTCCTATAAAGATTGGGATAGGGTTCCATATGAATCAATGTCTCTCAAAATATGGACATAAAAACAATGGAATGGAGTATACAGGATTATATGAGTATATGTTCTAGTATAGAGAAAATATAGAGAGTTCTTCAAATTATGCCAGGTTATAGTGAATATAAAATATATATCATATATAAGATTATGTCAGGAACTTCCTGGATGTAATCATCCATATGGTAAATTCTCTCAAAGCCCTAAAAACTAGTTCTATAATACCAACTCATACTACTAATGAGTGGTGATAGTAGAATGTGATCATATTGTCATCCACTTATAAAACATCCTTATGGAGTAATATTATCTCCACATCAAAACTTCATCTAATAAAAACACTCTATAATCATATTAGAATCCCTTGCACACACCACTACCTTTGATGTGGACCCCACTCTACTTCTTTTCCACCATCCTCAAAATACTTTGTGAGATAGTCCTTTTAAAATCATCCATTTCATCTGTATGTATTGAAATTATAGTCCCATGGAAATCTAGATCTTCTAAGAAATCCCAAAACTTCTGACCCCCATTTATAAAGGTACAACCATGTCTACCTACTATATCATATAAACATTTTGGGGGCATTAGAGATCTACAAATAATGATTATAGTTAGGGATGATCACCCTAATCAACTGGAATCTTAATTACCTCCACCAGAAAAACCAGTATTAATAAGTATTTCACTAACAACCCATCAAATATTAGGATATACAAGGTATTTTTTTTAATTTAGTGGTCTATATGGAGAATAAGAAAAATAATTTAGGTATAGTTGAACCCATAATGTATCATATCAATAGAAAACCTCCTAAGATCATTGTATCAGGACATGAACTTAGCATCTGTTATTCTACCATAATGAAACACATATAACATGAAGATGTGATTGGATATCATTGTCAATGAGTGATAATAATAACGACAAGTACGATAAAACATTTTCCAATGAATCATTTCATCTTCGACAGGCATGATGATTATGTGCCAATAGTTTCTAGATACGAAATGATGAATACTGCATTTATACATTACCATTTTATTGTTATGCACCAAAAAAGACAGATAACTGAAACAACAATAACAATTTATTCATTTATTATCTAAGGGTAAGACTGAACATGAATTCCAGGTAGCCTCTATCATTGATACTCATGAAACACTGTCAACCTACATGAGTCCTAGTTCGATCACACAATAATATATAACTATATAATACATAGAAACAATTCTAACTTTTTTATGGTAGTTTATTCTAATCACTTCATAGTGAGTGGAGGTACCTCCCCTCACTTGAATTGAGGAAACATCTATTAAACTAACCCATAGATGGATGAATTGAAACATATTTAGTCTTCCAACAGATGATCAATAACTAACAAGGACACATGCAGAACATCCCTAGAATCCTACATTGTATTCTATATAGTGGAATCCAACAACATTATAAGATCAACCACAGTTAATAAATCATGTATTGGGAGAAGAAATAATATGGATATAGAAATCAATAACATATTCTAATACGATTCTTATACTATATATTTTTTCCTTTTAACTAAAGACTTGATGTATCAATTCATCATGTAGGTTATCAGAGTCATGTTGAATTTATATGATAACCACCACACCCTCACCTTGATACCTATTCTAAAATATACAAACGATACCCCTTCATCATCGCTTGAAATATTTTCCAAAACAATTCTTAGTGAATATCAACCTCAAACCACTTTCCAAATGAGATACCTACATTGATACCCCTTTGACAAGGACCGACCCACCCGGACACCTCTTAAGATTTAAAATGATGAACATGCCTTACTAGTACAATCATTAAAAAGATACGGTAGGGTTACTAGCATTGAGTTGGAGTATCACACAGAATGGGAGGCCAGAACCTAATGCACTAGTATAGTTTACACACCACCACAAATGATATAATAATATTGATTAAATAATGGTATCAAAATACTGTATAAAAATAAAAAATCTTGAGAAAAATACTAATATCCACAATGGTCAATAGAGAAAAATCTATAATGTGGAAGGGAATGATATAGAAAGAATAATATAAAAGTTAGTGTAAAACCAAATATTTGAGGTGGAGAGGTCCCCTACAATGAAAAAACACTAGATAAGATCATTATATTCTACAAAAATATCTATATAATTCTAGGATACACTAATTACTATCCATCCATGGTATGAACTCAACTACATGTCACATCCATAATACATGACATGTGGTAAAGGATTCATATGTATGGGTGTGTATATTGAAACCAAATAGGATTCCCCCAAAACCAAAAATGAACAACAAAATACCATTCAACTCACAGAAATGGTAGGATGGAGAGAGTAAAATATATAAACCCACATATTATTTTAGATATATTGAACATGTGTTATAGATATAAGAGTACCTATAAGAATTATTTACATAATTAGAATATGACACGTCTATGAGAATTGAAATTACTAAATTATCAGTCAATTCACATTTTTTTAATAAAAAAGGATGAACCCATACTTTATTGGATGAAATAGAGTAGATGATGGTATTTTATTATATGTTGTTATAACAAACAAAAGAGTATATTATCACATCTTATACAAGTGTGTGTTACTATACCCATGAATTATTTGGTCTTAATTCTTGAACTTTGTCATCATCCCTAAAAAGAAGATTATACTGATCATTTTCAACATCACATGTATCGACATAGAATCTAAAGGATATCACCCCTTTGTTTAATAAATTATAAAACAACTAAGATAAAATACACATTCACAGGAAGAAGAGTCTCGGGGAATGTGTATGAAAATAAATTATAGTTGTAAAAGTACATGAAAAGTACTATTTAGGTACATAGTGTGTATCCCCTTAGAAGCAGCCAAGTATTGTAATTCCTCACCACATGGAATGTAATGGCCCACAAACCCAATGTAAACCCTTGGGTATATGGTGTAGTGAACAAATGGGTGAATCAAAAAATATTCAAAATACTTGTTTCGTTTCCCTATAAAGGTACACCATATATCTAAGGTGGTATATGATGTGTTATGCACACATCGGTTCTCATCCTGGGTTGTAATCCAACCAATCCTTGTTCTCTGAGATCACATTATATTCTTCTGTGGACACATAGCATGTAGTCTACAGATTCAACATGAAATATAATGTTTGAATTCACTCAACATGACTTTTGATATTTATTATCCTTAAAATAACCCATTTACTCTTCCATGGAGGAATATGACATGTGTTATTATAAAATACATAGTCTACAGTCATGTCTCTAATCCATGTTCCATTATTGTATCTAGAATCATTCCATCATTGTCCATCTACTATCTTATTGAGCCCAGAGATTTTCAAAATAAAACATCAATAGATTTAGTTCCTCCAAATAAATAATTCCATCCATAACTCATTGTAAATGCAGTTCGAGGTCGCCTCACATGACCCCCCAATCTTATTCATCATGAAACATAGGTAATCCACACTATAGAACCAATAATGACCCTCTATCTTCTGAATACCATTATTCATGCGTTGATCATTGATTTTATAAACAAAAAACTAGTGTTCTAGGATTTTGATCATGTACCAGATTGAGACATTACTATAAAACCTCGTTTCATAATAGAGGTCAGTGATGAATGCATGAAGAATGATAGATAGAAATAATAATAAAAAATGTTGATAATATATAATTCATGTAGCATGGATCAAATATGAATACATGAAATTAGATATTTAGAAATACATTTAAAACTCATATAAACCTGATTTTCTAGGATTAGATAAAAAATATTTATTTATTTGGACATGTAGTTTGGGGAAACAATAAGAAAATGAAAAATTAATGTTTTAAATTATGATGAATAGAGCAACCAATCAATAACAACACCCTAGTTCTTACTCATTTAATAATGTGGTTTACATCAATTGATGATTTCAATAATGAATGCCATTTCCTAAACATGTAGATTCTATATAACGTTTATCTCCGCCCATCATTTCCTTTATAATTCAAGAGTCTATACTACCTACCATAAGAATATTGAAATTAAGGATTTTATATGGGTTACTAAAATATAGTTAAAACATTAAAAAATAATACATTAATAAAACAAATAAACAAATAATTATATTAATTTAACTGATCTTTCCACCCATGATGACCAATATCAATGGTCTGGGTGAAAACACTGTGAATACCACTCTTAGGGTAAACCTATGATTAGGAATGTAGTAATGGTCATAGATTTCTTATTTGGGACTTCACGTAGAAGGAAATGAGTTATTAGTACGAACCCACACATGTGGTGCAATAATAATATTTTTTAATATTATGTTATTTTAGAGACTCTACAATTTTCCCAAGTCCATAATTAAATAGCCACTCATTCTGCATATATTATTGAAAATATTCCAAATAATGAAATAGAAAAAATAATGTCTCTAAAGCCCTATTTTTATCCATTATTAAAACATTGATAAAATATATGTTACATATATGAGGTTTTCACACACACTACGGTACCCATTATGAGTTCAATAATACATCTCAATGGGGTATCATCATGTTCCATTAATATAATCTTTCATATACATGAATATTCATAAGTAATTAAAAAATAAAAAGAAACACTTAGCAAACAAGAAAACCTTTCTAGATATATTCTGATAATAAGTCTTTGAAAAAACCCAACTATATGTGATGTGATCACATCATGTAAACCATGTCTTTAAAAACATCATGAATATAAGGATTAAATGGGGAATCCTATAATATAATCTATTAGAACAATGATGATAAAATTTTCTAGTTGTAATCTTTGTGCTAGAATGGTCTATCCATAGAAGTTAAATTTCATATGGAATCCAGGAAGATCAATGTGTATAACAATATAAACGAAATTATATATGGATTCTTATGATCTATAAAATTATGAAAATAGGTATTAAATGTCATAATTAATCTCAAAATATACTCTAGTATGATCAAATACATGTTTTTTCATATGGATTCTCTTCCATTGAGCCTGTCTGGCCTTAGATACCAAATACCATATAGCTTCCTAGGATTTGAGGCATTCATAACATTAGGTGAGATTTTTATAGAGTTTCTCATAGTCTATAATTCTAACAATTGATGTTAAATTTCATATGAAAAATCAAAAAAATATATTGGTTTCTCATATATTCTAAAATACATACGGAATCAAGGGTTCTCAGTTACTCCAACCAAAGGTGGATAATTTAATATAGAATACAAAACACTCATCCAATCTGACTATAGTTTTCAATTTCCATACCACATCATGATAAATTTCTTAGTCTAATAACTGTATAAAAATTTCATATTTCATATCAAAATCTCCACTTTTCAACCAATATATAGAAAAAGGTACTCATATGAGAACGCAATAATCATGGTGATGTAACTCACTATCTTTCCACACATGACCATATTTCATCACCCTCTATATACATATATCAATGTTATCCAAATAAACAAAAAACCTAGAAATAAAAGACCCAGATATAGCTCCCACAAAGCCTCCCACCCATTTGTCTCACCTTGTATCACAAATCAGGAATGAGGAACTTATCATCCATGGTCCAACCTCACTACCCCTATCATATATTAAGGAAACATAACTTCCAATGTTAAATCCAACCTACCAATCCCTATTTCATATGGTAAGATAATACTCACCAATTATAAATCCCAACACTCTCAAAGTTGTAACAATCATTTTCCCATACCGAACATACTCTTTACTATTATTTGAAAATCCAATCTTGTACACAATAGTGTTATACTATCCCATGGGACCTACACGACCACAACTCTAGGAGTTCAGTCTAACTCCCTTTTCAATTCCAACATCAAAAACTCATCAAGGTTAATCATGGACCATCTCCATCCAAACACAAGACCTAGATTTTAGAAACTCATTTCTAGGTGAAAGGAATATATATCCCAAAACCAATGGATGGGTCCCAATCTCACATCTATAAAAGGGGATATCTCAATATAATTATTTAGAAGAACTATTACCCATCAAAACATACCAATACTAAAAGTAATTATCTTCCTAACAAAAAACCCCATAACACCAACTCAACCACTAAATGGGCCTCAAAACTGATTGTAAACCAATGTTTCTCTAACCATTCGTCTATTTAAAATGACAACATGTCTAACCATCTAGATAATGGAAAAAATCATAGGATATATAAACTCATTTTAATCCTAAATACATATCTCGACCCATTATTGACCTCCATTAACATTTTCTCACTACAAGAAAAATAGTACATTAGATGGGGTTATTTAGAGGGGTTAATGCACAACCCCCTCTAAATTCAATTTTTGTAACATTAGAGGAGGTTATGCACAACCCCCTCTTATTATTGAATTTAGAAGGGGTTATGAACCCCCTCTAAACTCGTTTTATAAAAAAATTATAGAGATATTATGTACAACCCTCACTAATCATCAAATTTAAAGGGGGTTATGGAGACCCTTAATTTCGTAAATTAGAGGGGGTTTTGAACCCCTTCTAAAATTTTTATCATTCTTTTTCGAATAACTAGTAAGATTTTAGAGGGGGTTAAAAACCCCCTCTCATATCTTAAATGAGAGGGGGTTGAAAACCCCCTCTAATTTCTTAAATCAGAGGGTGTTCAAAACCCCCCTCTAATTTCTTAAATTAAAGGGGGTTCATAACCACCTCTAATGACATTAATTTAGAAGGGGTTTTAATCCCCCCCTCTAATGCCTCTAATTTAGAGAGGGTTCAAAACCACCTCCAATTTATGAGATTAAAGGGGTTGTGAACCCCCGATTTAAAAAAAAGAAACATCCATTATATATATATATATATATTTAAAACACAATATATAAATGTATTTAAATACATTATATAAACATATTATATAAAATATTTGTATGATTGTATTTAATTTTATTTATATGTATACATAAATATAATTGTATAATATTATGTAAATTAATATATATTTATTTGTATAAGTTTTATTTTTAATAATATTAATTATTTATAATATAAAATCATAAACATATTATATAAATATATACAGAAATATAATTTATCTAAAAATATATCATATAAAAACCCAAGCTTGTAGTTTTTATAAGTTATATTATAATAATAATAAATATATATTTTATATAACAGGTTTATGATATTATATTATATATAATTAATATTATATGAAATAGTATTTATAAAAATAAATTTATATTAATGTATATTTATTGAATTAATAAATATATTAATGTACATAATAATAAATATATGTCTTTGAAACACATTATAAAAATATTTTTTATAAATTTTATTTCATATAATATTAATTTAATAATATATTAAATTGTATTTCATATAATATTAAGTATATTTTTCTATAAATTGTATTTCATATAATATTGATTATATATAATATACATATTAATTACATATAATATAAAATTGTATTTCATATAACACTGATTATATATCAGATAAATATTAATTATATATATTATAATATTAATTATATATAATAAAATAATAATTATATACAATATAATATTAATTATATATAATATAATATTAATTATATATAATATAATATTAATTACACATAATATTTATATTTGTATAAATTGTATTTCAGATAATAATAATAATAATATATTAATTTTATATAATATTTTACAATTTATACAAATAAATATCCTTATTAATATATATAATAATAAATATAAGTATTCAAAGACATTATATAAATATATTTATAAAGATCTTATAAAAATATATTTTGTAAATACATATATATATATTCTTTAAATATATATACAATATAATATAAAAATGTATTTAAGTATATAAGTAATTTACATAAATATATAATACAAATGTATTTAATATAATATATATTTTATATAAATCATAAAATAAATGTATAGAATTTATAAAACCAACATATAATTTTTATAGTTTAAAAAATATATGTAATAAGAATAATAATAATTAATAATATTATTGCTATCACATACACACACATAATTCAATATAAACTTATATAATTGTGTGATATTTTTAGGAGATATATAAATATATAATATATAATATATATAATTGAATATGAAAATAAATATAATAAATAATATATATATTTTTTATTATTTAAATGTATGTAAATATATTATGCTAATGATTTTTAATATAATAAACAGTTAGATATATAAAAATAGATTAATGTGTAGTTTATATTCCAAAAAATGGTTTTCCTTAGTGGTTAAATGGTGGTAGTCCGGAGGTCGGTGTTTCGGGCTGTGGGAGTTCGAATCCTAGGTTCCACTATATTTCAATTGTGTTGGCATATTTAGTGTGTGGCGATCAGGAAGCGAGAACTATAGAGGGATTTGTGCCTTCGGGTGGGGGAAGGGAAGGCTGTGTGAACTGGAGGCGGAAGGGAGGCTGAGAAAACCAGATGCGGAAGGGAAGGCACTTGGGAGAAAGGGAGGGGAGGGGAGGAAGGCGGGGGTGTTCACAGGGAACAGGAGGAAGGGAGGAAGGGGGGCTGAGCGAACTGGAGACGCTAGGGGGGGTTCTTGGGAAAATGGGAGGGGAAACGGGTGATTGGGAAACAAGAGGGAAGCACATGTGGGGTAACGTGGGACAGAGGACCATTTATAAAAATATGATCTTTAGGGTTGGTTTTCATAATCGACCCTAAAGTAATCTCTTTATTAGGGGCGGTTCAAACTGCCCCTAATGCCGAACCACCCCTTATGCCTACCTACTAGTGGCGATTTTAGCAGTTTGTTAATTTCTGTAAAAATTATAGGGGGTTTAAACCCCTTATAATGAAACCACCGCTAAAGTCACCAAGACATTATCAGTACATATTCAAAACTACCTCTAATGGAAATAAGCGGCCACATTAGAGGCAGTTCCTCACAACCGCCACTAATGTCTTTAGAAGGGGTTATAAGCCCATCTAATGTCAAAAATAACCCCTTCTAATGTGTCCATTTATTTTTAGTGTCTCCCCTTGAAAATTAGTCTCTCCGAATGTGTCAATTTATCGACTAGATCATGGAGAACTTGATCCCTGCATTTGTGGCTCAATTCAAAATAAGACATTCACTATGTTCTCTAAAAATCTCAATCCAATTCACCTCTACCCAAAAAACCTTGATTAATTTCAGAATCATGTATAAAAAAGAATATATTATATACCATATTCAATTTTAGTAGATTTATCATATACAATCTATAGTTTTTTGACATTACCCTAGATCTTATATAGACACCCCAACATCCTAATATGTGAGTGACCCCAAAACACCAAAATCAAGTCCAAATACACATAAATGGTTCATTGAACACTTTCATGCCTATATAAGTAATGTACCCAAAAAACAACCCCGTTCATTTTCTAATTTCATCTAAATTAATAAATAACTCAAATGAATATAAAATATAACCTACACTATACAAAATACTATAAGATCGTGTGTTATAATTATTCCATGGAACCATTTGGAACCTATATACAAAAACCCCATAATATAGGGATTATTATAACATGATTCAATGGAATATTCTATAAACTCCTTATATTGAACGATGTATATAAGAATGAAGTTAAAAATATGGATTTATATAGATATATGAAGAGTATATTAAGATTTCTAATATGTCAAAAAATTATTCTTGATATATAGTGAAACAATGGGAATCTATAACGGAGGAATCATGGGGTAGATTTATGTCCAAGAGTCCCTTTATTAGTGTCAAATTTTGTTAAAATGAATAGTGACACTCTAAAATTATAGGTCTTACGCTAATTAAAAAATAATAATCAAAACCCATCATGCACCCTCAAAATCATTATAGGTTATGAGATTAGTCATATGATAACTAATAGAGATCAAGGGGCTATTTACCAATATCCAAACCCATCATTTACAATGATTATTTCTACTAAGTAATAGGTCGTAACTACATCTTGGTTCAAAATCCCCAATAAGCTAGTATTCCACCAATAACCCATATCTACCCTAAAGGTAATGAAAAATACATTATCATTTCCAATAACAACTCCTATTGATGTTTTATCTCTTGATATTATGATAAGTGTCCAAATACACCAATCACACCTTCATTTAGATTAACAATTCAAATTACATGTCAAAATAGAAACCTTTAATGATGAGGGTAGTTAAATATAACTTCCACCCATGGAAAAATATAAATCATTATAGTTCACATCACACATAAAACTATCATTGGAATACACAACATTATATGTGTTATATATAACCAACCAATGTAATAAATATACCATATCCTTCAATCAATAGATAAATGATAGAAATAAACAATTCTCATAGCTATGCACCTAAAAATTTTTAACCCTCATTTACTCTTTGATCCTAATATATCCTAGATGAAACAATAATATTCTAAAATTAAAATCTACCAAACTAAATAATATTAATTTTCATCCATAAAAATATATTATATATATTCACCTATAACCAATACATATCATTCCCTATCTACGACCATCTACAATGATTAATCGCTAAGAATTATATGGTTCCATTTTCTAAAAAGACAAAATTTTCCTAAATTCAGAGGAATCATATCATATCTATGCCTGCAACAAAGGTCCACCATATTTAAGAATTCCAACAACATGTCATCCAAGTTTATGTATAACATACAAAAATTCTTAAGATACCCATAAGAAACATCAATCAATCCAAAATAAAAAATCATATTTCTTGTTGAGTCAAATTACACCAATATGTTATTTGGTAAAATAGCATATAAGTTATTTTAAAAACATTATACATTATAACCTCATTATAAAACTACTATATCAATTACATGAAGTCAAACACATGACATGTGACCCCTATATTCCTAATATTATGCATGATTATTCACGATTTCCTCTCTAGGAAATGATTTGACAACCATAAATCAATAACATCAAAATTGAAAATCAGTCTAGTTCAAAAATTCAATTTTAACAGGGAAACATATAATTGAAATTCTAGTTCCCCTAGTACATGGACTATAGTAAGTAATTATAACATAATGACACACAATATTATATATGATCATAGTTAAAAAAAATCATAAGTTTTCATATACTATACCCTAACTATCATAATACAAACCTACTCATTTACCACATTTAAACATTCCCAAATAGGATTACTAAAAAGAAACTAAGACGGTTTGATTCACATGTCCTCAAGTGTTCCTCCCTATATTCATGAAGATATTAACTATCATTGAGGATCTAGGAGATGATACTGTGGATTACATTACCATTTTAGAAATGAAATTTGAATATTGTAAATAAAATAATAACAGATTAGACACAAAAAATTAATAAAACCAAATTACTTTTATCATACAAAGTGGAATTAATTACTATATATAATATATGTATTATAAAATTTTTCCTATAATAAGTTAATCACAATCATTAAAACCCAAAATTAAAAAAAATAAGCGATTATATCACTAGTAACTCAATATCCACTTATTTTCAATCTATAAAAAAACTAAACAAAACTATAAACTACCATTAAACTACTCTAAATCCTTTCTTAGGGTCTTAATTTATCTTTAACTTTATAACATGCAAGTTAAATTGACATCATGAAACTTGTGTACTTTTTAGGTATAAAACTCCCTACTTCTATTATAATGTTTCCATGTAGAGCTCCAACAATATATAGCTACATTCATAAAATGAAATTAATAATTGGCAAGAAAAAATTTCTTCGATCAATATATGAAGTTTCATATAATAAACCATATTCATAACATTACCTACTTTGGATTCTGCAAAGTAAGGATGAAATACACAATTTTTAAGCATAATCAGAGACACACCAAATCCTCTATGGATTTTCATCAAATCACTAGTTACCAAATGTCACAAATAAGGTAAAAATACTATCTATATATTCTTCCAAACACACCCTAGTCCTCGCATATCACATAAATTTCTCAACAATCCCAAGTCAAGCAATTTTATAAAACCACCAAATTATTTTCCAATTTGCATGGTATATCAAATATTTATAATGATGATCAATATAATCCACCTACTAGAAACATATATAAATTATTTATTAAATAATCTCATTATCAACACCACACTATGGGCCCCTATGTGTGCATGTGACTCCAACAGCGTTAACCCCAATGGTGTGAAAAAACTAATATCCCAAGACAAAAACATTATAGAACCACAATATCAAAATCTAAAATTAATTATATATAAAAATAATACAATAAAAATTAATCACATATTCACCCCATGAATCGATAGTGTACCAAAACCACACTATAATTAGGGAATAATTTCCCCCATAATAAGGAAATCGTAAACCTTCATCCTTAGTGACATCTAAATAGAGGAGATGTGATAGGTTTTAAATACAATTACATGATATGGTGGAAATGAATACATCAATTTACCATGGATTTAAATGTATGAAATTTGAAAATTTGTTAAAAGCTAGAAAATAAGAATATTTTAAATTATCACGCCTTACAAAAGTGTTGCCTCAACAACCTTTTGACCTTTTTCTGGTAGGCTTGAAAAAGATCACCAGAGTGGTAGATGAGGGACATCCCAACTAAATATTTATTTGTAGGTTGCACCTAAATAATTAAACAAAACAATGAGACTATACTACAAACAAAGTGTTCTATAACTACAATGTACTAATGATGTATAATATGTGACAACGGTTTCTGAAGGGGTCTTTACCAAGCATAAAAAAACTCACACTTTCATCACACGGAAACCACATTATACAGCCATGAGGAAACTCCACATGGATAATTTAAGTAATAATAAATTATAAGAGATGAATAAATTACTTTGAAAGTTAATATATCACACACATGAGTTAGACCTCACTCACACATTTCATCTCTTAAAATAACAAACTAAATGATACCCATGGGGATTTTAACACCTAGAGCTTTTAAATGACTGAAATGTTGTTTCACAACATAAATGAATCACTACGTTGACATTAGATGAGAATGAAACTCCCCAAGATATTATGTTATATTTAATTTTAAATAAATTTAAAATCTTTGATATATTTTAGTACACACAAATCTAGGATTTTTTTGTTTGATATCACATTCAATACCCAACACAAAGCTTAAACGGCTAAAAATATATATAATCATTATAAAATTGACATAAAACAAGAGGTATGAATAGTGTTATATATTTTCTGATATATATATATATATTCTTACTAAATAAAAATTATTGATAAATTATTTGTAAATAATAAATATTTTTTTTGTAAATTAATTTTATTCTTCAAAAATATGTTTTCTTCCAAAATGGTTTTGTTTTCATTTCATGGATAAAGTATTATAATTATTTAATTGATATTTAATAAAATTTATTTATTAGAAATAAAATTATTTCTAAATAGGAATATAAAAATTTTATTTGTGTGAAATTTTTGGATTTTTCAGATATTATTAATTTTCTGCGAATAGTACTATATATTGATTTTATTAAAAAAGTCATTTCCTTCCAAAATATTATATAATTAAAAAGATACATTAAATTATTAATATTATATTAATTAACAAAAGTATTGTTATTTATATTTAATACACCAAATAAAATTAGAATCAATATTATATTTTATTTAATATAATTTTGTTTTTGGGTTTTAAAAATATTTTTCTAAAAGAAATTTTAAATTACTAAGTGTTTCTATATATTAAAATATTAAAATATCCCTAAATGAATAATTAATTAAATTATATTTAGACAAAATATATCAAAAAAATAATTCAAATTCATAAAATGATGTTTTTTAGATATAATGTTTTTATAAAATCATTTTTTTCTTGAAAAACATGCACTTATTGAAAACTTGCATTTCAGTTGCATCTGATAGTTTTTCATTAAATAAAATTGTTTATTAGTTATAAAATTAATTTGGAGAAATAATCTTCATTTATTAAATCATCATTTAAATATTAAATTAGTTATAATTTTTAACAATTTTGTGGAAAAGATTATTTATTTTAATTGTTTAAAATACTAAATTTAAATTAAAAACTACCCGTTCATTTTAATTTTTTAAGTTAAGTGTTATTTTAAATTTTTTTAGAGTAAAATTAGTTTATTTATAAATTTATTATTCCAATTTAGTTAGTTTTAGTAAATTTTATTTTTAAATTTCATATAAAAACAATTTAATCATTTAAAAAAATTCGTTGAGAACTCATTTTCACATCACGTCTATGAGATTAATATAAATTAATAATTTTATACTTTTATGAATTTCATTTTCAAAAAATGACTCCATATTTTTAATGATAATTATTTTTTTAAAATAATTTAATCATAATTTTTTGCAAAAAATAACAGTGAATGTGGTTAAAACTAATAGCGAAGGTTAAGGTAAAAATGGATTTACAGGGGGTTAAAATCAAAAGATAAGTGTCAAAATTACAAAAAACACTTATAAACGAGTTTATATGGACATGTTTCGACCTTATCACCTATAGTATCGAAAATATTCTATTATTGGGGGCGTATTGAATGAGAAAACACGTTGGTGGAAATCATTCTTCTAAAAAATTACATGTGTGCCGCTCACATTAATTATAAAAGGCCACCCTCACTCTAATACTTTTTAGACCTTAAAAAATCATTAGTTATAAAAACCCTAACCACATAAATGTTATCATTCCATCTTCTCACACTATAATCATTATTTCAGCCACAAATCCATCTATAGAGTACCTTTGGGGAAAATGAAAATTAAATACTCAATGAAGAAGAAATGTTCATCAACTAGTGTTTTTATTATATTTAATGAACCTTCATCATTAATTGTACCTATAAAATTATTATATAATAAAATAATATATTAAATATTCATATATGATATTATATTAATCCCATTTAAAATAAATCTTTTATTTTAACAAAAGGGTTATAATAGTACCATTCTAAAGTAAGGTGTGAAACCGTCTTGTGAACTGATGTCATTTATTTTTTCATTACCAACTCTCATGGTTGGGTATGATTATGGATGTAAATTATATATATATATATATATAAGATATTTATAATATAATAATACAATTTAATTTATTATATCATATGCACCTTTTAATTTCCATTATTTAGTACATATGATAACATCGCTCGTATGTATGGTGGAATACCTCCTCATGAAGTAATGTGATTAGGATTGATTAAATATTTACATTGAAGGTAATAAGAACAATTATAATAAATATATTATATATAAATGAAATATTAATTATATAAATAAAATATTTATAATTCTGAAATTATAATTTATCATTTTCATTCATACCTTTTCCCTTACCGAAGGGTGATAAATCCATTCATATACGTGTTGACTACAACCATAACAATGAGACATGACTCTATATTTTCAATCCCACACCAAATGGATGATATTTATATGATTATTGAATGAAATTATTTTTTATTTATGAAATTAATTTCATTATATAAGGAAAAAATATTATTTACCTCATATTTATAATTATCGTTGAAAAATGGCAATGTTACTCATGCATACATAAGACCTACCATCTCCATGACTGTAACACAATTCATTTCACTAAACAATCATTCATGATCTGTATAAAAAAATAATTTATGTCGAAATATTATAATTGTTTCATGTTTATTCTTCAGTAGGTGATATAACTATATAATACGAACAAGAAATTGATCTTTCATGGCGAAACAAGCATGAGAAAACAATGTTATTAACCCAAAAAATGATGAAAATAATAAAATATTATTAATTGAAGGTTGATAATATGTTCTAAAAGTAAGATTTATGATATTATAAACACTAATATGGTTATTATATATGTAATTAAATTCTTTGAAACCATAATTTATGTCAATTATCATTCACCTAAAATGAATATGTGGTGAGGTGTTTCTTAACTAAATTTTCATTCATTAAGATAATCTTAAACATTAATGATTAAGTCATGCTAAGATTATGTGCTTAACGATCTATGATTATTTTATTTTGTATTTAATATTTTTTATATGTATTTACATTTGATACATGTAATCATTTAATTGATGAATCCAAACATCAATGATATGATCTTTGTGGGGGGGGGGGGTTCCTCATATTTTACTTCTTTGAAATGCGTGCCATATTATCCAACAATTTCTTTTTTATTGTGTATATACTTCCCATGAATGTATTGTATGATGAATATCTAGAAAATTATTGTGATTTAAAAATTCATTTTGTGTTCCCACATTCATGGATCTTATGAATCACTGTTATAAAATTGGCAATAGTTTTATGATAAAATATCATCATTTTGTGGGATTGTTTATGATTAAATAGCCATTATCATAATCATATAATATAACTCTCTATAATTTTCATTAATTTTATTATCCTTCATAATTCAAGACATGTTTATGTAATAGTATCATTTTCTAGTCATTTTACTAACAATTATTGAGAATGTTTTCTAAAAATTATCCGGCTACATTTCACTCTTCAACCAGAAATAGATTTTCTACCGAAACCACGTTATCAGATATTGTTTTTTGAAATTATTTTATCATTTTAAAATTGATTTATTAAATATATTTTTACCCAATTTTTGAATTATATTTTTTTCAAAGGAATCATTATGTTTTTTTTCAAAATAATTCACATTGTAAATTTTACCAGAAATGAAAAATAAATATGTATTTTAATGTGTAAGGAACGAACAGAATTTCCATCCATCATGGAAACCCAATTTTCTTAAAACATCACTATATGATTCAAAAATTATTTTCGTAGAATATTATTTTCATGTGTTTTTTTGAACATTTAGTTTTAAAAATTAATTTGCTGATTAAAATGAATATTTTATTCAAAAATGTTTTAATGAAATTTGTATAGTATTTTAATTCATCAATGACAAAAACCGTTTATTATTACTTCTATTGGTATATGTTTTATTTATACTATGTTATGTATTTATATAGATTTATTAATATTGGATAAAATATCTTTTATGGTACCCATTTCATTTCCATGGTTTGATAATATTTAAAATAAATTATTATAGAACCTGTTTCTTTTTATGGGTTTTCCATATTTCAAATAGGTTATTATAGAACCCATTTATTTTCACTGGATTACCCATTCCTTAATGGGATAGTAATGAAACATATTTTTTCTATGGTTTAATCATGTCTCAAAGTCTTTTACATGATATCCCTATCAATTTCATGGGTAAATCATGTTATAAAATGAATAATAATTTTTTGTATCAGGGTTATAATGATATCTCTATAATTTTTTTTTCTTATTGGTGATCATAGAAATTATATATAATGGGTTACCCAGATAGAAATAGATGATCTTGTTACATCTTATAAGATATGAATGCCCAGATAGAATCAGCTAAAACTATTACAACTTATATGATGGGTTTTCCCTGATACCATATGTGATCCCATTATATCATAAATAATCAGTTCAACAAAACGGAACACCAATAAATTATGTCAAGATTTTTTTATTTAAATAATTATAATGGAATTCAACCATATTATTATTGAAATATTAAGGGTTCTTTAATGATTTTATTATGATAATTTTCCAAAATAAAAGTATGCCTTATCTATGGTTTGTATGAGTATATGTTGTATCCTTTGATCATTATTAATATCACATGGATCATGATTATTGATTCTTATGAGTCCTTGATTTGTAAAATATGTATTAAATGGTTTCAGTTTAATAATTTAGATATTTATGGTTATGAGTTATTTTATTATTTCATCTTGCACTCTGATTATGTCCTCATACACTTATATTTTTATTTTTTTATTTCTTAAATTCAATTGTTAATGGTTCTATATAGCATTACAAGGAAATTACTCTCAAGAATATTATTTTTCTTTTTAACTAAATTACCATGAAATTGTTTTGAATTAATTACGTATAAATGTGTTTCATATGGATTAGGTCAATTACTAAATACGGAATCTGAAATGCTAAGTACAGTGGGAAATAAACTCTCTTGAATTCATGGGTATTTATATGTAATAATTTTCCCAATTTTTTTTAAATCTCTAAACATAAATATTTCAAGAGGTTGAAAGTGATTATATATTTCCTTTTGAATTTTATTTTTTGGATTAAAATTTTTTGTCACATCCATTGGTATTAATGTCAAAATTTAAATAACACATTTTCAGTATAGAATCATGGAGTGTAGGATTGTGGATAGTATAGTTGGCATCTGAGGTAATTTTAGATATATTTGGTGATTATTATTTTTTCATTTGAGGTTATCTTAATAGTGATGTATAACAATATATGTCTATATTATTAAGGATGATCATATTCTCAATGTCTTGGATACCACATTCTAGGTTTAATTTGATGAGGTCTTTAAGTGATTAATGAAACCATATAAGGTGTTTCATTATGTTGAATTATTTGTAAATCAACGATTTGATGGGAAGTATTCATTTTCATTTTGTGGAAATAATATAAAAGGTATTAATAACTCTTAATCTTTATAAGATCTGTGGTTTAGAGGGAATATAGGAACACATGTTTTATGTTTTAGATGACCATGTGATTTAAAAGCTATTTTGTGACTACTTGGATAATGTGTTTTTAAATAAAAATATTTTTGCCTAGAAATATGAAATGTTTGAGGTAAATTCTTTTGATGAAACATTATTTAATGTTTAATAATTTTGTAGTGATTCACCTTGATCTTTTGGTATTGTTTTTGACTTTTTGATATTAACGTATTATTTTTTCATATGACGATTTATTCATTTTTGAAATTATCTTAACATTACTGAATGATATTGGTTTTATTAATGTCAAATGATAAGTGTAATATTAGTTTGTCCCTTTTACCATGAAATGACCATTTATGTTGGATGGAGTGATTAACTTAAGAGGGGGTGAATTGAGTTCAATAAAAATTCTGTTAAAAATCTTGTTAAAATTATATCTTCTAAATAAAATAAATTGACCAGCTAACGAAAGTATAATATTGATATGAGATCCATATTTTAAAAATATTTCTCAAATAGTGATTATATCATAGTTAAAGAATGTCATCGTTATCTTAACTTTATAAATCAATTTACTTAGGAAAAAATATATATTCACTAATTTAGATTAATTATCAAATTAATAGTATTTTTTATAGATTAAAAAAATATTTGATTAGGTAATAAATAAAACAAAATAATTCAATCCAATAAATTTCTATTTCAGTATCAATATTGTAATTAATCCCATGAATCTAGAGATCCCCTAATACCAAGTAGATTATATTAATAATCCAATTGAACCAAAACCCAGATCAGGTAAAAAATAAACAACATAAGGTTATCAAGGATAAAAAGACGCTTCTACGATTATGCATGTAATATATAATAGTATAAGACACAAAATGTCAACATACACATACATTAGGCGTAAAAATACAAAAAAATAATTATTGAATAAAATGGATTCTCTAGTTTAGGTTCATGAGAAATTTTTTGTTTCAAAAAAGAGAAACAAAACATGGCTCGATAGATAAAATCAATAGCTATAAAGATTCATAAAAATAATATTTATTTAATAGGTATGATGAGTCTCTAATTAATGGAATGCTTTAAATCCACATATATAATTTTGTGAGGAGTTAGAGCTTCCTTTTTGATGGTTTTAGAAAAATAGAATATCGTAAAAATTTATAATAATGACCCATTTTATGATTGTTCGTGTCTCAATCAATATATTTAATGGATATTGTAAATTTATTTTGATGGTCATTATAGATGATGAATCAATATTCTTTTATAGGTACATAGATTCAATCACACAATTTTTCTATATGGTTTTCAGGCATATATCATCATTGTAAGAGAGATATGGTAATTCACATAGATATAGCATCATCATTGAAGAATATCCACAATCCATACATATTTGACTTTTCCTTTTATGACTCCATCAAAATACTAATAATATATTCATTGGATCATTAATAAAAAAATCATCAAAGAGTAAGGGAGTCATGAATATGGTGGTGACTCAGCATACAATGGTAGCTCAGACAAGTGGTACCTCAGGCTGGTAGTGACCTAGAGTCCTACAGTGACTCAATATCTTATAGTAATAGGACATGGCTGTAACACTTCTTATGTGGAAGCTTATCCTGAAGCCTGAGATAGCTGGTGATGATAAGCCTGGAGGTGACTCTATATGCGGTTGCTCATCCTTATCGGTAGCTCCTGTATAGCGGTGACTCGCCTCAATACATAACCAATTTATCATAAAAAATATATTATTATATAAAATGATATCATACAACATAAAAATTATCATTACCAAAATAATAATGGTTTATTGTCATTAAGAAAATCTGTGCAACACTATCCTCAAAAAGAGGATCCCACAATCTCCCCTTTTTGAATATAATAATACATGTAATTTATAGGTCATATACAAAAAAATAATAGATAAATTGATATGTATTTATGTTAAAACAATATATTTAAATTTTTTATAATATAAATAAGTTATATAAAAAACTATGACATTGAAGAAACTTTAATGCAAAATCAAAGGTAGACTTTTCAAAGATATCCCTAAAAAATACAATAAAAACCAATCCTTTATCTTACTTTGTGATTATGAATAGAGAAAAAATAATAAATTCATATAAATGGTAAAAAATTGGTTGAATTTCATTATAGTGTGTGAATATAGAGGTGCATACCATTGTTAAAAGATAAAATTTAAAGGCACAATATTCATACCAAATATATAATCTAATCAGATTATTTTTATAAAGTATGTGTTGGTGAAGCTCTCTCTTTCTGTTTTCCCCTATTCCTTGTGGGACTGAAGCAGTGGAATTGACAATAGGAGAGTAGGTTGTGATGGAAGGGTTTTCTGTTGAAGGATGAATCTATTCTTGGAAAATATAAAGGAAAATGTGATTAATAACTTCATCTAGTGAAGAAATTAGATGTTGATATGGTTCGGGAATAAGACCATTTGACTAAGTAATCCATATTTGTCTGTAACTAACGGGCATGGTGGATGTTGAGGAAATAATATTAGTCATTAGGATTTCCACTCCTGTAAATAAATATGTGATGTGAACATGAATATATGGTTTCAATAGGTTGATAAAATCAACTATAATATTATGACCCCTCTCTATAGCACTTATGAAATACCACTTCTCTTCCACTAATCTCTCTAACACTAGTGTGACAACCATTAGTTCACTTATATGATCTTTAAAATCCTATTGAGTAGTGTCATTCAAATGTTCTCTTCTATGAATTTGAAGTGATCATTCATATCATGCTTTATATAAATCATTAAAAAGTAATATTTAGTATCTTTCTTAATGTTTTCTTTATCAGTCCTAAGATAAATGGAATATTCCCCTATCATCCTGTAAATATTATATCCCTGATGGTGTAACATCCCTAATTTATTTTAATGGGATGTATCACCTTCAAAATATGTACTCAATTATTCTATTATAATATTTCTGTGTAGAAATCTATCGAGAGGACGTAAAGAAAGATGAGGTGTAGTGGATGAAGAGGCAGTAGTAGGCATGTTGTCCAACTTTTGAGAAATAGATGTCAAAATCACATAGGAAGTGGATTTCACTTCCTCAAATGAGTATTTCAATCATTACACATCTTTAACCAATATTCTATTCATATATCTAGTTACTAAATATGATATAAAAACCATGGTTGTAAATGGGTTAAAATGTGTTCAACCATATATCGAGTTCTATGTTAACTAAGTCTGGAAACATTAAATGGATGTCTGATCAATAAATATTAAAAATATGAAATCCAATTTCTTCAAAAGAATTTCATATTATAAAAAAAATATTTGAAAAAATTATAAATCCCATTTTTCTCAAAATCATGTGGAATTAATATTTGATCATGAGGTTAACATATATTATAATTTGGAACCAAAACGTCAACATGTTATGTTCTATCAGACTCGACTTGAGTAAAAGGTTTCAGCTCACCATTTTTTCAATATGATCCACAAGTGATCCTTCTTATCTTACATGTCAAATACCATCATCATTATCTGAATCACAATAATCATGACCATGCCTATGAAAACCATGAAACTTCTCTCATTTCTCTAATGGTCATACATTAAGTCTTATATGGTGAAGAACGGTTGGTTATTTGTGAACTTGTTATGATAAATAGATTTCACATTAAAAGGAGATTTGTTTTGTATAAACTGTTGGTGTGACATATGATAGATCTAGGTGATTAGTAGGTTTGGGGGACTTCTCCCCATCACTAATATATTTATTATAATTTGTAACAGTGGTTTTTATAAAATTTATATCTTCAAAATTAGATATATATTTATAAATAATAGAAGTTGGTAGCATTGGTGACAATGGGTGTGACTGAACCATCTCATGATCAGGATCATCATGATTGTCACCATTTTTAATCTTTTAAAATATGACCATGTGCATGATCAACATCATCTCCACCATAACGAACCTCTCCATTATCATTTACATGTCATTCTGGCATATCAAGATCCTCATTAGAAACTTCTTATTAAAAGCATTAACATCACTACCACAACCTTTATAAAAAATCAATCTTGTCTCATGATGATTTTAAGAAGAGATCTTGAACTATTATACTATAGGTAAATTAGTTTTCTCATCTTTATTATCATCTAATATTGAATCCTTGGTCAGTAGATAACTAGGTGTATTAAGATATCCAAAATAAACATTCCAAAAATATATACAAATCATTGGATTGCTCCCCACTTCTGTTGATAAATATTATTCTTCTATTTCCTGGATTGACTCCTCATATTTTTCCCTAATATCACTATATAAATATTCATTTATAAAATTTTGTTTGAAACCATGATCCACTATTTCTGTTGGTCTGGTTATATTATCAATAGGATTGAATGCATCATATAGTTTATCATTATCTCTCACCAAGCAATTCTTGTATGGATTAAACCATTCATTAAATAATTTGAAAATTATATTTAAAAAACAAATAAATGACCATACTTATCTTCACCTTCTTTAACTTCTTTTAATATGTCCCTATCAACCAATATGGTAGAATCTTCTTAGGGTATATCCATGAATGTGACCTTGAATGTTTCTTTCACATTTCAAACATATGGATCATCTGAAATTTATAATGAATAATTATTTAACATTGTTTTAAAAAGTTGGATGTAAACATTTTTATAACACATATTATTGAAATATCCCTATCTAGGACACAAAGAATCATATACGAACATGAAAAATAAATTACACCCACCATCGAGTTCAATATAGGTTGGTCTACACAGAGTACCATCTCATGATAACTGTAGGACATATTATTTAAAATAAACATTCCACTATCACTGGGAATGATACCATGGAAATACACATATACCCATTTATGAGGTACCCTTATAATACTAGATGATTCCTTTGATGAGAAATATAACTCCGAACCATCAACGAAACTTCTTATAAAATTCGTTTTTTCTCTCTAGATAAAATCCGTATTTTGATAGAAATTATAATCCAACATTAGGTAGTAAACATGATTCTTTATTGAAACCAAATCTATCCCTTTGAGATCATATATAAATTTTATTACAACATTATTTGTAGATATAATCCATTGCACATCTATTTCCAAGTCTTCGGTGACAACCCTATTCCATATGTGGATGTTTAATAAAGCCGCAATCAATCTTCTTGAAGATCTATAGCATTTCCTGGATAGTCTCACATCTTCCAGAGTCTATTTTTCTAGTTGAATAACATGGCCCATACTAATCAATTGAAGGTTTAGGGTGAACAAGATGGAAAGAAAAAATGATCATCCCTTGAGGAAGAGAATGATCCACGTGTTCAAAGGTTTGAGGGTTATGTGAATTGATTAGACTTATGTAATGAGTCATATCATTAAGGGATTCAGTGAATTAGTATAATATTGTGAAAATAAATATAAAATCAGTTGTATAAAATGTAACGGAAACATAAAATGATAGCAAAGGAATGGTGAATCATTCACAATGGTTACTTGTAAACTATGACCCATCTACAGTGACTCGACAATGGTGGTATATCAACATTGCCTTTCTAATGGTGACTCATCAATGATGAATTTACAATAGAGAATCACAAATAGTTACATGATAACGAAGAATCAACAATGGCGACTTTTCATAAAAAAAGATATCATTCCAAATTTATTTTAAATAAAGTTCAATCATTTATAACTCATCTAGTTTTTATGATATATGCCAGATGATGTTAAGTTCCAATAAATTTTAATGTTATATCAGCTTTTTGATAATTATCACAAAGAAAGTGATGCCTAACTTGAATGATATTTTTATAGAGCGAGATAATGGATTACATGATATTTGTGTAGCACTTTTTTTATTACAATATATAGGCACATGTATAATTCGGTATCCAAATTCCTAAACGTATGTTTCAACCAAAAAAATTCAGCACAACTACATCCAACTGATATATATTCACCTTTAGCAGTAGATAGAGAAACAATATTTTGTTTCCAAACACACCATGAAAAAGTAGATTTTTTATTGAATTACATGTTCTGGAGGTTCTTTTTCTATTGTACTTAAAACCACCGAAATAATCATTGGAATATCATACCAAGTAAAAATCATGTCCTCTAGGATATATCAATCCAAATTATTTTGTATATTTTATGTATTTAAAAATTATTTTAACAAATAATAAGTGTGAATATTTGGGATTTTTAGGAAACTAAGAAAACATTCTAACACTAAACATAATACCAGGCCAAATAGTAGTTAAAAATAGTAGACTGAAAATCATACCTCTATCACTAGTTTAATTTACTCACTTCCCCATTTCATCAAGATCTACATTATAGATGATACTCATTGGAGTAAAATTAATTTCCGTGTTCTCTTGTCCAATAAAATTTAAATGATATTTATTATATTTGCATTTATTTAATATTATTCCAAATTTATTTTTAAAAATATGAAATCCAATTAATAATATTAGTTCACCCACTAAACTCATTTCAAATTCATTTTTTAATAGTATAAAAATGTCAGTGCATATTGAATCTATTATAGATCCAATAAAAATATCATCAACATATATTTTTTACTATTAATAAATCTTCTAAAATTATTTTTATAAAAATAGTTTTAAAATATAAATCTGTTGAAAAAATATTGGAAATAAGAAATTATGTAATCCCATCATACTAATCTCTAGGTTCCGGTTTTAAACCATATACTTATGTTATTTAAAAAATGATTTCAATACTGCGTATTTTGAAAACCATGGGATTGTTGTAATAAAATATCCTCAACTATAAATCCATTAATGAATGTACATATAACATCCTTTGGATTTAGTTTTAAATCCTATTTTTCTACATAGGAAAGCAGTATCCTAATGGATTAATATTTGGATACATGTGAAAAAATTTCTTTGTAATCCATATATTGATCTTGATTACAACCATGTGTAAATAATCTACACTCATATCATACTATTGTAACATAATCATCAACATTGTTCCTAAATATGCACATGTTTATAATATTTTAATATTCATTATGTCTATCAAAAAGATTACATATATTTTTACTTCAAATTTATTGTGTTCCTCTTGAATATATATGAAAAACAATTTATCGTTAATAGCATCATTGAAGTTCCTTGGTATATTATGTGATAAGAAATCATGGTGCTCAATTTGATTCCTTTAAGAAGCTCTAGTTCTTGGTACCTCCATTAAGTTCACCTCCAATAGTATATATGGGATGATATTTATATGTCCTAATAGATTATTGAAAAAGCGTTTGGTTGTCTCAATATTTTCTTTAGGTTCAGGTTCTAGCGCCTAAATTGAAAAATTTTATCTGTATATAATATAACTTTTAAAAGGATATGAATTAAGTTTCAGTGATTATAGATCAACTTGAAGGATCTTAGTGGTAGTATTAATTTCATTAGGATCAATTTCACCAAATATAATATATATAGATTCCTTAATTGTTTTAGATATATATTTAAACACTCTATATTATTTACTAGATGTTTAATAGAGATGAAAATTTCCATCATCACCCTTTTTTGATAATTTATAAATATGATCCTTACTGTTAGAATAATTAAAAAGCAAAAAAATAATATAATCTATATATTAGTTTTTAATTTTATTATTCCATAACTAATAATTTTTTATTTTTAAAAGATGTCTAATTAACACTATATTTATTATATTACATGCTATATTAACATCATTTTCCAAAAAATTAATCAGGTAAGACATATTCATTTTGTATAGTATAGACTATCTCTTGATGTTTTTTATTTCATCACTCTACAATACCATTTTTGGTGGAGTCTAGGGAGTATAAAATCTGTGATTATAACCAATTTGAGGAAAAATGATTCAAAGTCTTGATTTACAAATTATCAAATGTGTTCAATTAGTAATGTCTTAATCCATATTATACATAGATTTTTTTATATATTAGGAATAGATAATAAAATAAGAACATGATTCAGTCTTGTGAACTAAAAAGAATACACATGTGTACCTTTAGAAGTCATCTACAATAACAAAGATATAATGTTTTCTATTAAAACTAGCAACTATAGAATGTCCAAAAAGGTATATATGAACTAAAACTAGAGGTTGATAGGATGAAAATTTTTTATTATAATAAAAAAAATTCATTCTTTGTCACACTATTTTACAATGATCACAAACGTTATTATTCAGCAATTCTAGCATTGTATGAATGATAAATAAATTGTTTCTAGAAATATTTCTATCTGAATTAATGTTGAAATTTCCTAGTATCATATTACATAGACAAAACTATTTTTTAAAGGTATTTAATACACAAATAGTTTTAGGGGTAACTTTTTTTAAATTGAAAAAATCAACGTTATTATTTCTTAAAGAAGAAAAAATGAAAACATTTTTATAATAGAAAACATAACAATAATTGTTTTCAAATTTTACATAAAAAATATCATCACATAACTAGGAGATGATAAGATGATTATATTTTTAATCATCTACATATGAATATTTATAAATTAAAATTGAATTATAATTACAGATTTGTACAAGGATGGTGATTTTCAATTAAGAAATTTCACCAAAAGTGACATGACCACCATAAAATTCGATCAATTTTTTAAAATTTGAATACTCACAAACATATTTCTCTTACACCCACTATATAGGTATCATAATATTTTTATCGAGGTTTTCAAATAGGTTTCTTATAATGTTCTCGTGACAAATCACATATTTTACCTGTCATACTTATCTTGTTAGTGTCTGAATCACTAGCTCAATATTTAGAGGGACTAAAATATTCTTTCATGGATCTATTAAATTATATATCATATTCCTGGTGTTTCATTTGATATTTCAATTTTGGATCATCAGAATCAATTAGTCCATTCCTCTTACATTCATATACGATGAAATCATTTTGAATAATATCTTTTTTTTCAATCCCTTTTTAGCATTCCCATATTGTCAAAATTCCACATTAAATTTTCTTTTTTTAAGAAAATATATTTCTTTTATAATTTATTAAATATTATATCAATATGAACCATCTCATTATCATTATCATAAATATATTATTCTTCACTCTTTCATTAAACTTTTACAATTTCATTTGATTTGGATGCAGTAGGGTCGAAAACTAATAATATTCCTTTTGGTTCGTCTTCATTGATATACATGTTCAATTAAATCACTTCATCATTCATCATCAATACTCCTACAAATTCCTTGATAGGAATTTAATATATATAAAAATTTCTCTAATTGACATAGAAGTTCCTATCCATCTACCAAGTAGACATCTAAGCTATATCATCACATGATCTTTTTTATAACTTGTTTTCTAAGAGAATACACTGTATTCACTATTTCATTGAACCTAACATACATGTTATAAATAGGTTCATCATAATTCATTCAAAAAGTATAATATTTAATTGATGGTTAATTTAGTCTCATTTAATTAACATATGATGTTCCTTCAGGAGATAAAAATTAGGTATCCCATATTTCAAAAGCATATTTTCATGTAGATTTTCTATTAAATTCTTCATCATTCATGGTAAAAAATAAATCATTCATAGGTTAATTGTTATTATTATAATAAGTTTTTATAAAATAACTCCCAGTAACTCTAGATGTTTATTTATTTCATAATTATATTCTCTCACAGTTCAAATAAGAAAATGAAAACAGTCTAAAGGAATTTTCATTTTTCCAATGAGTAGAAATTGTATAATTAAAATAAGGGTGCATGTTCGGAGGAGATACATCATGTCAACTAAACATAATTAACTATAATTTTGAAAATATCAAAAATCGATATCTTTTTCTGTATAACTAAAATAACATGCTACTATAGATATTATAATAAAAATCAAATATATCTACAACTTGGATTAGGTATGAATTTAATAGCAATAATATATATTAGTTAAAAATACTCTTTTTCAGTTATAAGTGGGAAGTAAAATAATGTAGAAGATATAAGTATGTCTTCCACAAACATCATGGGTAATAAAATGAAAAAATGGAAGATTTTATTCCATAAATTCTCTTGTTTTTTTTGCAGAATATGATGTGTTTTTGAAAAAATAGTAACAACTCGCTTCTTAAAAGATAAAATTAATAAGAATAAAGTGAAAATAAAATTTTTATGAAATAATAGTTATTCTCAACTGGTTATGATCAAAATGTTCAAATTATTCATATCATCTATGGTGTGGATTTCGAGCTACCTTTTTAATGGTTTCAGAGAAACAGAGGATCATATGAATTGACATGAAATATACATTTGATCTCTGTTCATGTATCAAACAATATCTATAATGGATAATGTGCATCTCTATTGCTGTCATTTTTAGTAGATGAATCATTAAGCTTGTAAAGGTACACAAATTCAATCACACAATTTTATTATAAACTTATAAGACACATATCTATATATTGAGAGAGAGATGGTAACTCTCAAAGATATAGTTGTTGTATGAAACCCATATTTTCAAATATGTAATTATCATTTTGATTTGATTTAAATATTTTATTGTGGCCCAACATATGAAACCCTCTTGATAATGGGTGTTTTTTTGGAGGATTGTAACACCCTGAGCTTCCATGATACGCTTCTCATTCAATAATGCAATAGCTTTCATTGTACGCAGCTTCGAGTTCTAACACACGCCACAACCAATCAAAGTACCCGTTATGAATATTAATACCTAATTTTTGAAATTTTATAAATTTTATCTTTCCAAATGGACTTCATTTTTGGATTTGGAATATTTAAATTAGCCTATGTTGAATTTTTGGTATTTTTCTGAGAACTTCCCAATTTTTATGAATAGTGAAAAATACTTAAAAACAACTTTTTTAATCAAAGTATTTTATAGTGATAAATTATACTATTGAGTGATTTTAAATTATAATTAGAATAGATCTTTACCATTTTATCCAATGGTGATCATTAGAATTAATTTCACTTTGAATCTGGACATAAACAATGGTCAATCTTTTGATATATATTGTTTCTTAAAAACACGCTATATGTTGTTGACAGTGAGAATTAATTATAAAATTAATTAATGCAACTTATATGTTTGGAATTTTTTAAAATAGACATCATTTTTGGATTTGGAATATCAATTATAGCTTAGGGTGAAATTTTGGCATTGTTCTGAAAAACTTCAATTTTTGATGAATAGTGAAACCACTAAGTGGTAGTTAAAAAACTGATTTTTCATTTAAATGAAAAAATACCACTTCTGTGATTTGATTTTCAAAAATCTGACATACATTCTTGTCATTATGAAGTAAAATTTGGTTCATTTGGATTAAAATAATTTTTTGGTGAATAGTAACTTTTAAGTTTAATTAATCACGATTAAAGGTAATTAGTGAAATTTATGGTAAAAATAGTATTATAAAAATATGGAATGACCTTTACACTTGTCCAACTACAATTGGATGTGTAATGGCCAACCAGGACAATCCATGGGTCATCTTGGGGACCCCATGGAGCCAATTTGGTAGGAAAAGGACATAAATAACTTTTTATTTAATGTTAAAATAAAAAGGTCACAAACAAGAGTTGTTTTACTAAAACAATTTTTAATTGGGGTTATACAAATCCTATTATTTACTATAAATATTAATTAGAAAGATAAATAGATTTCCTACATCATCATAATTTTTTTTATAATTTTTAGACATTAAATTATTTATGACACCATGATGATGCATCGATTACCTCATTAATAAATGATTTAAATAAAATGAAAAGATAATGTAAAATCCAATGCTTACACTTGTCCAAATCCTATTGTATGGGTAGATTTCGAACCCTTATCACCTTATCCTAGAATTATAAAAGTTTGTGTCCTTTAGAATCCGAAAATCATTGTATAATAAAGTAATATTTCATTACTTTCCAACAGTGCCCCTCCTCTCAGCTTATAAAAGGCCCCCACCACTACCACCTTACTCACCCTTTAAAAGCCTTTTGGCTCGGCCAACCTCTGCCCAAATACTCTCCCAACATCCCTACCTTACTCCTAGAAGCCACACATTGGGCATAATTCTTCCCAAAGAATCCTTTGGCTCAAATCAATAGAGTTACCCAATTTTAAGGTAATGTCCTCTCTTAAGTTATTTTGTGTTATTTTGCTTATCCAAACCCCTAAACTCTTTTTATTCCTTTCTTTTGAAACGACACCAGTATCCTAAATATACTAGTATGTTGTTATAATGATTATTTCAGAAACACTTACACACACCTACATCTAATGGTTAAATAACATACGGTTTCTGTGGATGGTGAATTTCTGCCCCACGAAACGATGATTGTTCAACACTCATAAAACACCTTCAAAGGTGGCCATTTAGATGTAACTATATTTATAAATGATATATAATATTTTTATGTTTTACTTAAGGTTCTGTATTTTTCATTTATGGAATACCTTTATTGTTTCCATTATGGGTAAACACGATATTTTCATTTTAGGAAGTGCGGACTACCGCCCCCTCAAAGTGATTTGAATCGTTAATACCATATGTGGGATGTATAAATGATGGAGTAAATGATATTATATATTATATTATACTGGAATTATAATATACCTTTATATCATTATTATTTCATTAAATACGAAATAGAAATGAAAATAGCGTTCATGCGTACGTACGGCTTACCGTCTCCATGAACGGTGCATTTCATTTCTTACCTCTAAACGTTATGGAATATTATAAATGCATGTATATACTGGATATATATGAGATATACGATATATATATCATGAATATAATTATGGATATAATGGATATATCACCACATGAACAACTTGTAATTATAAGAATTTTATTTTTGACTCAAGTACCTAAGATCGACAAAATGACCGTTATAAACTTAAATAATTACATAATGTTCATAACATGGTAATAATGAATATAAAAGGAATAATGAACATGAAAAAGGTTCTTAAGTAAATATAAATTAACTCTAGTTTATTATTCAGGAGGTTAAAGAACGGTCGAGTTAGGACAGGACACAAGGTAAGGGAATTTCTTAACCCAATTTCCATTCTCTGGGTTAATTTCCTATTTTCAAACTATGTCATGATATTATTATGTGATATCTTGTATTTGTACTTTATTTATGTGTACTTATAGTAAATACACATAATAGATATATTTTATTTAAAAGATGATCTTTGTAAGGGACATCGTCTCAATCTCCTTTCATTGAGGCATATTTGGTTTTATACACAACATTCTTTTATACGGTGTATAAACCCCTTTGACTTTTACGTTTATTCAAAAGGAATCTATTTATATGAAGCATTTACTAAACGACAAAAGGTAATGTTTTTTCCGTACATATGCGGTGACAACGACTTCTCCTCCGCCGTGACCATTATTTAAGTTTCGACTTCCTCTACAAGCCATACCTTTTCTTAAAGAAAAATAAATACCATGTTTTACCTTTCTTTTATTTTGGTATTGAAAATGGTTTTGAAAGTGTTTTTATTATATCAATTTTTTTGTATTGATATATTGTGATTGAAATGTAGAAATTTTATGTTTCCTTTATGCATGTTTTATATGATACGATTATGTTATGGTTTATGATATGTTTAAACCTATTCATATGAGGAATGCATTGGACTTAATAAGTGACGGGTGGAGCCTGCTATAGCTTCTCGATGCATCGGTAGGTCTCATGTGACAAACTAGTGTCTTGGCATGAGGCCTTGACAAAATCTTATTTGTGGTCATGGCACGAGGCCTTGACTACGTGGTTATGATAGTCTGGCATTATGCATTCCATCATTATGAAAGTGGTTAATGATATTTCATGTGATTATTCGACTAGTAGAATATCCATGTGAGTAATTAAATGGAATTATTTCATTTTACTTTTGCCATATTATGATAAAGTTCAAGTTTAAAAGGCTTTTGTTTTAGTTATACATTGCCTTAAATGTTAATGTTTATTTATGAAAGCTTCCGCTATGTTGTTATCCTTACTGAGCATCTGAGCTCACCCCTTTCAATGTTTTAATTTTTCCAGGATGTGAAGAAGTATATTATGAATGACCTGCAGGGATAATATAAGGGGATATGAAGAGAATATGTTGTAGTTTTGTTTTACTTTATGATGTAATGTAACACTTATGAATGTATCTAGTGTTTCTAAGGCTACGAAACTAATCGATCTTTCGAGACTTGATCTTTTGTGATCATGCCAATGTTACGAAGTAATGCACCGACTCTGGGTAGCTGGGGTCGGGTGTTACAGTTTGAATCAGAGGTAGTTTAGTACTAACCTTGGAAGCTAGATTTATATAAACTCTGATTAGAGAACATAGCCCGAAGATAGACTTTGAGGATTAGTATAGAAGAACTTCCTAGAATTTTGGTATTGTAGAGATGTTGTGTGTTTTCCTATCAATACATCACTTTCTGGATACGAGCAGGTAGAGGCGGCTCTGGAACAGATGTAACTAGGGGTAAAACCTGAAAACACCGCTTTGAGCTAGACTCGAACGGGAACTGGTGCACGACAACGGGACTTGCTGCACTCTTGGTTACGACACTCCCGGGGGATATGCTTAGGATAGTTCACATTTTCTTTACAAACCACTATGAAGTGTTATGAGTATATACTTCCTAAAAGAAAACATTTTTATAATTATCGATTATATCCATAAATAGTTCAATTTATATTAAGTGTTTTCAAGTTTGTTATTATGTATTTAGATTCATAAACTAACCTAGTTTATGGCATTGTATAGAAATGGCGCCCAGTAGAAGGAATGTGAACTCCATCAATACGTATTATCCAAAGAGTAAGAAGGATCATATCTTTCATGGTATTAAGCCAAAATTTAGAAGGGAAAGAGTCTCCCATGTGTTATCAACATATGAATATATAGTATCATGTGTTAATAAGATAAGTAGAGAATTCTCTGAGTCTAATGGATTTGAAGGGATGAAAGAGAAGAAAAGGATGGAAGAGAGAATGATGGATAAAGGGACGAGGGAAAAGAAAAATTTTCCAATATTGATAACTATGGGAAGAAACACCTTGAAATTTGCCTGAAGGGAATGGGAGTTTGTTATAAGTGTGGAGAAAAAGGACACCAAGTGCGTGACTGCAAGGGTAAGAAAAAGGTTTCAAATGTACAATGCTTCATCTGCAAGGAGCGGGGACACTATGCAAACCAATGTCTAAATCATCAGAGTGTGCCCCAAATGATGTTATTGGATAATAATCAAGTTTTGATACTACCACAGATGAGGAGGAATGATTAGAGTTCTTATGTTGTTATTAAATAATTTTGTAATTTGAGTGTTGTATCAATGATGTACTGGTTATAATAATTATGGTGTATATAAGGATTTAACTGTAGTACTATTTCATCTAGGACTTGAGATTGTGTGAAACCAAGAAAAAAGACTCCACAGTAGGTTAAATTTTTGGAAAATATATGGTTGAGATAAAGATAAACCATAATATGGTTCTGATACCGAGATAGTGGTTTTGGAATAAGACATGATTGATTTGGATAAATTATATTGGATATTCTTTCCTTGAAACTAATTGATGATTTGTATACATTTTTGGACAAGAGGAGTATATCTAGTATTCTATAAGGAATAAGGGATCATGGTAATTCAGGATGATTCAGCGTTTTAAAAGAATACATGATGAAGGTGTTCACGTGTTGTTACATGGAAAAAAGGGATCTTCATTATGTTTACCTTCCTCATAAAATTTGGATTGTGAGTTGGACATGAGTATTTTGGATAACTATAAAGGTTGGAATGGATTAAGTTGATCCTTGGATAGTATTGTTTGAGGTTAAAACATTTCTAAATATTATTTTTGGAATATTATAATAGTTTTATAAAAAGGACAACCTTCAGGTTGGGTGATAACCCGTCGCTTCGGACAAAGCTGTAGGAATCCAACCCACAACCATATTGCGACATGCCTTTATGACCAGCCACTAGCCTGCAGGAAATACCTGGTTATTACAAAATATCTTCCGTAATCTAAATGGTATGTGTTAATATTTTTAACCTTGCACGATTAGGATAAATATATTATTTTTGAGTTCAATTATCTTTTTGAGTGAAAGATGAGTTTGTGGTAGAAATTAGTTGAAGGTTGAAACTCTAATTGTCAAGAATAAATATATATATATATACCTATATCTTATTCTATGAATAAATTACTTCTTAAAATTTATTAAAGGGATATTAAAACAAAAAAATGTGTTATCCTAATACCATATGTCTTGTTGAACTGATGATATTTTAAATCAACATAGATTGAAGGCTTTGAGGCCCTCAATTTGACACTTGTTTTTGAATGATGACCTCAATCACTCCCTACAAATATTTAAGTTTTCCCTCCAATTATATGTCTCTAATTGCCACCAATGTTCTCCTAATTGAGATCATAATTGGGTGGTGACTTTTTCATTTCCCATTCCCTCTTATTAAGGCTAAATTTTATTAACCTTATTTTCGATGTGGGTTTTCCACAAAGGTATTTTATATTTTCAACCTTTTATTTTCGAAGAACATTATCAAATTGCGAGGATGGAATTTATTGAATGAGTGGAGAATGTAACACCCCGAGCTTCCATGATACGCTTCTCATTCAATAATACAATAGCTTTCATTGTATGCAGCTTCGAGTTCTAACACAAGCCAAAACCAATCAAAGTAGTCGTTATGAATAGTAATAACTAATTTTTGAAATTTTATAAAATTTATCTTTCCAAATGGAATTCATTTTTGGATTCGGAATATCGAAATTATCCTATGTTGAATTTTTGGTATTTTTTTGAGAACTTCCAAATTTTTATGAATAGTGAAAAATACTTAAAAACAACTTTTTTAATCAAAGTATTTTATAGTGATAAATTATACTATTGAGTGATTTTAAATTATAATTAGAATATATTTTCACCATTTTATCCAATGGTGATCATTATAATTAATTTCACTTTCAATTTGGACATAAACAATGGTCACTCTTTTGATGTATATTGTTTCTTAAAAACACACTATTTGTTGTTGACAACAGAAATTAATTATAAAATTAATTAATGAAACTTATATGTTTGGAATTTTGTAAAATAGACATCATTTTTGGATTCGGAATATCAATTATATCTTAGGGTGAAATTTTGGCATTGTTATGAAAAACTTCAATTTTTGATGAATAGTGAAACCACTAAGTGGTAGTTAAAAAACTAATTTTTCTTTTAAATGAAACATTACGACTTCTGTGATTTGATTTTCAAAAATCAGACATACATGGTTGTCATTAGGAAGTAAAACGTGGTTCATTTGGATTAAAATAATTTTTTGGTGAATAGTAACTTTTAAGTTTAATTAATCGCGATTAAAGTTAATTAGTGAAATTTATGGTAAAAATAGTATTATAAAAATATGGAATGACCATTACACTTGTCCAAACACTATTGGATGTGTCATGGCCGACCAATACAATCCATGGGTCAACATGGCGACCCCATGGAGCCACTTTGGTAGGAAAAGGACATAAATAACTTTTGATTTAATGTTAAAATAAAAAGGTCACAAACAAGAGTTGTTTACTAAAACAATTTTTAAATGGGGTTATACAAGTCATATTATTGACTATAAATATTCATTAGAAACATAAAAAGATTTCCTACATCATCATAATTTTTTATAATTTTAAGACATTAAATAAATTAAATTATTTATGACACCATGATGATGCAGTGATTACCTCATTAATTAACGATTTAAATAAAATGAAAAGATAATGTAAAATCCAAGGCTTACACTTGTCCAAATACTATTGGCTGGGTCGATTTCGAACCCTTATCATCTTATCCTAGAATTATAGAAGTGTGGGACCTTTATAATCCGAGAATCATTGTATAATAAAGTAATATTTCATTACTTTCCAAGAGTGCCCCTCCTCTCCACTTATAAAAGGCCCCCACCACTTCCGCCTTACTCACCCTTTCAAAGCCTTTTGGCCCGGCCAAACTCTGCCCAAATACTCTCCCAAATTACCTCCCTTACTCCTAGAAGCCTCACATTGGGCAGATTTCTTCCCAAGGAAGCCTTTTGCTCAAATAAAAAGAGTTACCCAATTTTAAGGTAATGTCTTCTTTTATGTTATTTTGTTTTATTTTGCTTATCCAAACCCCTAAACTCTTTTTATTCATTTATTTTGTGACAAAAACATTATCCTAAATATACTAGGATGTTGTTATAATGAGTATTAGAGCTACACTTACACACACCTACATCTAATGGTTAAAGAACATACGGTTCTTGTGGATGGAGAATTTCTGCCTCACGAAACGATGATTGTTCAACACTCATAAAACACCTTCAAAGGTGGCCATTGAGATGTCACGCTATTTATAAATGATATATAATATGTTTATGTTTTACTTAAGGTTCTGTATTTTTAACTTATGGCATACCTTTATTGTTTCTATTATGGGTAAACGCGATATTTTCATTTTAGGAAGTGCGGACTATCGCCCCCTCAAAGTGATTTGAATGGTTAATACCATATGTGGGATGTATAAAGGATAGAGTAAATGATATTATATATGATATTGTACTGGAATTATAATATACCTTTATATGATTATTAATTCATTAAATACTAAATAGAAATGAATGTAGCGTTCATGCGTACGTACGGCTTACAGTCTCCATGAACGGTGCATTTCCTTTCTTACCTCTAAATGTTATGGAATATTATAAATGCATGTATATACTGGATATATATGAGATATATTATATATATATCTTGAATATAATTCTAGATATAATGGAAATATCACCACATGAACAACTTGTAATTATAAGGATTTTATTTTTGACTCAAGTACCTAAGATCGACAAAATGACCATTATAAACTTAAATAATTACATAATGTTTATAACATGGTAATAAGGGATATAAAAGGAATAATGAACATGAAAAAGGTTCTTAAGTAAATATAAATTAACTCTAGTTTATTATTCAAGAGGTTAAAGAACGGTCGAGTCAGGACAGGACGCAAGGTAAGGGAATTTCTTAACCCAATTTCCATTCTTTTGGTTAATTTCCTATTTTCAAATTATGTCATGATATTATTATGTGATATCTTTTATCTGTACTTTATTTATGTGTACTTATAGTAAATAAACATAATAGATCTATTTTATTTAAAAAATGATCTTTGTAAGGGACTTCGTCTCAATCTCCTTTCATTGAGGCATATTTGGTTTTATACACAACTTTCTTTTATACGGTGTATAAACCCATTTGACTTTTATGTTTATTCAAAGGAATCTATTTATACAAAGCATTTATCAAACGAAAAAAGGGAATGTTTTTGTCGTACGTATGCGGTGACAACGACTTCTCCGCCGTCGTGACCATTATTTAAGTTTCGGCTTTCCCTACAAGCCATACCTTTTTTTAAAAGAAAAATAAATACCATGTTTTACCTTTATTTTATTTTGGAATTGAAAATGGTTTTCAAAGTGTTTTTATTATATCAATGTGTTGTATTGATATCTTGTGATTGAAATGTGGAAATTTTATTTTCCTTTACGCATGTTTTATGTGATAGGATTATGTTATGGTTTATGATATGTTTAAACCTATTCATATGAGGAATGCATTGGACTTAATAAGTGACGGGTGGAGCCCGCTATAGCTCCTCGATGCATCGGTAGGTCTCATGAGACAAACTAGTGTCTTGGCAGGAGGCCTTGACAAAATCTTATTTGTGGTATTGGCAAAAGGCCTTGACTACGTGGTTATGATAGTTTGGCATTATGCATTCCATCATTATGAAAGTGGTTAATGATATTTCATGTGATTATTCGACTAGTAGAATATCCATGTGAGTATGTAAATGGAATTATTTCATTTTAATTTTTCCATATTATGCTAAAGTTCAAGTTTAAAAGGCTTTTGTTTTTGTTATACATTGCCTTAAATGTTAATGTTTATTTATGAAAGCTTCCGCTATGTTGTTATCCTTACTGAGCATCTGAGCTCACCCCTTTCAATGTTTTAATTTTTTCCAGGATGTGAAGAAGTATATTATGAATGACCTGCAGGGATAATATAAGGGGATATGAAGAGAATATGTTGTAGTTTTGTTTAACATTATGATGTAATGTAACACTTATGAATGTATCTAGTGTTTCCAAGGCTACTAAACTAATCAGTCTTTCGAGACTTGATCTTTTGTGATCATGCCAATGTTACGAGGTAATGCACCGACTCTGGGTAGCTGGGGTCGGGGCATTACAAGGATGGTGCCTCTTCGGAGCTCAGAATTATCTTTCTGTCTAAAAATGGCCTAGTACCTGGTTTGTGCACGACCTACACATAGTTAGTCAAATAGTTCAAGTGGAGGTAGTGTCTTCCACATGGTTTTGAGAAATTGAGTAGTACTTTTCGTACATCTATGTGGTATATATTAAAATCTGATGACTTTGTATAGAATGATCTTCTTGGTTATTGCACAGTTAGTCAGTCAGTGTTGGGTAACCATACAAAGAAACCCTAGGAGGCAGTCAGTTCTCCATGGTCGTCGTATGACTTTGGAAATGGTGAAAGTAAACCACACGATCCTATTATGTGAATATTTTTATGATTTTAATTATATAACTTTATCTTTTTAAAACCAAAAAACTATTTTTATTTCAAAAGACATATAATAAGGCTTTAAAAATCATTCAATGGTGCTTAAGCCATGAATTGAGCCTCGTCATCCAAGTAACCTTCGATTCAAACAGAATTTCTCTCATCAGATCTATAACACTAAGTCCTCGATTTATTTTTAGCCATTCTTGATTTTTTAGAATAGAGAATCCACTATTTGATATTTGGATCATATTCCCTAATATCCCATCCATTTTACATTATTCAGATCTCTCCTAAACTAAGACTAATTTGGACTCGATAAAGGATGGGATCTCTACTAGAAATTCAAGGTAAGTGGTTTATTCTTTTAATTGAATTTTCAAGTGCATTTCATGCACTCATTTTTTTCATTGTCCATTAAAATTTTCAGAATATCCATGTTTTTTGATCAAGACAATTTTTTTAGGCTTAGTCAGACCTAGATAGCATGCATGTAAGTTTTGTTTAGGTTCATTGACACATTTTCCTCATTTCACGGTCACCCATGGGTTTTCAATGATGAATTATACTATTTATTCTTTTTTAGACCACCTAAGTGTGTGTTATGTGGTTTCCTAGTTAGATGAAGTCTGTTGATTCCTTAATTGGTTTGAATATAATTTTTCGGAGATGTATTTCCTCTTTTTGGTGATATCTTCGGATTGCATGCCTAATTTGGTAGTTTGGATTAAAAGAAATGGGAAATACGAGTTGGTATTCCTATGTTAAATGAATATTGGCTTGTAAAATTTATCATATGGCAGGGTAGACCCATATATTTCTTAATTGATAAAGTGAATGCATGAGTGGATATACTCACTTCTTGTTTGTGTTAATACGAGTGGGTATACTCACATAGGTTTAATTGATTAAATTGAATGCACGAATTAATGGTTCGATAGATGCCATGGAATACTCATCATAGATCTGAAACATGGTAATGAATACCATGGGTTGACTCTTCCCCTTGGGGCATGATTCCATGGAATGCTTGAGGCCTTACAACCACATAGATCATGATTCCTTGTAATCATGAAGGATAGGCCTGTACATATGTTATTATGACTCCAACCAACGCCTAGATATCGTTTCCATTAGGATTATTATGGGAATCGACTTAGATTCCTTGGATGATATCCTTATATCTGAACCATTTTGGTCTAGAATTATTTCAGGGATTCCCTTGTATATGGATCATTGGCCTTGTGGCCTACTCTACAGTATATGACAAGGACTTAGAATTCTACACCTCATTATATAGAATGGGGGTGGGTTACTTAACATGGATTGATATATGGTGTGGCTGTGTGACTTGTTTACTTTGATTATATCTGCATTGTTAGAAGCTGACTATATTACAGGTAGCCTTGAGGAGTTGTTTGGTTTTATAAATGGATGTCGAATTTTTCCAGTGGAATAAACACTTACATTACTTCTTTTTTTACAATTAATTGAACAGGTTTAATTTTGATAGAACTATATATACCCTAGGTGGTTACCAACTATGATGTTTATCTCACGCCCTATTAGGTCCTCCTAAGGTACAAAAACTTATTATATGATTTCATATCATGATAGGGGAACAAGTCCTAGTATAGGTCATTGATTGTGGCTTCGATGTCTGGGGCATAGGAAAGAGATGAGGATTATGTTGCTACTAGGATACTTTTTTTCATCTTTTGTTCTTTTTGGAACATTTGTATTTTATTTTATTTCCATGTACTAGATTGTAAGCTTTCTAGATGCATGTATCATCTGCCTCATTTTGTATATGAGACTATCTTGGTTACGGATATGTGTTTATTTCATGTCTATTTTCAGTATATTGTGGTTTATTTCTCCTCTTCTATTTATTATGCTTCACTTCCACTGTAATACTCTATTAATATGGGAATAGTCTCACCAAACGCTCGCTAAGGACCTTGCTATGAGTCAACATCCTCTGGGGTTTGGGTTGATACTCTTGAGGCAATGTGGCCAATCGGGTCCAAATCACCATATTTGTTGGCTACTGGGTCCGAGACATTACAATTTGGTATCATAGAAATAATTTTTATTTCATTCGGACATACAGTTTAGAGCCATGATATTGGGATAAAAAGGAAATGGTGTTTCATAATAATATTTTCATAGGATTTTCTACCCCACGTACATGGAGGAGGAAATCCTCCTCGAATGGATTTTTTACCTTCTAGATTTGTTATATTATTACTGATTTGATTTCACCATTGGGTGACACACATGATTTATGTTATTAATATTGATTAAATTGTGGGAAATATTTTAGATGAAACCTGATAAGATGAGGGTATGAAATATCATGAATCATATTTATAATTAACATTCCTTTAATTTTTTCATTCCATATCGTTTTAATTCAATATAGCATTTCTATGCTATTTGGTCTTATTATTGTACCTACTGTTGTGATAGTTTTGGTGCAATGGTTAGAGGAGTGAAATCATATTTCAATTAATAAAATGTATGGTACCTTAGGAATTCTGAAATAATTCCCAACTAAAATGTAAATGATAAATGACCTTTTATATGTGTGGTTTGAATGGGATCCATGATCTAAAATTATGAGGATTTGGGGGACATTATTAATTTTCAATTGGTAAACACTTGGTGGTATTTTCTGGATAACAAAATGAGAAATGAAAATGAAAACTAGAACTAATGATATAATATTGACCAAGACCTGATGTTTGAAAGGGAAAGAGGCATAGTTTCTACTAGTTCAGTTACTGTTTTGTATAAATTCTTGGCATTTGGACCAGGTTGTGGGTTTGACTTAGTTTCTATGAGGGATTAGTCATGTCTGATTATTTTATGTTGTGTGATGTGATTTTTTTATTCTCTAAGGTGTGTTTTTGGAATTGTATGGACATTCCACCACTATAAACTCTATTGTTTGTCATGAGGGTGCCAATGAACATATTTTTTATATAGTGGTCCATGGAATAATAGTTGTTCCCCCTTTATTTCTAGCTATGGAACTAGGGTATTTTTTTAAAACAAAAGTGATAATGGACACATTCGTGATTGATTCTTTTGATATATGTAGTCATTCTGGGGAGCAAAGTAGCTTGTCTTGTCTATGGCTGAGCAGGCATGGGTGTTCTAGTAGCCACATCATCCCTTTTTTTTGGTGGATTGAAGTCCAAGGGATACAAAGCTATTTTTTGAGACCATGATCAAAATGTTTCAGCATCCGGAGACGTCTCTAGAGTAGAGGTCCAAGCTAGTTACCATTACGCTACTTGTGGAAACAACATACTTGTGCGATGTTTTGAACATAGTTGATGGGCTGAAATATATGGGGTGGAATAATTTACAGGACCTCTTTGATGGATACATTACCCCACAGGTCTGTGAGCAGAGTGGGCCCATGAGTTCATGTGTCTAGAGCCTGTCGCGAGGACAGTTATGAAATATTCATCAAGCTTTACCAAGATGCAACATTTTATGAAAATGTGCAATATTAATGAGGTTTCATTGGAGAGAATCTCTGATGAATGGCTTAGACATGCCAAAAAATCTCTTTCACACGTGTTTAGGATTTACTTCTATCACCGAGAATGTGAATGAAGTGCTGACCATAGAGTTGAACCTGAGGGAAGGTGGGGGTACCAAAAAAAGGTAATGTTGTTTCTCGCCCCATCAGGTCAAATTCTTCTATATGGAAGCACCATTTTGAGGTTTACTACAATGAGGGAGTTATTTAGTATGTGGGTGTAGGTATCTTGGTTTTATTCCATCAATGCAGTAGGTGAGTCTACATTAATATTTAGTGCAGCTGAGACCCTATTGAGTGCCAATATTATGGAAGGATGAGGAACATGCAACAGTTTTGTAGGAACATCCCTTTAGCTACAAGTGATTTGGGTCTACACCAAATTCAGGTTCAGGAGAAGGTTCTTTAGATCCATGTCAAGCAGGGAGCTGGAGCACTGTGGGCCTGTTAGGCCAATGTAGTGGTGCTTGTGGTCATGGTAGCCAGACACCAGGTTCACCGAGATATCAGGGAAGATCAACTCATGGTGTCTTGGCAATGTCCCAGGGCCAAGGTACATGCCAAACATATGTTGTTTAACATACTAAAAGGGATCCGGAACCCAGAACATCTATGTTGAGATGTACAATATTAGTTTCATCAACTATGTAATCTTCTATGATAGATACAAGCATGCCACATAGTTTTAAATATGCGCTACTGGTTAAAATCCTCAAGTTTTTTGTCTTTCTTTCTAAAGGAATTTTGAAACTATAAACACAATTGGAGTTAGAACTGGTGATTTGAACCAGTATATGGAATGAATAAATGTTGTCGTAGGGTTCCACCTCATCTGGGATCATTAATTCCTTAAGATGGCAGGGTTTGACATCATTCATGAGATTGATTAGATAGTAGAAAATCAAGCGTACGTCGACTTCTATCACTAGAGGGTGACTTTTACATCACCAAGGGATTCAATGTTTTCTCAAAAGGGTGAAAGGGATGTCTAGGAAAGAAGAGATCTATCATAACATCATGGTCTTGGTGGGATGATAGACCATATTTCTTTTTTTTATTGTTGATTATGAGGGAGTGAGTCCGGTAAAACTCCACCAAGTGGTTGATCACATCAAGGACACATTTCCCTATAACTTTTCTAGGTTACCTCCTAAGAGAGTGGTGGATTTACTTATTGAGCTAGTTCCCAGAGACACAGTAGTGACTATTCATCCTTACAGTATGGATACTACAGAGTTATAAGAGCTCAATTGGTATCTAGAGTAACTGGACGCAAAGGGGTTTATTTTACCCTGAACATCAACATGGGGTTTGCTTGTTCTTTTTCAATGAAAAGGAAAACATATCTTTTAGTCAATGTGTGGACTACTGAAAATAGAATCAGTTGATGGTTACAAATCGATAGCCCTTACCACTGAGAGATGACCTATTTTATCAGCTTCAAGGAGCTCGAGTGTTCTCAATGAATGACTTGAGGTCTGAATATCACTATGTGGATGTTCGGAATGCAGACATACCTCATAAAACCTTCTTTAGTAGGAATAGTTTATAAGAGTATATGGTTTTTTCATTCAAACAAATAAACACACATGTGATTTTCATGGATTTGATGAATAATGTGTTCCATAATTATTTGGATTCTTTGGTAGTCAATTTTGTTTGGCGATATCTTAGTGTATTCACATAATCAACATGACCATTCCAACCATCATGATATAATTTTGAATACACTAAGAGACAATATGTTATATGAAATTCTCAAAAAGTGTCACTTTTGGACTGATCATGTTCACTTACTAGGTCACATCATCTCAGGGATAGGATATTCAATGAACCTATAGATTGTGAGAGTAGTAGATTTAATGGAATAACCCATTAACAGTTTTCCATAAGGAGTTTCACGGGGCTAGTTTGTTACTACATGCATATTATACATGGATTATCATTCTTAGAAATTCCATTGATAGTATTGAATAGAAATTTAGTGAATTTATTGCGGATAGAATCTAGGGAGGAAGCATTTCAAGAGTTAAAATAAAGGTTGACATCATCATCAGTTCTAATACATCAGGAGTAGGGAATGAGTTACACGGTGTATGGTAACACTTTCGGTATTGTGATGGGGGCTGTGCTGATGTAGTGGGATTTCGTTTTGTGGTATAAAAAACCCAAAAACTCTCAAGTATATCATTACATAGTGTGATTGGAATCTGAGGATGTGAAGGTTGGTGGCATACCTATGTTCCTATTATTGTGAGAATTCCTAAATGCCTTGTAATGTAATTGGAGTGACCAATGCACTAAGCATTAGAACTCAGATATAAGAATTGAAACATGCTTGTATCAAGTGGACGTTAATGGAATTGTTCTCTGAGACGAATCTAGTTGGTTCATGATGGGATATGGAAGACTTATATTTCATCCTTAGCTATGACCTATACCTTGTCAAACATAGTTAGGGTGAGAAAGCTATCATTTTGTAAAGGCCTAGTTCAATGGGTGTGTGTGGTAAGTGAGGTCCCTCCTCCTAGTTGGATGTTGGGTGAGGATTAGATCTTCTATATCTATAGAAGTTTTTAGGTTAGAATGGATATATATGGAGAATTTATGCATGATTTTCTCGTTACTCCTTGGGAAGTGCACCCTGGATTCACCAATATGTACTGTTACTTACGTCATCAGAATTCTTTTCTGATTATGTAGTGAGAGGTTGTTGGTTTTGTTACACTTTGTTCCACCTATTAATAGGTGAATGAGAAACTTTAGGGACTAGATGTTCTTTTATATTAGCTACCTATCTTGTAATGTAAATTTTATGATATAATTATTTATTTTGTGACATGTTTTTTGAGATCTCTTAGGGGTAACAATGTTGTCTGTGTTGTTGTTGAATGGATTGCAGTGGTTTCCCATTCTTTCCTGATCAAGACGCCTTCCATGTTGATGAGTGAAAAATGTTTTATATCCAAATGGTGGTATGAATTTAATGGACCCCTCACACTATAATTTTTTATACTGATTCCCTCTGTAAATATCATTTCAAGGAATGTTTTTAGATGGTGATAGGTACATAGGTAATTATGAGTACATTATAATACCCTCGAACTGATGGTCAGTCTGAGCATATCATACAGGTGTTGGAGGAAATGTTGTGATCATGCATCCTAGGTTTTGGTGCTCTTGGAAGATGAATATTCCCCTGGTCGAGTTCTCCATCAAATAACAGTTATCATGTGACTATACAGAAAACTCCCAACGAGGCTTTATATTGTATAACACACTGTTCATCCATGTTCTGATTAGAGGATGGAGAGGCATCTTTACTGGGACTTCTTGTCATATACGAGACCTCTGATTAGGTCCAGTTGATTCAAAAACAAGTGGCTATATCATCGTATCTTATGAAATCCTATGAATTTTTCCACAAATGACCTCTAGATTTTGTGGTCAGGGGTTATTTTTTCTTGCATGTTTCACTGAGGTTTGGAGACAAGTTGATCAAAAGACAATGTCAACATTCCCTGAGATATGTCAGGCCATTCATGATTGTGGAGAGAGTCAGGTAGGTGTCATATCGATTGATGTTATCAAAGAGTTAATAATAAATACAATAATTCCTACACATATATCACCTACACCATTTTCATTTAGACCCACCTCATATTTTTCATCCATATGAGGTTGAGGTTCAGGTAGATGCATCCTTTATGTAGAATATGATTCATATTGTTGAGTGGAGCATGAAGTCTCTTTGATTCTGGTCAGTTCCTCTAGTTTGTGTTCTATGGTAGAATGGCCAACAATCGGATGAGACTTTGGAGTGGGAGGGAGACATACAAGCTTAGTGGTCAGATCTGTTTTCAGAACAATCATGACCAACCTGCAAAGAGAAATTACAAGATTAATTGAGATGAATTGGGGGGGAGATTATTAAAAACTGATATTTTTTATTAGGTAAAGATCTTTTTCATTTCGGTTTAAATTTATTTGTTGTCTTACGTATGTACCATTCATTATCCATGTTGTTTTTGTGGTGTATGGGGATTGATTGGATCCATGAACCATTATTTGGAATGAAAATGGAATACCACACAGTTTGTGCATAGCCTACGCATATTTAGTCAAACTCTGTGAGTATAAGCAATAAATTATGCATGATTTTGTGAAAAAATTATGTATGTCTTAAATGATTCAAAGTTTTTACTGAATGATCTTCAAGAATACCACATGGTTAGTCAGACCATCTTGGGTAACTATGCAAAGATCCCCTTGGAGGTAGTGATCTGTGCATGGTTACCACATAGTTTGTATATATGTTTGGGTAAACTATGTGAGCTTGATGTGTGAGTTTTTTTTAAAAATTTAAATAAACAAAATATTTATTTCTAAATAAAATAAAAAATATTTTGGTTTCACAAGATAGTGGGGAGGTCATAGAAAATTCAAATGGATCCTAAGAAAATAACACATCCTAGTCTTCAATCTGACCTCTGATTCGAACATGGTTTGTCTCATCTGATCCACAACAGTAACACCCCAATTAAATTTTATTTTTTATTTTTTATTCAAAACAAATTTTGTTATATTTTAATTTAGGATTAGATGCCCAATTATCCCATTCGTTTCCTTTTTTCAGATCTCCCCTAAACTAGAGAAAAATTAAGAATCGATACTAGACATCCTATCTACTACTGAGAAAAGGTAGGTAGTCAATACATCTTGTTATCTTTTCAATTACTTTTTTGGGTTTTCTTACATTTCTCCACCCATAAGACATTCCTTCTGGACCACATTTTTGAGTGAGATATTTTCTTGTAGTCATATTCGGACTTAATGAGGATGCATGTAAGTTCCATTTTGGTGTTTTGACACCTATTACATGTTTTAATGCCATCCATGTGATGTTCATTAGGGAATTAAACAATTTATTCACATTTAAACAACCCAATGGATGTCTAATTTTTCTTTCCTAGTAAAAGGATTCATTTTGAGGCCTAGATTGTTTTTAATATATTTCATAAGAGATATAATTCCTCCTTACTCAGTGATATCTTGTGAATCCATGAATTTTTTAGAGTTTGTATAATGATAAATGGAAAATATGGGTGCACATACCTATATAAAATGAATAATGTAATGTTAAGTGGATAATATGGGAGGGTAGGACCAAATGATTTTTAATTGATCAGTTGATTGAATGATTGGGTATACTCATGCCTTGGGTGTGTTAATGGTATTTGTAATACTCTCATGGGTTTAATTGTTTAAATTGAATTCTTATTTAGTGTTTTAATATATGCCATGGAATTCTGTCCATGGATCAATAACAAGGTAGTGTATGCTTTGAGTTGACTCTTCTCCTAGGGTCTTGCCTCTCGGGGATGCCTTTTTCCTTTCTAACCAATGGATACATATTTTTCAGACTCACGTATGACATGTCAGTAAATATGTTCCTAGGACTACAACCTATTCCTAGACCGAGTTTCCACTAGGAATTCCATGGGAATCGATGTGGATGCCTTGGATGAGGTCCTTGGATCTGTCTCTTCGTGGTCTAGATTTATTTCATGGATACCCTTGTATATGATACCTTAGATCCTGCCCTTCTGCTCCACTCTTAAATATACAATGTGGCTTGGGAATTATAAACTTTTTTTATACCTTGTAGATGTGTGTTACATAAAAAGAATAGATCTATGGTGTGCCGTTGTCACTTGTTTATTTCATTATAGCTACCTTGTTTGGAGCTGACTCCATAGTAGGTAGCATCGATAGGTTATTTGGTTTTAAATATGGATGTGGACTTGAGTCATTGGCATATTTAGTTAATTTAATCCTTTATTTACACATGATAACACCTATTTAATGATTATAGAACTGTATACACCTCGGGTGGTTACCTAATGGGATGTTTGTCTAACACCATGTTTGGGACTCATCTAGGACCCAAATAGGTTATATAATTTTAGGTGATGATAGGAGAAATATCCATGGTACTAGTTGTTGATTGTGGATTTTGAGTAGGAGTCATAAGACCACACTAAGGCTTCCGATGCTACTGAGATACCTTTTTGGTATTTTTTTCATTATTGGACATTACTATTGTATTATATTTCAATGTACTACTTTCGATTCATTCCATATACATGTATCATCTACCTCATTTTGTATATGAGACTTTCATGGTTATGGACATGTGTTCCTCTCTTGTCTACTTTTAGTTGAATGTTATTTATTTCACTTATTCTTTATATTATATTTGAGTTCTATTGTGACACTCTGGTAATGAGGGCATAGTATCAACACAGGATCACTTAGGCCCCCACTACTATTTAAAAACCTCTAGAATTTGAGGAGATGAGCTTAAATCCATGTGTCCAACTGGGTCCAGAGCGTCATTTTGGTTGGAATCAAGGTCCTGGATATTAAAGTAGCCTTTTATGAAAGAGATACACAATAAATAAAAAAATTAAAATGTATTTTCTGACTCAAAAAAACTAATAATATATCCATTGAATTATTAAGAACAAAATCCGGGATTAATAACAATGTCTTAATGATGGCGCTTAATCATCATCCAACAGTAGCTCATACAGATGGTACCTTGGGTTGGATGTGACTTAGAGTTCAGCGTCGAATTAGAGTATGGTGGTAATTTTCCATGGTAGTATCACATCCTCAGTGATAGCTATTCATTAGTGATGTCTCAGTTCGTACTGACTCCACTAGCGGTAGCTCATCCTATGAGGTAGCTCCAGGTTGGCTGTGACTCACCTCAATACATTGCCAAATTATCATTAAAACAGTCTTATCATATAAATTGATATAATATACTATAAAAATTTATAGTACTAAAAGTATGAAGTTTTATATTCACAAAAATAGGGATATTCCAAACCCTCTCCTTTCAAAGAGGTGAAAACACATTAAAAGTATATTTTCTGTTCTTCAAGGAATGAAAATTCACCTAATACTCATATTTTGGAGAAGAAGATGAGATTTGGGTGGAAATTAGATAAATAATAAAATCATAAATATCATGTATGTATAATTATTTATGACTATTGTTTTTAAGGAAAAGTAATTCCTCAACTCAATGTATGGACTTTTACACAAAATTTTATCTTGTTATCATCATTTAAGATGATATCAATGACCTTTTTCACACCAATTTGGTTTACAGTTTTATGGTTTTTAACATTCTTGGATCATTATTTTTCTTGTGATCAATGTTATCTATCACTATATATCATTATTTGGGCTTTATGATTTTGTTACAGGTCCAAATCATTAAATCCCACCAATGTTCTCCTATTTCGATACCTAGTATGTATTATACCATGTTACCTTTATACTTCAATTTCTCCATAATCAAAATAATCTTTTATTAAAAATTATTATAATGTTTATTTTAATTAAATAATGTATTTTAAAATATACAACCATATATTTCTGATATATTATTCAAATTGAAAGGATTCAATTTATAAAATGGTAATATATGTAACAATATTCAAATTGGGAAATAGAAAATTTTGTTGGTTAATGTAAATGAACCAAAATTCTGATAATTGATAAAAATGTAACCCCTTAGTGTCTATGATATCAATAATTCTAAATAATTTTAATTTATTTAGTTATATTTCGTTACATGAGACCCTGCGATTTTTATATTTGATATCCTATTCAACATGCAACACCGAGCATAAATGACCCGTTATATGTATAAATGTTATTGTGTAATAATTAAATTTAAGGGCATGAATAGAATTACAAACATTATAAGATATTCACACACAAAAACACTCACACACACACACACACAAATATATAATATTAATCATAAATTTTTTAATTTTTTAGTAGTTAATCAATTAGTTTTTTTTCATATAATTTTATCTAAAAAAATTGATTTTATTCAATATTGATTTAAATAGATTATTATGAAAAAAATTATAATTAATTTTTATGAATTTTCAAAAGTTCATTTGAAAAAATTATATTCATTACTAATATAATAATATCAAAATTTAATTTTGGTGACATTTTCATATTTTTCATAAAATAGTTATTTATGAGGGAATGTTTAAAATATAATTTTTAAAGTATCATTTAATTTTAATAAAATAATTAATTTAAATGTAAATTTATTTTTTAAATATAAATTAATGTAACATAATTATTATATAGTAAAATTAAAACCATTAAATAACATTTTAATCACTAATATATTGAATTTGAATATATGTTTTTTTTGGGACTAAAAACATGATTTTTCTAAAAAAACAAATATTAAAGTACATACTGTTTCTCTATTTTGATAAACTAATATATCCCAAAATGAGGAATGATTTAAATTAAATTTCAATATTATTTATCTAAAAATATTTATTTATATTTGTAAAATTATTATTAATAGAAATTGTGTCAATATAAAATCAAGCACATTCTTGAAAAGAATACCCTTCTTGAAACCCCTCTTTTTCATCGCATCTTCGTGTTTTGTTTTATATTTAATTTTTTAAAATTTTGGAAAATTTAATTTAACAAATAAATAAATGATATCATAATATCAAAATTATATTTGGATGAATATTTTATAATTTTCTGAAACAAAATATTTTTTTGATAAATATTGAAAGATACAGAATTTTCATAAAAAAAGGATTTCGTATAAATTATTTATTAAGATTAATTATAATTTAAAATGGGTTTTAAAAATATTGGTTCAATTATATGTATATTTATTTAATTTATCTAATTTTAATCAATTCATATTGATATTTGATATACAAACATTGTGATCATGTGAACATTTTCTCATTGAAAACACCAGTTCTCATCGCAACTGTGATATCAATTTGAAATTAAAAATTTTCACTTATGTGAATAGAAGTTGAATAAATGGATACCATATTTGGAATCCAATTAATTTATTTTGTATAATATTTTCAAATCTATTTGTTAACAAAATTAATTGTGAATCAATTAAATTTTTATTACCGTCGTTTGATATAAATGGATTTACCTGGGGGTTAAAGTTAAATGATACGGGTTACAATGACCAAAAATATTTTTATAGACTATATTATACTCCATATATAGACGTTATATATTATGTTCTAAAGAATTTGATATTATTTAACCCTTGTAACATAAAATAAGTCTCGGAGGAATTCAATCTATTCAAAATTTACAAGTGTTCCACTCACATCACTTTTAAATGGCCACCCTCTCTTTCTCCACTATTCACACCATCAAAGCCCAATGGTTCTGGAAATAAATTATCAAATTACATCAATAATTTACCACTCTCATAATATAATTCTTTTTTTATTCTTCCTCAAATTTCCTTTAGTGAAAACCAAATGAATTTACCCGAAGAAGAGGTAACAATATTTAATTTTTATTTTTATTTTATTTCTTCCACACCGCCACCAATTATTATTAATGAATTAATAAAAAAATAACACAAATATATTACAAATAACTATATGTTATTATATTATTTTAATAAACTATCTCCTTATCCACTTCCATCAAATGGGTTATGAAATAATCATTCAAGTGCACGACGGACTACTGCCTCGTGAGCTAATGTCATTCTTTTTTCAATTACCACCTTTCACAGTTTTGTGTAATGATGGATATAGTGTATATATATTATATTTATAACATAATAATACCTTTAGAGTCATTATATCATTTACAAATTTTTAAAAAATACATTTTGTAGGCGATATTATAATGTCACTCATGTGTATGGAGGACTACCACCTCACCAAGTGATATGATTAGTTATTCATTAAAACATTACATGAAAGGTAATTACGAGAATTTTGATTAATATATGTGATATTAATGAAAAAATAATAATATTAATGAAATATTATTCATTACTAGAATATATTATATCATTTTATTTCTATCCTTTCCTCTCACTATAAGATGATTATGTGATTCATGTATATTCGGACTACCACCTTCACGAAGCGATGTGACTCTCTATTTTAATCACCTCACCACATGGATGAAATTTATGAAAAAAAGTTAATTATGAAATTTTATATAGGATATTATTATAATTATATAATGAAAAATTATAATTACCACATTCTAATAATGGTCATTCTTTATAGAAATGTTATGCACGCATATGTATGTCATGTCATCTCCATGATCGAAACATACATCATTTATAAAATCATTCTTTCAAGATTTATATTAAGTGTAAAATTAATTATAAAATAAGATAATTATTTAATTATTGTAATTATAGACATGATATTATTATGTAATATTTATAAGAACTAGATCTTTCCTGATGGAATAATCTAGAGAGAACACGGAAATGAACACATGAAATAATGAAAATAATGAATGATTATTATCAAATGGGATATAAGATGTTATAAAAGTATCATAAATGATATCATTAATATTAATATGGTTTTATTATAAGTTAATGATATGTTAAAACAACTACAAGAGGTAAAATACTATTCAAATGAAATTAATATTGATGTAAAAGAATTCATGATGCAATTTCCATTCATTAAGTTAAACATCTAAATCATTAATTGTGTAATTATAATATTTGGTTTTTAATTGCCTTTTATCATTTTCAATGTTATTTCCACTTGACTTATGTGGATTTAGCTTTTATTAATTTAATAATTTCCTTGAATAATCCCTACAATAATGTTATTTTATTTCTATGAAATTTATATCAAACTTTTTTACTTCTAAAAGACACATAACATATTCACTCTATATTTTTTATATGTGGTTTATATACTTAACATCAATTTATTTTATGTTTATTATAATAAAAAATAATTTCATTTAAAAATTAATTTTATGATCTCTATTTATTGAGGCTTCAAATTTTGAGTTACCAAAATTATAATAGTTTTATGTTATAATATCTTGGTTTATCAGGATTGTTTATGATTATGTCTCAAATGTTGAAACCATCTTATCTATATTTCAATAATTATAATAACTATTCATATCCTTGTTATTAATTATGTTTCCAAGTAATAGTTCCATTTTACACACTATAGTACATATAATAATTGATAAAATGTTTTTAATAACATATGACTTTATTTCTCTCTTCAATTAGAAATAATTTTTTTTCCAAAACCATATTTTTGAAAAAAAAATCCAAAATGTTCTTAACCATTTCTTAATGGTTTATTCTGGCAATGTTTGCTAAATTTTTTCCAATTACAAAATATTCTCAAAGAAATATTTATGTTGTTTTCAAAAAAAAATTATGTTACCAAAAATAAAGAGGGATAATTATTTTATCACAAATGAAATGAATTGAATTTCCAGCCATCATGACCAGTATAATGTTTTAAAAAATCATTTATATTTTTCAATGATTATTTCCATATGAAATTATTTTCTAAAAAATTGGTTAACTTTTATTTTCAAAATTTTATATTCAAAATAAAAATGATATTTTCCTCAAGATTGTTTTTAAATATCATATTATTGTGTTTCTATTGTTGATCGATGAAAAAACAATAATTTTTACTCTAATGTTTATATGTCATATTAATAACATCCTTATTCTTTATTTGGATCGAATATTATTATTTCAAGTAGATTATTGATTACTTGTTTTCTCCTCAGGGTTAATCATTTTTCTAAGATATTGTTATGGAACATATTTCTTTTCCATGGTTTTACAATGTTTTAAAGAGATCGTTATGGAACCCATTTCTTTTCGATGGGTTATCCATGTCTCAAAGATGTTGTTATAGAACCTATTTCTCTTCCACGTGTTATTAATAATTCAATGATATTGAAATGAAACCCATTTATTTCCCATGGGTTATTTGAGTTTTAAAAATAATAATGATTTTTATACATTTTTTATGAGGAAAAAAATATGTACACTATTCATATTGTTGTAATTTAAAATTTTACATAAAAGATAATAAATTTTTATATGTACTTACCAATTGTAGTTTTTCATTAGGGCCTTTATGAACAAGAATTGTTTAGATATAGAGATACCTTGTTGATGAAAATTACATACCGTTTGATGGTGTCTATTTATTTGATAAAACATAGAATTTTTTAGGGTAAACATTATAAAACTTGAGAAGATCCATTCAGGGAGAGGTTTTGGGTTTCCCCATGAATTAATGAATTCTAGGAATAATTTGGTCTATTTCTACCAATGGTTCATGGATGTTAGGAATAATTAAATAGTGTATGTGTTTTTATAAGGAAACCAGGCCAAAACAATTTCTTTGAGACATTTATAAACAATGTAAATGGGTTACAAGTTGTGTAATATCCACAAAACTCATGTCATGAACAGATACTTGACGTGATTAAGTTACACATCATGAACCAATTACATGTCATGTATTATTTACGATAATTATTTAAGGATCTACGAAGAATGGATTTTTTGTGTATCCCCTTAAAAATTAATACATGGCTTGTAAAAATGTTACACACCATTTAATTTCTAATGATTAAATTTTAAAGTGCATGGTGGTTTTTTTCATCCCATCATGTAACAACTTTCTCCCAGACATATAATAACATCATGAAAATTATTGAGTGTATATAGTATCTCGATATATATTTATCATGCATATAATCTATGGTAATTGGTTTTTATTCTGTTTTCAATTCTCTTTGTTTTTTCTTATCCCATTGAGGTGTAATATTTTTTCTATGATAATTTTTTTATCTAGATTGGTTTTAATCTAGGATACCACTTGGGATCATTTGTGCTTTTAATATTATATAAATTCACGTTGGATGTGTTGGTTGGCTATAAGTTACTAGTATGGGTAATGAAGTACAACCCCAAATTTTGATAATTTTCAAGTATGCGAAATATTGATCTTTTCCAAATATATTATTTTTTGGATTAACTACATGATGAATTGGATTACTCTATGTAGACCTCATGGAGAAGTTTTATTATTGACCTAGAATGTAGATACTATATGAGTGATATAAATCTTTATTATAAATGAGTTGATCAATGGACTAATGTGTGTTTATTATGACATTAGATTTGGGTGACTTATGGATATAGATTTACCTTATCCTGGCCTATTTTTTGATATTAATGAAATGTTTTTAGGTTAATACCAAGATATTAAAATAAATTTTAAATTGATTGATAAATCTAAATTTTCAAAATTGACCATTGATGATACGATATTTTGATATCCTTATTTTGATGAATTTTTTTTTGAGATAAATGATGTAATAATTATATGGGATGTTGGACTAGTTTACATGATAAAATTGTTATATAGTGTGGTATTACCATTGAAACATTATAAAATGATTGTATACCATGATATTCCCTTAGAGATGATGAAATGTTTAAATAACGGGCGATGCCCAGGGACACATGATGAAATGATTATATTCAAGGATTGGCCTTTATAAGTGATCAAATTCAAATGTACTGAGCTTGGCCCATATCAATTTCTGAAAAGATTTTATAGTTGGGTATGACTCATATTTCTGAGATCTATAAATTATTTATAAAAATATATTTTACCATGGTAATATGGATAATGTTGAAAAGTTTTTGAGAATCCTTAGAGATATTTTCCCAAATGGAATTGAGGCCCGATATATTTTACCATGGTGATATTGTTGTTATTGGAATGATAGTGACACACGATCAGAGATATTTTGACATGGTTTCGATGAAGGTTTATTTGGTATTAATTCAACTTCACAATTTATTAATACATGTGTTTATTAAATTATTCCATTCACTTATTATCAAAAAAAAATTGTATATACACTGTGGTCTTGACCTACTATGTTATTATTACACACTATTCCAGTCGTCATTTGGTATCCAAGTGGATTACATAGGAACAGTTTTGAAAATGGTAAAAAGGAATTGCTATTTATTTACCAACTAGATGTTCTAAAGTGCAGACAGGGTACTGAAAAGGGGGTCAGAACCAGGTCTTTTTAGACTCTATTAAAGTGAATTGTTTATGTAATATATGTATCATAGAATTTGATTACATTCCATGATTTGATAACATTATTTCTATATAATATATTATGTTATTTAGTTGGCTTCACTGTTGATATTATATTGTTTTTTACCTTTTCCATTATTACCAAAATATGATATTTATTATTTGTATTGAATTATGCTTATTTTTTGTAACTCTGTAACTAGAGGATATAGTTTCCCCACTATTAATGTCAAACCACCACATCTAGTCAGGAGCCTCTAGAATACATGTAAGTGCACTTGATGTCATGTAACCAACTTGTTTCATCCATGCGAGTGAGTGTCAAGGAAAGGGATATTTGAATGTGGTATAATAAGAAAATGTTCTTCTATTATATTTTATTTCCATCTGGGAATGGAATATGAGAGATAATGATATCTCGGGACTTACACATGAGCTTTTTCATGAGGGTATCTTAACCATGTATATGGTAGAATCTGAGTTCCCATGGATGGATTGTTTATTTTATTTTATTTATATTATTATTGATATTACATACACCTGATTGATTAATATGTTCTATGAGGTTATTGTTTTATGAGGATATTGGTTCCAGATACATATAAATATAGGATGATATGGATTGATATGAGAATGAATGCATCAATGTAGTGAAATTTTTATATATATTAACATGAATTATTCATTATATGGACTTATTTATTTTCAAGTGATATATAAGTTCTTATTTATGTAATAAATAGGATATATATTATATCTGTTAAACAAAATAAAATAAATTAACTATTAGGTCATTATAAAACAATTGTAATTCTTGTTAAGAGATACCAAGGGACATTGGTTACCAATTTTGGTCACATGTATAGGATGACATTGTCACAATCTATTTTCTATAGAGTGTATTTGGCTTGTATAGAAATATTCAACCACCTCATATTTTATTTGAGAGTCAGGATAGTAGAAATTAGAATATGCCTAATACAACAGATCTTGATCATCCGGTAGTTCATGAGGAATATATAACTATTAAACTAACTGAAATCCACTTAAGTGTAATTATATTAATGTAATGATAGATTTTTTGAAACATTCCATTGAAGTTTGTGCAGACGATAGAGCTCTATATTTAGTATCTTCATATGTTCACTAGAGAAGAGGTCCCAAGACATCCATGTTCTAGATCAATTTAGTCCATATAGTCTTTAATAATCGTTAGTCAACTGTATATCTTAGGGTAATTCTTTTTGGGTATATTCTTCATGGACCGAAGAAGATATTACGGGTCATTCTCATGAATAGAGGGAATCAGGTTGAGATATCTTTGACATACTTATAGAAAAAGTTCTTAATCTTTATATATCCCAAAATGTTGATGGATGACATTACTTATGAGTTCATGCACCTAACTGATTAGGAAATTCTATTTTTTGTACTACGTTGAAAATTTCAAACACCGAAAACTCTTTCCTCCATCTTTAGCAGTTGATGAGATCTTCAGAATTATATATGATTAGGATTTTATTCCCTATAATTTTAGGAGATAGGCATACATGTTCTATTGGATGAGTTTTATAGATGTGATGAATCAATAACAAATCATAGAAGGGAGTCTAAGAGAGGACCTAATAGCGACCAGACAGTTTTTATAGGAAACAAATATATTATTAATCAATTGTGAAGAACCATCATTTTGATATATTTCTCTATGGAAGCAGTGACCAAATCTTTAGAGATGTAGGCACCTTTCATAGGATCTTGATCCATTTCAGTGCTATCATTTTTGAATGATGAGACACAATGGAATTCACTATTCATAGCCTTATTTAGTTTATTGTTCTTGTGGTCGGATGGTACAACTATAAGGGTTTTTTAGGGGCATGCATCAGTTGATAAGTGGGTGGGAACAAGATAGGTACCGAATTCTAAGAAGGGATCAACTACACTTCATGAGATAGGTACCTAGAGATCCACTAGTTGTTCTGGTCGAGGTAGAAGACATGGTACCCCTGTTCCAGATTAACTATACCAGGTAGAAGGAATAGATTATAGAAGTTAAATTTGTGCCCATGGTAGAGGGGTTGATCAGCTTTGTGATATGCAGACTAGTATAGCTAGTGTGGATACAACACTGGCTACATTCATTGGTACAATTATTTTATCATCAACTCTTTCTAGTGTTTTGTTAGATACTAGAGAGTAACATTACTTTCTTATCTTCGCATTTTAAAAAATTTTGGGCTTTCATTTTAAAATAGATGAGGGGTTTTTGAAAATCAACACACCATTATGAGTGCAGTAGGGAATATAAAAGGATGAAAGGTGGGTTCTCTAGAGTTAGGTAGTTAGCATTTCTTTTGGGAATTTATCTAGTTTTAAATGATAGGATTCGATTTGATTATTTTTATAGGTTGGTTTATTCTATAAGAGGTTTATATTCAATTTTTCTAGAGGAGAGATTCATTTCTATCTCTAGAATGAGGAATCCTTTGTCACAAGTGTTATTTGGATCTTCATGATAGTTATGTAGCACCATTTCAGAACAGATCTGTTTTCCTCGTGACTCCAATAGATGGTCATGCAATTGATGATGATCCATTGTAGCATGTTATATTTCTTCCAATGATAAAATATTTTTAGGATATATTTCATAATGTTCTCTATGGCTTGCCTCTTGAGTAATAGATCAATTTTGAAATCATGTTCATGCTGGGAGTAGAGGATGCTTTTATGACACTTTATAGAATATCATATGACTATCTTCAGAATTTGAAATTTCTATTTGTTGATCTAGAATTTAAATATTTTATACGGCCTTGTAAATCTAATTGGAATTCTTTAGGCCTACACACTAAGAATTATGATGGGAATATTCACTTATGTCTAGAGGATAATAGATTGAATGAGATTATGATTAAGAACTAGTATCCCCTTCCCTAAATTGATGATCTTCTAAATATTTTGAGAAGATATAAGATTTATCAAATAGAAATTTTTGATCATGATACAATTGATTGATATTGGTACCATCAGACATAATTCAGACATAATTTCATAGAAGGTATGTAATATATGAGTTCCTAGTGATGTTTATTGGTTAGAGAAACACATCGTGGTTATTAAAATACATGATGAATTAGATCCATCATCTTTTTATGGACTAGTTTGTGGTGTCTTATGTCAATGATTTCTTATTATGCTCCAAGTTAGTATACTATCATTCCTAATAACATGAAATTATCCTGAGTACATTAAGATATATTCAACAATATGAAAAGATAACTAAATTAATTATCTTGATTAGTAAATTACACTACATGGGCCATGTCATATCAGAGTCAAGAGTTTCAGTGAGACTATATGTAATTTTTTCATGTTATATTGGTAAAAGCCTATGAAATGTTTTTATAATTTGATTATTTCTAGGTTTAGTGGGTAAATATTTATTATTTTTCTCAAACATATCATGTTTGGAAGCACTACTGTCATCGTTAACCAAGAATTATGTGAAATTAATTTTTTCTGATTCTTGATTGAGGGATTTTTAGGAGCTAAAAGGAAGCCTAAACAGAGGAAAAAACCCTAATTTACATATTGTAGGTAACATAAATAACTTGTACAATGATGAATCTGGATTAGGAATCAGAGCATATATTGAAAGAGGATCTAGTGGTTTTGTATGGATCCTTACAGCTAATAGTGCATGAGAGGAATTACCCTCCTCAACATCTATTTTTGTAAATAGTTTTAAATTACCATAGAAATTGGAGATTGTTATCTCATGGGTGGGAGTTTTTTTGTATACAGTAACCATAAGAGACTCTACTAAATATATTATCAGTGGCCCCTAAATCTTCAAAAATGGATGTGGATCATGTATTTGAATTATTTAGGCATTGATTTTCATAATAAATTGTGTAATGGAAACATCATTTTTGACTCATTGAAGTGGATTATATAGGAAAAATGCCATGAGGAAGTCTTTTTATGAGTGGAAGGTGATGTCCCTCTATGTAGAAATTCATTTATATGTCTATGATTCTCAGGGATGAGAATCTCTAACTTCTATATTTGTTATAACCATTCATTTAGACCAGATCAAGAATGATCATTTATCGGATTTGGAGGTATTAGTAATATGGACAGACAAATTTTTTTGGTATACATATTTGGTATGTTGTTAGGGTAGTGAAAAGTCTATTCTTTTCCATGGCTGATTATGTGTTCCTATATGATTATGTATGGAGAGATGATATGGTTTTAAACTTATAGTAAGGCATTGAATCCTGGTTTTACATATATGTATCAATATTTCCATAGATATTGATTGTGGGTACAATAGAAGATGGATTTTGAGTGCTTCATGGCATGATACATTGCTTTTCAATTGGTGAAAGATGATCATTAGAGGAAACCTGGGATTTTTATTGGATTTTATCATTCCTAAGTCGAAATGGGATGATGTAATTATTGATTGTGTGACAGTACATCCATGTGAAATCCTTGGGAATGATATTTTATGGGTGATTTAGGATTTATTTATGAAGGTATCCCACTTCATTTCTAACCAGGAAACCTTCACATTCTATAAATTGGGAAGTATTTATGTGCATGAGGTAGTACATCCTCATGTTGTTATGTGGAGTATCATTACATAGAGGGATCCTTATTTACATCCTATTTTTAGAAGGGTCTTCAAAAGGATCTAGGAACATATGAAATTTTTAGTAAGTCCAAACATCCTCAAAATGATGATCGATTTGAGGTGACTATTAAGGATCTGGAAAATATGTTATGAGCCTATTTTTTGGACATTGGTGGTTCATTGAAGTGGAATATGTAACATTTAGTGTTTTTATACAATAATAGCTTCCATTAATCAATCAAACTAGAACCTTTTAATGTGATGTATGGAAGGTTATGTCATTCCACATTATATGGTTCAAGGCTAGTGAGTCATCAGTTGTTGGGAAAAAAATAGAGTATGAGTTCATTGAGTTGGATTAGTAGATCATACATCAGTTGGTGACAACATATAGTAAGTAGAAATATTATAATTACCATGGAAGATGACCTCTATGGTTCACGATTAATCATCAGGTTTTTCATTCGGTGTCACCTAGTTTGGGGAAACACTATTTTAGGAAAATGGTCTGCTAGAGGACAAGTATGTTGTTACATTTGAGATAGTGGATAGGGTCGGTCTAGTGGAATACCTATTATCTCTTATATAGCACAAAAATGTTATAAATGACATCTTTCATGTGTCTCATCTTCAAAGATATTAAACAAAACCTTTTTAGGTAATGGATGTTGCAAATATTGATCATGATGTTAATTCATTAATTTAAAATAATATGATACAGATTGTGGAGCATATTGAGAAGTATATCTAGTAGTGGAAAATTCCAATGTATTCTGTATAATAGAATAATGGGAATGTTCAGGAGGATACCTATGAGAGGGGTTCTGATATGCGAGCACAATGGTAAGAAATGTTCATTGTGACCCTACTATGTTCCTTAGATATGTTTTTGGACATGATATTATATGGTAATAGGGTTATAAAATCCCATTATTTTTAAGGAATATCCCTCAATGTGTTTTTCATTTATGACTTGGAATTTAAGTCTGGTTCAGTGAAAATAAATAAATTTTAGGAAAAATAACTTATATTTTTTTAATGTCTATTTTTTAAATAAATATAGACTTGGATTGTGAGGACACATTATAAAACTATAGAAGATAAATTGGGGGGGTTGGTGTTTCTGTTATAATTATTGATGTCCATGTATAAATGAAAAATGTGGTACCATAGGTTCTTGGCAAGTAGAAAATTATTAATGAGGGTTCTTGTTTCAATAAGAATACTTATCTGAAAACTATCAGCATGACCATTACATGTTGTGTAAATGGGTAAAATGATGTGTGAAATCCACCCACCTAATGGCTTGAAATAATTTATTATGTGATGTAGTTACACATCATGAACCAACTACATTTGATTTAATGTTCAAAAATATTAAAAATTCATCAAATAAGAAGATTTTTTTCAAATATCCCTCTAAAAAATATACTACATGTATTTATATTACATGCCATGTAATTTCTCAAGAAGAAATTATAATGGTTCGATGACAACTATTTGGTTGTCGTCCATTCATGTAGCCTAATTCTCTTAACCCTACAACATATTCTAGTATATTTTGTAACATATCTCTTAATTTTGTACATCCCGATCATGAACTTCATCCTTAGTAAGTGGGGTTTCATTTGTTTCCCCTTCCCTCCATTTTTAAATCAGTTGTTTTGGGGTAATATTTTTACCGTATTCGTTTTTGTTTTGATCATTATTGGTTTTGATGTTGGACCCTTCTAGTGATCATTTTTCCTTATTTATTGTTGGAAAAACATTCTGAATTAATGGTCTATCATCCGTTAATCTTAAGGGTCTAAAAAATTATAGTTTAGTTAGATATTTTTTAAGAATGAAAAATATTGGAGTTTTTGCAAACATAACATGTGCTAATTTAACTACACGATGAAACAGATTATTCCTTGGTGTCCCTTTGGATACTTTTGGTTTTTTACATGGATTTTCACTATTTTTTTTTTGAAAAACCCCTTTTTTATAAATTAATTATTTAATAGATTATTGTGTGTATAGAATTTAAATGGAAATGGGTGATTTTATACTATAGATTCACCCTTTAATGACCTATTTATTGATATGACTAGCATGTTACTGGTTTAAGTTGTACAAATTAAACTAAATGGTGAATTTAACAATAAATGGTAACTTTCATAATTAACCATTATTGATGTGGAATTGTGATATCATTTTCCTTATGACATGTATTGGGATAAATTTTGTAATGCCTATATGGGGAATTGGCATACTTAACATAATAAAATTATTATATAATGGTGTAGGTTCAGTGACACATGATGAAATTATTATATGCTAAAATATTCTCTTAGATGTGATGAAATGATTATATTGTGGGATATTCCAAGTGACACATGTTGGAATGATCACATAGCATGATTTTACCAGATAAATGATAAAATTATTATATATCGGTATCGATCATGATTAATTGTTGAAATTTTTATATAGCATATTCTGAACTATATTTTTTTGATTTATACTTTGATTATAATTTTATATTTTACCATGGGTATATGGTTAGGTAACCACGTTTGAGATACATGTTCAAAGACACTCCAGAATGGCACCATGGAAGGCTATATTTATTCATGGTTATATGGTTGTGGATGGCATGGATTTGAGACATTCATATATATATTCTTGAATGGTGATGAAGGAGGTTGATGTGGTATTTATTTATTTTCATAATTAATTAATACTCATGTTTATTGATTTATTGTATATAGTTTTTATCAGACTTTTTATGATTATAAATGATTTTGTCAACCTTATAAGATATACCCACATACTAATTGAGTGTCAATTTATTATCCGATAATACTACATTGTTACATGTTTCGATAAGAGAAAAATACCTTGTTGTTGATTTTCTTTTCTATATGGGATGGTGTTTGGATATGGGATAAACATGGGGATTGGGAATGGGGCTTTTGGGTCATTATATTAGCATGATGGTCTTCTATTTGTATTATTTCTAGCATAAATTTTTATTACATTTAATCATTTCATTAAATTATTCCTGTGTCATCTTTTGGATAATTTAGTTGGATGTTACTATTGGTGTTCTACATTATTTTATTATTTCCATTATTTCAACACTCTAATTTTTCTCATTGCTATTGGTAATATTCTACAATGTTGTAACTCTGTTAAATGGTGGTATAGTATCCCAAATATACATTTCACAAACCTCTATTATTTTGAAGGCATTGGTGTATGGGGATTCATGATTGTGGTCACTAAACTAATTGGTTTTGGCCACATGAGAGAGTATCTGTGTGTGGGATGTAAAAAAATTTTATGAGTGTGCTCAGATAACATTGGGAGGACATGTTTTATTATATATGATGTGTTCACCTAGATACCTCTAGGTGATCTCATTACAACTTATATTACATAAATACCAATATTTCACTAGGTGACAACATTATTGCTTATATGGTGGGCATTCCTTGATAGTGCTCCATTGCATTGGGTAATTATTCTGTTCTCTAGCCAATTATAATGTAATATTGTTGTATTATTGTTATAAGTTAAGGGTTCTATAAATCTTCTATGATGATTTTGTTCTAATACACAAACACGTTTAATCTAGGATTTCAACGATTTTATAATGTTTTTTTATCATAATTGATATCTGGTGGCTCATTGTTATTGATTCTTGTAACTCTATACATTGTTAAATAAATATTAAATTTTTCTAGAATTATGGTTCTTCTATTGATTAATATTACTACTTTTATGATTCTCTCATACAGTCTAATTAAATATTAATACCCATATACAGCTTTTTCTCATTATTGAAATTCAATTATTAATGCTTATTTTTTACATTATTGAGTATTTGATCTAACCATTAAAAATTTTCCTTTTTAATAATTTACCAAGAAATTATTTTCAATGAATTATTTATAGAAGGGTTTCGTAACGATAATATTGATGATGGAATAAAATAAAAGAAAATATGGGTGTTATAGGAAAGATACACTCTTTTGTTCGTGGAGATTGTTTATGTAAGAGTTTATCCTAATAATATAGAACTCTAAACTGAAAAGTTCCTTGAAAATTCAAGTGATACAACATTTCCTTTTGATAATGTATGTTTTTGTTGGTGAAAACATGGTCACCTCCATCAATATCAATTCCATAATGGTTAATTTTATGTTATTAACACTAAATCTGAGAGTGAACATTATAGGTAGTTATATGGATGATTTATATACACAAAATATTAAAGTAATTTTCATGCACTCAATACAACCATACATCATATTAAAGCTATGAATTTCTGGAATATATACTATAATCATACAATTTCGCTAATGTGAAAAAGTATTTGTGTCCATTCACCTTATATTGAATCATATACAATAAACCATGGAATTATAACAAAAATTTAATTTTCTACTCCTTAAAACACTTTTGGAAAACCATCATTATGTAAATATTGTATCACATAATATGCGATATGTTTTGAATACCCATCAAAAAAACATTTTTGTTAAATCTAATCCACAATTATAGTATCTCCCTCATTCAAAACCCATCAGCATTCAGTCCACTAAAAAGCTTGAACCCATTGGAATTTATAGCTTTGATGATATATATGAACCCTTCGATCCGTAAGTTTATGAAAAGATGAACCATTATAAAATCATCAATATTAATAATGATATAATGTGATACACCATTATCTATATCAAATGAGTGAATATATATACCTATATTCACATGTCTACATCATATGTAACTAGGAATTCTCATATTTACCCCTTTGAGGACAAAAATGATTATGGGAAACAAATTTTGTCAATGTAATATAGCCAACTCATTTGTTATCATATCTATAAGTGTAGAATTACTTGATCATTGAATAAATAACATGAAATTCATTTATATTGATTATCATCTCCATGTAACACATCTAAATAGATAATAATATCATATGAAATTTCTAGATTATGTTGCACACTCAATAGTCGATTTTAATAGATGATCATATTTCGTAGTCTCTCTAAAAGAGTAAAAATACCAGATCTAGTAGAAATACAACAATTACATGATTATAAACATACATAACCATGCAGTGAATAGCTATGAACTCATGTAGACTTGTGTATATTGGGTATTAAAGAATGTAGTTTTTCGCGTAATGTATCTCTCCAACTTCAGGTAGAGGATACAAAGATATGATTCGTGCATCCATAATATTCAGAATAAACTGCATATGACACACCAAGTGATATATGTAGTGGCCCACCTAGTCAACAAAACACCTTTTTGGGCCTCACGAATATTTTTTATATCACTAGACATTAATTCAACTCGCGTTATGGTTAACATTTCATCATATCCGTTAATAATCCATAATAATCATCATTTTGGATAAGTAAAATTTATACTTTGAGAGGTTAATTCACTTTACACATCCCAAAATTTATATCAATAGATATATTTGTGTAGTCAGTAAGAAATAATGACCCTATTGATATTATATCTAATATGGTCTATTTTATATCCGTAAAATCATTTATAGATAATTAACCAATCCAATGTAAGTGCATATATAACAAATAATATATGTAATACTAAAAAATAATCCTTATGTATGTTTATCTTTAAGGGGGTTTTATTCCGCATTACCAAATATGTAATTCTCATAATATTAATATGTCACTATTAGAAAAAAAAACCCTACTAAACTCTTTGAGTGAGATATACATATGATGTTTAACAGTTCGAATAATATCTAGATTTAGGAATCGTATTTTTAATAGTAAACTCTTTGAACATATTCAAAAACCTAATCATTATAATAGCTAATGTTGTGATGTTACCTTATATTTTCTACATTGATGTATTACGAAGTTCTACAAAATTATCATTGAATCCATTTTTATCAATAATTTTCTTGAAATCTAACATAAATATTGTAGTTGTTATGTTTAGATATAACATCCTAAACACTTTTTGGATACTGATTGGAATTCAATTTGATATTGTAATTAGTGTATGATTTCTACATTTCTATTTACCATAATACCCTTAAATTATTTGGGATAACATGTAAAAAGTATCTTAATATTAGAATGGTATTATGTATTATCCATTGACCTAGAACTTCTATAATTTCAAATACACTCATATTAGTGTCTTAGAGTAATTATTTTTTTCAAAATATGTTGAGAAAGTAGAAAAACACAATTATGTTTAAAATATTATATTTATTTTAATTTAATTGGAATATTATTCAAGTAAATTAAAATTAATGTATATAAGTGAATGTATTTAGAACATTTCCATTGATAATAATAATTTATTAAAATATACCACTAATGGGTTGTAGAAACAAATTTATTCCTATTTTAAAAAACATCAGGATAAACATGTTATCTTAGATATAATATTTTTATCTTTGCATACGTTTCAAACAATGTTGTCAAATTCAATGATTTTTTTAAAAATTAATCATCTCATGTTTATTCATAAGAACAATTTTTAGTTAAAAACATCACTTAATAAATTAGTTAAATGTGATGAGGATAAAAATTCATTACATAGATTTATTTGATCTCGACACATTTTTTTACATTTAATTTATTTTTTTGGTTAAAGTATTAATTAATAATTTAAATATGAACTAAAATATCATTCTAGACATCCTTTAATTATAAACTTCTACATATATAATTTACTTGTAAAATGTAAATGTGGAATCAAATACCCTTCAAAATTAAATAATTTAATTCTATAAGACAATTATATAACATGTAAATTAGATATAGTTTCCTAAATTCCTTCATGTAATCTAGAAAATAAAATCAAATAGATTTATTATTACCTATTTAAATCAATCCTGCTACTAAATGACCTAGTCTGGATCCTTGATGAAATAATTTAATTAAATTTTACTAACTTTTCATATTTTATTTTGAAATTTTGAGAAACTGTTTTGTATCTAAATCATATAGAAACTAAAAATCATATTCATATCCATATATTTTCTACATTATGAGAAAATTAGGTCAAATTTTCATGAATTCATTCAATTTTTTCTAATTATTCAATAAATGATAGTAGGATAAATTCTTTTACCAGAAATATAAATTTATTAACTCACTTAAATAATTTTATAGGATTACAAAAATCATAAATATGTTTATTAAATTCAATCATATCATTTAATTATACCACTATATTTTTTACACTCATCTCAAGAGAAAAATGAGACAAAAATATACATCTTATGATTTTTTTAAGTATTTGAATAATTAAAGTCATCAACATAATAGCTCATTTTTTCTATAATGTGAATAAAAATATTACAATCCAACATTACATTCATTATCATCTTTTAACCACATTTATATTTACATATTTTATAAAACATACAATCAATAAAATAAATAAATCTGAATAATAGAATTTAATTTTATAAAATGTATACCTAATGTAGACATATAAATAGGATTATTATAATCCATTAGGTAATCTTGAAAATTTATTCTCTAATTAATATTTTATCAAATTTTAAAAATTGTACTTTTCTAATTATATCTATTTTAGATAATGTTTTGGACCCTCTATGACCTTATTTCCTTTCCAACATTCCAAAACATTGTCCTTCATATTTATATAACATCATTATATTACAAAATTATAGACTTAATATTTCCTAATTGTCAACATATTGAGTATATTACGTAATGGTATTCTGAGTTAATTCATTTTATAATTCATATAAATAATTAAAACCTCTTAATTGTGATTAAATATGAATTCTGTAAATAGGTCAAGTAATGTATATGAACCTAGCCACTCAAAATCATGGATATACCTTATGATATTGAGAATTTTATTAGATAATGAGGTTCCCTATATCATTTTTCATGAAAAATATCTATTGATATTAGTATCAACCATTCATATCTTAAACTAGATAATTAATTTTCTAGTTATCTATAATTTTATAGACATTAATGGTCCCATATGGATTTTGATATTATTACTCTATAATAATAATATTTTATGTGTATAATTCATGTTAATATTAAAGATTATTATTATAGAAATATAAATCCTTTTTTAAATATCCTCAATAGTTGGTTTCTTAGAAATATAATTTTCAAATATATAATAATATTATTCATAGATGATAAATATTCACAAATTTTGATACATGTTTAGTAATTTAGAGACATCATGTTTCTTCTTTTTCTAATATTTGTATCATGGTAATTATAGTTGATATTGATGGAATTTATCTACAGTATAATATTATATCTAATTATTTTCATTATTTAATAAACATATCATAATGACATATATAAAATAGGATCCCCCTAAAATAATGAGAACCTTTTAAAACACATTATATTCATTAGTGGCCTAATATTCATATTTACTAAAGTAATGAGCATGTTGGGGCATTCCTGTCAAAAAATATATATTTATATAGGGAATAATACCATTAATATTATAAGAGATACTTATAGAGCTGATAGTAAAGAACTTTTTTCCAATCCATCAAACACATATTCTCAACACACTTATATTGTTATCTTAATCAAAATAGGGTCTCTCATCTTGTAAAACCAATAAATATTTCCATAAAAATACTAAAAAGAACAATATAAGGGAATATTAATATTTTTTCAACCCATGAATGTTTAGTGTCACAAATTTCATAGATAAATTACACAATATTATCCATGTTTACCTTGATATGGCATGACATAACTGATTTGATGATCGAGGTCTTGACAAGTGCTAATTTGAAATTTCGCAGACACATAGTATTTCATGGGGTTTTAATCACAATATATTTTCGCTTTTTGTTACCTTTTAATGCATGGTTAAATTGATTTAATTTTAAATTCCGATCCCCTCACCAAATCAATATGTGCAATCTATATTAATGTGTGACTCTTTACATGACCAACATATATTTCTTATGCACCCACATATAAGATCCAATTATATAAATAAATATCCAAATTCTTCCTATAATTAGTGAATATGTATAATTTTTGTAAAGGTGTATATTTATATGATATTCATAATCATAACCTGAGTAATCCTTGAAGAAAATTTAAAAACCCATATTACCCCTTTTTGACTAGGCATAAGCCAGCAGTCTAAAAGATACTCTTACCGAAATTACCTCTCCCAAGGTAGATTATAAGAGCCAACATCAAATGATTCATATTCTACTCGCTCTAATAAATAATTATCTCTACAACTTTCCCAAATATCATATATATATATATATATTTTAGAGTGTTAGACCATAAAACTTATATAATAAAAAAATTTAGAATTTAAACACTTCAGTTTAGAATCAATTTTTTAACAATGTTATTTTTCTTAAATATAATATTTTTAAATTACATGTTAAATATTAATGAATTTCAAATTTACAATATAATCTCCCTTACCCATCATTAAAACTGGTGAAAATATATTAAAATGTGCAATTATTACAAAAATAATAGTAAGGGACATAAAATGAATGAAATAAATTGTTAGTCAATGACTACTTGTAAAAATTCCCATTTCTCAAAAGGACACATGTCTGGTAACATAAACATTTTCATATAAAATAAATTGACTAATTTGTCCAAATTAATTCGATTTTTTATAAGAAATATTGAAGGTAAAATATGAACTTGTAGATATTTATATGAAATCCTAAAAACTAATAATAAAATTTTAAAAAAGTTAAACTTTCCAATCTTATGAAGTATCACACAAGTTATTTTACCCTTTTTAATCAAAATGTTTTTTTAAAAACCCTTATAAATCATAGATAAATCTTGTCGTTAAATTGAGGAATCATTTTCATTTAATTTTTTTTACACTGCGAATGTCCACCATTATTTTACTTAGATTAACCATCATTGTAAAATATGAAATAACTATCACAACTATAGTTGAAATAATCATTGTATTATATTCCCATAATCACTTAAAAAAAATTTGGTGTTCTTAATTCTTTTACCTAGTGAATTAATTCTCAATAATAGGCATACCCATTATATTTTTAATAGAACCACCAATAATTATATATAATGAACAAGTACCATATCATATTCCCTAAGATAATTCATTATAAAACATTCATTTTTCAATTGAAATAAATTTTACTATACTAATATATCTTATTTCTATAAAAAACAAATTTCAAAAATAAATTCTTGAATAAAGGAAAAATTGGATTCTATTTAAAAAACAATGAATATTATTAATGAATAAAAAATTATATATCTATTTTGGTAATGGAAAATGTTATTATCTAAATATAAGTAAAATGGAACATGGTTTTATCTTTTCGTATAGAACGATAAACATTCCGTAAAAGATTCATTTTTTAAAATCTAAAATAACAAAAATATATATATAGTTACATATTCAGAATTTTCTTATAAATATATGAATAAATACAAAGAAAAATTATAATAATATGAAAATGGAATAAAAATGTAGTTTTAAGGGTTACATTAATATATGATTATTTTAAACCAGAATAATCCTTACATTGAGCCTGGATCATCACATGTGTTCATTATATTCTTAAATTAAAAAAATAGATTAATTACTTAAATTCTTAATAACCATTTTAATGTTTATCATTGATTTAATTTTATCACATAACATAAAATATTTAATTATTAAATTAAACAAATTTATATCATATTTTTTAATGATATTCTTTTAATAAGTCCAAAATGGATTATATAAGTTGACTATGGTAAAACATCTAATTATTAAGTCATCTATATAATAATTGAAATTACGTAATTATCTTTTCTAAAATTAAATTAAAATTTTAAAACCAATCATGAAATATGGTTATAAAAAAATGGACTATGTTACAATCAGGGAGATGGCAGGTCATACAAACAAATGAGTAACATTTTAATTTTTCAATGATCAATTTGTAATAATGGTGAGTATAATTTAACAACTAAATTATGATAAAAATATCCTAAATATCATATTATATATTTAATTGTACTTATATATATCATATTGGTGATGTGGCGATGAAATATAAATTACATATCGTTATGATGGTGGTAGTCCACACGTATGCACTAACCACGTTAATATTTTAACATATATATAATGAAAAGAAAATATGTGTTATATTACATATAAGAAATGATAAATATTTCCTTAATATCATATATATGACATAAATACATCATTATAATCCATCCATAACAAACTTTAATGGAAAATGAATGACATAAGTTCATGTGGTGGTTTCCTTCCATACACAAGAATGATTGTGTTGTTTCACATTTGATGGAAGAGTAAATGGATAAGTGTAAATAAATTAAAATAATAAGTAATAGTTATAATTAGGTTACTATTTTTATTATTTTATTACTGTTTATAAATATTTTAAGGAGGTTTAAGAAGAAATAAAACTAAATCATGTGGTTAAAAACTATACCTGTACTTTGGATATTGTCCTTTGATTTACACATTTTTCACTCTATTACCATTATTAAAAATAAAAAAAGACCTATAAAATGATTTTAGGTATTATAAGATGGAATAATTTTATATATAAGATAAAAAAAATTTTCTATAAGTGTTATGTAAAGGGAATAAATGATTTACTATTATAATAGAGGGGGTGGTCACTCTTGAAATTTCTCAACATATAAATTTGACATAAAATTATATTAAATTTAAAATGGATGGAAAAATATTATTTAACATATGGGATTATTATGGGTATAAATCATCCAATTAAGTAATAATTAGAGGGTTTTTTACTATTATTATACCATATTATTTTGGTATTAACCTTTTTTTAACCCTTTTATAAATTACAAAAATATTAAAAAAAATTACACATTGCATGTTAATAATGTTACTAAAAAATAAATCAAAACCCATAAATTAACCATAGTTAGTTATTTTAACCATATCACTATAATGTTGAAGAATATAATATTTTTATGAATAGTATAATTTTTAATAAAATTTTATTTTCATAAAATATCAATGTTGTAAATTTTAGAAATATTAATTTACTTAGATTTGTAATAATATAGTTGAAAAATATTAAATAAATGAAATCAATTATAAAGTGAACATAATTTTATATTTAGCCATAAAAATCATGTATTATAATACTTTTAAAAAATTATATTAATTTTAATGTTTTTAGTATCATTTATTTTATTTTAAAAAATAATTGAATAATTACACTGTTAGCATTTTTTAGAAATTTACTATAATTATATTTTAAAACACATTAAGATAAGTTAACATTATGGATAAAAGTAAATTATATATAATATAATATATATAATAGATCATATCATTTGGCTATCCCTACGTTAATAAAATTATAGTAATTAAAAAAACAGTGTTACACTTTTTACTTTTCATCAAATAAAATTATAAAATTGTTATAATCCCATCAAAATGGAAAAAAGGAATAAATAAGAATTTTAGATGATTATGGAAGAAATGGACCCATAAAATAAAATTATGTAATCGGTTAGTGTCACTTTCTAGAATTATAATTTTATTTTTGACCCTTTATTATATAATTTACTCTTTATCGTGAAAAAAAAATAATAAATATTATTTTCTAATATCTGAAAATAAAAGTGAACAATTTACATAATTTTCACCCTATAATTGAAAATAATGAATAATTTTTCAAAATTAAAAAATGAATACTTCTAGAATATTAATAAAAATTAATAAAGAAACCATGACAAAAAAATATTTAAAATTTATCCTTTTATAGTATAATTTTTTTATATTAAATTCAATTATAAATTACATTTTAGAAAAAAAATTGATTATTTGATATTTAAATTGAATAGTTTAATTTTATAACTATTAAAAAAATATAATTTTCCATTTTGTAATGTTTAATATAAAACTCATTTTTTAAAAGATATCAATTTGATTCACTATTCATCAAAAAAAATATTTTAAAAATACCCAAAATTTCATCCTACAGTAGTTTTGGAAATCTAGATTAAAAAATTTACTTCATTTTTAAAATATATTTCCAAAATTTTCTGAAAATTAACTATAATATTCCTTAATCAATATATTTAATCCCCATTTTGAGGAAAATGTATTTTTAATGAATAAAATAAATATGGTGAAACAAAATTGAGTAAATTTTAAAAAAATTAATTAATAAAACCAAAAATATTAGTAACCTTAAATATTTCATTATTTGGTTAATATTATTCATTAATTACAGTTTAAATGCTACATAATAACGGTATCGTTTAAATTATAATTATTTTTTTCATTTATGATCGGTGTTGTGTATTTTCTGTACTATAAAATAGATAATGTTTTTAAAATATTTTTATATTACATTATCCTCCCCCCCCCATTATGAAATTAAATTCCAGCAATTTGAACTAATGCTTGGTAACTAGGGTCTTAGTTTTCAAAATACCTTAATTGAAGACTCACATCTTAAAAAGGATAAAAACATCCTCTTTGTTATAGACGAATGGATTTCAAAATGTCAAATAAGAAATCCCATATTGGGTTTTCAAATTGGAAAACATTATAGTTAAATAAAAACATAGATGTGCAAGAAATACCTTAGTCAAAAGGACTGATATAGAGTGGTATAGAATATAGGAATGAGTACGTTAACCATTAAAAACTATAAATTTTTGATAGTTTATAAGTCCATTGATTTATCAATATTAAAATTAAATAGATAATGTTTTTTATTCCTAAATAAATTCTTAAAACTTCTAAATTTATTACTACATATACTTAGAACATAAGGAAATATACGCACTTATCAGAATGAGTTTCCTATTTTTATAAAATTACACAACAAACAAATCATATTTCTCAAAATGATGAGTATTAAATATGAGTTTCTCATACATGGATAAAAATAATAATATAATAAATGTTAAAATAACACAAAAATGTGTAACATTCTATTCCAACAATGATTATAAAAAAAATAATTTTATGATAAGATAAGTTAATTCTGAAAATAAACTAAGAAGCATATAATTGAAAATTAAATTAATGTCCAATATTCAAAAATAGTACCCAAAGTTGATCATTAATAATTCAATAAATAAATATCAATAAAATCATATAAAATATTTTATAAAATATTGAAACTCAAAAATCAATATTATTTACCGTTTATTTTTCCATGATAAATTTGACATTTATCTCAAAAAAATAAAAATAACACATAATATCCCATTAAAAAAAATAAGAACTAATTATACAATCTACAAGTTATTCTAATAAAAATATGAATGTCCAAAAATACATATTAATATCATATATTCTTTCAAAATATTATTCAACATTTATTTGAGACATAAACCATTGTAATATTTATTTTCCATAATAATATATATTTCTCAAACTCGTGACAGTTTTCTGAAATAATATAAATAACATAATAAAAAAATAACTTATAATCTCATGGTTATCAATAAAATAAAACATATTTTCCAAAAATAAACATATCTTTTACCTATTAATATTTTTAAATATTGAAAGAAAGGACATACTAGCTAGGAACCCGCATAGGATAGTGGTAGGCAATGCACCCTTATCACACTTTAGTTGTGGGTTCAGGCCTCACAACCTTTTCAGACGTGACAGTTTGTCACTCAGACATAAGGTTATATATTTTTTAAAAAATTATATTAATATATTTCATAAAAAACTTATATAATTGTGATAAAATAACAAAAAAATAACCTTAAAATATTTAACATTAAATAAATGTTTTATCATCTATGTTAATCTCAAACAATTCATTTCATACCCCCAAAAAACTTAATAACACATTATTACCAGAAATTAAAAGATCATATTAACTCTAAAGTTTATCAATACCTCTCAATTTATGTCTATAAATTAAAAATATAATTATTCATAAAATAAAATTTTCACCTAATAATTTTAATGGTCAAAAATATAAACATTTATCAAAACATCATATTTTTCTTCCAATGTCCTATGAAAATCAAAGAAGTATTAATTATTTTAAACAAATGGTCATCCTAAATTCTACAATTACAATAGAATATATAATATATATACACTTTAAACATTCTAGGAAATTTATAATCAATTAAAAAAATTAATTTTATTTCCCAATACATTTATTATAAAAAAACATGAATCATCTACAAATATTAATCAATATCAAAAAGATAAGTTAAGAAATAATTAATACAATTTTTATTTCATTTGATGTTTCCACATCATTAATTATAATATAATTTGGAATTTCTAAATAGATATTTGTATGGTATTGTTTATCTCATTCATAGACCTTCCCCACCAGAAATACATTTTCATAATATTCATTCACCCTATGTTTAAAACATTTAATTGATAACTCAGGATGAACATCATTACCTTTCATGAAGTTAATCGAATGCTTCCATTTTTGTTGATAGTTTATTGATTTTTGTCCCCTTTTATCCAAATTTAAACATAATTCATTTTATATTAATACATTCTATGTGGTTTTGTTTTCAAATGCTGGACTCATAGATCATTGTGTTATTTTACCTTTATGATCATTTTCACCTTGAAATCTAGGAGGAGTTATTTTTATTACATTTTCTGCATTAGAAAAATCACCAAGGGTCATGTTTTTATTAATTACACCTAGTTTTTGGATTATAATAGTGACAAGAGTTTTCACAATAACTCTCATTCCATTTAGTTCCTCATTAAAAAAACCAACACATTTTACATCAAATCCATTATTACATTGGTTCTTACTGGATCCATGAATTTTATAGAATAGAATATATTACTGTGAGAATATGATTGAAATCATAATATATTATCATATGAGAAAGATAATTACTAATATAAATTTAATTATGTACTCTAAAAATCTATCACTTTATCAATAATAACTTTCATTCACTATGGAATTCTTACTATTGTGATTCTATAAGATTATCAACATTTCCATCAGTTGCATCATATCCTCAAAATCTAAATACGCCATTCCATGATACCAACTGTGAGTACTTGACCTTAATCATTTATTATTATAGTGACTTTAAAATAAAATTCAATTTCAAAAATTCAAAGTTATTTTATAGGTTTATAGTTTAATTTAATTATAACAAAAATCCAAGATAACAAATAATATAGTTCAAAAAGTGGACACTTATAATCGATATAAATTTTTTCACAATGTAAACTTTGAAAATAAAACATTATTTCAATTCATGAGAATTCCTGATACATTAAAGTTGACTACATCCATTCCCTTAATAATCCATAAACCTTATAAAAAACATCTTAAAATGTAAAATGATAAAGAAAATATCAGTATGGACAAAAAAATAAATAAATTAATTGTTAGTCCTTTAATACATATAATAATTCATCTGTTTTAAAAATATTATTTATAATGAAATTAAAATTTAACACCTAGGACCTAAACTTGTCTCTCCAAACATTTTCATGAATCATTTCATAATAAAAGGTAAATTTAAAATAAAAAATCAATTGTTTTATTAAAATAAATAAAAAATCACATTTATTTTTTTACAAAGTACAAATTTTAAGACTTATAATGTTGCACCAACATTTCCTTACATTGTGAAATAAGAAGATATCTTAAAACCCATAGAAATCATATATAAATAATTATGGTGACACGATGCATCATTTTAATTTCAATCATACAAACACTTGAGAAAACCATCATAATTATTTGTGGGATAAAAATATAATTAAAACAAGAAATAACCATCATGTTAAACATTGAATGACCATTGTAGTGAATTCACATAATCTCTTAGGAGAAAATTACCCTGTTAACTCCAAAATTTTAAGTAATTCATTGATGATCTATAATGGAATCAACGTACCGTGGTATATAAAAGAACTACCCATCATCATAAATAATTCACATGAACCATAATATATTGCATCAATCATTTCATCATAAAAGCATTGTTTTCACCCATAAGAAATCATTTTTAGATATTATATATCCCATTAATTTATGCACCCAATTTTCTAAAATAATAACCCGAGAATAAATGGAAAATGGGTTTTTAATTAAAGAAACTGTGGATTATTATAAATTAACTAATGCATTGAATGATGTTTATGGTGTTGGGAAATTTCATTGTCGTTCTATATATTAATATAGAATATACTTTTTTGTCTATTTGTAAAGTGTGTCAAAAAATTCAAGAAAAATTCCTTTTGGAAACTTGTGAAATATATACAACAGAAAAATAATTTTTCCTTCACAATTAACATATATATATAAATTCATCAATATTTTATTTAAAAATATGTATATTAATAAAAATGGGAGATTTATTTGATACATTAAAAGAAGAATTTGTTTACAATATGGTATTGTACCTTGTGTCTAACTCATCACTTGTGTGCATTATTGTCATGAATAATAAACTTTGGTTAATTAATTTACATGATTTGTATCCTTTTCAAGATTATTTTTCATTTTTTTCTTTTAAAATTCTATATTTAATTATCTAATTAATTAAATTAACAACATACATTTTGATGATATTTTTTTCATGTGTCTAAAATCATTTCTGAAAGTCGATTATGGTCAAAGAGGTTATTATTCAATCAAACCATTAATAATAATAGTGGAAAAATTATATTTATTATAAATAAATTATAATTTTAACAACAATTTTGATATAATGTTATGATTAGTGAACTATGATAAAACCATGGAGAGGGTAGGTTGTATATATGTATATAAAAAGGTTCTATTTCTCAAAAATTATTATAGTAAGAAGTTTAGTATTATATTATACACCCATAATGACCATAATATCTTAAATATACTATTATTTATTTAATTATCTTATATCTATATTATCCATGTGATGTGGTGATGAAAAATGAATGAGAACACTTAATGGAGGTGGTAGTCCACATGTACGAACAAACTACATTATCAATTTTTAGAATGTATAATGGTTATAAACTATGAGTTATATAATATTTCAAAATTGATAAATATTTAATTAGTATCCTATATATATTTATAAGACATTATTATAACCATTCTATGAGATTAGATGATGGAAAATGAACTGCATCGGTTCACGAGGTTGTAGGCTGTCGTAAACTCAAATAATGGTTTTATTTCCCATTATATTGAATAGGAGATAGGTATAGTTAATTCCATTTAGATAATAAAATCCTAGTATATTTATAATATTGTTTCTAATATTTATAAATCATGGAGGTTGATTTTATGGATGTAAAAGAATAAAGACAAATATAACATGAAGTTATTAACTGTTCGTCTTCTTTGGAAATTTTACTTTGATTAAAAAATTAATCACTATAAGGATAATAATATGAGAACACCAAGAATTATAGAATAACATTACATATTCTTATAATGTATTTTTTTAGGTTCTGGACTAACAAAATTTTCATTTTAGTGTGACATTAACATAAGAATATATTTAATTTTATAAGAGAGGGGACGAGATCTCTTGGAATTTAACAATTTATGAAATTAATGTAAAATAAATTTCAACTCCAACTCAATCCAAAAAAATTAATAAAAATATTGGATGTTAAGGGGTTTACATTCTATCATAAAATAAAAACTAGTCCGGTTATGAATATTTTTTCACACATATCTTTTTTTATTAACCATTAATTAACCCTTTTAAAAAATACAACAATATTAATATCTTCTACACATTAAGGTTTGATAATGTTACTTTAAAATAAAAAGAGACCCATAAGATATACATTGAATATTTAATAAACCATATATCATTAATGTTTCTAATTCAAATTTTTTAAGAATTTTATATCATTAAATTAAATATTATAATTATAAAATATCCACAATTTCAATTTTAGAACTATTATTTTACATTTATTAATTATAAAATAATGAATTCCAAGTAGTTGGAATATAAAAAATTTATATATCCCTCACATGTTATAGCTATCAATAAAAATCATGGATCATATTAATTATCTTAAATGACGTTACTTGTAAAAATTTTAATATCATTTTTTTCATTAGTAGAATAATTATTGTGTTATCATCATGTTAGATTTTATGGTAATTATTTCATATTACATCAGTAAGAATTTAAACTAATTTAATAAAATTAAGATACATTATTTTTATGTAAAATAACTTTTATAACAATAACTAGACTCAATTTATCAATATTTAAAAGTATTATAGCTATTAAAAACTAGAGTGCAACATTTATACTTTTATTTAATTTAAATATTATAATTTTTATAGTCACATGAAAATAAAAAAATTCCATATAACTTATTATTTGAAGATTATTGATGATCTATACATTTAAAATAAAAATAATCCATTTTTTAGCATCATTTACTTTTCCTTTTCATTTTATTTTTTACCCATGATTAATATGTTTACTCTTTCTCATGGAAATAAAATTTCTAAGGTTAGTATTTTTCTTGACTATAAAACGATAAAAATATAAAAATTTTGGATTTTCTCATTCAAAATTTTCAATTCATTTTTTATATATTAAAACAATTAATTATTTTAATTTCTTCCTAAATTATACATGATAAATGTGGAAAAAGTTTTTTAAAAAAAATTCATTTTAAAAAATAAAATTTTTTATAGTAAGATCAAGTACAGAATCCATTCCAAGAACCATAATTGTAATGTTTTCAGTTAAAAATAACTAATTAAATTATATAATTAGTAAAATGTATATTTTATCTTCTAAAATAATTAATCAAATTAAATTTTCCATAAAAATATCTATTTTCATTATTCATTAAAAAATAGTACTTTTCAGAAAATTATCGAACATTAATCATATGATAATTTGTAAATAATAAATAAAAAAATTAAATTTTTATTTTAAATTATATTTTTTAAAATTTTCAAATAATTATTTATAATATACACTCATAAAAATAATGAATACCAATTATTGAAGGAAAAATAGTTTTGAAGAATAAAATGACTTTGATAAAATATTTATTTAATATGTAAAAATAATTAAATAATACATTTAAAATCAGTAAAACCTTAATATATTTCATTATTTGTTTAATATTATTCACTTCCACCAATTTAGTGGTGAGGTTATAAGGGACATATGGAAATAATAATGATTTTTGGTGTTATTAAACTCGATGTTGTGTATCTTGTATGATACCAAAAATATTATTTCTTTATAAAATCTTGAGATATTAAAGAGAATGCAAAAAAGTGATATCTTCATTGATAATTTCTATGACACCAATTATTCAAAAACTATTTCGAATAATAAAATTCAATTTAATAAATCTAATTTAAAACCGATGTTATGTTGGATGAAAAACTATATTTCAGGGGGTCATGAAAATCATGTAATAAAATGGTCTATCTAATTGAATCATCATAATGAAAAAAATAATCATATAAATTAATAATATAAATTTTATATAAATATTAACAATTAAGGGATTATTCTATTAAAAAATGAATAAATCAAGTATTTAAACATGAAATAACCATTTATGAAAAGTTCATAAATAGAATTTATGTATGAAAAATATAATTATTATTATCACTAATGGCATTACAAAACAATTGAATATAAGAACTTTTATTATCAGCCAATTATGATATCATTCATATTAATCACATTAGTTTATTTTTATTCTAGTGATTTGATATTTTATGAGTTATAAATTATTTATCATCCAAATTCTATTGTGAAATCATATTACAAAATATAAATTCTATATACATAACATTCATGATAAGGCCCAACATGTTAGAACAACTCAATATAATTAACAATGAACAATTCATAATTTAAAATATGAAAATCATATATTTTGGACTTATTTGTGTAATTTATAAACACATTACCAATTATTTTTTGTTATTATATCGTAAAATAGTTTAGTAATAATTCATATTCTATGATATATAATTTTTTGGATAAATAATTTTAAATATAAATATATAATTTTTTGGGAATATTTAAGGATAAATGATTCATATATATTATTTACTTAGTTATAAACCCTAAATAAATAATTAATTAACAAATTTTTTAAAATATCACTAAAATATGTTTTATCATTATTTAGAATTTTTTATAAAAAATTAAAAAATTAATAATTCATTATTTTCATGTTACTCTTACAAGGGAATGGTACCTGTGTGTAATGATAACCCATTGGTTACATTTATGAAAGAAAGATATATAATGGTAACATATTAGTTACCTTCATACAGCCCATCTATATAAAGGTAATAAAGTAGTTACCTTTATGCAGATTGGTTGTGTAAAGGTAATGATCCTCATTTCCAATAGGACCATGGCTACCAACATAATATTTTCGACTTACCCAACTTATTTTGGATTCATTATCACATAAATAGATTGTTTTAATTGGATTACACAACAATATATGGTTCTCATGTCTTTATACATAGATGATCACCCATTATGGTACACAATATTGTGACATGAAACTTCAGTTCTATAAGGGTTATCTATGGCGTAGTGATGTCCTAACAATGGAGTGGGTAGAAAAAGAAATTATCTATTTGTATAGTGTTGTTAATTTCATGCATTATTTCAAAAACCTAATCACATGGGAATTTTTTATATCATTTAAGTAAATCATTAGGTTCTAATAAAAAATATTTGATATAGTGGATGAAAATAATTAACATTTCCAAGTATCTCACTATAATAAAAATTAAAATGGTTTAAGAACATGAAATTAACAATATTATAAATCATTATAGCTAATATAAATGATTCCTTTAGAACCATTTTATCATTTTTTGATATTATTGATATTGACCAAATAAGTTAAAGTTAAAGGACATCCCACCTTTTATGTATCCACATGTTTCACCTGAATTTTTCATCATATGATTGGGACACTCTTTCACCCATGGATTACTATCACCTCAATATTCTAATTATGAAAAATAAAACTCATTAAAATTTTAATTAGTATTTCCATGAATAAATACACTCACACATATTCAATATGATTTCATTGAAACATGTTTATTGTCATTTAAATTCTTATAAGTGTCAATTCATTTACTTGTGCATCGTATATCTTGATAATACTCAATGGCTAGTTCAAGTATATAATATAAGGATTAAACCGCACATGTAAATTTCGTCACATGAAATATTCCATTTAAGGATATACTTATGGATGACCAATCTTCCTAAACTATTGTAGCAAGATTTATAAATATTTCATGATCGCAATATATCAAGGCATCATATACAGTTTATAGATTTCTGGAAAATCACTTTCATAATCCACCCCAACTACCACCCAATCCTAATTATATATACATGGGAGCATACTATTGGATACTACAAAGACAACACCCCATGATGATCACATAATACATGAACCACCCATTTCATTCAATTCAACCCAACCTATTTTTTTTGACAATTCACATCCCATTTACTATGCATCTAATTGATGCTCTTATAACACCTCAAGTATCCCAAATATCCTCATCCTACTCACCTAACCATGAAACTACCCAAACACCTCTCATTACCCACCATCAGGCCTTATTCACAATACATTCCATAGACAATAATTTCATAATATGGACACCATTAAATTATTATACACTTAATGAAGGTCATATATTGCTACATGAAAATCACTCCACACCCCTAAAACACTAAATCCAAAATTACACACCTCAGTCACAAACATTCAATTTATTCAATCACCATGGATGTTCCTTACTATCTGGAAATGTATCCCTTAATCCATGCATGCCACCTACTGTAACTTGAGACCTCCTAGAGTCAATAGAAATTGATATTAGAACCATCATGGTCTCATCCCACTTATTGCACTAGACATATTATAACACACCACCAATACAAAGAGGATAAAAATATCACTTACTTATCACTCATAGTATCCTACATATCAAGTATTTGTAACTAATATATAATCAATGAGGATAAAAATAGAAAATAAAAAAAATACAAATTTAGGGATTAACTGGATAGAAATGAAAAACATTAAATAGGTTTTTAATAGACTCAAGAGGATCTATGTGTGACATTTGATGATCCCTAGTAGTAGGTACAATGAATATAAATATATAAATGAGAGGGATCCCCCATTAGAATAAGAGGGAACAAGAAGGAGAGGGAAAAGGGGAGAGAATACCTACCCTGTATATATTTGGATCCCCGTAACACCGCATGATTTTGTGATATTTTTCTTTAAATAAATTTTAAGCACTTTTAGATTTTGTCTCACACCCAAATCCATGCCTATAAAAATGTGGAATGATTTTTAAATACTATAAATTTATATGATAATTATAAAATACATGTGGAAATTATGCATATTTATAGTATTAACTAAATTATTAAAATGTACAGTTCATTCAAATTTATAAAATGAAATATTTGTTTTCCAGTTAATTGAATATGAATATGTGAGCTATTTGAAAATAATGGAAATCATTTTCAAAAAAACTATTTTTATGAATTAAAACATGTTATGCATCAATAAATAAAAAAACACTTTTTGTGAATGATTATAATTAAAAATGTATATTATATACTCAATTTAAGGTTCCAAATTAATACGATAATCATTCTAGATAATAGACAAGGAATCAAATTTTATGTTTGAAACTATATTTTTCTTTCAAATAATTCCATAACCATTTTACCAGTAATTTTAAAGTTATTTTTACATAGGGTTATAAATTTATTTTATAACATATATATCCTTCATTAAATCATCATATAAAAATTATTTTTTGGTTAATTCTTCAGAATTTTATAACTATATATTTTTGAAGAATATAAAATGATTCTGAATTTTAATTGAAAATTACCATTTATTTTTAATGTTTAATATATATAAATTATATTGTAAAATAATTTTACTATAAAAAAATTTAATTATATATCTATTAAATAAAAGATTAATATTTTAATTACTTTCATATTTAATTCTAATATAAACATTTCTAAACTTATGATCATTCCCTACCTTAAAACCCTGATTTTTCATTGTGTCTCTAATATTAATTTAAAATTAATATTTTTCAATTTTATGAATAAAATTTAGAAGATTGGATTAAATATTTGAAAAAATAATAATTTATATTATATAAAAAATTCAAATTAAAATTTTACCAAAATTAATAATGAAAACAATAAATATTAATTACCTCAATTCACAATAAAAAAGGGTTTTTTTTGTGGCATAATCTAAATAAATAAGGGTAAAGTTAACCTATATAATAATATTAAATATATTTTATTGATATTTTTATACCATATCATGTGTAATTATTCATATTACTTCATATTAGATCAAATATTCTTTAAACAAATGTTGTCACGCCTTTTTATTTGCAAAAACCTAGAAGTACACCACTTACCTAACTTATAAAATGTCACACATATCCTCTATTATTTACACGTAAATGAAATTATTTATTGGAAAATAAATGAACATATCCATTCCTAAATTCTATAAAAACATTCTATAACCCATATTTTTCACATAAATCCATCATAGGAATGCTACTGGTGAAAAATTAAGTTGGATACCGAAATAAGAGTTAACATTATTTAACAATCATTTTTATTTTATTTATTTCTCCACCACATAAAATTATAATCAAACATTTTTAAAATAATAACCATATTTTGGTACAGAAAAGTTTATTTTATGTTACTTTGATTACCTAAAACCATCTCTAATTTCGTCAAATATGATACAAAGTCATCATTCATTTGTACGGGGTACTACAATCTCACGAATTGTTGTCATTAGATTTTTGGAAACCACTTATCAAGGTTATGTATAGTGGTGGATATAAATTATATAAATTATATTATTTATATAATTATACCTCTGGTTTAATTTTATTATAAATATATTTGTACCTATACCTGTATTTTTTGAAAAATTTGTGGGTGAATGTCTTGAAAAACAACCATATTCCCATGATATTTAAAATAAATTGTTATAGGTTCCCATAAAATCCCAATACATATGGGTTTATGAAAATTGTGGGTATAGGGGGACCTATAACCATGGGTATTTTCAAAATTGTGGTTGTATGATCATTTTCTAGTAGTGGATGTGACACTAAATTCATCACTACACCACATGGATGATATATATAATTATATTTAAAAAATAATAGGGAATATATGATATTATGATAATTTTGGAAAGAAAAAATATTACTTACCACCTTTTCAAAATTATCACTTCAAAATGGGAATATATCTCATGCATATGTATGATATACTCTCTCTATAATAGTAATATACTTCATTTCTCAATACCATATTTTATAATTGGTAATAAAATAATAAATAATGTATTAATATGGGAAATATATCATGATTATTTTTCAGTATATTTTTAAATGATGATCTCTTTTACCATAGTTATCTTAATAATGATATTTTTGAAACATAATACAAATATGGTCAAGATAACCGACATAAACATAAATGATTATGTACCTAAATATATCATGATAATAATTGAATTAAAAGTAATAATAAAAATGAAAATCCTATGATTAAATTAAATAATTAATATAATTTTATTATTCATAAAGATGAAGACACACATGAAACGTTGGACACAATGTAAGGTACATTGTCTCAATATAAATTCATTGAATAATATTATGATGTTACCGGCTTAAACTATTTTATGATGTGTGTATACATCCCCTTTCATATTTCATATCATTATTATTTACATTATAACATTACTTATTGTTTTTATTAAGTATATAATTTCATGGATCTAATGAATTAAACATTTCAAAATTGATAATATACATTTCAGTATAAAACATATCTTCAAATTCTTTCTTACAAATATTTAATATAGATGATCGTGATATAAAAAAAAATTTATAAAAAAATTTATGAAAATAAAATATTTATAAAGTAAATTTTTTTAATAATTTTACATTATTTTTAATTGTTTTTGAAATGAATCATTTTATGTTTCTTATATGGAATGTTTTGGAAATTGAAAAAATATGATATTTTATTAACATACATGGCGACAATGACTTCTCCCCCTACCATGGAAATTATATGATTTCAAGATTTTGTAGCAAAATTGTATATTTTCTTCAATGAAATAGAATCATTAGATTATTTTTAGTATTATGGAATTTAAAAGGGGTTTTAAAAGAATAAGGTATTTTAACACAAATGTCTTAAGTGGGTTTAGAAGAGTTTTTCAAAGGTCATTATTATGAAAAGGTTCATTCATGATGTGTTTTATTCATGACATGGTAGTTGATAATTATATAAAAAGGGTGAGCATGATACAATGAATGGTAATCCTTCGTCCACATTATTTCTCACAGGTGATATCAATAAATATTATTAAAAGTTTTGAAACCCATTATAGCTAATTAGAAATAGGTGAGCCCAATATATCTTAAATGAAGGGAGAAACCCATTATAGCTCTCCAATGAATTGGGGAATATTCCAAATTATAATATGAGATTAAGATTGAGTTTCCAAAGGGTTTATATTATTTATTTAACTAGGATCATGTCAATTCTCACATTGATTTAAAATCTATTACAAAAACAATTAATTAACATACGGAAATTGGTTTTTTGTTTCTTTTTATATTTTTTTAAGGAATCCAAAAAAGTGTTTTTTCATGTTAAATTGTTTTATTCCGTAGAAAATTGATGTTATTGGTAATCATTAAATGATTATTCCTATATTCAGTATGGTAAATGATTTTATTTTTTTTATATCCCTTATTTATATTTTTTTCACATCCCATGTTTTTCAATGATTTTCCATGATTTAAGAATGGATATGGGAAATAAATAAGTCAAGATAAAATTCATGGATATTTTTCATAAAAATAAATCATGATTTATATTAATATTTTTATATTATGGGAAATTTCATACTTATCCAAACTTTCAACATTATATTTATTAATGTATGATATATGAAATAATTTAATAAAACTCAAAACCTAAAATGTTACTCAATGTGAAAGAATGTAAACTCTTAACTAAATCTCTAGATTATATAATGTTTATATCCACGAATTTATAGTTTGTATTAATGGAAATTTTAGATAACTTTAGTGGTTAGGGTAACGTTAGAATCATTCTCTTCAAATGTTTTACATTGTTTCTATGTTTTAATGATTTATAATTTTATAATTAACATGTTTCTTCATCTAAATTATTTATGTTTGAAATGATTTTCGAAAAAATAAATAGGAAATCGATATTGGTATGTCATGTATAACAAGATATCCTTCCAATGCAACATCCTGGGATGGTTGGAATAGGAATAGAACCGATATTTGTAGTGATTGATATGTTGATACAATATATAAATATTGTTGGTAAAAATCCTAGAGTGAAACCTGATCTATCATCATAGAACATGTACATAAGGGTTCATTTCATGAGAAAACATCCCTTATTATTCTTTTAGATCATTTGACCCTCTTGTATCCAAAGGATGGATCAATTATCAATAGATAGTATTTGATCTTATTGAACATTCAGAACATCAATATATTAATTTTCCCATTTATCATTTTGAATGTGAAGCTAATCGATGGTGGTATTTGGAAAAGAATACAATATAGAATGATAAACATGATGTTATATAATGGGACACATATAGGTATATTTTTCATTATATATATTTCCCTATGATTGTTCGACTTAATATAGAGAAATAATTATTATTATTGGACATAAAAGAAAAATATTTGGTTTCCACATATGAAGAAACATTTTCATCTTTTGTAAAAAAACATACGACATTTTGTTAGGGATATTGATATTGAAATTCAAAGTTTTTATTCAATATTAATTCCATGATTATAGAGAGATTTGGCCCTTGAGAATTTAAGATTTATCAGATTTATTTTGTGTATTGGAAGATGAGATTGAGTTTTTTACAGTATTTTCTTATGTCATGAAAAGAGTAAGAAATGTACAATGTGTATGGAAATTGAGAAGAAACCAACTACGAATACCTGATTTATTCTCCAAACATAATCTAAGTAAATTTAATTTTTTTAATTATATATAAAGTGTTAACACTATCATAAATCAGGTCACAAGGCTCATGGGTATATGTAAATTTGGCATGAACGATCCATGAATGAGGTAACAAATATGTAATAAATAGTGAGATGTTTTAGCTATAACGTGTTAAGAAATTTTGACGACATGTGTCATAATTTACTTAATCTGGTTGTAAATCATAATGATAAAAAGACAAAAGGGGGTTAAAAATTAAATTGCTACAAAAATTGTTCATGTTGGTCTATTTAGTGAAGTGGTGACAGATTTAGGTAAGTCGATATTTTTTGTGGCTGAAAATAAGAAAAATTCCATTAGCACCCATATTTATATGACTTAAGTGATAAATGTACATTGAGAGACACTTATTGAAATTTTTTATCTTCCAAAATTATATGATTAATTAGAAAAGTTATTTATAGAATAATTGCATTTTAATTTACAGATATAGGTTTAAGGGTATTGATAAAATTTAGTGTTTATATGAACATTAATGATAATATAATAATAGTAATAAAATATAATAATAATTTGTGAAAAAATGTGATGTATTGGAAAACATAGTGAAAATAATATTAAATTAGTTACTTTATTCAATGATTTCAATTAAATATTTTTTATAATTTTATAAGAAATATATTATTATAGTTTATGAATAATAGCTTCATGCTAGGTGATATCTCATCTCATCTGGAAAGTCCTCTATTCTTCATTCCATGAACAATGTCGTATTCCAGTTTTGTGCCTCCTAATAGCCTATATTATGTCCTAGTTAATATGTAATTTTTTAGTTACAATATTTTAAATAAAGATATTTTTATACAATGAACCAATTGTGTTACTTTTGAGGAATAAGTATTAATTTATTATATTATATAAATTGTGAAATAAATATTGGTTATTGAAAATAGTTAGAGACATACAAAAATACATGTCACACTTTTATGTACATTAAAATCTCCAAAAGATTAATTTTAGTGCTTCATGAATAAAAACATCATTTTAGGATATTTATTTCTTGATTTAAGGTATGAATTTTAAATTTTTCATAGAAAATCCAAATAATGAAATTGTTCTTATGAAATAGAAACTATAAAAATAGTATATTTATTTATATTCATATATAGTAAAATAATTTTTCAGAATTTATAAAATGATCCTAAGACAATAATACTATTACCTTAAAATGTGATGAATCATATTGTATTTTAAATCATCATATATTTATATTTTTGAGGCCCTTAACATTCCATTGAGTATTCAATTTTATATTATAAATGACCTCAATGACTCTCTCTAATTATTTATGCTTTTTATCATAGTCTATATATTCTCTTGACCCCAATTTTTTATGACATTGAAACCTAGAAATGTGTTATTACATAGGATCTATTTATTACAAACTCTCATTAGGAGGATATTTTAATAAGCCTTTTACAATGTGGGTTTTTCATTAATTGTACTTATAAATGTAAAACCCTTGAAAACTGAGAACAAGTATAAATTGAAAGGATACAATTTATTTATATTGGGGAGTATGTTACTATATGGGATCCATTTTTCACTTAGGTATGTATCCATTAAATTTTCAATAAATATCTAATTTGGAACTTTTATGGATGCTTAATGGGTTAAAAAATTTCTCAGGGGTGTCTTGAGAATGTTCCAAGCCCGAAAACAACCATTTTTTTGGAAAAGAAGTCCTTACACACTGTTTGGTGTAAACTGTATCGATTGTGTTTTTTTTGATAGAGGCTTGTCGTACAGTTGGTGCCTGATCGTGCAACATAACTGTGAGAGTGACCATTCTTCCCATGTAACCTTGTATGGTTTCCTCATGGTTTGACAAACTATGTGGACAGACCACACAAAGACAATTTTAAGGGTATATTGTGCTTTTTACCTTATTTTGATAATTAACCTCCCGCCATATTCCATAATCCTAGTCTTTGTTAGATTAACCTATTTCCCTCAAAATTTTGACCTTTTTGATGATCTGATAATGGAATTATTATATATCATTCATACTTCAACCAATCGAGCTTTTATTCATAACATTTGATACGCAATGTTACATATTCCATTCCTCTTGATCTATTCACTTTATCTTTTTTTATTGACCATGATATTGTGGTATGGTTATTTTTTCCTTTTTCATAGATCTACTTTGATGTAATCTAAATAATGGGTCAATACCAGAGGAGAAATATCAGACAATGCTATTCTGGGTGGTCACTAATTAATCCTTAATGTTTGTTGATTTTGTATTTGTCATGTGAGGGCTATTGACTTCAACGAGTTCCTTTCACTGAATTTATATTCTATTATTATTCATTATAGATCTATATAAATAAGTTCATTACATATATGCGAATACTTATCGGTGGTTATGATCAAAACTTCATCCATTCCACATAGAATTTTATGACATAACTGTTTTTTTGGGTTTTGATGTGTTTGGGCCATCATTTGGGTGTGACTTTTCATAACCTTTCTAAGGGTAGGGGTTTCTATATTAATTGGCTTGAATTATATTGTGACTTTTATAATGATTAGTACCGTATATGCATAAAAATTGACTAACCAAAGTTAAAACATAAAATTGATAATTAAATGTGAATGATTAATTGGATGCATATCCATATCACCCCATAACACATTAAGGGAAGGTAGCATAATGAACTGTAAAAAATGGAATTTTACTTAAAAATATTTAGTGAATGGTTGCATGGTACTTTTACTACCCACACTAATGAAAGGAAAGGATGGAACCAAATGAATTGATAAAAAGGATTCATTATACATGACCTTACCAAACTAATGAAAGGCGAGTCTTGACCAAAGGAGGTATTACATGATGTAATAATTAAATATGGATGGCCTAACTCAAACATCCCTTGGATTCTGACTGGAGAATTTATTGAGCAGTCAAGATCCCCATTCCAATTCAAGGATAAAACATTTATAGTTTTATATACAACTAGATATTGATCTTTTTCTATTCTTGGATGCCCGGTATGACTCTGTATGATCCATTCATGTTACTATTGGATACCTTGGATACAATCCTTCTATCCAGTGTTGGAATGTAGTTTATATGGATAAATCCCATAGTGTCCTGTCTCTCCTCTACACCATTTTACCTTGGTTGATCACATATTAATTGGTTGGCTCCTCATAGTGGAATTACTTGGATTACGCTCCATGGAATACAATCATACCCCATGTTAGGCTAAAATTATTAGCGAGTTGGTGAACCATGAAGTTTATGTCTCCTGGGTTATTACCTTAGGACATCACTATTAAATACCATTACAATTTTAATTGTTACTACTTAGAACATTCACTATTTATTCTGTAACGTGGTGAGGTCGTTATTTTCTATGGCTCATGATAATCATCAACATAAATTGGTAGTTACATTATTAATGAATTGGTTATAGGCTCATACACGAGCTAAGGGATGAATTAGGTACTTGGGTATTTAGATAAATTGTATTGGTTTACATTATATATGCATGCATACACACTATTAGATTTACATTTAATATGATGGATGTTATAGACACTGTTGGTGGTAGACGACTGAGATTTATCTCACACCCTCTCTCTGTGTCGTTTGGTGCCCGGGGAAGATTATATGGTTGAAGGTGGGGAATAAAGGAAACTTATGTCTTAAAACACATGATTGATTTCTGTTTAGTATAGAGCATGACAGAAGATGACCGAGTTAGATATTGTGATTCTTGGGATAATATTTTATTTCCATTACATTGTGGAGGAACATGTTAAAAAACTATCTTGTATCAATGTTTTCCAGTTTTCTAGTGACATTACGCATCATCAGTTTTTTAATATATTAATGTTTTTTAAGTTATTATAACTATTTTCTCTATTTTACATTATGCCTTAATTTAGCTTATATTTCTTCTTCAATTAACCTATTTTTTCTATCACCCATTGTGAAGGACTTTGGTAATTAGAGAAAAGTCTCTCCACAGACACACCCTCAGTCCTCACTTCTATTTGAAGTCCAGAAGCTTTTGTGGATATATATAGTTGAGTCCATGTGGCCCACTGGTCTCGAGGCACCCATCAAGTGGAATCCGGGTCCAGGTCATCACAAAGAGGTGTTAAAGGAGGTTCCTTTCTTGTTTTCTTTTTAGAGATAAATTTTTGGAGATTATGAAGGAATGAGACATGTTAGAATCTATTAATCTTTTTCATGAACCCATATTCTTGGTAAAAACCAAGTTTCCGAATTTTTAATTTTTGTTCTGGATTTTTCTATAATGATGGATATTATTTACCCATTGGGTGATGCACATGTTTTCTGGAGTATTTGATTATTACTCTATTTGGGGATTTTCTTTCATCATTGTCCTGATGGTGTGAGGGAATGAAGCATTGTTACATGAATCATTATAGGCACTTAGTATTCACCTGTCAGGCACATTACCTTGCCCTATATGTTCACTTAATCTCTTTCAATTCATTTATATTCTAGTGATTATTGAGGGATGCTATTATAGTAAGATAATGTTTGTAATAATATTGGTTTTGATTGTGTGATTTCAGGTCTAAATTCATGAGGTGCATGGGTCCTCATGGGTGGGTATTAGTAATTTACAAATTTGAGCTGTGATACTGTAACAAAATTGGGTTTCATTTCTAGTTACAGGTGTGTAGGAACCGATTCAATAGAAATGTCATTTCATTATAAAGTGAATCATGAATACTAAAATGAAATGGTTTCACATCCTTATCACACCTAATCATTTTTTTGAATGATAAAGGAGTGAACCATGAAATTAATACTAATATTAAATGAAACTTATACTTGAGAAATTACCAATACATGGCCATAAAAGAAGTTAGTTGGGGTAGTATTCCTTGGGGAGTGAGTTTAATTACATTCATATTCAACTATTGATGTTATCTCCTTTCTTCTATGCTTGTTCTGATGTGTGTTAATGGTATTTTTTTACCAATTCCTCCATGACTTCCTGGTACTGTATTCCAGGATGGTGGAAATTACCATTCTCTAGACATGGTGGGCCCTGAGCTACCAGTCGTACATCTAGGAGTTTCAAATGAGGCACCGCCTGCAATACCTAATTTTGTAGCTGATTCCCATGATCATCATAATTTATTACATAGGATGATGTTATTTAATGTTTCTCTATGTCTTGCACCCACGATGGATGATTTGACTCGTGAGTTCTAGTAGTAGCATCTTCCTTCTTTTTTAAAGGATGGAGGTCTATTGACTACTGAGTCTTGGCTAGAAGACACCCTATATATCTATGGGAATCTAGCTATTACTCTAGAGAAGAGAATAAATCTTTCTATAAAAATGATTTAGGATCCAAAAAAGATATGGTGAGATGTGATTACTCAGGTCAGTCTTCATCAGGTTATAATATGGGTTAATTTTCAGACTGCCTTCTATGATTAGTTCTTTCCTCAGACATTGAGACCTAATAGATATAGAAAATTATTTCTTCTCTAGAAGGGTTATATGTTAGTTATGTAATATTAATCGTGTTTCAATGAGTTTTAATTCCTTGCATCACTTCTAACTGGTAATGGGATTTCTTGTGATAGGGGTTTCGAGAATGGGTCCCATTATTCCATCAATATGAATGTCAATGTATTTCATTGACCAACATTTTTTAATTAGTTAATCAGGATATTGTCACTAAGCATAACTTGGGGGATGAAAATAGTACTAGGTTTAACGGATCAGTTCCACGTCAGGGCAGCAGTCCTTCCTGTGGCAGGAAGCATTCACTCCAGGTTTCTTGTTAGGGTAATAAAAACTAGTGTGTCCATTTCTATAGCTCTAAATCATGTCATCAGTATGGGAAAAAGGGAATTCAAAGGCTCAGTTTGATAGAGACCCAATGAATTGTGGGTCTTGTGGTCTTATGGGTAATCTTTAGTGTTGTTATAAGTCCTTTATACCAACATCCCGTGGAAAAAAAATATGCGCCATCTCCACCTTAATGAGTGGGATATTTTATACCGCTTTTTTTTTAGAGTTGGAATAATACCACCATGTCTAGTTGTGGAGGAGGATGTGACGATGGTATTCAGAACCCTGATCACCGGCAGCACCAACTGAGCAGTTATGATCGGGTTAGTCCATCTATTTCACAAGGTTATGGGTTAGTCCTATAGAATTCACTATAGCTGGTACATAAAGATCCGTCTACGACCATTTATAATTCCATGTAATATATTTTTTGAATATACAATTTTATCTTATTTATTTTATATAGTTGCTTCAAAATATTTTACCACATTATCTATAATGTCATGTATCAGACTTGAGATATAGTATTACTATGTTGTAATGATACAAGATACACCTATATTGGTATAAATAGATGGAATACCCTCTTGTTAGGAATGTCCCCTTGAGTTAGGTAGTTACCCTTTCTTATAGAACCTATTTGTTATCCAGATGACGGGCATCAATGTAATTCTTGGATGGATTTAATGGTTCACTTTCAGGATTCTGTAGACTACTGTCACTATAGGGTATCATTTACATCATCAGATGAAAGCATTTGTCTACATAAGGATGAGTGGGATGTCATGGATGGTAAAGCGGACCATAGAATCTTGGGTATGGTGGAGTAACTACCCAGACAAAAAATATCTTCATAGAGGGTCATGGATTACTTGTAGATGATTTCCCCCCAATAGTAGATCATTTCAATGGCGTATTTCTCAATTATTTTTCAGGAATACCTCATGATAGGTAGGTAGAGTTTACAATTAAGATTATTCTAGGAGCATCCCCAGTGTCCATTCCTCCTTACAGGATGGCACCTATAGAGCTTCTAGAACTCAAGTGGTAGTTAAAGGATTTAGTGGGTAAAGTATATATATGAGGAGTAAAATCCTCAGGAGGTTCACCAATGCCTTTTGGTCTATAGGTGGATGGAATGTTATGTATATGTGTGAATTATAGAATGTTTAACTAGCTTACAGTAATGAACTAGTATCCACTACCTCAAATATATAACTTCTTCAACCAAATCCAAAGAGAAAATGACTTCATTAAGATCAAACTATGTTATGGTTATCATCAAGTCAAAGTTAGACTATCAGATATACCTCATATATCATTCCATAGTAGTTATGGTCTGTATGATTACCATGTTCTGCTAATCGGTCTTACGAACACACCTTCTATTTTCATGGCTCATATTTAGAGGGTTTTACACCTCTATTTGTATTTTTTATCATGGTATTTGTGGATGAAATATTTTTGTATTTATTCACTTGTAGCAACCATGCTAAACATATTGAGATTGTTATGAGTAAACTAAATGAGAATATTCATTACGCCAAGATAGCTAAGTACCACTCTTAGATCAACAAAGTCCACTTCATGGGTCATATGATCTAAGCACCATATGTATTTATTGACCATAAAATGATTATTTCATTAGTCTCTATGGATAATCCCATGAAATATTTTGATATACAATGTTTCATTAGGGGGTGTATATTACAGGCATTTCAGGCATGACATCTCATAATTTTCTTCAACTATTACTGGTTATATAAAAAAGGGAGTCATGTTTACTTGGTCAGAAGCATGTGTGAAATACTTTTAGGATCTAAAAGTGAGTATTGTATTAACACCTATTACAATTCATCTCAAACCAGGTATATGTTATACCATCTTCTTTAATGCATCAAGAATTGTCCTATAAGAAGTACTATTATAGGAATATTGAGTTGGCGCCTATGGATCTCAAATATTGGGGCCTAAAAATAGAAATTACCAAACTCATGAGCAGAGCTAGTAGCAGTTTCCCATGCCTTACGATGCTAGAGACAATATCTGATGGGTGAGTGCTTTGTGGTCTATATGGACCATTAGGCATTAAAATATAAATTTTATCCTCATAAAATTAACCATATATAGTAGAGATGGGTCAAATATATACAATCCTTTTATTTTGACCATCTATATACACATGGGAAGGGAAATGTTATTTTAGAAGCCTTTACTATAAAAACACATGCATATGTCATACAAGAAGCTAGTAAAGTGTGAATGTTAATAGACCTCTTTCATGAGAAACATATGGAGATTAATGATAGTAATGATAAATATTACCTATTATCCTAGGCAGAAATCTCTTCACTAATTTAGATGTTAATTAGAAGACCATTTTCAGATCATAATAGATTGGTTCTCTATGAGATCATATCAGAAGATAACCCACCTCCGAATTTCTCAATGGATAAAGACGATGTCCTGTGTCTATCTGGACATATCTATATTTCTACACATATGATAGAGAATTTGATGATTGATTCACGTGCTTCTTAGTGGGCAGTCCATCCATGTATATTCATGATGTATCAATATATGGGACACCAGTATTGGTGTGGGGGGATGAAATGTTAGATAATAGGATTTATTAGTATGTGTTCCACCAGTCGATAGGTGAAGTCAGAGCACCACAAAACTACAGTCTTACTAAAACCTCTTAGATCCCCAAAATGAAAATGGGATGATATTGGTATGGGTTCCATAGTTAGCTTAGCTTATTCTCCAGGGAGTAGTGATGAAATCTGGGTATTCATTGAAAGGATAACAAAATCATCCCACTTAATTCCCATTCAAGAGTCTTTTTAAATTGATGAACTTAGAATAGTGAACGTCTATGAGATCATATGACAATATAAGTTCCCACGTACTTTCATTTCAGATTGAGACCCTAATTTTATGTCTCGGTTAAGGAAGGTATTGAATAACTATATGGTTACCAAAGTGCTACTAAGCCTAGAATTTCCCCCTCAGACTAATGGACAATACAATTTCTTGAGTATATGTTTTGAATATGTGTCATATACAATTCTACTCATTCTACATAGAAATCATATACCAATCATTGTCGATGACCTATTGAGTTCAATTTTAGGGATCATGTTTTTTGGCTATCACCCATGATAGGGAATATATGATTACAAATGTAGGGTAAGATTATGCCTTGGTTTGTAGGGAATTTTGAAATTATACATAGATTCGGGCTAGTAGCCTATCGGTAGTTACTACCTCATAGTTACCATTCATTAATAAAATTATTTCATGTTTCACGACATCCCAAATGTCATTCCAACATCTCTCATACTTTTGATCCCAATGAAATTGAATTAGATGCGGATTATACCTTTGAAAAGTATCTAGTATGAGTAGCTGAACATGGCATAAAATATATTTGAGGCCACTCTAACACTCTAGTATGGGTGATATGTCTGCATGACCAAGTACAAGATAAATGTATGTGCCTAATGGATATAGTTCTTCTCAGACAATGTATCTCAAAACATTGAAGGTGAACTCAGGGATGAGTTATTTTATGTGGGAAAGATGTAAGAACCTGGTTTTTCACTTAGGTATAAATCATATTAATTTCAGTATAAATTTATAATTTGGACATTTTATGGATTAATAATGTGTTACTAAATGTATCAAGAGATTATGGGGCATGTTCAAAGCTCGTAACCTTTCTTTTTTGGAAAAAAATAGACCTAGCTCTCGGTTTATTGTAAACCATGAAGGAATTCCACACAGTTTAGAAAATAGTGTGGTTTGTATTTTTTTGGATGGATGTATGATACATGGTTGGTTCACAACTATGAAAGAGCCCATACTCTCAAGGTAAATTTTCATTGTTTCATCATAGTTTTTCAAACCATGTGGACCAAATGTGAACAGAATACATTAATGGTAAATCGTACTTTTTCCCTTAATAATCTAATTGACCTCACACTTTCTTCCATTATCCAAGCTTATGAGGGATTATCCTTTCTCACTCTCAGTTTGTGGATTTTTTATGAAATTTGAATCATAATATCACCTTCATTTGGGAACCATAAGCACTTCTATTCGTCACATTGGATGCAGTAAGGTATCTATTAAAGTCCTATTGATCATTTCTCTTTATCTTCCACTTTCGACTGATATTTAGGGGTATGATAAAATTTCTATTTTTCTTAGATTTACTATCATACTTCCAAATCAATGCACAATAGAGGAGGAGAATAATTGTAAATACCTATGGTTTGTGGTATATACTTCATACCTAAATTTAATTGATTTTGGTCTGTCGTGTGGGGATGAAAACAGGGTTGATTATTGCATATCATTTGTTCATAGTTCCAATACTCTGTTAATTTTTATAGAAGCACTCGGGTTGAATCATTTTTTATGATACTTTTCAATAGTCAATTATATTAAATTGATTGTATTTTGATTAGGGGGCTTGTCTGAAAAGAATTAATGATGTGATTAATTATTGGTGTTTGATTTAACAATTTGATAATTCATGGGGTTAAATCATTATTAGGTGTTTTAATCATGTGATATCCTTAATATTTTCATTATATTTAATTAAATTAACACCCACATAACAAGATGGGGTTGATTGAAATTCCTCTGTGTTAAGGCTTAATCAAATACATAACTTAACATAGGATTTTAATATCAATCATTACATGTTGATAGTAGTGTATTTATGGTTCCAATTATCACCTCACTTTAAACTAAACAAGTCATCAGTCTCTGACTTTTTATTCCCAATATACTTAATGTTTATTTAGAAAAGATTCATCGAGAAAGTACTACCAATAACTTAACATACCTAAATATTGACTCACATTAATGGTAGATTTACATATCCATTAATACAGTTATTTATATGGTAATATGTGTGTTTGATGATTAATTATAAATTGAAAAAAATGGAATATGAAAATATTTGTGTTTTGAACACACACACATAAACAATGATGATAATTAAAAACATACATTATATTGAATGTGGAAGAAAAATAAGGGTAGATATTTCAACTTTATTTAAAATACATTATGAGAATTAATATTGTATAACATAGGGTGGATAACTAAAATAGAATATGACGAAGAAACATTAATTAAAATTAAAATGAAATTGGGAACAACATAGGTAATTACAAATGAATGGAACACAAAAGTAAATAAAAATAAATTGAGCAGCAAGGGACTCTCAAGTGAAAATAATAATTATGTTAGGTCCTCCCACACCATTGTAAATTATTTAGAAGTAAAAAAATTATTCTATTTTCTTCAGAATTGAAAACTCCTTAGAAGGATATGAGGGGTAGTATTTATATCCCAATGAGTTAGACTATTTGCATTCTGAATTTGTCCCCCCAATTGTCTCTCAGTTTTGTCAATTTATAAAACTAATTCTCGAGTTATATAATTCATAAAATTTGTAGATAATAATTTTTTATATCTACACTAAAACATTAGAGGAATTTGGACTTATGGAGCCAATGTTATGGGTGTTTGAGTAAACCATTTTAATCGGTCCATTTCAATCCAGGTTTTTTAGAAGTCAAAATGTGAACGAGTTTATGAATTGTATAATTCCGTCAAATCCCAACACATTCTTCAACAAATATGGAGAATAATATATTCAATTTCACACTAAATACTCTCAATCTGAAATTTATTTCCATATCCCAAGAAAAGATAAATTTGGTATGCTAATCACAATCCCCTGATTGAATTGTGGACTAGTATTCAAGACAAAATTTGGGTCCTTTTTTGGATTTAGTCCTTGAATGATTTATACAAGGCTCATTGAATTGTTTCCCAGAAATTGGAGGAGAATAAAAGAATTTAGACTTCTGAATTGATCCCAATAATTCAATCTTATCTATTGTCCAGTTCATCACATATTCTTTGGGCCTTTTTGCGAGGACCATATAAACCTTCAAATGGATGAATTGGACACTAATTACATATAATTATATGATTGAAATTGAATAAGGAATACATAAAAAATGAAACACACAATTGGGATCCTTATAGTGATAGTTATTATTGAAACATTAAATATAATTGAATCTAGATGAATTTATATAGTGGTATATTATTATATTTAATATTTAAACATTAATATTTCACATAAATTATGAACATTTCATATAAAATCAATAAATTGAGTATATAATAAGATATTAAAATATTAATAATATAAACTCCCCCACACATAGTCTTGTTCATGTCCCCATGTGTAAAAAATATTAATAGATAACAAAATAATTCTTATATGTAAATAAATTTAAAAATTTTATTTTCACCAATCAGGGGAGGATTATTCCATATCACTCATCCATATTGAATTCCTCTGAAAATTTATACATATATAATATTCCAAAAAAATTCATTTTTAATGATTAAATTTAAAAATGGAAAATTTAGGGACTCAAAAATCACTCCTCCCATGATGGTAAAAATTTATTTGTAATGGTTCACTCATTCACCATCCAAAGGTGAAAAATTATAGTTTTAAAGATCATTCATATTCCATTCAATATCGTAAAGTGAAAAATTGTCAAGAGGTCTTTTGAAGGTGGTTTTCTATGGCAATGGGATGCTATGAATTTATTGAGAAAGAGAGAGGATAATTTGGGTAAAACATCAGCATTGGTAAAAAAATGAAAAACATTTCGTGAAATGAATCACATATATAGAAGGGAATGATTGTGTGCATAAATACACAGGTTAGGAAAAAATTGAATAGGATTATAAGATGTCATATCTTCAAAACAAAACAAAATATCCTAATGACATAATTGTTCGTTTCTTTTGTGTTTTGTTCTTTTTTTCAAAAGTGGATCATGAAAAAAATCTCACACTCATCTCTCACCCCATTATTGATCTTTTAAAGTCACTAATTGTAATAGTTATAACAAGATCAATTTTTTGGGAAGAGTGATTTTTGACCCACCCAATACTCAATCCATATTTTATTTTTTATGTTGTTTATAAATTTTTGGAACACTTTTCAATGAGATTCACAAAATAAAAAAATGAAAATTAATTCCCCAAAATACACTGAAGGATAGCCTCTCCAACACATTAAAATGGATTATTTATCTCAAGAATATTATAACATGTTGAAAATCAATAAAAGGGAACCCAAAAATGAAATCTATTCCCCCCACACTTAAATTTCAAAACATACTACAATGTAAATCGATTTAGATGTTGGGTTGGATATGATATTGGGATTGTAATGTTGCTATCAATGAAAAGGTGTTCGTATGCTCAAAGGGGCTTTGAAAAAGAGTATTAATGTAACTGATGTGGGAGGATATTTGGCTATTTTGATTCTCATGTGGTTTAGAACGTCAAGACTCACAATTGGGGGTGAAAACACACATTCTGAATATATTTCCAAAGTAGGTTGTGGTATGAAAGATAATTTTGTCCCTCGCTATTAGAGAAGAATCATTTTCCAAATCTAAAATTGAACATTCAAAAGCTGTTGCTTTGGAAATAATATTATTTATCCAAATTCATGAAAAAAATAAAACTTTTTAAATGAAAAAATGTCTTCTGAATCCCCAAAATAGATGGTCAATATTTTAAAACTAGGTGGTGAGTAAGTATTACCCATTTTTTTGTATTTATTTCAATTTTTTGGGTTTTTAGTGTGTTTAAAATTCACACCCACTGAAAAAAGAAAGGGTTAATGAAAAAAATGTTTCATGATGAAAGTGGTAAAAAATGAAAAAGAGAGGAAGAAGAAGAAAAAGGTAGAGGGAGAGAGAAGGAGGAATAATAGAAAATGAGGGAGTTAAAGGGAAAGAGGTGCCCCCGATTTAGATTTGGTAGGTCGTTGTCTCCCTCAAGTGGTGTGTTTTATGTAGAAGTTGTGGATCTAGTGGAAGTCGATGTTGTTTTAGGATTTTGAGTCATCTCATGGGGATGTTGTAACCGATGTCCATTAATTGGGAATGAATTATTGAAGAAGCATATAGGATATTCACTACACTAAATGGGTAAACATGGGAAACAATAAAAATAACTTCCCAATGAAAATTAAGGTTACCTAGGTGATGTATAAATCGATAGTTAAATAAAATTACCTTGTCAAATTCCTGAAATACCTCTTGCAGGATGTGTTTATCATGGAGTGCCTTGGATTTTTCATTGTATTAATGGAAAAAACACAATAAAAACCCATCTTCATATTTCTTCCATAATCTATCTGAATACCTTGCAGCCTCCCAAACAATCCCATGGGATTGTTTGAACCTGAAATTGGGAGAGATGTCCTCCAACTTCAGAGGACCATTACGGATAATCAACATCATTTCCAACCATTTGAATTAGATATGGATATCCCTAGGGAACAAACACATAATTAACATGATGCCCCTAATACTTATTACCAACCCCTTTGAATTCAAAATCTAAACATAGATGATGACTTCAAAGGAAAATCGGGTTTGATTCATATTCTTCCTCATTTCCATGGGATAATCGGTGAGGATCATCATATTCACCTCAAATAATTCCATGTTATGTGCTCTACCAAGAAGCGTCAAGGGTTTTCGGAAGAACAAATCATATTCCAAGCATTCCCTTTATCTCTAGTTGACACTGCTATGTTGTGGCTCTTCTTCCTCCCTCCTTGTCCCATAACCACATTGAATGACATGAATCCCCTTTTCATAGAAAAACACTTTCCTTCTTTTTGTACCAATTCTTTTAGAAAGGATACAATTGGTATCCACCAATTCCCTAATATATCACTCCATGAATACAGATAGGTGTTTACAAATCATGTTTCGACCATCCCACACCACCAATTCCTGAAAAATTGATCCAATATATCTATTATGGCTAATTGTATATGGAGAAAACTCTCATCAATGTCGCAATTAGTGGTGCCCTTGTTTATAAAACTCATGCATATATAAGAGATCTCATAAACAAATTTTCTGAAAACACATAACAATTCCATATATGAGAGCATGTTCAAGTCAAACAAGTCAACTATAGTCAATCGATAGAGCTTAACTAGATGATATAGTGGATGAGTGACCTTAAACCTATTGTGTGACAACTAGTTGTGGCATCCAAAGCCCCAAATTCAACTTCTCCGCAATATTTGTTCACTGGACTGATCAAGAACATTGGAATCTTTAGCTCCCGATATCATACAAATGACACATGTCCACAAATTCCTGAGGATCCCTCTGATTCATCTAGACTAATGGATATCAATTCATCACATGCTCAGTGGAACCCCAACACTCAAAAATCATGTCATTTTGTTAGAAAATTCTACCATCCCAAATCTAAGCCCTTCTTTTCTACCTATAACCCTAACTTGAGTTATGGGAATCCCATTTCTCATCCCCCTCATTTCCCTCATCAAAATCTAAACGAATACTATTATGGTCAATGTGGTGGTAACATCGAACAACTTTATCTGTTTTTCCTCCAACTCAAAAGAACAATCCTCCTCCTAGATACCACTATCCTTGTCATCCTTCCCAATTCAAAATACAATACAATCACTTTACCAAGAAACAAAATCATGGAAATCTCAATCTAGGAAAGGCCTATTTTTCCCTGAAACCATTGGAAAGTGAAGTGGAAAATGTTGACTCTTTCACCCATTCTAACATTAAAAACATTGAAACACTAATTGGTAAACATGCCTCCCACCTGAGCTGGAAACAACTATCAAATTCTTCCATACTTTCATATCTACTATTTCCCAAACCCAACGGTAATTTAAGTGCAATTGCAATTATACCATGGAAGAAAATATTTATTCCTTAATATAAGCCCTCTATACCCACATCTTTGAATGTTTACCTAGAAATGAAAAGAAATAAGAAATAAGAAAAGGAATCTGAATCCATTACCTCACCACTTTCCTTTCAACTTAAGAATCCAATTCATTTTCTTCATGTTATTTCTAAACCAAAGATGTCCTCTGAACCTGATAATAAATTTATTGACATGTTTATATGTGTTGATGTCAACATAACCCTCTAAAATTACATAAAACAAATCACTCAGTATGGAATGTTTCTTAAGGAATTGTCCACACTTAAGAGGAAACTTAGCACATTAAAAAATGTTTCCACCCAACAGTATATTCCCATAAAGTGAAATGATCCTGGTACCTTTTCTATTCCATTAAAAATAGAGAGTTCCAAATTCGATGATGAACTCATTAACCTATGATCCTCAATAAATTTCATGCCTTAATATAACTTCTCTAACCTTGTTCTTGGTCCCTTACACTCAACAGGTGTTGTTAATAAATTGGCTAATCGAATCACTGCTAGTCCTGAGAGTATAATCAAATATGTCCTTGTTCATGTGAATGATCTTATTATACCTACTGATTTCTATGTCTCTGACATGGATGGTGAGACGAAATCATCTCGATCTCTCTCAATTCAAGGAATACTATTCATAATGATAGCGAGAACCAAAATTTATGTCTATTCAGGCATCTTATCCATGGAATTTGGTGACCAAATGGACATGTTATACATTTTCCAAGCCATGCAATACCAATCTGAGTATTAGTTTGCATTCTCAATCTATGCATTTGACGACACTTCTAATAGTCAATTAAACCCCAATGCATCATGTTCTTCATATTTTAAAGATAATGGTTATTGTGAAATATTCTCCATGATTACTTATGTCATAAATGGTGATGTTTATGTGGACCTCTCATTCATAGACTCTATCAATATATTGGAACTTGATAAATTTATTGAATACCACATAATCTATAATTTCCACTACTCCACCTTGGATAGTATTAAGGAAAATGAATCTGAATCAACGGAAATCCCTTCTTTCATTCCTGAGATATCTAACCCACAAATGAGAGATAATAAAAATCTGAAACCTCCTCCTAATAAGCTGAAATGTGCATGCTATTTCCCTTATCACTCATATCATTTCATTATCTCTACCTAACATATAGAAACAGAGGAGGCCAAACTTTTTCAGGAGTTAGAGGAAAACAAAAAGGCTATTAGTTGGACCCTAGAAGACATACAAAGAATCTACACTACTCTATGCATGCATCACATCCATATTGAGGAATCATCAAAACCGAAGAGAGAACCACAATGAAGACTCAATCACCTCATACATGAGGTATTTTGGGAAGAGATCACTAAGAATATTCAGGAAGGTATTTTCTACTCAATTTTTTGATAGTGTATGGGCTAGTCTAATTCAATTTAAACCTAAAAATGGTGCGATAAATGTTGTCAATAATAAACATGGGGAGGCAGACACAACTTGAGTGAAGAACAAATTGAGTGTGTGCATCGACTATATGGAATTGAATGTTGAAACAAGAAAAGATCACAACCCTATTCCATTCCTTAATCAGATTCTAGAATGATTAGTTTAAAATTCACACTATTGATTTCTTGATGGATACACCGGCTACTTCATAATCCCAATAGCACATTAGGACAATGAAAAGACTACTTTCACTTGACCAATTGGAACATTTTCATATATGATAAGGAATTTTGTACTTTCAATACTCCCACAACATTATAATGGTGTATGATTATTATATTTTATGAATTTATTGGACACTTCATGGAAGTATTCATGGATGACATTACCATTTATAGCGAGTCATTTGGATGTTGCTTGAATTAATTATATATGGTCCATCGAAATGGCGTCAAGTGTAACCTTGAGTTATATTTTGAAGAATATAACTTCGTGGTTGAAAAAGAGATTGGTATGGGGCACATTGTTTCAAAAGAGCATATTGATTTCAATCATACCAAAAATAAAGTCATCCAATCACTTTCGGAACTGACTTCTATTTGAGACATCAGTTCATTCCTATATCATGCCTATTTCTATCATAGATTCATCCATAACAATAGATGGATTTCTCTCCAACTCGCTAGGTTTCTACAAAATGATGTCGCATTCCATTTTGATGAGGTTTTAAATAGATTCTCTATTGAATTCGAAACAACTCTTACATATTCCCTAATAATCCAACAGCCAGATTCGTCATTACCCACTAAGTTGACGTGTGATGAATCTAATAGAGTCATTGGGGATGTTCTTGGTCAGAGAAGAGAAAATATCCCCCATGTAATCTATTATGCTTCAATAACATTGTATGAAACACAATCTCACTACACTCTTGTTGAAAAGTAACATTTAGTAGTATTTTTTTCCTTAGATAAATTCCACCCATATCTATTAGGTCCCAAAATCATCATCATTATATATTTTTCTACATTAATGTTCTTACTCAAGAAATGTGATTCCAAATAGTGTCTAATAAAGTGTATCTTAATGCTCCAATAGTATGAAATTGAAATAAAATATAGACCATGAATAAAAAACCCTATGGTCGATCACCTCTGTAGAATTTATAATTCTTCTCATTCATAATTAATTGATCTTGAATTCCATACTCATAATCATTCATATATCACTCCAAAGTATCCATGACATTCCACAATTGTAAACTACTTTTTTGTTGGTATTTTTCATGAAATGTTTTCATAAGAATAAAATAAATTTGAAAAGTGATCAAAATTATATTTTTTGGAAGATAATAAACATAGGAAAACTATAGATGGAATGGTAATTATGAGATGTTTGGATAAAGATTAGAATTACACCATCATAGAATTCAATCACTCACATCCTTGAGGTATCCAAATTGGACCACAATGGACCTCCTGAATGGTCTGAGACTCTGGATATTTTAGGACTTCACTCTTCAAGGGATCACAAGAGTTATATCAATCGTGTCCCACATTCCAAAAAAAATTCCACAATTTTAAAGGGAAATTAAATTCCCCAAAAGACATTAATTTTTTGTGATATCTTCGATGTTTAGGGAATGGATTTTAGGGATCCTTTCCCCCACTACAATGGATTCTGATACATTCAATTTTTGGTTGATTATGTTTCTAGGTAGGTCGAGGGAAAATCAACTAGAAAGGATGATTCACGTACAGTTAATGGGTTCTTAAAGATAATCAAGTTTCATAGATTTGTCACACCACACTCCATGATATGTTACATAAGAACCCATTTTTATAATAGAACCATGGAATCACTTTTGAAAATGAATGGGGTTGTACATAAATCTTCATCTGCATATCACCAAAAAAATGGCATGGATGAAAATTATAATAGAGTGGTTAAAAGTGTGCTTGAATGAATTGTAGAATTCACAAGAAACTAATATCCTGAAATACTTGGTGAAGCACATTGGGCTTATCGAAATGCCTATTAAACACTTATTTTGATTTCTCTTTTTAGGTTTTTTTGTAAATCATTTCGTATTCTAGTTGAAATCCCACATATGTCATTTTGGGATGCGAAAACATTTTTTTTATTTGGAAAAATTTGGTGAATAAATATTTGTTGCAATTTGATGAACTAGATGAACTTCGACTTGATTTTTACGATAACACTAATCTTGAATCCTCAGTGATGATACCTTTCAATTGTAGAATATTTTTAGTTGATTGTATTTGGATTGGGGTGGTATGTTTGTAGAGATTAAAAGAATTGATTAAAAGTTGATGTTTGATTCAAGAATTTGTTAATGATTAGGGTGATATCATTATTAGGAAGTTCAACTAGTGATATCTTTAAGCTTTTATTTATATTTCATTAAATTAATACCCACATTAAAATATGTTTTGAATAGAATAACATAGTGTTAAGGATTTAATCCTACACTTAACATAACATAGGGTTATAATCAAAATTAATACATGTTAATTGTAGTGTATTCATGGTTCCAATAATACATGGAAATCATAGGTTCAACAAAACAAGTCATTAATCCATGACATGTTAAGTCCAACATACAAAATGTTCATATCAAAAATATTAATTGAGAAAAAACTCTCAATCACTTAACATCCCTAAATTTTAACTCACCCAAATGGTAGATTTACTCAAAGATTAAGATACTGAATAATATGGTAATATGTGTTTATGGTGATAAATTATAAATTTAATGAAATTAATGGGTAATAAAATAGTTAGGAATCTAACACAGACACACTCACAAACACATGAATAGTGATGAGAGTTAAAAATGTACTTTCGATTGAATTAGGAACCACAAGAAGGGGAAGGGATTTCAACACGATTTCAAATATTTTAAGAGAATTAATATTTAGGAATATAGTTTTGTTGATTAAAATATTATATAAAGAAAAAACATTCATTAAAATTAAAATGAAATTGAAAAAAACATATAAAATTAAATATGAAATGAAGAAAAATGTAAATGAAAAAAAAGACAGGAGGATGGGTCTCTCATGTGAAAATGTGAGTACATCATGTCCTCCCATTCTGTTGGAAAATAATGGGTCATGCCAATTTAGGATCCTATCTTTTGAAATTTCAAATCCAATGAATGAGAGGAGTGGGATGCATTAATAGACCAATGTGTCAGACTTTTGGCATTTCAAAAATGTCCCTCATCTTGTCTCACCAGTTTTGGCCATTTAAAAATCTAAATATCGAGATATATTATTCATAAATGTTTTAGAAAATAAATTTTTATGTCTACTCTCAAACATTGGAGGCCATTAAACATATGGATGAAATTTTATGGTGGTTTTAGTAAACAATTTTAATCTATCCATTTTAATGCAGACTTTTCATATGGTCAAAATATCAATGGGTTCATGAATATGAATATGCATTCATATACGAACACATTCTTAAAAAAATATTGTTGCACATATCTTGGATTTTACATTTCAAAATATCATCTCTAATTGATGTCTATATCTGTAGAAAATTTATATTTGGATAAATGATCTCAATTCCATGACAGAATTGTGGGCCAGAATCAAAGCTTCGTTTGGGTCCCTTTTTGGATTTGGACCCTGATATTTTTATAAATGACTCATTGAATTGTTCCCAAAATATTGGAGGAGAATAAATGAATTTAGTTTTATGTATTGAGGCCAGTAAAAAAATATTCATGGATGGTCTAGTTTCTTCACAAATTCGTTGGACTTTCTTATGAGGACAATATGACCCTTCAAATGATATTATTTCCCACTGATTCCTCCTAATTATATGGTGGAAATTAAACAGGTAATCCTACAATACATGAAACACACAATTTGGATTAGTAGGGTGATATATATTATTAAAACATTAAGAAAAATTGAATCAGGATGAATTCCAACAGTGATCTAAAATTATATTTAATATTTAAACATTAATATTTCACACAAATTATGAAAATTCATATAAAATCAGAAAAGGGTGTAAATAAATTTTTAAAAAATATTAGGGGACTGCTAATTTAATTTTGTTTCTTTACATGAATTTATATGCCATTATTTTACTTTTCAGAACCGTATGGATATGCTACATCAATATATTTGACTAATTGTTGATGGATTTTGACCAAAACTCATTCCCTCCATGTGGAAGATTGTTTGAAAATTGATTGATATTTTTTTGACATGTTTGATCCACCGTTTGTGTGTGAATTTTCATGAACCCTACAAGGGTAACTATTTATATATTAATTGAATTGATTTATATTGGGAGTTTCATAATTATAAGTACAATGAATGAATACTTCATGACTCGCCTAAGGTAAGTGATTAAAATTGATAATTAAATTTGAATTATTAATTTGTATCATATCTATATCACCCCCACCAAATTAATGAATGGTAGTGGAATGAACATTAAATTATGATATTTTCCTTTAATAGATTAAATGAATGGTTGCTAGCTACTTTTCCTTATAACACTAATGAAAGACACGGATTCAACCAAATTAAATGATAAAATGGTTGAATTCTATGTGAACTTGTCAAAGTAATGAAATAATTTATTGAACCAAATGAGATAGTTCATGACTTTATAATAATATAGGAATGGCCTGACCCAAGATTGCCTTGGATTCTGATTGAAGAATTCCATGAGCACTCGAGAACCCCATCCATTTCAAGGATATGGATTTCATAGGTTGATACCCACCCAGATCATGATCCTTTTATTTGATTGGATTCCTAGTGTGACACTATTTCATCCCTTCATATTATTACAGGATTCTATGATACACTCCTTGGATCTAGTATTGACATGTACATTCCATGGTTAGAGACCATCGGGCCCTATCTCTGTTCATCCCAGTTTTACCATGGTCGATCAAAATTGACTTGGTAGTAACATAATGGTATAATTACAAGGATTATTCCTCTTGGATTACACTCTTAAACCATGACATGCTGCACTTATGACTGATTTTGAGGCCTTTGAGGTCTCTGTCTCCTTGGTAATGCCCACAAGACTTCACTATTAAATATCCTTACATGTTTCCTTGTAACATCTTGGAACATTAAATATTTTTTCAATCATGAGGTGATTTTATTGTTGGATATGCCTCATGAGACCTATTAATATAAATTGGTTATATTTGAGTTACAAAATTTGTTATCAGCTCAAACACCAGCTGAGGGATAAAGCAGGTAATTGGGTATTTAGTTACATTATACTGCTATACTTAATATATGATTGCCTACTCACTATTGAATTTCCATTAAAATGGCCATATGTTATAGAAGTCTTTAGTTGTGGACCACAGAGAATTATATCACACCTCACCAAGAATTATTTGGAACCAGGGATAAATTACATGGTTGCTGGTGTTTTCAAATGGATGCATAATACTTCTAACACATGATTGCATGTTGTATAGTATGAAGCATGTTTACAGATGACCAAGTAGGATCTTAGGATTATAGGGATTCAATTTTATTTCCATTACACTATTGTTGAAAATTTTATTCATATTGTCTTGTATCCATATTTTCAATTTATCTGATGACATGACATATCACTAGTTGTTGAATTAAATTCTAGTTGTTTCAGTTATTATTATTATTTTCTCTATTTTCCAATGTTCATTTTATTTAATTATATTGCATCTGGTTTTTACCTAAAATTATCATCACTTTATGTTCTACACTTTCGTTATGTGGGAATAGTCTCCCCACAAACACGCCCTAGGCCCTCGCAGCTAGTCGACATCCTTTGTTGTTCGGGGAGATGTGCTTGAGGCCATGTGTCCCACTAGGCTAAGGGCACCCATATAGTGGCATCCTGGTCTGGGATATCATAGTATCAAAACAATATTTTAGTGTAATAATATTTTCATTATACTGTCTCTGATATAAAACATTAAGACTAAAATTCCCATGAAATATATTTCATAAAATTTAATCACTTTAATGGATTATAAGACACACAACACTGAGTTGGAATTAACCAGAATATATTATAAAATTAAATTTATGGTTATGAATAATACTAAAAAATAATGAAATATAGTCTTACCCCAATATTATAAATAATATATGAATAAATTAAAATAAAAAAAGAAATGTTTTCTAAGAACTATAATTTTTTCAAAAAGATGGTTTAATCGTGCTTCATGTACATAATATATAATTAATTATTACCAATATTAGAAAATTAATTCGTTATAATAAAAATTATTTTTGAAACCATAAAATTAAAATTATCATATGATTAATTTTTAGTATTTGTGTGAAACCTTTATTTTTTATGAATAGTGAAAAACATTGAATTTCAATTTAAAACTAATTTATCTTTTATAATATATAAAATGTTTTATATATTTTTAATTGTAATTAAAGTAAAATTAGTTTAATTATATATCAATAAATAAAATTAAGGTCTTATAAATCATTTTAATATTGACATTAATATAAACACATTCTTAATTATTCAACATTTTATATTTTAAAACTTACTTTCTCATCCCATATGTGACAATATATTTAAAATAAAAATTTCAAATTATATGAATTGAATTTGGAAAATTCTATTCTGAATTTTCAATCATAAAAATTTATATTTTCTTATAATTTTAACTTCTTTTTTTACCAAAATGAAAAGTGAAAATAGTAAAAATTAATTAACACCGTTATGAAGAAAATTGATATACTAGGTGGTTAAAATAAAAAGATTCCGATGAAAATGAAGTAAAATATATCTAAAATATATTTTATATCCCTGATGATTAAATATGAATTATTGGATCTGAAATTTTACATTATTTTATCATTTTGAAAAAAAGTTGGTGGAATTCATTTTTTTAGAAAATAAGAAGCCTCCAACTCAGCTTACCTATAAAAATCCATCTTCTATAATCTTCTATTCACAACGAAAAATAAAATTATTTTTTTCTGATAATACCTACCTATATCACCTCAAAATTACATAATACCATCCTAGATTCCACATTTTCAGTACGAAGGTAATCTAAGAAGCGTTATTTGTTTAATATAATGAAGGATACCTTAATAAGAGGTAATGTTATCGAATGAGTGTGTTTATTTTATTTCTGCCTATAACTCCTTAAATTATTTTTTAAATATGATAAAACACTAAATTATGTATTACACATATAATGATATTTGAATATGCTAATTAAATAACATTAATATATCCTCTATTTTATCAACTTGGTTATTAAATCATCATTCATGTGTATGGAGGATTATCGCCTCACAAAATGATGTCACTTGTATTTCTATTACCACCTTTCACAGTTGTGTATGATAAGGGATATAATATATATCTATAAATTATTTATGAAATTATTATAAATATGATTTCATTGTATCTTATATACTATTATTTCCATTCTGTAAGGGAAACAATGACGTCGTTCGCGTGTACAGAAGACTACCACCAGAGGAAGCAATGTGATTCATTTTCACTAACTCTTTACATTGAATGTAATAAGTGCAAATATAATGGATATATATATGATATATATGGAATAATGTATCCATTATTATCATTATTATCATTATTAAAATATAATATATCATTTTTCTTACTTTTTCACTCACTGTGATATGTAAATGTCGTTCGTGAACGTGTGGACAACCTCCTTCATGAAGTGATGTACCCCTCTTTTCATCAGAACACCACATTGATGAAATATATAAGTATATTAATATATATATATATATGGTATATATGATATTATAATGATTTTTTAATGTTAAAATATTACTTACCTCATTTCAATAATGAGCATTGAATAATGGAAATGCTACTCATGTGTATGTATAGACTACCAGCTCTATGATTGTAACATACTTTATTTCTCAAAACCATATTTCATCAATAGTATGAACATCATAAATAATCCATATATAATATAAATATTTCATGAATATAATTCTATTATTTTTAATGATGACCACTTTTACCATTGTCAACTTACAAAATTCATTTTGACACAACTGCATAATAAAGTCAAGACATCTTTCAAAAAACGCAATTGATTATGTACTTGAATATAAAATCGTAATAATTTAAATTATATTAATAATAATCTTGAAAATATTTTTCAATATATTAAATAATTAACATAACTATATTATTCATGAATATAAACACACTGGTGACAAGTCACACTCAATGTTTGGGTCTTCATCTCAATCGTCTGTCATTGTGTCATATTTTTCAGTTATACAGCTATACACTTTTATGATGTTTCTATATAGACCCACTAAAATTCAATATCATCAAATTCTCAATAATCAAGGTATTTATTTTTTTTAAATAATATTATTTCATGTTTATTATGATTAATTCATTTCCAAAGAGATATGTTAATTTTATTTTAAAAAATATCATTTAATGTTTTCAGTCCCACACATTCTTTTCTATGACTACTTTTTTAGAATTATTTTATAAAAAAATTAACATGGACATAAATGATATAAAAAGTATTAATTTTTTCAATTTTTCCTATATTTTCAATGTTCTTTAAAATTAATCTTTTAAATTTTTCATAAGTAATGTTTTACAAATGACAAATGAAAGGATATATTTTTAATAGAGACAGAGAAAATGAATTTTTCCCCATCATGTGTATTCCTGATTCCATTGAATGAATTCAGTTATTATTTATTAAAAATAACTCATTACATTTTTCTTGGTTTTTTTGGTATTGAAAATTGGTTATTCAAATAAAAAAAAATTTAAAAAAATATTATTTTCATATGGGTGTAAAAGTTTTTTTCATATATTTTTTTAATGAAAAGATGATAGAATAATTTTTTTATTCATAATATGTTTCTTGAGAATTATAAAAATTGATCAAACTCAATAGATATTATAAAAAGGGTTTACACCCATTATATATCATGGGTGATCCCAATATAGATTATACAAAGGGTTGAGATTCATTATAGAACGCGTAAAATAGAAATTCCCATTATAGCCTATATGAATAATGTGGCCTATTATATTTGTCCAATTAATTGGGTAATGTTCCTTTTCAAAAAAATAAATAAAAACGGAGTTACCAAATTATTTTCCCATTGGATTTAACTAGGCTCTAGTTACTTCTAATATAAGTAAAAAAACGAGTTGTGGATGTGATTCTCTATGTTGCTGAAAAGGTTTTTCCATTACATTATATAGTTTTTTAATGTCATGCATTCAATAAAAAGAGTTTTTTTCTATTGAAAATTTTTTATATTCTAAAACATCGATGATACTATTAAAGTATATATTATTTTTCATCTTCTCACTAATCTAATGGTTTTATTTCCTTTTATAACCCTTATAGATATTTTTGTTTCTCATCACAGGTTTTTTAAAATATCATAGGATTTAAGGATTTGTGAGGAGAAAGATGAAGTGAATCTAAAAGTTATGATAATTTTACATTAAAATAAATAAATATATATTTTAAATTTTTTATTTTATGGGAAAAATGGGTAATTATTGGATGTTTCCACATTGTATTATATGGTTTAATAATGCATGATTTTGGAAAAGTATTTTATTTTTAAACGGAAAAACATTGTTCGATAGAGCACATGATATGCCACATAGAATTTAAACAAATAAATAAATATATTTGTTAAAATTTTACCTAATTTATAGAATGGTAGTAATAAAAAATATTATTGGAATTATGAAAATATGGTTTACATATATATATATATATATAATTAATTACTCGGTAATCAATTATTTATAAAAAATGTTTTACTAAGTAAAACGTTAAAGGGGAAAAGTGTTTACATCAAGATCACTCTTATTGGACTATATTAATGTAATATAAATAACTTATATGTACAATAAAATATTTTTAATATTCATGCAATAGATTTTAAAGACATAAGTTATAAACAATCACAGTTTTACTCGTGAAACATATATTTTTCAAAGGGGTAATCTTCCTGCATTTCAAGGGAAAAACACATTGAAAAATATATTATTGAAATTTTATTATTCAAAATTAACATTATTTTTTAATTCATAATTTCAAAATTATATTTGGGTGGATATTTTTAATTTTTTAAGAGGATTCTTTTTTTTGAAGATTAGGGGAAATACAGAATTGTAGTTAAAAAATGAATTTCTTTTTAAAAAAAAATTAAATTATTTTTAGATTCACATTTGATAAATTATACATATATTAATCCAATTAAGGTAATTGGAATAATTTTTACATTAAAATTATATATAAAACTTACTGAACTTTTGAACATATCTTTTACCCGCCTTCTCACCAGATCTACGAGATTAGTATTAAACTAAATTTAGTTAATTTAGTTAATTGAATTTGGAAAAATGAACAAAATATTCATAATAAGTATTCTATTTATAGTATCATAGGATAAAAATAATTTTTTTGGATATTATGAATAAGATAAGTTACTAAATTTTATTCACTGTGTTTAATGCTAAAAAAAGGTAACTAAAGGTAACGGTAATATTATAATATTATAAATTTACCCAAACAGTAGTCCTAATTTCATTGGATAAGTTGGATTCCACAATAATAAAATTTATTTGGAAATTATAACCTATTTATTCAAATTGGGTATGAATATCACAGTTATAATATTTTATTTAAACATAAGTTATAATTTTCATATACATGTGTTCTAATAAGTTTTACATTTTTATCACATCGTTATGACGATGATATATAATACTATAATTTTAAATTTGAAATTTAGTAAATTGAACTTTTTTTTATAAATATTTTTATTTTTTATAGAATAAATAATTTAATTAAATGCTTGAATAATAATTATGTAGAAAATATTAAATTATTGTGAATATTAAATAAATGATACTAAAAATATTAATATAAATATAATTTTACATAATTATCAACATAAAAAATTATTATATACAAAATAGACATTTTATTTATATATTATATGAGTTGGTCCTAATATAACATGTTGTAATGCTATTTTTTTAATTAATGAATTTTGTCAGAATTGACATAAATGAAACTAAAAACTAAATACTATTTTATAAAATTTATAAAAATTTCATAAAAAAATAAAATTATCCCAACTAACTATAATAATGTTTGATATTTCATAAATGATCAATTTAGGTTTCTTTTTTCATTTTATAGAAAAACTATTAATCTCAAACTCATGTGGTAATATATGGTGATTGGCATATGATTTTTGTCTAGATAAAGTAGTACTCATATGGTTCTTGATTAACAGAACCTATTCTAAAGACTCATGAACAAGATGAGGACCTAGTTGGGCTGCCTCACCTACCTCTAGCATGTACATGTGTAAACGGCATGGCCTACCATATAAGGCCTCAATAGGATCCATCTAGATCTTTACTTGAAAACTGTTATTATAGGTGAACGCAATGAGAGGGATATTCTTTTCCCATGAACCGCCAAAATCAAGGACACATGCTTGGACAATATCTTATAATACCCATATAATCCATTCTGATTTCCCATCAATACGAGGGTAAAAAGATATTCCTAGAAGCACATGTTTCTCTATAGTTTTTGCAAACATTTCCAGAACTGTGAGGTGAAATGAGAAAATCTATCGAAAATGATAGTACATGGAACCCCATGTTGTTGTATGATCTCACAGACATACATTAATCCCAACTCATCAATTGAAAACATCTATAATATAGGAATGAAGTGGAATGACTATGTTAGTTCATCAATGCCTGCCCAAATTTCATTCCTTCCCTTTAACAACCAAGGTTATCCAACTAGGAGATCCATAGAAACATCTTCACATTTCTATTCTAGGATTGGAATCCGATGTATAAATCATGAAGGTCTATAGTTCTCTGACTTCAACTAATAATAGGAGATTCACCTAGTGATGAAGCCTACAATATGACTTTTCATTCTAGACCATCAATACTGGTGTTGCATATCTCGATACATATTTGAGATTCCACAATGAACATCCCACTGAGAAGCATGTGAGTATTTAATCATCTCCTCTCTAATATTTGTAGAAACCAAGATACATCCACATTTACACAAGACATCATATCTGCACAGAGACCAATCTAGGGTTGGGTTATCTTCTGATATAGTCTCACAGAGAATCAAACATTTATGATTTGAAAATTGCATACTCTTCACCTTCTTAAGGAGGGAATAGGTAATAGTTAATGTGTAGAGGAACGAATTATAGGGAATATCATGAAACTCAAGATGACATTCATAGACGAAGACCATTAACATCCAATCATCACCGGAATCCTATACGGCATGTTCTTCAGTTTTCTGACCCAGTGTATTAGTGAGAAAATTTCCTTTTCCGGGTACGTATGAAGGATGAAAATCATGGGATTATATATATTCCACCCATATCCACTATCTGATGTTCAATTCACGGTGAGAAAAAAAATATATATGAGGCTCTTGTGATCTATATACTCCAAAATCTCTCACCAAAAAGATAATGTCTCCATCAATGTTAGGCATGGACAACTACGACTAGCTCGAGGTCATGCATTGGGAAATTTATCTCATGAGGCCTCAATTTCCACGAACCATATTTAAAAACATTGTCTTCTTACATAAACTCTTATCCTAGTCCAATTACCGATGCATTACAGAAAAAGATATAACATTCACCTGGCTCGGGAAGATTCAGAATCGATAACATGACAAACCTCCCTTTCAGTTATTGAAAGGATTTCTCACAGGCTTCTTTCTATAATAACATAACACCCTTCCATGTAAGTCTAGTAATAGCTGAATAAAATCATGATAATTCCTATATGAAATGATTTTAAAACTCATCAAGACCTAGAAAATTCATGGTATCAAACATGTTCTTGGCTTTCTCCCAGGAAACTAGAGCATAGACCTTTTCAGGGTCAACAGATAATTCAGATTCTGAGATAAAATGACCATTTATGTGGACCGTTCAAGTCCTATATTTTCCCTTGTAAGGCTTCGAATAAAGATGATTCTCTCTCAGTATATTGGGAAAACTATAAACATGTTTTACATAGTCGTTATGAGTGCGACAATACACCAATATTTCTTCCACAATGGCCATAGAAAAAGTGTTCAAATTGGGATAGAATAACCTATTCATAAAATCCTTAAAAATGGAAGGCACATTCATAAGTCGGAATGGAATCAAAAGATACGCCTATATACCATACCGGAAACAGAATGTTGAACGAGGTATTTTTGATGGTCTGACTCGCACCTGATGAAAACCCAATCTCAGATCGATCATAGAGAACTCCATTACTTTTGGATATAGTCAAAGAGATCACTTATTCAAGAAAATATATATTGATTCTTGATCTTAAGTTTGTTCAAGCTTCTTTAATCTACACATTGTCATAAGGTTCCATCCACTTTAACGATAAAAATAATTGGTGAACCCTAAGATGATGTACTAGGACGTACAGATCCTTTGGCCAATAGGTCCTCTATCAGCCTCTTGAGCTCGAGAAGCTCATTAGGTTCCATCATATGTGGAGGAATGGACACTATATCTACTCCTATAATAATATCTATTGTAAACTATACCTCTGTCTTAAAAGATAATCTAGAAAACTCATTTGGAAAGGCTTCCCAGAAATTATCAACTACAAGAGGGAAATTGTTTTGATGAAAACCGTGATTATCCGTCAAATGATTTTAAATATGGGTGGTCACTTCAAATAGCCCATTATGATTTTGATTATCTATCCTAGCCTGTACATCCCAATATCCTTTGAAAATGTATTTGATGCCTTTCGGTAATGTAAAAGTGACCATCCAACAATAGGTTTCTATAAAGGAGTGATAGTGAACTAACTAATCCATCCGGATAATGACATAGAATCCCATCATTTATATAATAAATGGATTCTACAATAAAGGGTAACTACCTACTATAAGGTAACAAAAATTTCCCTAGTTCATTCCCTCTTCTCATATTCTCAATGGTGTATCGAGTGTTATTACACCATAGTGATATTGTATCACTAGTCCGAGACATTCCATGAAAGATACATAAATAATTTTTTTCAAGCACTACTATCAATCAAGGTAGAGATTATAGTAGAGGATTCTAGAATAGTACCACTTATTGTAGATGGTCCCATAGCCCGATCCTTGGTTATTATCTACAAATAATGAAATTAAAATCATCCAAAACCCTATGAAACAGATGGAATACCATGATCATGATTGCTCTACTAGCGCTGCAGACTATCAATGTTCAGAGTATGATGACCATGACCTCTTCCTTTGCTATACCTACATGTGATATTCCCACTCCCTACCTGATGAAGTAAAAAATAACTTTCTCTGGTAGGTGGAGAAGATAATTATCCTTTTCTAGTTTATGTTGAAGAAAAAGTCATACAGAAATACTAAATATGACATGTTAGGCCGAAATCCCGAAACTCCATAGGGTCTCTATCCCATTGGTACTTATAATACCATAATCAGACACACTAATGCAACAACACAGAGCAGAAAAACTATATACTCTAGCTAACAATGCCCTGATGAGAAATTACAAGGGAACTTTTCCTTCCACCAAATGAACTACTGGATTGACACAATACTGATCCATTAAACCTTGTACTCATGCCTCCCCCAAGGTTACGCTCAATTATAAGGGCTTGATAAATTATTGATAAAATGTGTTGAAGGTAAAATAAATTCACCTGAGTTTGGATGGTGTATTGGATCCCATCTCCAAAATGTCTATCTTGCGAAAGTTCAGCCCCAACATGAAGCAGTGAAGATCACAATAAATAAATGGAAAATGATGAATATTTGATAGCTGACATAGAAACCTATGAGATAATCATGAAATATTTTTTTTCATCTATCATTGCTTTAGGAAAGACATTTTCATAGAAGGGAGTCCAGAAATCAACCCATAACATGGCCTGATAATGAATAGTCGGGGTTACCACATCCCACCAATTTTGGGCCGAATCCCGTAACATATATGTAGCGTGATTAACACTAAAAACTAGAGGAATTTATAGATGATAAATTATATAATACATATCCTCTATCCATGACTAATTATCCTAAGATCCTCCATCCCTTGATAATGTATAAGTATGCTGCTATTGGAACTCACGGGTTGGACCAGCCATAGTTGGTGAAACACATGGAGCAGCAAGCCTAGAATGCATCAAAAGTAGAAAACAATCACAGATATTGGAATTAGTTCCTGGATCAAGTACTGTTGGGGGTGCCTCAGGTGGCTCTCCTTGAGGTGAGACTGGTAGCCTAGGTCCCACCATGTCTGGAGCATGGTCTCCAACACCCTCATGGAGAACAACATGAGGATATCATGGTGACATTGGTATAAAAATGCTAGTCACACTCTATAGAACAAGATTATGAGAATAAGATAGCATCACTATGAGAATATAAACATAATAAAACTCACTACCCAAGGCATACTACCAATAACTATCCTCTTAGATGGCTAGGAATTGGTAAGTTCTCAAGTATAAGTTTCATGTCATTTTACAGTTTATTTCTTGGTTCAGTCAATTAAATTTTATTGGCATGAAAAGGTGGGATAAAGATGTTCCACCAATTCATTTATTATTTCAGGGCACACTTTAAAATGGATATCCATTTTGGATAAATCGGTTCCCGTATTCCTATCACCATAAAGGAAACCCATTTTTATATTATAATGGCTCGACTCAATAAATTACTCATCCCAACCAATGAGGTCCCATACACCTCCTGAATTGAGGCATGAAATACCTCAATCATAACCAATAGTAATAAAAGTACAAGAAACTATCACAACATAACTCTATAATAACAAGCATATCCTGAAATGAAAAGGAATGACATGAACCTATATGGCATGAAAAATTGCATGAAATGTGAATACTAGGTCCCTATAATGAGGCATGTTACAATGCTCATTGCCCTCAAATCATTGGTAGAAGTACGAAATAAATTCATCAAATATAATAACAATAAACAACACCACATAGCATGCAGGTCACCCAATAGTGAAATTATATCAACTGTAATAGGTAAATGAAGAACAATAATTATAATTTAGGCAACTTGGTTTTTACCCCGACATGGGTTTTCGGCGCCCAAGACCATCTTATGACCATGTACCAACCATTATTATTCACCAATATATTGTCTCCAAATAGTAAACAAATAAAAACCACCTCTAATACAACTTTGTGACCTCTCAGACCTGGATTCTAGTTAACGGGATCCTTGAGCCCGGTGGGCAACAATGCTATAAGCATATCTCCACAAACAACATAGGCATCCAACTAGCGACGAGGGCCTATTGAGTTCCAACGAAGAGACTATTCTCTCATTAGTAGTGTGTATCATAATTTAAGGAATATAAATGAATATTAATCACCAAAAGAAATATATATAATATAATTAAACATCGATGGCATATAACTCAAATTCTAAATGAGAATAACAATAATTGTATCTTCATAAACAATGTTGATGTAATTTCATGTTACTAGAAAACAGGAAAATATGGATAAAATACAATTAGCATAACATGTTCCATAAGGTAAAAGAAAAAAACACTTCTCCCTGAATTTGGTGATCCAACTCAGTCACATGTTATTTATCTTTGTCGTATCATCAAACAACTAATTGGTCAAAGTTGTATGCTTCCATTTTCCAACAACTATAGTTATGTAATCTACTCTAGGTACCAAATGGTTCCTGGAGAGGATGTGAGATAAATCTCAGTCTGATACCACCAATGGATTTTATAAATTCTAACCCATGTAATGAAATATAATAGTGTATAGAAATACATAAATAAAGTAAAGATAATATTATATTATAACAAAATACGCAGGCACCTGCTTCACTCGCAGCTGGTGTCTAACAATGTAACAAGTTTATTTATTATGTAATATCCATTTAATGTTAATATTTCACATGATGAATTGACAACACTGGAATCACCTCATGATAGTATAAGTAATAAAGGTTCCAAGATGTAACAAGGAAATTAGAAAATGATAACTTCTGTAGGAGTTCCAGGGAAATAACCAAGGTAACAATGATCTCAGTGAATGCTTACACAGTAGTATATGTGTCCAGCTAAGGGGTAAGAGTGTAATCTATGGAAATACCCAATTAGGCAGCTATATTTTCCATGGTGATCAACCATGTTAAAATGGGGCTATGGAAGGACAGTTCCCTATGGGCTTTCACCATGACAACTAATAGTTAATGTTGGATCCAAAGAGTGTATGTGAGGTATCCTGTAAATTGTAAACGACCCTAATGTAGTATTCTGGGCATCCAAGTAATAGACTAGAACTTGATTATAGGAGGGTATCGACCTATGAAAATTGTATCCATTAATGAGAGTGGGGTTTTCGAGACCTTATGTATTCTCCTCATAGAATCCATTGCAAGATCAAGTTATTCCATTTATATTTGATATTGAAATCATGTAATCATTCCTTAGGTTCAATATTTTTTCTTTAATTAGTGTAGATAGGACATGTATCTCTGTAATAAATTAATAAAGTCCCACAAAACCATCAATGCATATTCAGTTTTAGAGGTTCGCTCTGCTACCTTCAATCTATATGGAATGGGGTCCTACAAATATGTTACATTTATTCAATCTCATTTAATAAGGCCGAGTTATATTATTAGTTTACTTCTCAATTTAAATTTCACTTTTAATAATCAATTTGAAGCACTTACCTTTGTCTGGTCAAGTGGTGAGAAAACATGGTACATGGAATTATGAAATTCTAATTAATAACAAGAAATTTATTATAAGAAGAATTCCCATTTTAAATTCAATGCCAGGGCACACTTGAATGGTGGAACAAATGTGCCAAAACTCTAAAACCCAATTAGGGAATAACCTTCGACATAGGGCAGATTGAGTAGTGTTTGTAACCACTGACAACTATTTATATATTTGTAATCAGTATAACCATATGATTATAAAAAGTATAATCATGGAATTTAAATTTATGAAACAGATTATGATGGAATCAGTGTGCCCCACATGAATATTCCAAAATCAATGAACATTTGGGATGAGTTATATCCCACCCACCTTAGGGTTGTACAAATATCCTCTTTTGGTATTTTCCTATGATTTTTCTCAAATCGAAGTAGATATATGAAAATGTGATAAATTATAACATGATGATATCTAGGTTGAGAGCAATAAAGAAGAAGAATTGCAAATGTGTACCCGAGTACATACTGTTATACATCTGACATGAAGAACGTAAGCTTGATCTGATGTCGGATAAAGGGTATATCTTTATCCCTATCCTTGGCCTTTGAAAATCTCTAAAATTAGATAAAAAATGATTAATCTTTTTAGTTATCATATTAGGGAGTTATAGGAGTAAGTAGATCATTAGGTGAATTTTTTACAATTTACACAAAATTTTTCCCTACACATGGTTTGATGGAACTATTTGTTAAACCATACACAAACCGCATGTGACAGTTCTTCCAGAAATAATATCCTCCATATAGTTTAATCAATCTATGCCCAAGCCATGCATGAGTACCTGGAAAACATGGTCTTTTCATGACTATGAACCAACCGATCAAGGTGGATCTATTCGAAAAAACAGAATCAACAAGGTTTTCCAAACCATACATAATTTCTACATAGTTTACTATAAACCATAATCCAAGCCTTTTTCCGACAAAAAATAGGGTTCTGAGATCTGAATAAGCCCCAAAATCCCTAAAAAACTTTACTAACTCATTCAGCATCCATATTAGGTCCCACAAAAATATTTAGACCGAAAAAATAAAGGATCCATACATGAGTGATATTCTCAGTTCTTATAATTAATATATAAGATATTTATGGGAGATGTTGAATAAATTTCATAAAATTCAAATATTGTGTATACATTCTCCAGGAAACACTTAACTATTATGGACTGATTCTGTGTGGTTATGTATTTTAAGTAATATTCCTATAAAAAGCTGTTATTTAGATGTTTGAAAAGTCTAGGTTGCTATAGTTGGTGTTAAAAGAATGTTTGTAGTTAATATTTATAATAATGGATTATAAAACATCACTAGTATCCTTAACGAATATTTTAAGAATATTTTTAAGGTTGATTCAATGTATAAGAAATTTTCATGGAATTTTGGTAAATTATATAATGAGCAGTTTTGAAGAAATTAAATCCCTATCTTAAAACTAAAAATGGATATGGATCTGTCAGATAGGAACCTAATTTAAATTACACTACAAATGGTTAATTTCTATAGACTTTATCTTCACCCAGTTCACAATAATGATCCTTCCTTCAATCCGAGTTTTACACTCTCAGGGGATATACATTTGAAATTCAAAAACTCTTTATGAACCATCATGATGGATTTATATAGATGATGATAATAAAGGAACATGGATAATCATTTGGTTTCATAGATTAAAAATAATGTGACATAATTTTTACATCCTATATGTTATTTTTCATGGTTATTTTGTTTAGCATTATGATTAGTGTTTCTTACACTATGATTTTTGGTTTTATATAATAGAGGTAACCAAAATGAACCTTGTTATCATCGATTGTTGTGAACAAATTATGGATGATAACTCAAATGGGATGGTTAATTGAGTGAGATTTGTTGTGATTATTCCTATTTTGTTATTATAGATCGTAATTAACAACATGAAGCTTAAATAACCTTCAAAATATCCAATAAATAGATCGATATAGTTAATTGAGAGTTCTTATAGTGGAGAACATAGGGAAATAAATATTCCTTTTCCTATATGTGGATAATGTGAAAAGAATTACTCTTGGTAATGTCTCAAAACAACTATAATATATTTTATGTGTGCTGATTATGGGAATAGAGTAGTAAATTTTTTATGAAAAATGACAACTATAGTTAATATAATGAATGAGAATAATGGTCTCCCTAAGGTATCATTGACTATTGAATTTTTTAAATGTGTAATGTATATGCATTATAAAAAAATATAATTAGGGAAAATAATTGGAATTAAATCAGTAATGTTATATGAGTAATTTTTATACTAATAATGATGAAAATACCATTAAGGGCATGTGAAAGGCATGTGTTATTCTTAAAGTATTGTATATGTTAAATGCGAGAAGCATGAATAAATTGAGGTTTGTGAATATTAATACATTATTCATATTATATATGGTAGGGAGTATGTGTTAAGGATTATGTTGAATAACCCAATTTCTTTCTTTTAAAAAAATATATAGAATAATTTAAATTTCAATGTGTTGGAATTCCTGAATTTTGAAATATATAGTATTTGTTACATGAATATTTTATTTAAGGATATTTAAGAATATGATGATTAGTGATTATATCCATGAAAAGTGATTTAATTAAAAGGTTATTTTCATGTATAACAAATTATGAGGTGAAATACAACCCTTAATGTGTTCTTAATTGTAAGATAGTTATGTTAAGATAAATAGATGATTGATATAGAAAAATTATTTTCTATTATTCTGAGTACCTTTAACTGATTAATGATTTGTTGAAAAAGTGGTTTATGTTTTCATTGATGATGTTTAAGTTTTTTTGATATAAGTAATGTTTTCAATAAAATATTGTTTTATTCAATTAATGAAGAATCATAAATGTTTTGATTGAGTTTTAACAGTAATTTAGGCTATTACAATTCTTTAGTAGAATTTATATGAAAGGTATTCACATATTTGGAAAGTGATCATAAAGAGCCGCAAAGTGATATTTGAAGGATTAATGATAAGATGAGATTCCAAATTTTAGTTAACTTATATATCAACTTTAGTATTTTTTTGTTTTATAAGGAAAAACATTTATAAAATGGTTTATATTAAATTTTAGTGGAAGATATAGAGAATATAGAATTATTTTACCATAAAAATATTTTTGTATAACTTAAGTTAACCATTTTGTTCTGATGATAACTAGATATGGAATGAATTACCTATAATTTGGTTTTAGATCTTATTATTAATTATTTCTTCTTGAATAATTAATTCACCATCATTTCATGGAGTAAGTGTTGATGTGTAAATTGATCAAGGCACAACCAAAATGAATGGTTGTGGTTATGAAATAGAATAAAATCAATTAAGTATATATTCATGTGAAAATGATTCATCTTTAGGAAAATTATATTTAAATAAAATTTCATCATATTAAAATCATTGATGATAAATTCAATGAACATTTTTTCACACCTTTTTGGTTTATGAATTTTGGATATTTATTTTAACATGATCATTCACTATCTAGTGACTGATAATCTCTATCATTCTCTATATTTATCTACTCTTTTCTTCCATTTATATATTTTCACATCCTAACTATGTTCTCATATGTGTAAACCATGTTTTGAGTTATATTTAGTAACCATTATGTTTTAAAATATATTGTTTTAATAGATATCTCATATTTATTTGTATGGTGTGAGTTTTGATAAAGATATTTTCAAATGTTAATCATATGATGAGATAGCCAAATGTTTTAGGGAGAAATTAATTTTAAGAGGTATAGAATGTACCACCCCTAAATTTTTTAAAATAATTGTTTTTAAAATAAATTTAATTTGTTTTATATTTTTCATTACATGATGCACCAATTCTAAATGAATCATTACATACCATTAAAATATTATTAATTGATATTATTGATATCACACAACCATTAGAATAATGGTTATAAACAGAATTAATTAAATTATGAATATATATTGGTTAAAAATGAATATAAAATCATTTCATTGATGATAAATTAATAAAAAATAATAATAATAACTATTTGAAAAATAAAATAAATATTTTACAAAAAAAATCTATTTTTATTAAAAAACGTTTTTCACCACAATATATTACAGAAACCACTTTTGATTAATGATTTTAATGAAAGTTATATATTATATATTTAATAATATATTTTAAATTCATCTTATGTTTTTTTTATAAAAGATATTAATAAATCAAATTTTATAATTAAACATTAATTTTAAAAAAAGTTGATTAATCCCATTTTTTTACAATTATTTTTAAAATAATTTATTTATAATTTTAGAAAATTTAAATTATAAAAGTAGATTAATTTTTTAATTCATCATAAAAAAACTATCTTATGGTCAATTATTTATAATTTTCTTAAATAGTAAATTTTTTATTATTATTTTTAAATATTGATTTTATTAAAACTATCTTTTTATTTATATTATTTATATTGTTATATTATGTTATAATTTTTTTTGAAATTTAAACTATTTCAATTATAAATAAATTAATTCTATTTAAGTCATTATAATATATGTAATAATGAATTTTTATATAAACACTTTGTAGCTGTTCATTATTTTCTAATTGTAAACCCCTTTTTCTTGTCACATTTTCATGGTTAATTATACATTTAAAATTTAAAATTATGTGGATTTAGAAAAATTTATTCCATATTTTGAATAATAATATTTTATTTTACATAATAATGTTGAATTAATTTTTATCCCATTTGAATAGGAAATTCCATAAAAATTAATATCTAGGGATATATTAAAAATGTGTTTATCAGGGGATCAAACTAAAAATAAAATGATATAAATGATATAAATACAATAAAAAATAGATTTAATTGAAATATTTAGACAATGTCATGTTTTAATTGTTTATAAAAATCAATATTTAATATTTTTAAGGAGAAAAATGCGGGTACTCTTTTTTATTTCATATGATTACATGTTCATTGATCACCTCAATCATAAAGGGCTCCTCCTATCCTCTCTTCTTAATACTGTAGAAATATTTTCTATTCTAATACCATAACAAATAATTTCATTAAACCCCTAATATTATCTTATAATCCTTATTTATGGAATAAATTCATCCCAAAAAGGGTTTTCATGCCACGATAAGTGGGACACCCATTAGAGAGATAACTTTTTTTAAAGAGCATTTTTATTTTAATTATTCATACACCTCCTTCAATTAATTAAAAAATATTGATATAATAAACATATTTCATTCCATATAGTGATATATTGTTAAGTTATCTTAATAATCTATAGAAATCTCCACATTCATACAATGGTTATGAAATCGTCATTTGTGTGATGAGAGGACTACATCCTTACAAAATAATGACATTCATTTTATCATTTTCACCTCCCATGGTTGGGTATTATGATGGATATAATGTATATATAGGAAAATTATTCAATAATTATATATTTTGAGTCATTATATAATATTTAAATTCTTTACCTCTGATTTTATAAGGTATATCATAAAAGTTGTCTTGTGTATGGCAGGTAATCTCCTCACAATGAGATAAGATTATTGTTTTCACTAACGCTTTACATGTAAGATAATAAAAATACATTTAATTAATCTAAGTGATATAAATTTAATAATAATTATATTAATGGAATATTTATCATTTTGAAAAGGTAGTATATCATTTACATTCTTTCATTTTCACTCACTAAAAGATAATGACATCATTCCTATACTTGTGGACATCACCTTTACAAAGTGATGTGTACCTCTATTTTCATCACCAAACCACATTTATTATATTTATATGTATATTTAGAGGAAAAATATATAATTTTTAATATTATTATAATTATATATGGATAAAATATTAATTTCTTTCTTTATATAATGAT